>CAMZMU010000084.1:4888685-5488685 GCA_947311845.1 Poa pratensis
GGTCGGCGACGGAGCTCCGAGCCGGCGGCGGCCTCACCGGCGGGCGGTGGACGAGGCGCGGCGGCGGCCTCACCGGCGGGCGGTGGACGAGGCGCGGCGGCGGCCTCACCGGCGAGCGGTGGACGAGCGCGTCTGGAGTCAGATCGCGGGAGGAGGAGGAGATAATGTTTTGCCTTTTCTTTTCTTTTGTCCAAATTCTGCCCGGTGGCATATCTCTGTAAATATGAGCAACGACATGTCTACTGCTGGATACCCTTTGGTTCACTTGCGGGAATCCACCGAGAATCACCGAGAATCGACTCGGGAGCAGCTTCTCGGTACTACACACGAACTCAGCTTCTGGTGGATTCTGGGCTAAAATCTCTGGGCTAGAATCTGGACCCTTCTTTTGGGCTTGTACAGATTTTGGGCTAGAATCTGGGCTAAAAGCTGAAAAGAAGGGGGCCTAAACAATGTTGTTTCAAGACAAAGTATAGAGTATGTACATTTTATTAAATTTTATTATGAAAACGTAGTGTTATTGGTTCAGTTTATACTCTATGGATTTTTATAAATATGTCAACGTAATCATACACTAGAAACTCTTATTGTGATATTTTAGATTATACTCTTTACATTTCTTTACCATGAATGAGTATAAATTATATAGGTTATGCGTTATAGAATAATATTTTTAGAACATAATTTTATTAAAAAATGTTGCTTAACATATTTCAGTAATATTCAGTAAAAAGAAAAACACACCTACAAACAAAAAACACACCAACCAATACGTAGTGATATTGCGAGTTATGTATTATTACATGATAATACTTTAATACTTTAACAATTTAAGAAGTGAGCCCAGCTTACTTAGTTAGGTAAGTGGATGTACAACCCAGCCACCCAGGTTCAAGTCCTCACGGACGCAGATTTTGGTTCTTATTATTTCAAACAAGAACCGCTGTAGGGGCTTCCCCTACGTATTCCCTTTAAAAAAACATGATAAAAATATCCAGAAAGATATAAACGTTTAGTGTAAAAATCATTTATATTTATTCCCAGTTGTGACAAATTTGCACTCGATTAGCCCTAGTGCTACTGAAACACTGTCCATAAGCTAAGGAACACTTTATCGGAAACGTCTCGACTATTTTTGTAGTTTATCATAATATTTTACATTATATTTACATATTG
Organism: Poa pratensis; assembly: GCA_947311845.1. Lineage (NCBI taxonomy): Eukaryota > Viridiplantae > Streptophyta > Magnoliopsida > Poales > Poaceae > Poa > Poa pratensis. The sequence continues at coordinate 4,889,862 of CAMZMU010000084.1, forward strand.
TATTATTAAAATATTGGACATGTCGCTAAGGAATAGTTCGTTGCGGTGAAATCCGGACTATTCTGAAATCTGTCCCCACTGGCGGAGCTTAATAGGGGCCGACCTGGGCCACGGCCCGCCCAGGATTTTGGCCAATTTTTTTTACTACTACCCTGCTACGCATCAGAGGCCAGCCCACAAGCCCAGCAAGCACCCTTCGCATCAGAGGCTCTCGAGGAAGGCAAATCGTACAGAGAGTTGAGGCTCTCCAGTCTCCAGGAAGGTTCGATCTGAGGCTCTCCAGGGAGCTCGCCGGAGGCCGAGGTTCGATCTGCGGCGAAAGTAGGACCCCACGAGTGACCGACCACCGCAGCTCCACTGCCGGCTGCGGCTGGTCCTTGACGTCCACCTCCGGCTATCAAGCAACTCGCGGCCGCGGCGGACCACACGCGTCTCATCCTTTGATTTGTCTGTGCAGACCGTGACCGGTGGCCGACGGAGGCCAGGTTCATCGTGGCCGCCCACCACGGCGACGTCTGCGACATCAAGATTCAAGAGTAAGGCCCTCCCGCACCTCCCTCCCTCTCTCCACGGCGATTTGTTTGCTCTCTCGCTAGATCTTAGGATTTACTCACCGTGTGGGTTCCGACCTGGCCACCGGTCGCCGGCGAGGTACGGCTCCGGGGTGTCGAGTTCTCTTGCGATTTAGGCCAGGACGCTTGCTGGGGCTTGTTTCGTCGGGTCCCTGGGGGATTTTTTATTTTTTGCTCTAGTTGCAATCAAGTTGGGGGCTTTCTGGCAGTTCTTAGGAAGGACCACTGGCAATTTCTTCCTGATTTGGGGTAAAAGTGACCACCTTCTGTCATGACACTACGTTCCTGTCATGATTGATGATTTAGTGGGCTTAATTCCTCGACACTTTCTTGTTACAAGGATCGGTGGCGATTTTTCTTCCTGATGCATTTTAGATTTTTTAGAAAACCAGCACATATTATTTCCTTCCCAAATTGTTAGCTGGCGATTGGATAGGTTGAAGAAAAAATCCCTTGTAGCACCAAATTACCCTGTAACAGCAACAACGCACTAGTTAAGACGTGATATTTTTCTTCTTTAATTGGCCCGCCCAGGTATTTGTTTCAAGCTCCGCCACTGTCTGTCCCCACCTGACAGTTTTGAGAGATTTCCACGAGATGGGCTCAAAATGACTTCAGGCAGAAATTTTTACAACAGGATACTGTGGGTAATTTGTTCCTGATATTGATACATAATTTGCATGTCCCAAACGAGTCCGGACGCGGCCAAAATGTTTGTGTTACCGAAGGTCCGGTGCTACATATGCTCATCCATTTTACACGCGTTTTCGGTCGATTCATGTCCATTTCGACTTGTATGTCCGTATCACTGACAAGCTAATTAGTCACCTCTGCATCTTGAAGTACAATGGGTTTTAAATTATTTTTTATAGAAAAGAAAAGCTTGATGTTGCATAGATTTGTTCAGAATGGTCACACCTAATTTGGAGAGTGGCTTGTCCACAGTTGTAGGGAAAAGAGGTCCGAAAAGAGTAAAGCTTGGGATGCACAAGAATTTGAAGAAGAATTGTCTGGAAGTGACACTCCTACTTGAGCATCATTATCAATCATATCCCTAACTAAGCTACGTACACTATAAAAACAGAAGCAACGAATACCCAACTCTTCCGTCCTCTGCTCTACCTCCTTCCAACTACAGACAGACCTAAACTGGCCCCTCACTGCTGCCAGCCACACTGCTCGATCTAGTGCCGCGCCACCTGCTGCAGCAGTCGGACGACCGCGTGGTCGAGATGGCCGCGCCGCCGTTGGCCGCAGGAGCGATCGAAGGCCGGCAGCGCCGTGCACCCGGACACGCTCCTCATCCTGGTGGCCGTGCTCTGCTTCCTCATCTGCGTCGTTGGCCCTCCTCACGCGGTGCTCCTGGCCATCTGCCTGGCCGAGTTCGCGTGCGGCGACGAGGTTCGTGTGCTCCCGCCGTGCGGCCATGGCTTCCACGCCGCCTGCGTCGACGTGTGGCTCTTGTCAAGCTCCACCTGCCCCTCCTGCCGCCGCGCCTTCGTCGTGTCTCCGCCGCCAGCCAGAGAGCCTCCCATAGCCTGTTCGTGCGCTGACGCCGCGCCGCAGGAATCGTCCACAGGCCGCTGCCGGTCGTCGGCGCCGTAGTCGACGAACGACCGGGCGCGCGGTGCGTCCGTGGCCGAGCACCTTGGACCTTTCTCGGTCTGTACTACAGACCGTGTACATACGACACACTACACACACGTACGTATGTCCCATGTGTTGTCGAGCTGGTTCGTGCGTACAATGCAAATGTACAGTGTGCGACGACGCGTCGCTTCATTTCTGTCTCTCTGAGTGTCTGTAACATTTCTAGTATCGACCCTTCCAACTGTATATATATACATGTAGAACAGTTTCAGTTAAGCAGAGGGAGTATATATGATATAAGTGGGACAGATGGGCAATTGAGGTGGCAAACGGGCCCGGCCACGCGTGTTGGTAAAATTTCCCTAACTTCGCCCAGCAACCCCCATCCAGCATCTTTCAAGGACACCAAACCCAGGTTGAAAAATAAAATGTATATTTCGCTTACGTGTCAAGAAGAGATCGAAACGAATGCTCGAATCTGATTGCTTGTTGTTTGAGCCAGAAAATTGTTGCATCAGATTTCACGAAAAGAAGTACTACTACCACTCCAAAATATAGGCCGTTTAGTAGGCAATTTTAACCTATTTAAAACTGCTTACAACATAAAACAGAGGTAATAGGTATATTCTGCATCACATACCGGCCTCCATGGCTCCATCTCCTGCACGCCACGTCTACTATTTGCATGCAATACACGCATAAATTGATCGTGAATTTGGTCATGCACGCACCATGTTGCATCTTGCACCTACAATTATGCTATAGTTCGTCTCCTTCCGCTCATGGTTATTATTTGTCACGCCAAAGCACGTCGACACCGGATCATCCGGAGAAATGTGGCATAATGGAATTAATTCATTTTCTATGGGGAACTATTCCAGGGAGTATATGGGCTGATTTTTTCTTTCCTTTTGTACGGGGTGTTTCATTGTGGTCGAAGGCAACTGAACGCGTGAGATTAAATGTATCACAAAATGTTTTCTCTTTTATAAGTAGTGGAGATATGTGAAGAGATAAACGATGCATGACTCCAGACGATGACCGGAGTGCGCTGAAAAAGTGTGGTGTCCCGTGAAATCTGTGCTCATGACCATGAAAAGGGGGCCATATTTGAGTGCTTCCACTATGAGTGTGCGAGACAATAGATTGCGGATGATCAAGTTGTGTGTCCTCTATGTGAGGAGGCATGTGTGGTGCTAGAGCTTCCATAGGGCGAAAGGGGGGCCACGCCCCCCCCCCCCCCCCCCCCCCCCCCACCCCCCACCCCTAATATAGAAAATACACTTATTATTAGGCCTAAATTTCAAAGATTACTCAAACTTTGAGTACATTTTATATTCTTAGACCCTTCAACTCTACTTGGCCGGCATTGGTCATGTGAATTTCTCCTTCATTCATTACTCTTCCACCATTTTCTAAAATGGTCGTGGCCGGATGACTTTGATTTTAATCCCTTCAACTCTTCCGGAATAAAATTTTGTTCATACAACTTTGATTTTATGTGCAAATGCAAGCTTAAAATATATGTTCATGCGTACTAAAAAAAATGTTCACCCTACTTGTCTGAAATGTTTCATTGGTACCATAAGATAATCAAGACCATAGAGTAAGTACTCATGTAACTGAAATGTTCGAAGAAATAAAATGATGTGTATGCATTTTAAAATAAATATTCACGTATCTAAAAATTCATACATCTACCCCAAAAAATAAAAAATGTTCAATAGTTAGCTTAATATTTAAATAAAACGTAAAAAAGCGACGAGTTGCATGCCACTTCATCACGTATAGTTCTGTATTTTCAAACGAGAGAATCCCACACTGCATGAAGGAAAATGCTCCCTCTTTTTTTTCAAAAGAAGGCCTATAAATTTAGGTCAAAGTCAATCAATCTAAAGATTAACCAAATTTATAGGAAAAATAACTTTAGTCAATATCACTAAATACGTAACTAATATGATTTATATTATATCTACATAGAATTGTAACTGGAAATTAATTGTTTCTACAAGTTATATCAAACTTAACCTTGCTTCACTTTTCAAAAAAAAAAAATAAGAACATCTACTAACTATATGAAAGACGAACGATTTCTCGCCTCCTCAGCGTTCGGCTACTGTAGCAATCTACAGTACTACAGTTCCGCGATCCCGGCCGTCGCCCGGCGATCGGACGGCCCGCAGAGCGCGCCGTGACGAATTTGCAGAAACACCCCTCTCAAAATCATAAATCAACCCGCAGTCCACACTTTCCCGCAGACAGGGAGCTGATCGCAAAACCAGAAAACTCCGAGGACCTCCGTGTAAAACCGCCCACAGATCGATCCCTCCCCTTCTCTCTCCCGCACACGGCCGCACGTCGCCGCAGCCGCCGCCGCGCGTCCTCGACGGTTCGCCGCTCGCCGTCCAGATCCACGCGCGCTGCGAGAACCGCCGTCGCCGCCTCCCCCTCCTCGCGGACGATTGCGTGCCGGGGCGCCGCGGAGTCGCCGTAATCGTCGACGCCGCCCCGTCGTCCTCCGCCCGCCGCCGCGGCCCCTCCGGTGACCCAGTATGGGCGGCGCCGCCGCTTACGGCCACCCCGCGACCACGCGCGTCGGATGCGCCCACGAGCGCGTCCCAGAGCGCGGTGGCGCGCCGCCGGCGAGCTGGACGCCGCCGCGGCAGCTCCGCCCGGCCGTGACGCCAGGGTGACGTCCCCGCGGGCCTGGGCTGGCCACATGGGCCACTACGTGGGCCGGCCAGGTTGCGTTCCCCTTCTGTTTTTTTTCCTGCTTTTCTTTTTTTTAAAGCTTTCTACAACTTTTGAAATACAACATTCATAATTTTCAAAATCTGCACCGTTAAATTTTGGACATTCAAAAAATCTGACTTCAACAATTTGAACATTTCAAAAAAAAATCATAAAAAAAATTATCATGACATTCTTTCTCACTAAAAAATATTCGATTATTTTCTAAGTTTCAAAATACATTTCAAAAAAAACAAAAGAGTTCAAGACTTTTAATTTACTAATTAAAAAAAATACATACTCAACAACTCACAAGTTACAATTTGCATAAAATAAAAAGTATTAAAAAAACAATATTTTTGAATCCATGACAATCTTTCTCTCCAAAAAATATACGATTATTTTCTAAGTTACAAAATATATTTAAAAAATACACAAAAGTTAAAGATTTTTTCCGACCGATCAGAAGAAATAAATACTTGCCATTTATGGCAAAAAACAAACATGTCTTCACACTCCAAAAACAAGATCAAAATATCAAAAAAAAATGCACTTCCTCTAAAATATGCAAAGGTAATTTTGTTTACAAATGCTTGGTTACATGAATAATTGCATATAATACAAATTCATATCCCCCAATTATGGTTTAGACTTAAAATAAATTTCAAAAATTCTCATAAAATGTATTTTCCTCAAATTATTGAGCTAAATTAGAAATCTAACACAAGTTCAATAATTTCCCAAATTTTCCACAATTTCTAAAAATGGGCATTCCCAAATTTGAATTTTATCACACGGCATTTCCCGAAAACTGAACAATTTTCCGACCGTACTCTCTCTTCGCATTTCGATGATTTTCCAATTTCCTGCACTTTTAAAATAGAGACATTTCCAGATTTGAACATACCGCGCAATTTCAACATATTTGTAACGAACAAATAACTTAAAACTCATTGATAATGAAGCTAAATTTACAAATACCTAAGCAAATAAATATTTAGACAACAATTACATGGAAGCAGTAGTATACCTCAGAACTCTCTAATAATGAAGTTACACTTAACGATTGCCTAATCAAGTACATATTTGTACAAGATGCAAATTCATTTCTCCTAATTATGTCCTGAATTTATTCGATTATTTTCTAAGTTTCAAAATACATTTCAAAAAAAACAAGAGTTCAAGATAATTTTCAAAAACTGCACCGCTTTAAATTGTGGACATTCCAAAAAATTTGACTTCAACAATTTAAATATTTCAAAATAATTTATAAAAAAAATAATATTTACCATGACATTCTTTCTCTCTAAAAAATATTCAATTATTTTCTAAGTTTCAAAATACATTTCAAAAAAAAAAACACAAGAGTCCAAGACTTTTAATTTACTAATTTAAAAAAAAGAAAATACATACTCAACAACTCACAAGTTACAATTTGCATAAAATAAAAGTATTAAAAAAACAATATTTTCGAATCCATGACAGTCTTTCTCTCCAAAAATATTCTATTATTTTCTAAGATATAAAATATATTTCAAAAATACACAAGAGTTAAAGATTTTTCCCGACCGATCAGAAGAAATAAATACTTGCCATTTATGGCAAAAAACAAACATGTCTTCACACTCCAAAAAAAGATCAAAATATCAAAAAAAAAAATGCACTTCCTCAAAAATATGCAAAGGTAATTTTTTTTACAAATGCTTGATTACATGAATAATTGCAGAGAATACAAATTCATATCCCCCAATTATGGTTTGGATTTAAAATAAATTTCAAAAATTCTCATAAAATGTATTTTCCTCAAATTTTTGAGCTAAATTAGACATCTAACATAAGTTCAATAATTTCCCAAATTTTCCACAATTTCTAAAAATGGGCATTCCCAAATTTGAATTTTATCACACGGCATTTCCCGAAAACTGAACAATTTTCTGACCATACGCTCTCTTTGCATTTCGATGATTTTCCAATTTCTCGCACTTTTAAAATAGAGACATTTCCAGATTTGAATTTTACCGCACAAGCGTGGCATGTCGCCGCGCAATTTCAACATATTTGTAACTAACAAATAACTTAAAACTCCTTGATAATGAAGCTAAATTTACAAATGCCTAAGCAAATAAATATTTAGACAACAATTACATGGAAGCAGTAATATACCTAGAACTCTCTAATAATGAAGTTACACTTAACGATTGCCTAATCCAGTACATATTTGTACAAGATGCAAATTCATTTCTCCTAATTATGTCCTGAATTTATTCGATTATTTTCTAAGTTTCAAAATACATTTAAAAAAACACACAAGAGTTCAAGACTATTAATTTACTAATGGAAATCATGTATCATAAAAACAGGAAAAAATATTTACCCGGAATAATTCTACCTCCCAGAAAAAAATACAAATTTTAGAACTGATTTCCGAAAAGGATTCAAAAAACTCACAATTTTTTTAAAATAGGTTCCACGAATTCAAAAAAAATCAAAATCTTTTAATCTACGAATTACAATAATGCACTTACCCCCATGTCATATTCATGCTCTTTTCAGAAACAACTTCACAAACTGTTCAAATTCCGCCATGTGGGGCCAGCCTATTTAACGATTGCCTAATCCAGTACATATTTGTACAAGATGCAAATTCATTTCTCCTAATTATGTCCTAAATTTATTCGATTATTTTCTAAGTTTCAAAATACATTTAAAAAAACACACAAGAGTTCAAGACTTTTAATTTACTAATGGAAATCATGTATCATAAAAACAGGAAAAAATATTTACCCGGAATAATTCTACCTCCCAGAAAAAAATACAAATTTTAGAACTGATTTCCGAAAAGGATTCAAAAAACTCACAAATTTTTTAAAATAGGTTCCACGAATTCAAAAAAAAATCAAAATCTTTTAATCTACGAATTACAATAATGCATGTACCCCCATGTCATATTCTTGCTCTTTTCAGAAACAACTTCACAAACTGTTCAAATTCCGCCATGTGGGGCCAGCCTATTTAACCAATTTTATTCACACAAAAAAAGTGACAATTCATGACAAATTTTACCACCATTTGGAAGTAATTCATATGCATTTTTCTCTAATTCCAGTTAAATATTGGCAGCGAAATAAAAACATTTTGAACATTCGAATTTAACCAACATTTTAGTCAACAAAAAAGTATATATATTGTACAAAAAAAAAATCACCGAGGGCGTGGCGTGACGCCACGCCAAATTCAACTAGTTCTGAGAAAGGAACAACTCTAACAAACATGTCGCTTCATCTTTTTGTAATCCCTCCGTTCCAATTTAATTGACTTGCCATAGTATATGTCTATAGCAAGTCAATTAACTTGTTAGACGAATCGGCCCATCAACAGCCCATAAAAGGGCCCGCAGTGCCCGTCCTCCAGTCACCCTCACCGACACGTGGGCCACTCAGCTAGGGTTTAAGGCCCTCGTGCCGCCAAGTCAGCGGCTCGAAGAGTCAGAGCGAGAGGCAAAGCGACGGCCCGCGGCCTGGCCACGTGGCCCGCTCTCGGTCCAGTCTCCACGAACGCCGGAACCGAAATGACTCTTGTACCTGCGCCGAGGAGGAGAGAATCCCTCCTCTTTCTCTTGTTCCTCTTCCCCCCTCTCGCGCGCCGGATTCGTCTCGCACGCCGCCGCCGGAATGGCCGCGCGCGGAGGAGGCGGAGGGGATGCGGTGGGCGTGGCTGCGGCGAGGAGGAGCGGTGGGGGAGGGATGAGGCTCTTCTCGCCGGAGTACTACGCGCTGTGCTTCGGCGGCGGGATGCTGGCGGCCGGCACCACCCACCTCGCCATCACCCCGCTCGACGTCCTCAAGGTCAACATGCAGGTATGCTCCAGTAACGCCGTCTCAGATTTCCGGGACATTTGCGCGGAGGGGAATGCGGGCGGGGTCTGCTGATTACTTGATTAGAGCTTCTAGCCTGTGAGAGAGGGAGGAAGGAATAAAGCGTGCTCGCTCGAATCGCAGCGTGGTTGGGGCTGTGCTTGTCTGGGCAAAGTGGTTGTCAATTCTAGTTGCGGGAATAATCTCGTCTAAGCTCCAACCTTGAGCGTGCTATATATTTTTGCCTGAAATAACAGGCTATATATTGGTGACATAATTAAACCTGGGAACTTTTGAGTTCCTAACTGAAATTGCTCGTATGGAGAACTTTAAGCCTAAAAGTTTATCTGGAACTGAAGACATGAAAACTGTGTATTTTAGCTGTAACTGAAGATACGCGTATTAACCTGTGATGGGGATGTTATGGTCCCACTTTCATGCCTAGAATTTCTAGTATACCATTATATGACCACTCATTCAGTAATGATCATGAAGGTGTCTTCGGTTTTATAATTTTGTTCCTTCATCTTTTCTGGTCAGGTGAATCCCATCAAGTATAACACCATATTTTCGGGGCTGAGTGTTCTTGTCAGAGAAGAGGGCGCTTCATCGCTTTGGAGAGGATGGGGAGGGAAACTCTTCGGCTACGGTGCCCAGGGGGGCTGCAAGTTCGGCCTCTACGAGTATTTCAAGAAGCAGTATCCGATGTGCTAGTGGACAGCAATAAGAGCACGATTTACTTTCTTAGCAGCGCCTCTGCTCAGATCATAGCGATGTTGCCCTCTGCCCATTTGAATCGGTGAAAGTCCGTGTGCAGACACAGCCCATGTTTGCAAAAGGTTTGCTTGATGGCTTCCCAAGGGTGTATGCCGCTGAAGGCTTGTCTGGGTAAGCTTCATTTGTATCCTTAGGTTCATAAAAGATGCACTCTTGTATGCTTCGACCTATGATCCCTAGTTTTCTTGAGTTACGATACAAGTTCTTAATAAGAAGTATATTTTTGTTTATTGCAGATTTTACAGGGGCCTTTTACCGCTTTGGGGGCGAAATCTTCCATGTAATGACTCCCCCCTCTACCCTGTTTCACATGTTACTTGTTCAGAAAATAAAATCCTAATGGGTCAATTAAGTTAATTAGTGAGACAGTTATATGAGTGTTTACCTTTGTGCTAGGAAGATACATCTGGTTAGATATACGCATATGCATATTCATGTGGTTTCAGAAATGTAGTACAAGAATGCGTTGAATCTTGCTTGCTTTGCTGATTTTTATCAGACTTAGTTACAAGGTACATGTTACTTGACCAAAGAAAAGTAGGGTCCAGGAACTTTTAGTTGACCAAAGAAAAGTAGGGTCCAGGAACTTTTAATTGACCAAAAAAATTAGACTCCTGGAACTATTACTTCACCAAAGGAAAATAGAGTCAGGAATTTTGGGAGGCAAGCAAGGCTGCATTTCTATCTCTATCGTGCACCTTTTGTCTTGTGGCAGCGATCACATTTTCTACTTGCTGAACTAAAATTAGCACCCACAACACCACAGACAATCTTCTTCCGAGATGTGGAAAGTTCTATTTATGCTATGTTGGAACCCTTTCCCAGGTCTTGGTCCATTTGTCCATCTTTTCTTCTGACTTGTTCATGTTTGTCTTATACCTCACTTTGTTTTCCTGCAGTTTCTATGCTAATGTTTTCGACGTTTGAGCATACCGTGGGCTTCCTATACCAGAAAGTGATTCAAAAGAAAAAAGAGGACTGTTCAACAGCGCAGCAGCTTGGTGCTACATGTCTAGCTGGATATATATCCGGGGCTGTTGGTACTGTTATTTCAAATCCTGCAGACAACATTGTCTCATCTTTGTACAACAAAAAGGCTAAAAATGTTATACATGTAAGGATATGAGTGTGCCTTTCCAGACTACGAACTAGTTAGTTTCAATTCTCAATATCCCATATATCTAATGGTCACATTCTATCCCTTTCAGGCTGTGAAAAGCATTGGGCTCCGAGGTTTGTTCACAAGAAGCCTACCGATTCGAATCACCCTTGTAGGGCCCGTCGTGACCATGCAATGGTTCTTCTACGACAGTATTAAGATATTTACTGGATTGTAAGTATGCATTTAATTGCACACACATTTCCTTATCTATTTATTCAGCTAGCATGGTTTGCAATTGTTGCTGATAGCTCTTATCTACGTGCTGGGTTTTCAGTTGTGGTTTTAGCTCTTGTGGATAGAACTCTGATGACTGCCGTTCTGTTTATTTCAGGCCACCCAGTGGAGGGCTTCCTCGTGAACAGGAAGACGATAACACGTAAAATCACCGGCTCTGCAACACTTTATCGATGCAATTTTTTGGTATCACACTTCTGACAAATTATTGAAAGAGTGACCTATAGTTTTGGGTTATTAACTTATAGCCATATGATAAAAGTCGCGCAATATCTCTGCAGCTGCGTATGAAGGATTTGTGTTGTAGACGTGTCCTGAACAACCGTAAACTTGAGCACCCCTTTTAGGTACATTTGTTGTAGCCTGGTGGTGTATTTCAGTTTTCAGGATGCTTTGTAGTAGTGGCTTCATTTTGAAGATTGTTTTTTGAGGAGAATGTACTTCTCTCATGTATACACACTGTTCTCCACTGTAAATAATCATGTGAAGGAGGAGAACTGAATCTAAAATTTATGTGTGTTGTTACTGTTTACTAGAAATCTCCTGTGTTTTCGAACTCAGTTGGTCTCACTACTGAAACTCAGCACCCTTTTCCTCCATCCAGTACACAAATATATTACTTACAATATTGCTTTCCAAGAAATTACATAGTACAATATTTCTTTCCAAGAAATTACTTACAGTGTTCTCAACAGATAAAATGAAACAAAAATGTACAAGAAAAAAACATGTATCTGACGTCCTGACAGTTCCATTGTTATTGCTACAAATAACAGTGCAGCAACCAAGTAAAACAATTGGAGAACATGAAGAAAATTTCAGCTGCAGAACAGAGACGCTCACCGGCGGCTACTTGTCTGTTATCTTCACGTCGGGTTGCGCATCGGCTTGAGCCACATGTCCGCCACCACCCTCGACGACATGCTCCACAGCACGTCGTGCCCAGTCTTCGCAGTCGCGCCGCCCGCCCCTTCTTGCCGGCCTTGCCCAGCCCGTAGGCGACGAGCCAGTGCGACGCCGTCAGCCGCTGCCTCTCGCCGTCCCACACGTTGCGCCGGTCGGCCGACTTCAGCCTCAGGCCGCCGACGTGCATGTTGGCCACCTTGAACCTCGGCTCGCCGTCCGCGCCGGTGGCGGCTCGTCCCGCCTGGATGACCACGATGGACGGGGCGCCAACAGCCTCGTACCGGCGCATGGGGTCCCTCAGCTGCGCTACCACCAGCATGGTCACCGCGTCCGCGCCAGCGCAGGCGATGGCCCACTCCTCCGGCGGCACGGCGTCGTCAAGCGGGTGCCCGGCGGCGGGGTTCTCGGTGACCGTGGACACGTCAAAGGGGGCCTGCTCCTCAGCGATGCCGGCCTGCACCTTGAGCGCCTCGATGGCCATCGTCTCTATCTTCTGCAGCGAGAAGGCCAGGATCTCCTCCACGGTTACCGGCCCTTCGGTGGCGTTCCAGATGCCGGTGGCGATCCTCTCCCTCCGCCCGTCGCTCATCGCTGACGACATCGTCCGGAGCAGAGACACGGACTCGGCCGCACTGGAGCTAGCGCCGAGCTCCTTGCCCCTGGCGCTGATGATCGCCGACGCCATGCCCTCGAACGCGATCTGCTCCGCAGTCTTGCCGACCACTTCGTCGGTGGCGGTGAGCGCGCCTAGCTTCTCCGTCAGTGCCTCGCACCCACCGGCGCACAGCCGCTGGAACACCTCAGCGCCGCCGCCGGGGAGCTTCTGGCCGCGGAGGATGAACGGCTTGGACAGCTGCATGGCCAGCTTGGGCAGCTCCTTCCTCGCCACCGGGATGTCGAACGGGTTCGTTGCCGCCAGGTAGCCGCCGTCCCGTGTCTGCACGATGGGGCCGAGCCCCTTGCCGAGGTCGGAGATGAAGCAAGCCTCGTCGGCGCCCCGGATCCTGGCTTCGCGCCGGACTTGAGCGATGACACCTGAGGAGCCGCGATGACTTGGCATTGTCGAGGTCTCCTTGCTCCATCAGCTGCAGGAACTCCCTGGTGACTCCTCCTCGTCGGCGTCCAGTCCAGCCGCCTCGTCCTCCTGCGGCTCAGCCTTGTCACCGTCGTCTTCCGGCATGTCCCCCAGCATCAGTGACTCGAGCGCTTTGATCTGGTTGGTGATCGCCTCGAGCTCGTTGAGGCGCCACATGCTCGCGCTGTCGTGCACCACCTCCTTGACCACCTCGTCGCCGGCCGGCGTAGCACTGCCACCCTCCTTCTCCTCCTCCTTGGCTTCTTTCGCGCCTTCAGCCTCGGTGTCAGCGTTCGTTTCATCCTTCTCTTCTTGTCCCTCCATGCCTTTGTCGACCACGTCGAAATCCGGGAACTCGTCATCCTCAGGTTCTGGTTCCGGCTCTGGCTCTCTTTTCTGCTCCTGCTTGGGCTCCGGCACCACTGGAGGACTGGGCTCGGGCACTCGAGGGCTGGGCTCGTCGAGCTTGAAATCATCGATGCCACTCAAGTCCGGCAACGTCGAGCCCTTCCCGGCGTCATTGATGGTTCCGATCGCGTCACCTTGGGGCTCGGATGCTAAACGACGTCTTGCTCTGCTTCCGCGCGAACGATGACGAGCCAGCAGTCTTAGTGGAAGCTGGCTGGCTGTAGAGCCGACGCCGCCGTCCTCCATGATCTGGAACGCGAGCTTGACGACGAGCTCGCCGCCCTTGCCTTGCCAGCGAGCGGGAACGCCATGTCCCACTGCCTCACGCGCTCCCCTCCCGGCTCTTCTCCGTGGACTCCTTCACGAGGGCGCTCAGGTCAACGGTGCTCTGGCCGAAGTCCAGCTCTGGCGCGTCCACGGCGACCACGGACAGAGGAATGGGCGGGGCTCGAACTCACCGGCGGCTTACCGGCAGTGCAGTAGACGTGGCACCGGAGAAAGAGCGTCTCCTCAAAGTCCGCCGCGCCCTGCTGCACGCGGGACGGCATGGTCTGCACGGCGCCGTCGCGCGACTCCTTCTTGCGCACGGCAACGGCGAGGCGGAGCCCGTCCATGGACGACGGGAGGCCTGCGCCGCCGCCACCTCGACGGAGAAGAGGCAGCCGAGGCGTGTCATCCCGATGTGCGACAGCGCGCGGATGGGCTTCCAGCCCCATATCCCCTTCTTCTTCTCGCCACCGCCAGCGGCGGCAAGAGTCACCGGGGCCGTCGCCGTCGCCGCGCGAAGCTCTGGCTCTTGGACGGCGCGGCGCCCACGCCGACGTCGTCCTCGTCATCGTCCTGATCTTTCTTGCCCGCCTTGCTCCTCGACCGGAACGGTGAAGTCATGGACAGGCGGCGGGTCCGCGGGCGCGCCGCCTCGGCCCGGACCACTTCAGCCGTGGCGGCATCATCGCCGCCGCCCCCGCTGGAGCGCGGGAGGACGAGCGACGCGTGGCGGCGGTTGCTATGCGCCTGGTATAGCGTGTGACTGAGCGCGTCGAGCTCGCGGAGGGTCGGGTCGCCGGACGCGGCCATGGGGGGCAGCTGCACTGGTCCTCGTCGTCACTTCACCCGCTAACCGGCAGCCACGCAAGCTAGCTAGTGAGCAGCTCGTGAAGAAGCCAAAAGAGCACGGTGTAGGTCGAGGGAGCGTGTAGATAAGACGTGATCGTGAAGTGTGTGGCGTGGGACGGGAGGTCGCCGCCATGGCGACAGCTTTGGAGGGATCTGGGAGAGCGGGTGGCGGAGGAGAGAAGACGTCCGGCCAGCTCGAGCTCGTGGTGTCCCACCCGTCGTTGGTTTCGCGCCCAGGTAGCTGGGACCAGTTGATCTGAATTGCAGCCAAGGATCACGTGAGGGATAGAACAGATTGTAGAGCATAATGTGCTGAAGATTACTCGACAGTGATATTTTTCCCACGGTTTTTCAGAGCCTGGAGTTCAGTGTGCCACAACTGTGACGAGAAACCAAACCCAGCACACAAATTCGTTCGAGTTTTGGCAAAGATAGAGGCTAAGACAGGACAGTATCATCACGTCACTACACTGGCGGATGGCAACAGCGTAACAGTTCTCCAGGCAGAGGAACCTGACGAACTGAAAGTGTTAAATTCTGAATAATGAATATGCTCAAGATGTACTATATGTGGGGTGGCGTTTGTGGAAGCACTAATCATCGACATTCAGACATGGCCTATACTCCATACGCTACAACCTCGGTGCATCTACCGAACAAACTTTGCAGTGCAGCTTTGAAACAGAAGGGGGAAACTAAAAATCAAACACAATGCTTCACAGATTTTATTACTTCAACCAGCTCGCAAATTAGTATATAGCACATGAACATGCGTGCTTATTCTCTATTCTGCACAAAAAGAATATGGTACATAATTGTGATGGCGATATACCTATGCAACATATAAAAATAGATGCTGACACAAAGCAGTAAAAGGGTTTCAGACTTCCAGTCCAAGCTGTTACTTGGATTTGTCCTGCTCCTCCTGGTCGCTGCTGGTTCCCGCAAACCCACGTCTTTCATCGGCGGACGCGGTGATGACGGGCATCCAGACATCGGCGGTGCTGCTCAGAAGCGATTTCACCTCTGGATCGGATGTCATGGCAGAAGATATCATCTTGTCGACATTCTCAAGCCTTGCCGACAGTCTGTCCAGCTCCGCAGCTATCTCTAACTGAAGACAGCATTGGACGAAAGGTAATGAGAGAATAAGAAGACATGGGTTCATGGGAAGGAACAACCAGGTGTGGTAGCAAGATTGTTGCAGCTACCTCATCAAGTTGCTTAGGTGCCTTCTCTGGAACCTTAGTCACTTCTAGGCCTAGTGCTTCGATCTTTGCTCTCAGTTCTACCTCTTCCTGGTTGCTCATTGACTCCACCTACATTTTCATATAAAATAAAGACATGTCAGTTTATCACAATTCCAGATTCACAGACAAATGTTGTATTCAGCACTAATATAAGGATATGAGGCTCAGAAGAAATATACTCAGGACACTGAGATATAAGAGTAATCTAACAGCACACCTATACAGATTAAAAAGGTCCAAAACGCCAGAGGTAATATAGATGGACTGATATAGTAATTATGACACGGCAAACTGCCAATATTAACAGAGTTATATTTCTTGTCAATATGTAGATACAGCTGGAGACAGTGCCAGTAGATCGTCGGAAGTACCAAGGTCTAAAACTGCACATAATCATTTACAGAAACATAATATTTTTGCTATGCTTTGTCGGGTCTCTGATGAAACCAAGAAAAACAGCTAACCTCGATTCTGATTATGTCTATTCCGTCCTGCCAGTTTCTACAGAACAGAAACAAACTGTGCTTATGAGAGTGAAAGATGCACAACCTCCACCAGACCGGGATGACTGCAGACGACTCAGATTATAACCTGCTCAGTTCACCAGCACGCTGCCCAGGCGGGTAAACCGATACACAGCGTAAAACTGACAACCGATGAATGCATCCGCCACACAGACAGCTCATTACGCCCTGTTTCTGACCTCTTGGGTGAAAACTGGCATGAAACTGGCTAACGGCATGGCAATCCACCAGCGACCAGCCGCCAGAGACAGGACCAGGCAGGTTCAGTTTCAACATTACAACGTATACCCACATCAAAAACCTATGCTATTATGCAAAAACATGCTCGTCCAGCGGTACTAACTACATGGGTTTCGGCGTTTCGCCCAGATGAGATCATACGAGCAAGCATATCTATCTGATTTGATCTATATATACAGCAAGCACGACAACGTCCAGAGTCTAACGGATCAGCGCAGCTCTAAGCGCCCCTCTAATCTAGATCCAGGGAACGAGAAGCTCAAGATCGGGAAGACTGCAGGCGCCCGCGGCGCCCCGGAGCCGGACCTAATCGCCGGCGAGGAATCGACAACGGATCGAGACGGCGGAAGGAGGCGTGTGCGTGCGTTACCTGCTGGAGAAGGTCGGAGAGGAGCTGGAAGAGCTGCGCGTCCGGCCTCGCCTCCCCGCCATCGGATCGAAGCGCAGCTCTCGCTCCCAAGCTTTCGGTCGATTTCACGGCGGGATCTCTTCGTCGGCGTCCAACGTTCAGCGGTTGCGTGCGCTGGTTGGGTTGGGGAAGTTGCCTCCTGTGATTGGGGTGACGTGTCGCTGGATTCGGAGTTCTGGACCGGGTCTTTCTGGGCTTCATGGCTCAGAGCTGCGAACTAGATGCCTAAAGCCCACGGAGTAATTTGTTTCTGATTTCAGCCTCAGCTCCCAAAAAGAAAAAAAATCACCCTCAACAAAAAAAGAATACTTGTTTGCACCATGTGCTCTGACCTAGCGGATAGGAATTTCTGCCCCAAATCCGCTTTCAGATCCATTTTGAAGAATCCATATTTTGAAGAAATCCGATGGATAAAAATATTGGATTCCGAGCTGGCACCTGTATATATGGTATATAAATTAGCATATGTATATGGATTATATGAAAATTAACTAGCATTATTTGATGCCTTAAAACGAAATAATACGATGTTCAACCGAAAGACTATGATAATCTAGCATAGTCAGTAATTAGTGAGTTGCCGAGTTCGACCGTGAAATAACAACTCAATTACATAGTCATTGTACCGACTATGGAGTACAGCTTTCTTAACCCACTTGCTTATCGAAACATGTGGATGATACTTTAGCCGTTGTGGCTGTGATACTCCAACCATATGGACCCTATAAGTTTGCGTGGCCAACTGTTATTTATTTATTCTGTTACGTTACTTATACAAATATATGTCTAATTAGTTTTGTTTCCGTTCTGACTACGCTTCACTTCTGTTATGAATCTGCGGTCGGATATATCCACACGTGAATTCACAATTGATCCTTATTCGCTCCACTTCAAAAGCAATGGAAAAACATGGTAACTGTTGTAGTAAAGGAAAAAAATCTAACCCGATCCTTTTATACATCCCTACTCTGGCTTCCTTTCACTTTTGGTCCAAAACTTGCAAGTGTGCAAAGTGAACCCTAAACTCACATAACCAGTCGACAACACAGATGTCGCATCCACATAGATCAAAGCCGGTTTGCTGACACGATAAGCCAAAAAGGAGATACTCTCTCCGTTCGAAAAAGGATGTCGCTTACGGTTGCCCGCGAACAACTTCGTTTAGAACTTTTTTTTGGGTGAACTGGGATGTTGCAATGGCATACATTGCTTCTTCGTTCCCCTTGTAAGGGTCGTGGCGTCGTGCAGGGGCCTGAGGCCGTGTGTGTAAAACCCACGACCAAACCAGCGGAGAACTTCTTTCGGACCGATCGACGGGGTGACGTCCGCGGTGGGTCGGTCCTCGGTTCCGTACGTGGTTCGCTCGAGGACGCGGGACGAGACCAGACCTGGACCTGGCCGTGCACAGCGGCCACGTTGCACGCGCGGAAGCTGCGGCTGCCTACTTTCTTATTTGATGAAATTATTCGATTCTCTTTTTTCTTTCTTGCTCGATCGGGTCAGCGGCGAACGCGAGAAGATTTTGCGATCGCGCTTCTGCTGGCAGTTTTTCTTTTATTTTCTCTGGCATGCATGCTTTCGCGTCGAAGTCCAAATATGTCCAGGTCGTAGGCAGCTTGATTAATTAACGTGTTTTTTTATTTATTTAGGCAAAATATATGCACGCTTACATACAGCTAACGTGTTCCGGTGTTCTTTTTTAGCTCCTGCTCCTGCCACCTATAGCTTCCGTACGTTCTATCGACGGCTCTAGCTGTCTGTCTACTGCCCACGACCACATAGGTCCCGATTCTATGACACCGGCCGATCTCGCAGAGAGAAGAATGTAATCACGGACACCATTCATTCATGGTATGTGCCGGCCCGGTGAAGTTGGCAAATCCATGCACGATGCAAGTTGTACGGCAAGAATTGGAGCCATAGACATTTCAAACATGATTGCTTCGTTTCTTTACAAGCGGGTGAATGAACGGATTTTGATCAAACCCATGGGTCAATCAATTATCTAAATTGTAAGGAAAAAATCATGTTGACGGTCTATGACAACATATATCAACAAAGCAACATATAAGCAGAAAACATGAATTTTAAAATACACAAAAAGGAGGACAAGAGATAGGCCACTACTCATCCAACTCGCAACTTCCTCATGTATCAAAATATTAGGTACTCGCAGTCGTGACCCAATCATTTTTCGCGTCTTCCTCTTTTCATGGTTGTTGCTATGAAATAACATTGAGACTTTTGATGTATATCAAATATCATGGTTCTAAATGTAGTTAGCTAGCATTTTCACTAGTAGTAGATTCATTCACTCTAGGGGCCTTTCATCTAGAGATACTCTTTTCTATTCATAGACTTTGCAGGATACGTCATCCAATTACACAATCTTATCGGCTACACAACAACATCTAATTAAAATAGTGAACACTTAGCCAATGACGCATAAAATATGTCACCACGTTGTTCGAGTTATATGGATATTTCTTGCATACAACTAAAAAGAAGAAGGCTTGACAAAGATATGTCCAAAGGACGGCTAGCTATACTATAACTCTTATGAAATGCCTACCGGTTTACTTCTTACTGACAAGCAAACAAATGATATTTAGCTGGGAGTTTTGAATTTAAAAGAAGACACCTATTGCTACTAGGGCTCTAGAGTTAACCATAACTATTAACTACAAATATAAAGGCATCGAACAACGTAGAAAATTTTCAGAAAGAAAAGTAATATGAAGTTCTTGCAACCTTGATATTTTTACGTTTCCCTCTTTGGTTACGACGGTAAGAAAAATAGATCTGACGAGGAGGGATGAGGCTTGTAAAAATGCATGTTGCTAGTGTCAAGGATCTCTCTCTGTCTCTCCACGTGCGCACAATGTTCCACACATACCTTTACGAGCTTCTAGTATTCCACAGATCTAAGCTAGGATAAAGCCCAAGGATTCCATACATTGGCATGTAGTTGACAAGGCATGACACTGTATTAATGCGGTGATAACCTTAACCGTTAGCATGCATTCGCAAGTTGATTTACACGTGTCTAGTTGACATCCCACAGTTCATTCTTTATGTAGCCACCACCATATGTAATAATTATAGTTTCAGGAACTTGTTGTCTAGAATCATTACTTAATGTCGAGAGACCTTTGCAACGCATACCATTTTATCACATAATCTTATGACTAGACAACACCACTAAATTAACACTACAAGATTTTAGATGGTGAAAGAGAAAATATAGACCCAAAAGAAGTAAACTGAAAATTTTGTTACCATGCATGATGCTCCAGCTAAATAAATATTTGCAAACAACTAGACTTGACAAAGATCAGACATGGGAAAATCTAGCTTGATTATAAGTAAACACTTGCCAAAATACATTTTGATGATGACTCAAACAAACAATGTTTAGCCACGAAGTTATGAGTATTAAGGAAGATATCAAGGTCCACTCATCTTACTATGAATACAACATCACAACTACGTAGGCAACATAATTTCATACTAGAGGACCACAAGTAAACCTAAGCAATGAAAAAAAAGGGTTAACATCCTAAGCTAAAGCAAGCAAAAAACCGTAGCACCTAATGTGCAGTTTTGATGTGACCAAGCACGAGAGCCTGAAGCCGAAAAATGAGTTGGATACATATATAGAGTCAAATTTTATCCACCAAGTAAGCATATGCAAGGGGCAAGCAAAATAAGGTAGGCCACTGCATATTCAGCTCGTAACTTCCTTGGGTTCCAAAAGGTCATGTACCCCCATTCGTGACCCTTACAATTTTGCATCTTCCTTTCATGGTCGCTACTATGAGACAACATGCAAAGTAGATCGAAGGAGGGAGGTTCGGGTGCTTCTAAATGTGGATTTTGACATGAGACACATGTATTTACGAAAACGACACTTGCAATAAGCTAAAAAATGAGTTTACAAAACAAACAAGCAAAGTGAACAAGAGTTAGGGCACTGTTTATCGAGCTAATAAATTCCTTGTGTATCAAAAGGCCAAATTACTCCATTATGTAACCCTAACCATTCCTCTTGCCACTCCTTCCACGACGCTACTAGCAAACAACATTAAAAAAATTGACACTAATCTTTTACGTCTCACTCTTTCATTGCCGCCAAGCAAACTAGCTAGATCAACACATGGGAGGCCAAGGCTTGTGGAAATGGGGCTCTCTCCCATGTGTGCCTTCCACAAGCTTCCATTGCTTGAAGATAGTCCAAACCCTAGACTTTCCCTCCCGTCATGCAGTTGGCAAGACGTGACGCGATGCCAATTCGGTGATAACATTCACGTTGGCAAACTTTCACAACATGATTTACACACGTCTAGTTGACAATAATAAATTCATTTACTCGGCTAGCATTTTCAGCAATAATAAATTCATTTACTATAGGTCATGTCTGCTAGAGACACTCTTTTCTATCGAGACCTTTGGACTATGAATTGTCTTATTACACAATCTTACATCTATACAACAACTTTAAGTAAATCTTGAGCACTGAGCCAACGCCACATAAAATATGGACATGGAAGAAACAAAGGGATTTTTATCACCGCGAGAGTTAAACAAATGTCTCGAGCCTTCCGTCTAAAAAAAGAGTTAAACAAATGTCTTTCGCATACAACTAACGCGCGCAAGGCTTGGCGAAGATTGTACGGGGGCAATCTAGCTAACTATGCTATAAAACTTATGAATGCTTGCCAAATTATTTTGTGCCGACAAGTCAAAGAAATAATATTTAGCCGGAAAGTTCTGATTTTAAAGAAGACACCGAGATCCACCACGACACTATTAACTATAAATAATACATTGTCACCAACATATAGAAAATAAGAATCTCAAACACTAGAAGGCACGAAGTAAAGCATAAATAAGAAAAAAATACTGTAGAACTTTTTTTTTTTTCGAACCCGTATACTGTAGAACTTTGAAAACAAAACAAATGAAAACCAGCACCTATGTTGCAGCTTTTGCTTCGAAGTGCCCGGTCACCCAACCAGGGGAGAAAGCACAAAGGCCGGATGCGTCTCGTGGCGGCACAACCCGTGGCGCCCGTCCAAGACACGCAACCGCAAGCACCCCCTCCAGCTCGATCTCGACCGTCCGTGCCCCAGACCCACTGATCCAGCCGTCCGCCCCTGACCCGCCTCCCTTTAAATACTCCCGGACCCCCTCCTCCCCTGGCTACGCCGTCTCTCCTCTCTATCTCTCTCTCCTTTCTCCAACCTCCTTCCCCCAAATTTGGATCAAACGAATTCGCTAATTATAATCTCGTAAAATCACGCGGCCCGCGAACGGAACCGATCGGAACGAGACGGTTTGGATCCCATTTTGGGGATTTTTTTTTGGTTCCTGTGGGTGTAAGCGGCTAGGGTTTCGGATCTGGTCGGAATCCGGCGATGAACGGCGACATGATGATGATGATGCGGCCTCCGGTGCCAGTGCCGTACCAGGTGTGGGCGGCGGCGCTGGCCCAGCATCCGCAGCAGCAGCTCCCGCAGGCGGCGGCGGCGACGGCGGGGTTCAAGCCGGCGAGGCCGGCGTGGAAGCGGCCGGGGCGGAAGCAGCAGCAGCAGCGCAAGGCAAGGTGGGGCGGGTCGGCGGCGCCGCGCAACACGACGTCGTACCTGATCCGCGCGAAGCGGGCGGGCGGCGTGGCGGCGCTGGTGTCGCCGTGCCCGGTGACGCCGGCGGTGCTGCCGACGCCGGTGCTGTCGCCGGCGCGCGAGGTGCTGGTGGAGATGGCCAAGGAGGCGTGGGGCGTCGACGGGTACGGGTCCATGAAGGGCCTCATCCGGCTCCGCCCCCAGGCCGCGCCTGACGCTGGTGCGGAGGAGGAGGAGGGGTCGGGGTCCGGCGAGAGCGACGTGGAGGAGCACGTGGAGGTGGAGCGGCGCCTCGACCACGACCTCAGCCGCTTCGAGATGGTGCAGCTCCCGGGTCCAGCGGCCGAGGACTCCGACTCCGACGAGGAGGCCCGCGCGGCGAGGCTGGAGGAGGAGAACCTGACCCTGCGCGCGCGGCTGTTCCTGATGGAGCGCGACATGGCCGACATCCGGCGCCGGCTCCAGGCCGTCGAGGCCCTCTGCCGCGACGGCTGCGTCGTCGACGTACCTTCCGAGGGCGTGGCCGGCGCCGGCGGCGAGGCTGACACGGCGGACGCCATGGTCCTCTGATTCGAGTTCGTGCGGCGTGCAGGGGAACCGTGTACATATGTCACCGTTTCTTTTCGTCTGTGCAGGCGTCCGTGTGGATCAACAGTAGTCGGGCAGGCAGGCAGGAGCAGTTTAATTAGCCTAGAACCAATCACTCGTTTGTTCAAAAAAAAAAAATCACTCGTACTCTTGGTTTCAATTCCCAACCAGTAGTAGTTCGATCTGTCGCATATTTAGCTGGTAGATTCCCATTTCGTGTAGAAATCAAGCCAACCATTCAATTTGTGATGGTAGATTCCTCTGCCCTTGTAGATCAAGCCTTGCGCGCTCCTCGCATCCCATCACTACGTCATATGGGCACGGCTTCTAATCTAGACACCCACAGGCTTACATACAATACAAGAAAAATAAATATACGCATAACTCTGAACGATTTTTTTTTTTAACAAGAACAAAAATCACCCCCGACTTCCCCATACGAACGTCTTAGCCCGTAATAATAAAAATCACTGGGAACTCGATCTGCTTAGTATCAAGCAAAACAAACGCATCGAACCATTGGTAGCACATGAGAAGGCAGAGAATGGCTCGCCATCGTATTGTTACTGCTCGTACACCGTATACTTTCGCCAGAGGGCAAATTAATTAGTAAGGAAAACTAAAAATCATTTTGTTCTTCTGTTCTTCTCAGCGCGTTGTGGTGTCTCCTTTATATACTCGGAATAAATTAGGTATTGGAGATAGAGGGGACTTGAACCCTCACGACTTATAAAGTCGACGGATTTTTCCTTTTACTAGGAATTTTATTGTTGTCGGTATTGACATGTGGAATGAGGCTCTCTCTCTCTCTCTCTCTTTGTCCTCGTCCGACTAATCCACATTTTACTAGGTATTCGATTGGAATGGTATTTTCTATTTTTAGGAGTTGACTCGTCGGGCATGCATGCTTGGCCTTCTTGTCGCCTTCCTTTGATCCTCTTCATTCTGCGCATATACTTTAGACCCGCTCCTTTCCTGTACCGTGCCCTCTGCCTATTACGACCGATACCCAGAAAGCTTTGGGGGTAGCGTGCCGCTTTTCGAGACCCGACAAGCTAACTCTTGTGCATAGATGTAGGGGTGGTGGTGTCACAGTGTGTATCTGGGTCGGCCAGGCAGGCAGCTCCGGGCTGCGCAAACCTGTGCCGTGCCAGTTGGTCCGACGGTTGACTCCGAGGAAGAGGAGTTCGGGCAAGATGCCGGGTTCGACCTTGCTGATCCATAAGCCTTCTTTTTTCTCTTGGGCAAGAATTTTCGTTTACAGGAGAAATCAAATGGAATTTTCTTATTCTCTTTTTTTAGCCATACCATTTCTTACTAGGTATATTTTCCATGTCTTCTCCTAGAGAAAAAACAGTAGGCTGCATCGCATGAACTGCGCCCACCCGCCAACTCTTCCTTTGCTTCTTTAGAGTAACACATGACCACGCACGTCATACGGATATGGCTCCTAAACCAAAGGAAGAAGAAAAAAAAGGATAGAGAACGAACGCTCCAAGTACAAAGTTTGGGTGCGGTCAACTCTCAAGGAACATCGCTGGATACTTCCCTGTAACTCGGTCTCTCGTCTTACTCGACACCGTCAAAAAACAATGAGGAACTCCATTTGTTCATCCTCAAGCAAGATGAAACAACACAGCAAACCAGTACGTACGCCAGAGAAACATGCTGATGGTGACCGCAAAAGGTTAGGTTAGAGAACTATGGGAAAAAATAGTCAAAAAAAAAAGTTACACAAGGGGACTTGAACTTTTTTGGAGTAGAGAACCTGCCTGGCTGCCTGTTGTAGGATGATTAGAATGGTGCTTGTACACTCAGCCCATTAAAGTTCAAACCACATGTTTGAGGCAGGTGTTTCTTGTTTAGGCGGAATATTTTTCAGTGGGAGACGATGTTCCTCGACAGCGAGCCGCTCGTCAGTGGCGGAGGTACATCATTTGGAACCAGGGTGCATAGAGGGTGTCAAAATAGAAAAAAAAAAGATTTTTTAGGGGTGCATATGTGGTGAAAAAATAGAGTTTTACAAAGGATTTTTTTTCAACCGTTGTCCTCTGCACCCCCTGGATAGCCTTAGCTCCGCGAGTGGCGTCCGTGTTGACTTCGTCAATCTCAAGACCTGACCCGTCGACTCAGTCTTTCGGAGGTTTCATAGGAGTAGGGTGTGCGTGCATGCATGCGTGCGTTCATAGGGGTGAGCGCATGCGCGTGTTTGTGAGTGTCTGTGTTGTACTGTGTTTCGCAAAACTTTTTTGTGAAGTCGCGCGATTCTTACGCCTTCCGACTTGAAGAGCCAGGTCGGTATCGATCTTTAGGCATATGTCGAGCGCCTTCACTAAATGTGTTAACGCTCCACTGCGAAAAATATCTTGTAATAATTGCATGTATTATTAGGATTAAAAAATTGCAGTGAAAAGATAGAACTATAATAGTACCTTTGTTATTGTTTCACCATTCAAATTTTCCTTCATCTTCTAGGGCTTTTCTTCTCCCCACTCCGGCGGAAATTGTTACACGTCATTTGACTTTGGTTAAAAAAAAAAACAATGTCGCCAATCACTTTTTATATGTCGGTCAGTCGTTCCTCCTTTTCGACTAGTCTTTTCCTCTATGACGCCCACATGTTTCTTCATTGTACAAAATAAATCCTTCCAAGTTACAAGTAATAGATTTTCAAATAGTTTTCTATCGATGTTTTTTTCCCTGCAGTTCTTCAAAATTGAAGAGAATGAACCATCCATAAACCATTAGCCGGTCTAGAGGAATTCGAAAAAACTAATATTTCAGAAAAGAAAGAGGTAGAGGAAACTTGATTCGTTTCTTGACAATATTTTTTTTACGGGAAAATGCGAGCTTTATTAATTAGGCATAGAAATCTTACAGTTTGTGATCAGCCCGAGCACGTAGGTCGGAGCTGAATCACGTAAGACATTATTCGAACCAGATTTACCTAATTGCGCTAGATTATGCGCAACCATGTTGCTCGCACGATCTATTTTTCTTCACCTTAATATCAGATTACACCTTCAATTCCCGAGCTTCAGCATACAGTGTCTTGACAATATACTCTCGTAGATGCGACACTTTCAGGCGTCAAACTGCATGTAACCATATTTGTGCTAACGGAAATATGTACATATACGGTAAAACTAATATAGTTTTCTATTACAATTAAATAATTGACTACCAATATTAAAATATTGACGTATCATTCATAATTGTCATTGAAGTATACTTTGGCTTGTTTGCAACCATAATTGCGTAATTTTTTTAAAACTTTGATACATGCCTTTTAAATTAATGGTTCAATAGATCTAATCCATTTAAATGGAAAAAACAAAATTATATAACACTAAAACCGTATAGACCCATAGATTAATGTGTCACATCACAAAAATAAATAGTAAGATATGTGTGTCTGATCCATCTAAATATTAATAAATATCTTAACAAGGAGCTCTAAAGCATAGCGTCTAATAAAACATTTTGACAGATGTTTGTAGAGCGTTCTTGAGTGTATAGATTTCCCTTCTCATAAACATTTTCCAATGTTTGGCATAGCTAGTTTATAATTCTTCTATCATTGAATATGAGTTTCATGCCATGGAGGAGATATCAGCCGTCAACAATTGTGCGATTTGTAGTATTGAAATAGCATCACCTTGCTGTGTGTTTTTGTGTTGAAAAGGCATTGCATGTAATATATGTGCACGCAAAATTTAAACGCAATGTAAGATTTTAGTGGTCCGCACCACAAAAAAAATATCTTGGCAAAAAACTTCCCGGCTCAAGATAGATATATAGGGTGACTTGCACTCCTCCTAACTTTTCTCACAAATAATGACTCCTTGGAATTGTTTCGCAACACTTTGCTCCTTTGCTCACCCAAGCAACGGCCAGAGTGCCATCAGATTGAGAGGCAAAAAATGCAGTGTTTCTTTTGAAGATGCTCTGTATCTGACATGGATTCAGTGAAAACAATTATAGCTCGTTTAGCAAAAAACAAAGCCTGAATTCTGTCCGGAAGCAGGCTAGGAAGCATCTCCGTTGCCGTGAGTGACGTCGCGAGTAGACAAAAACAGTAGGCTGCATCGCATGAACTGCACCCACCTGCCAACTCTTCCTTTGCCTCTTCAGAATAACACAAAACCACGCACGTCACGCGGATATGGGTCTTCCTAAACCAAACACTGATAGGCTCGCGCTCATGCACATACAAAATAAGAAAAGAAAAAAGAAGTAGGGACAAATGCACCTACAAAGTTTGGGTGCGGTCAACTCTGAAGGAAAATCGCCAAGACTTTCCTGTAAGGCTGTAACTCAAATTTTTTCATCCTACTCGACACCACATCGTTAAAATACGTTGGAGAACTCCATCTTTTTATGCTCTCGCAAGCAAGATGAACCAACACAGCAAACCATTACATCGGCGCAAGATTATGCAAGCCACGCGCCACATTAACAGATGATGAGAAAGCAAAAAAGAGCCGGCCTCGTATTATTATTAACCGATGATGAGAAAGCAAAAAAGAGCCAGCCTCGTATTATTATTACCGCCTACCGGTAATAATATATTTCTGTCAAGAGGGCAGCACCGAATTTAGTAAGGGCAGACCGAGACCATCTTGTGGTCTCTGCCAAGAAAACAAGTCTGTTGTGGTGTCACGCTACAACCCCGCATCGCATTTACAGTTTTCCACCTGCCAAGGCATCGCTTCTCTTAAACACTTGGCAATGACTCCGAGCTGCAGCGTTGCCTTGCTCCTCTTCTGGGTCATCCAGCTTCCAAGCACGGTGGTATTATTATTGTATATTTGTAGTGTTGATCCAAATTGGACCGTATCCTTCTTATTGTAGCAGTTAGAACTTCCGGCTCAACGTCGAGCTTGTAGACGCGCCGGAGAAACATCCTGGTGACCGCAGAGAGTTAGGTTGGAGAAGTAGGGAGACAAAAGGTCAAGCTACGCGAGGGGAACTCGGACTTACTTGTGGAGTCAGTCATGCGCGGTTTGTACGCCTTCCGACTTGAAGAGCCAGTTCGGTGTCTATCTTTAGGGATATGTCGAGCGCCTTCACTGAATGTGTTAACGCTCCGCTGCAGGAAATCAAGAAGTTGTTGAGATGGTTGGGAAACGACTGGTGCATGGGGTGGACAATCAGGGTCCAATCATGGGAATCTTTATCAATAAATGAGAGATCAAAACAGCAAAAGAAAAAAAATCACAGATGAAAGCATATTCACACCTTGAAATGTATGTAACTCCCGTGTCTCCGATTTTCTTCACTGTGTCCATCGTCACATTTCCAGATGCCTGCAGGTGGAAAAACATCCAGCAGAGCACTCACGCATGAACCAACTAAGCGCAACAAAGGAGGTCCAGCCAGCAGACAACATTGTACAGCCTATGTCTAATCCGTCTTCCATCGCTAGGAAGTTAACCACAAAATGGACTTTGTTGATCACTTCTAGATCATCATGTTTATCCCAAATTGAAAAATGAGAGTAACTAGTAGCTGAGAAAAAAAAAGCAATACCAAGATATAGTCATGTTTAAAAGAAAAAACTGTACTGATTGTGAGTGCCCACACGACGTAAACAATCTCTTAAGGGAGAGGAGGACAATAATGGGAATTGTGGTTTCGAAAGTTGAACTTCATACCTCGGTCTCAAATCTGCCATCTATCAACTGAACTGCATCTTTCAGCATTGATACATCTATATCCCCATTCGGAAGAGGGACCACCATATTGTCCAACATTATACGAGTCAATGAAGTCTTTTTCTCGTCAGCATACTTCAACAAATCTCTAACTTCCTCAAGTGTCCTTGTCTCGACCTGATTCACACAATAAAAAAATATCAATATATGTCTTGACTTCTCTTTATTTTTATGTTAAAGAGAACATATGCCATTTTTCAAAATAAATAGGAAGATAAGTTTACAAACAGATCACACTGAAACCCACAAAAAAGCAAACTGCTGGAACATGAATACATGCACGCCAAGTCGCAGGACAAATTTACTTTAGATGGTATATGCAACCACAACCAATGATAGTACCTCAACAGGAACTGCAAGCTTTTCCTTCTCCAAATACTGATCAACAGATTCCATTGCATTTGTAATGCCCCCAGCAACAGAAATATGATTATCCTTTATCATAACCATATCAAATAAACCAAGCCTGTGATTCTTCCCGCCACCAATTAGCACCTAAATGGATATCAAGAGTGAGAAAATTGCAACAGAAGGAAGAACAAAGAAGCTAAAAGTGATGAAACGGCGACAAAAAAAGGTATGCTTACTGCCCACTTGTCTACCAGACGTAAACCTGGAGCAGTTTTCCTAGTTTCCAATATGCATGCTGGACGAGCAGCATCAGCCATAGCCTGAATGGAGGCAGGAGCAAAGCCAATTTGATATAAGCAACATATAAGCAAATTATGACATCATCTGGGAGAAAGAGAAATATCATAAGCTACGGAACAATAACACTAATTTCCCTCAAAAAAAGAAAAATAACACTAATCACCTTTGTCATTGTGGCGATTCCACTCATTCTTTGCATGAAATTGAGCACAACCCTCTCAGCAACAATGATACTCTGAGCACATCCTTAATAGAAAGAATGAAAATCAGCGAAAGAAGAGTTAACACTGACTTCAAGATGTAAACAGCTGTCAAATATGGCATTTTCAAGACATCTCACCATATACTTTGCCAAACTGCAACCCCTTATGGACATAACTTCCATCATCTTCGAACCATTCAACCTGGAAAATTGTCCAAGAACGAACATTAGGCATAGTCAATATTACACATGATACCTATCGAACCATATCTGCCAAAACAGAAAATAGAGTAACCTATGCGACACACATACCTTCAATGACGGATCAACTTGGTTGAATATCATCTCAGCTAGGTTTATGCCAGCGATGACACCATCCTCCTTGGCAATAAAGGTGGCTTCGGCTTTCACATCAGTTGGTATGGTAGCCAAACACGACACATCCCCTGAAGGTGTTGACAAACAGTTAGAACATTATCACACTGAGAGATGACACCGGTATGACCATTCAAAAGCAGAAAAGCGTTTCAGTATCAAAAGAGAACAAAACCCAACTTGCATAGCAACTTTGTGAAGGAAAGACCCAACTGGAGCTTATCTTCAGTCTTCACCTAAGCCTGAATGGCCCCAAGTGGTATCGAACTTCTTTAGCTAATACGGACACTGTTAGAGTGAGAATGTTCACGAGCAGACTGAAACGACTGGCAGGAAATACGGACTGAAGATCAAAGCAAATAAATTCAGTTTCGTGTACTGCTTGCTGGAGAGCGAAGATCACATGAAAGTGGATATAAAATGATCTGATCCATTTATTCTTCATTTTTCTTTCATGAATCTTTTTTTTTTGTGGCCTAGACAACAACGATAAAAACTCAGCAAGACACCTGATCTCTGAAGCCTAGTTACACCAAATAGGGTAATAAAAATGTGGTCTCTTGTCGCAGTCGAGAGACTGAACTTTAATTTCCGACTAACTCTTATCAAAACGACAACTTGCATATCAACTTGTGAAGAAAAGCACCAACTAGAGCTTATCTTCACTTGAAGCCTAGAGGGACCCAAGGGGTATTAACTTCTTTAGCTAATATGGGCACCGTTTGAGTGAGAACACTCATGAGTAGGATACTGAGAGAGCAATTGACACGACTGGATGAGAATACACACTCAGGATGAGAGCAAATAAAATGAAAGTTTCTGGTAGTGCTGGATAGTGAAGATCACATAAAGTGGATATAAATAGATCCAATGATCACTCTACTTCTTTAGTCATCGCTTTCCTTCATAAATCATAAATGAAAATTTCCATGGACAGAGCAACAACAACAGCTCAACAAGAGACCTGATCTTTGAATCCTGGTTGCAACACTAAGAGTGTGGCCTCCTCCTGTCACAGTCTACCACTCTTTGGACAATATACTACACTATATAGTAAATCACTATTTCCGACCAAGTCACCAACTATTTATCATATGACAGGGACCGATCCTAGCACTGTCACTACACTGTTTCCACTAATAGTCAGCACCTGGAACTACAGGAGTTCAGGACTGATGTCTCCGCTAGTCCAGTCCAGCTATGAGTGATCATGGAACACTGACGAGCAATTTCGAACCAAAGGGAAAGCAGATGAAGCAGCAATAAAAAACTTGGCTCCACACCGTGCGACAGGTCGACGGTGGCACTCGCTCCGCGTAGGCGCCGCGCTCGCCAATTGGAAGTGAACCCGGGGAGGGAGGAACAGAGCAGGAGGCTAATAAATACTGCACGGGAGTGACTGCGAGCATGTCGTGTGTAGTACCTCGGTCGCCGGCGTCCTCGGAGAGGGCGAGGGAGATGACGGCGCGGAGGTCGTAGGTGGGGTGCGCCGGCGGCGGTACGGCCACGACGGGCGACGGCGCCGCCCGCGCCTCGGCGGACATGGCGGCGCGGGGGCGAGCGGGCAGGCGCAGGCGCACGGGGGCGCGGGAGCACGCCGAGGAGAAGTAGCAAGAGGAGGGCAGCGGGCGTTGGCGGATTTGCGCGGCGGCGGCGGCGGCGGCGGCGGGAGTGGCGGGCATCATATCATCAGAGGCTGGAGCGGCCGGCCGGCGGCTGAGTGCGTGCGTGCGTTGGGGCGCGTGCCAGGGGAAAGGGAATGAGCCAGCCGTCCCCGACCTCACGATGCACCGTTTCCTTTTCTTTTCTTCGTCGAATTATTTCCGAAGTTTTCCCCAATACACACACTCTTTTTTTTAAACACAGTAGAATATACATGCATACACTCATCTTTATGAAAACACACATGCACGTCCTATTCATATGAGCATTTCAGAAAGACTAAGTTAGCGGATCGAGTCTTGACGAAGTCACTAGAAACGTCTCGCTATCGATGGAAACGTCATCTCACACTGAGAATTTTCCATCTAAACTAGAAACACCAGTGTCAAATTTAAGATTTGAACTATGATGGGATATGAAGACAACCAACCTACTAACCATCCCATCACAGGTGATTCTCCGTACATACTCGTCTGTCGTAGCTTGCAAAGTTCACTACCCTTCGTTGTGGCACCATGTGTTTGTTAACATTGATATATGTGTGTGTTTACTATGTTTCGTATAGCACTTCTCTTTCATGCTCTATTGCTACATCCCGATCCTTTTTGTTTAGTTGTTGTATCATATATTAACTGTATTGAGCAGTGTTTAAAAAGACAGCTGCTATAACGATTAATCGGTCGATTTATCGTGAATCATGTGATGATCGATAAGATTATATCATATCATCTGAATTTATCGTCGACACCAAATTATTAGTCTGACAACCAATTTAGCTCGAATTTCGTCACATATCATGTATCTTATCTCGATTATCGGTGTGATAGCCGATTTATCAGCCTATACTCTTGTAGAACTCTACAATACCTCAAAATTTGTCATTTTGTTCATTCAAAGGAAAGGAATCAAGTTTGTTCATTCAAAGGAAAGGAATCATGGTTAACACTTACGTCAATACTCCAATGTTGATTTTGCATAGCATATTTTCGAATTTTATTGTCGCAGTTTTGAATTTACCGATAAATAGGCGACCGATAAAATCGATTGATCGGACGATAAACGATAATTTTCTAAACTGAGGTCGACCGAGACGTAAAATTTAAACGATATTTTAAATATTGATATTAAACATTGCTATTAAGTATGATTATAAGGTCTATTTCTATGTGCGAAATTGTTCAAGAGGGAAATTTGTTCGGTTGTCTCTGCATCTCAAAACGAAAAACAAAAAATCTCGCTGGACGGCCCGTACTTTGGGCCCGGTACGACCAAAGGCCCAGTACCCAGTGTAGCGGTGACAGTCCAGTCGATCGCCACGGCATCAGCTCGGGCTCGATCCAGCCCGCTCGACCCCGACAAGAAACCCTCGCCGCCGGGACGGGATCGACGCCGGGGACGTCGTCGCGAGGAACAGGAGGAGGTGCAGGTCGCGCAGGGCATTAGAGGCGACGTCTTCGTCCTCTCCTTGCCGGTACAGGATCGACGCTCAGCTGCATCCCGGCGGACGCCGTCACCAGGAATAGGAGGAGGTCCAGGCCGCGCGGGCATCGTAGGCGACGTCGCCGTCTCCGTCCTCCCCTTGCCGGCGGCGCGTGCGCGACGGAG
This sequence comes from Poa pratensis, assembly GCA_947311845.1. Taxonomy (NCBI): domain Eukaryota; kingdom Viridiplantae; phylum Streptophyta; class Magnoliopsida; order Poales; family Poaceae; genus Poa; species Poa pratensis. The sequence goes on from CAMZMU010000084.1 coordinate 4,923,133, forward strand.
CCGGGGAGGATCCAGCGCGCCGGCAGCCATTCGAGGTAAAAAACTAGAAACATTTCCTAGAAGAAAATACTTTTCAAGATGAATTCAGTAGTAGTATCAGTTCTGTACACCACAACAGTATTGGATTAATTATTTGTCCAAACGTTTCTTGGTAGTCAAAATACACCTTATGAATAAAGAAATGGCAGACTAGTCTTTGCAATTTCAATTGATTCTTTACATTTGCTTGGGTGTATTGACATGTCGTACTGACTCTCTTGCAGTTGCAGGGCATCTATTACTAGTGTTGCAAGTTTGCCTGTGTCAGTCCGTCTATTGATCTGCGTGGAAACTCTTTTTCGGGCATTATGTCAACGTGTGTTGGCCATTTACTTGGTGGGTGAATTATACAACCGAGGCAACTTTGGGTGCTTATCGACCACATCGACTGTTGTCCTAAGTAGTGCGAGTCTAGGTCCACGCTCACTCACTAAGGGAGTATGTTCATTTAGAAAACTCACTAAAGGAATATATATGTACACTGAAGTTCTGTGTTTTATTTATCCGTAGTTTGGTTAATGGTGCACTGATTCAGAAGGAACTAGGACAATAGGAGGTTCTGGTGCAGGTTAAACACAGGAGTCACAAGTTTCTGCTCCACATCTGAACAACCGAGGGAAGGGGTAGAACATATCATCAAATGGAGCTAATAGAATCTATGGAACAAGTTTAAGTGAGTGCAAGTAAACAAGTTATATTTTGTTTTCCAAACTGTGAACCTAGGAATTATTTGCTTATCAGGTACTATACATGTCAAAGTCATGTAATGGTTTTACATTGGCAGGCAAAATCTGTGATTATGTCAAGGTGTCATGTTAAAGAGCTATTTTTCGGTTTGCCAAAGTGTTCTGCATAAAACTGGGATTACCTCTTATCATTTATTAGACATTCAACGTGTCATGCAATCTTTTTGCTTGCCGAAGTGTTGGGACAAATCTTATAGTATTTGCCTCAAACAGAAAGCTGTAATTGGTTTATTCACTTCTAAGACTATGCTCGTGCCAAATACTGTGCTTTCTGAGATGATGCTTGTGCAGAATATCATAGATTTGCATCACATCCAACCAGCTGTATATTTCCAAGAGAGCACATGTTTGGATCAGTACATCAAATTAGTACCTGCACATAGCATCTTTGCATCATTACGATAATACTGATCATTTGGTTGTATAAATGTTAACGGTATTCTTGCATATGGAGTATATGTTCACAATGAGTCATATTTGTATGGCACTGCGCATGCTACGTAGCTGAAATACAGGCTAATTTCCTAGGTCATAGTTAAATTTATGTGTGAATATTCCAAGGAATCTTTTGTGATGTGTTTACATCTGTTAATGGTTCGCATGCCAAACTCATATAAAGTACTGTACTTTTGTGAATGCAAGTTCCAAGGTTTGACAGACAAAATACGTGTGTTCTTGCGCTCTTCTTCAATAAATGTGTTTTTGATCTTATGTAGATATTTTTTCGTGGTGCCAGCCATGGACAATATATCAGCTTCCGTATCCAAGAAGCGGAGGTTGGATGAGCCGAAATCGCAAGACCTCTGGTTAGCATGGTTGGCTCTAGTGGCGGCGAGGATGTAAGCCTTGACCTCATCAGCCGCCTCCCAACGAGATCCTCGGCAGCATTATCTCCCTCCTCCCCATCAAGGGCGCTGTGCAGACAGCCCTTCTCTCCTCGCGGTGGCGTCATCTCTGGCTCTCTGCCCCGCTTAATCTCGCCGACGACCACGACCTCTCCGGGCAGCAGCGCAACCACACTGCCATCGTTTCAAGATTCTCGCCGTGCACCATGGCCCTGCCCGCCGCCTCTCCCTCCGCAGCATCCGTCTCTGCCATGACCTCTACGACAAGATCGATGGCTGGTTCCGATTGCCCGCCCTCGATGGCCTCGAGGAGATCGAGTTCATCTCCAGCATCAACCGCTTCAACTGGCTCACCAGGCCACCGCTGCCGCCTTCCGCGCTCCGCTTCGCACCGACGTTGCGGGTTGCCTGCTTCGGGCATTGCGAATTCCCTGAGATAGATGCTGCCACGAGCCTTCTTCTCCCTCGTCTGAAGAAGCTTGAGCTGTACGACGTCACCATCTCGGAGGCAGCCATCCAGCTCCTGCTTGCCGGCTGCACTGTGCTTGAGAGCCTGCAGCTTGCTGGGATCCACGGCTCAGCAGCGTCAGGATTGTTTCGCCAACTCTTCGGAGTATTGGTGTCTCTGTTTCTTATGGTGATTACGAAGAAGAACTCGTGTTCCAGGAGCTTGTCATTGAGGATGCACCTTGCCTTGAGAGATTGATTCCATTTGGTGAACAGGGTGGCCCGAGGACAATCAGGCTTCTTGCGGCGCCAAAATTGACAGTGTTGGGTTTTTTGTCTAGCAACATTTCCAGAATTGTGCTTGGAACCATAATTATTAAGGTAAAACATGTCTTCTCCTTGTTGCAGTTGGACCATTTCTGTTTGCATTGCGGTCTGTTATTTCTTGATGTGTGTCATGTGTATTGGTTTGTTTTTCCAGGAAATGGTCCCCGTCAGTTTCACCGCGTCGGCACGCACAGTGAAGGTCTTGGCTCTACAGTCTACCGGCCCTAATCTGGATGCAATTGTTGGATTTTTAGATGCTTTCCCTGTGTGGAGAAGCTCTACATTCAGGTGAAATTACATGGACTTAAACATATTAAAAGCTTATTTCAACTACTGTATCTTTCTCTGTATGCCTAGTTTGGACATACGGAAATATTACTTAGTAGACTTTCGGTAAAATTAACTTCCGCAGCAAAATTTCCCAGCTTTTACCATGGTAGATCTAGCGGTCAACACAGCATCTATGAGATATTGAAGTTAAAAGGAACGCAATTTTCACGGTGTTAGGGAACTATATTGTTCCCCAGTTCTCAATTCACACATCATATAAATGCAACTAACCTGATGTAATTAGATGTCAATTATGAGGAAATTACTGCCTTACTGCCTGCAATAAAAGTACTCCTTTTATTGCGACCTAAGTGGCGTCCACTATACCTAATTAGTTCTTCCACAGTCATGTTGCAGGAAGGATACAAAGAATGTGCTGCAATATGACACACTCGATCCTCTCGAGTGCCTTGAACTCCACCTCACAGAAATAGTAATGAACAACTACGTAGGCAGGAGAGCAGACATAGACTTTGCCAGGTTCTTTGTTCTGAATGCAAAGGTGCTCAAGGTGATGAAATTTGGTGTCCATGGTAGTGGCTGCAATGGGAAATGGATGGCTGATCAACATGGGATGTTGCAAGTGGATAACAGAGCTTCTGTAGATGCTCGGTTTTATTTCAAGAGAGATGCTCTCGACTGCAGATTAGACCTTATCAAGAAGCCCACGCATGACATGTCGATGTCTGATCCCTTTCTTAGGGCACCGCGCAGGTGCAGGTGATGTACACCGGCTTGGTGCCATTCCAAGAGATATATGGGGTCATAAATTTTTATTCAAGACATTCGAATGTATTTATATGTTACGGTCATAAGCTTTTGTTTGCACAACTTTTCTGTTTACGAATCCTTTCTGCTAGTACCATCTAGCATCTAATAGCTGGAAACTGAAAGAGCAGCTACCCTTTGCAAAGGTGCAACGTTTTGTGGCAGAATTGGTGGCAGATTACAGGGGAATTAGATCCAAAAAGACCATGAAAACTACTGGGACATCTTCTCTGTCAACTGATTATAACTCACACAGCAGACAATTACAAGAGCCAATACCAGATGTAAATCAGAACGAAGAACAGCATGAAGTTTCAGACACAGTTAGAAAGAAGTTTCAGACACAGTTAGAAAAAAGTTTCAGAAAATTCACATCACAGCGAGGAATGTGCACTGGTCTTCGCACATGCTCCATCTCTTACTCACACTCCCACCTGTTGCATCCATGCTCCGGTATCTACCAGCTACACCGCTGCACAAATATCAAATGCGCATGCTGCCTCCTTGTCAAAACATGGCAAAACACAAGACCTAAATATTGCAGCATCAGATAGAAAGATTGTTCTCCATTTTCTATCTGTCTGAACTTTCAATAATTGAGCTGCATGATTCTCCTCGCTGACACTTTCACCTTTGCTTCAGGGGTTCCATTTGATACTGCACCCCACACTGCTAGGACATAAACAAAATGTTAAGGAAAAGTAAACACTCAAGATTCTACAGAGGAGATTACGCATTCCCCCAGTTTTTCATCCATGTTTTGCACAAACCACCAGTTGGACGTCTTTTTTGCACATTTCTATAGCTATTGGTCTAATCTGTTGCATCTTCCACCAGTTGGTCTTCTAATCTACAGTTTAGCCCATTGACAGCAAAACTGACGGGTGCTCCGAATTTCAAAGCTCCAATTTATGCACAAAATTTGCAAAATGTTTAAAATTCATAAAAAATAACTACTCATCCAAAAATTCTATTTTCTTGTCTGGATGCACTCTTGGCTGTAATTGACCCGTTTTATATGAAACATCAATGTTACTAGTCTGTATTTTTGCAAACAAATACTCCTAGCAAACTAATTAAATCATAGGAATAATCGTCCATCAAACATTTATTTTATGAATTCTTTAAATTGTCCATCCAGAAGTATGCTTTAATCTTGTCTTCACATAACAATAAGTTCAAAAAAAAATCCACCCAAGAAATGATTTTCAATCTTCTAGACTGTCGATAAGTTCAAAAATTGGTTCATACTCCCAGTAAGGCTCCCATAAAATTTCTTAATTTTTGGACCGACATATATTTTCCTATGATTTGCTTAGTGTGTCATGAGTATTTGTTTTGCAAAAAATAAACCAACCAAACCTTTTTTAGTAAAATTTGATGTTTCATATAAAATAAGCCTAGAGTTCATCCACACGAGATATCATATTTTTTGGATGACTAATGATTTTTCTATGAATATTTAAGCGTTCTATGATCTTGGTCCATAAAGTGTAGCGTCGACATGCAGGGCCCAGCTCTAAATGTTGTTGTCAACCAGAGTAAATCGTTGATTTGATAACTACCTGGTGGAAGACGTAACATATTATACCAAGAACTAGTGAAATGTTCAACAAAGAAGTCCAACTAGTGGTTAGTGCAAAACAGGGGTGGAAAAGGAATATGCAATTTCCTCAGATTCTACATGACGTAAACAACAAACCTTGGTTTCTGAAAAAAATGCAATTCTTCGCCACTAAGTGCACAGTCGATCGCACGGCTTAAGTCCCTACGAATCACAAGCGAAAGGTGAGCACAGCAGATACTGAAGAGTTTGCACATGGATTTTAGAAATGTACCTTCCGGTGACTGGTATATTGCTACTGGGTCTTGAATCATCAAACTGACCATGGTAGAATAGTTCAAATGGGCTTTGTCCATCCTGGCACCCCAAAACAAGAATGGTTAGACAGATAAGAAAACAGGCACGATGACATGGTACACAAAAGAAGTTGGCCGTCTAAGCATCATGAATCAGAAACAATTAGCATAAGAGTCGATAATGTTACCTTTTTGAACAAGTAAAACTCTGGTGTGCACACTGCTTGAAAAGCCTTAGCAACTTCTTGCGACTGCAAGGTACAGTAGCAGCAAATAAAAGTAAGTAAAGAAGGTTATGGAGATTAGAGAAAGGGCCGTGATTGCATCAGGAAGCACATATCGTTGGCCAGACCTCGTCATACAGATAGGGAAATGAGTACTTAAACATTTCTGCTTCCCGAGCCATGTATTCAGGACCATCCTGCAGAATTTAAACTTTTAATTGTGTGTTCAAATGGGCAAACCTGACAACTTGCATCAACCATAATATGATAACATGTACTGATTCAGAAGCATCAAGATACATCAGTTCAAAGAGTAAAAGCACAAACAGTAACATCTCCCTAACTGAGCGGTTACTTCAGCAATGTCGTAACTAATATTTAGAATAACTTGTTAAATTCCATATCCTTTGTAACGAGCTGATACATAATAGTACGAGCCAGACATATTTCTAACACATCATTCTGAAGGGAATGCTCTGCTTTGCAGAATATCTATCAGGTTAGGGCCCATTGCAACTGCTACCAAACTGAAGCCAAATAACCTATACCTGAGTTGAGAATGTCTACTTATAGGTAGAAGGATAATTTTTTTTGTCACTCAAATTTTGTATCTGTGGGATATATTGACGAGTTAGATTGAGCCTACAACAAAAAAAATATAGATATCAATGGTAACAGTACTATAATGATCTGAGATTAGACAGGTTCCACATTGATAAACGCCAGCATGTAGCGAATTAATCTTAAATAATATTTGGGTAAGAAAAAAAAAAGAGAAAACGGAAATGAATTATTGCAAAGAATCTCAACATAGTGATTTGTTTCTTCTGAAATGGGAGCATGTTCATTCAGTACATATTAACATATAATTGTGAATTTTATTTATTAGCTGGCTTCAATCATAATAACTAAACAAACGTGAGTTTTCTAAGATATGGAATAAAACTTCCTGGTAAAGGAGTATGCAGAAAGGAACTAAAAGGTATTCTCATTGGTTGAAAGTTATAACTCGTAACCTTGGGATATGTCACAACTGAATTTGAGGATATGGCGATAGAAGCGAGTCCTTTCTGCATCGTATTATATCCATGTCAATACAAGGCTACAAGCACAAACTTAAGAGAGAGTTTCATCAGCTCTTCCAATGTCCTTACCTCCTTGTAGGAAGAGGTGAGCTTTGCAATATCTTTTCTCAAATGTTTTACAAATGGACAGTGGTTGCATATGAACATAACCTGAAAGAGAGAAGATAATTATTGTTGAACACCCACAATAATGACCTGCTCAAGACATGACAGGAATACCAATAAGGGGCATACGGACATTCGGATACTCTAACAGGTAACTGGAGGAGTCGATTAAGTCATAGGTGCACTAGATTGCGAAAGCTTAAAAAAATATTATTGTTCATAGTATTTCTTATGCTTTTTTTGAATAGCATGTATTCTTAAGATTTCTGAATTGTGTGGAGCGTGCAGTTTGGATAGATTCATCAGTCATCAAGATAAAAACCAATCTTTATCCCTGGGCAAACGCCGATGTTTGGTACTGGTGGATTATAACATGATATGGTATAACATCCATTGAACCCCAAACAGTCAAGGAAGAGAAAGATTTCGAAGATATTCTAGTGACCATACTGAGTTATGGATGCACATTCACTGACTGGGGCTAACTGAAGGCTGAAGGTAACAAGGACAAGAGGGTTTAACAGAAAGCATGCAAAATTTCAGTAATAAGAATATAAGCAATGCATCTAGAGTTCTAGACTAGAGCACAAACTATCCCAAAGCTAGCTACTGACCAGCAAAGCAGGGCTAGCCTCGAAGTCATCCAGTGTCCAGATCTTCCCTGTGAGAGGCTCAGGAAGCTGCATGCATGATGAGCAACATCAAGCTTCAATCTTTTGATTCAAAACGTTGGCAGGAAATTATAATGAGCAAGGAAGTTGAGCCGACCTCGAACTGTGGCGCGCGGAAGCCCTCCTGGAGACGCGTTCTACTGGTCGCCGGCGGCGCCATGTGCGCGCGGGTGTGGGGGGCGAGGGCCGGGAGTGAGCGGGCCGGAGGAGGAGGAGGAAAGTTGGGCCCACAGAAGCTTTCGTCGGGGCACGTTTGGTGCCCGTTCTTGTTTCCTTTATTTTCTCAATTTTCTCGGAGGTTACAAAGCTCGTGTATTTAAGCACGGACAGCGGATCGGCCAAGGTCCTAATTCTACTCTGACACGAGGACTCACAAGACCAAGTAGTATTTATACTAATCCTAACCGGACTAGTACTACATTTAACTTCATTTTCTAACTAGCTAGCCTACTACGGAGTACTTGCTGAAATGCTGATGGGACAGTATGCGCAGTACTATCTTTTTCTGATGGCGCCTGGCTTCGAGTTCCGAGAGGATCTCCAACTGGCATTGCCAAATTTGACTCCGCGGACAAGTCCGAACGGAGACAACCTCGAATATGTGCCTCTCCAGCTGTTCTACTCAAATCACACCCCTTGAAACCACACAACCCCTGCAACGTCGATCAACCAACGTATTACATACGGATCAACCAACGTAGATCAAACATAGATTCAAAACATAGTTCGACAGACAGACTGACAAAGTTCGTCTAAATCTATATTACTATTAAAAGAGCAAACTTGTTGGGATACTTTAAATCTGGACCGTTCAATATCCGATCAAACAGCTCAGATCGTCCCAATGTTTGACAACTCAACAATGTCCGATTTTTCCCGTTTTACCCTCCCACCAAATCACATAATACTACTAAATTGCCACTCATCTCCGAATCGTTATTTTTGTCTTTCCCTGATTGCCATCGATAAAAGAAACGCACCTCCCATTCCCTGTTTCCGATTCCCCATCGCCATGGACTGCCATAGACGGCGAGGTCCCTGTTGGTAGTTGTGGTCGGAGCGGAGTTTCTGGGGAAGGAGGGACGTGCGGCATCCTGGGCTGCACAGGCGATGCACTGAGGAACGACAGAGGGAGGGATGCGTGCCCGGCGGCGATGGGAATTCGGCCGGCCGGAGGTATGAGGTGGGCTCAGGGAGAGATGTCGGGTAGTAGGGAGGCAGCTGGGTGTAGTGGCGAGAGCGAGGAGGAGTGCGCCATCTGTCTGGCGGAGCTTAATCGGCGAAGCAGATGATCTTTGCGACGTGGCCGCGGAGGATGGTGCGACTATGGAGCTGGTCGCTGCCCGGACCTTGACCGGCGGTCTGGAGCGATGCTGCTGCTCCAGGAGCGCATGGCTGCTGTTGCCGATCTGGATCGTTGTCTCGCACGCGTCCTGCTTTGACGATTTAAACAACGCCGCGATCTGCTCCAGCTATCTAGCGCAGGCCGAGTTCCTAGCTGCAGGGTGAGTTCACCGCTAATGTCAACAAATCAAAATCGAGATGGAGGCTTCATGGAGCAAAGCTAGCTAATAAAGTGAATGGAACAGAGAACACTAACAGACGTAGACAGAGAGAGGTGCGAGTTGTGGTAGTGGATCGGTGGTGGCAAAGAATATCTATTTAGCTGTTGTGCTAGACCGAACGTGTGTGTACATAGTTGGTGCTGTTGTGCTACACGAATCTGAATTAATAGAAGTTATAGTGTAGCTTTTGTGCATTTGTATATGAGATATCTGTGTAGTTTTTCTGCATTTGTATTAAAGAAATTTGTGTATTTTTTGTTGAGTTTCTATGCAGGAGTTATCAAATAAAAACAACCCGTAGTTCGCAAACAACTAATGTCAGAGGTAATTCGAAAAAAATAACTAATGCCATAGGTACTCCAATATTTTGGGATGAAGAAGACTGCGGCAAGCACATACATCTAGCTGCAGCCTGCTGGAGACAAGTACTAATTCGTCCGTGACTGAGAGTGCTAACCATGGATCTTTCTTTTCATGGATTTTAGATTGATGCCTACTTTTGGGGGGTCGTTTTCTCTTTTCTTTTTATATGTTTTTGTTTAGAGTCAACATATATATCATGTATCTGAATTATTTGTAGGTTCAAAATTCAAGATATAATTCGTGGAAATTCTCATAGGGGGTTCTAGGTTCAATGGCACACCATAATAAAACATTATAAAAATATTCCAAGCAATTTTTATATAACTTTTCTTTTCCAAAACTCAAATCAAGTTTTGTTTTGGAAAGAAGTTAAATTCCAAAGTATACATCTAGCTGCAGCCTGCTGGGGACAAGTACTAATTCGTCCGTGACTGAGAGTGCTAACCATGGATCTTTCTTTTCATGGATTTTAGATTGATGCCTACTTTTGGGGGGTCGTTTTCTCTTTTCTTTTTATATGTTTTTGTTTAGAGTCAACATATATATCATGTATCTGAATTATTTGTAGGTTCAAAATTCAAGATATAATTCGTGGAAATTCTCATAGGGGGTTCCAGGTTCAATGGCACACCATAATAAAACATTCTAAAAATATTCCAAGCAATTTTTATATAACTTTTCTTTTCCAAAACTCAAATCAAGTTTTGTTTTGGAAAGAAGTTAAATTCCAAAGTACATTTTCATAATTTGTAGGCGGAGCTTCTCGGCCACGGCCGGACTCGGAGGCGGCCAGCTTGTGGCGGAGCTTCTCGACCACGGCCAGGTGCGTCATGGCCATGTAGCGAGCTTCTCGGCTCCACGTGGGCGCGCGAGCGGTCGAACGTGGGGCCCGTATCCCCTTATGGGTCGCCCGTGGCAGGTTATCATTTTCCCATGGTGGTGGACCTCACTTCTCCTCCACTAATCCAACCAGATCCGCCCCGCCCAAAAAGATCTGTCAGCCGGCGATTCGGCCACCCCACTTCTCCTCCCCTTTCTCCCTCCTCTCCTCCTCTTCTCCCTCCCCGGCCCATTGTGCCTCTCCTCCCGTATGTCCCAACCGGGTGGTGTTCCCATATGGGGCCCTTACGGCGCTGTCGCCGGCAGCAGGTTATCGACGGATGATTCTTTCATCGCCGACCTGGCTGTTGGGGGACAGATCAAAAGCTTGTGCTAGCTTATATTTTAGATAAATACAACGTGTTACCGTTAACAACTTAAGTTACATGAAAAGTTCATGAGAAGTATGTATTGTACAATGTTCTGAATCATGAGTGAAAAAAGGGACGCGGAATGCTGAACGACGTAAATAATTGAGACGTGCGTGACTAAGTAATTGAGACGTGCGTTGCACGTGCACGTTCACTAGTATACACAAGACATCAAAGGACAAGAGCTCACTCCGGCGCCTTGTCCTTCCCCTTGGCGTCTCAGGCAGAGCAGTGGAGCAACTCGAAGACGGCGTACAGATCGGTCGAGGATGAGCTAGAGGTGTCGTCATTGCTAGAGGGGCGCCGAGCTGCGAGGAGCCGGAGGGCGCGGGCCTACCGTTGCCGAGGGGGGCCGCAACTTCATTCTTCACAGCCTCCCTCGCGGACAAGCCGGTGGCATCCGCCAACGCCTTGCATTCTCGCGGCGCCGACGACGAGCGTCCGTCTTCGTGGAGGTCATGGACTTGTCCACGATCTCCAGGGGAGCGGCTCATCCTCCACCATGCTGTATGCGGAGGCCGCCGTTTCGCGTAGCCTCTGCCGGTCGCGTCGAGCTACTCGGCCTAGGGACTACTCTCAGCGTTCCCTCTCCTTCTTGGCGACCTGATAAGCCCTTGGCCCGGACTTCGGCGTCCGTCTGGGCGGGCTCAGACGAGCGCGGACCAGACTCCATTGGGTCATATCCGACACCAGCCTCCAACCAGGGAGAGCTTGCACAAGCACCGCCGAAGCGTCGATCTGCGTGGCAGAGGCGCACACCTCGGATGGGAGGGGGCGCAGATCTGCGTGGCGTGCACTAGCGGTTGCGTTGGTCCTAGCTAGCCGCTGGCGTAGACGAGCAGCTTCATTGGCCCGCAAACGAGCAAGAGCGTCATGTGTCCGTCAACGACAGCTTGAGGGCCACACAAAGGGCGAGCTCCTCGCCGTCGTAGTAGATGGGGGAGCTCGATCCTGCCGGAGCCGCCGCATTGGAGAAATGCATGTCACATCTTAGTCGATATCGTAGCCGAACATCTTGCTCGAGCTCGAGGAGCATAGGGGACGAGGAGAGGAGGGGACGAGGAGCGGAGAGGAGTGGAGTGACCGAGGTAGGGTTTGGTCTGTGGTATATGTGGGGACGGACTGGGCCCTACAGGGCCGGTCTACCTGGCAGACGTCCGGACCTCCCCATATTCGCCCCACATGTGGGCTAGGTATGAGGGGTGTTGGACAACATAGACATGTGGGCTGGGTTTTAGAGATGTGGTTGGGTGGCGGTTTTCTGTCCGAGCCGTGTCCATCCTATCCACCCGGACATATGCGTGAAAGTAAGGGGGCGGTTGGAGATGCTCTTAGCCTCTTAGTGGCATGGTGCGGCCCGGCCTTGGCCCGATAGTCCCTCCACCGCGGCACAAACCGCCCTGCCGGGCCGTCCGACCAGTACTGGGTATATCATAAATCTGTCACATATTGTCAACCTCGTTGTCATCTTTGGAGGGTTTCAAAGATCACTGGCCATGTGATAACGTGCAAAAAATTATGGCCATACCCAATCGGTTTTGATGATGTGCTCCAAACTTTCCAGTGATTCATGCATATTTTTCATGCGGTGTTCAGGGCTCCCACTTTCGGTGCAAGAGTGTCGACTTCCAACATCTTCCGCACAAGGTTTCTGAGAAGCTAGAGGGTGGCAAATTCAATACGGTAGCGGGGAACTATCTTTGCCAAGTCGGTTATTACCTCGCAAGCCATTCACCACCTCACGTCCTTGGTTTTGTCGAAGGGGACCATGGGATCGTTCAAAAAGGTTGAGTGTGCTTTTCCTATGGGGCGACAAGGACTCGATCTTGGGTGGCAATTGCAAGATCATCTAGAAATTTGTTTGTCGCCTCACCAAGCTTGCCGGCCACGGTGTTATGAACTTGGAGAAATTCGCGAAAGTGCTCCGCCTTAGGTGGTCATGGTTTCAATGGAAAGACAGGAATATAGTTTGAGAGGTGCGACACGTTTGACATGGATCATTTCTGTGCTCTCACTACTATTATCATTGGCGACCGCAGGAGAACAACTTTTTGGCACTCCCGTGGCTCTTGGGTCACAAACCCCAAGACATAGCACCATCCATTTTTCAGTCTATCCAAGCGGAAGAATTTATCTGTCTACCTGATTTGACTATTTGGATCAACAACTTGGAAAGGACCATACGTACAGTATGAAGTTCTTTGTCTCTCTGATTTGACTATTTAATCTCTGTGGTCGAATGGTCAGTTAATCCTCCCATATGTTCAGTTCAATCGACGGGCATACTAAGATGAGCATACCTATTGTAACTACAGACAGGTCCTGTAGAATGATTCCAGACCTGATGAGCACAGTTGTGAGCCACTCCAATGAGTTCCTTGGATATGTGGTAGAACGAATGTTGAATTTGGTGTGAATCATGGATAAAATCTATTGTGATATCTCAGATTTCCCAGTAAACATGATTACTCCTAGCTGCAGCTGCTCTGGCCACGTTGTCTGTCAGGAAGTTCACCTGCTGGAGTCCAAGTATCCAAGCAATCGAGGTAGCAACAAGAAGTGCACAGGCTTCTGCATGAGGAGGGGACAACACTCGAGCTGTAGAAGTTTGCACCATCAGATCATAGTGCCCAGATTGGTCCATGAAGTACTGATAAACGTCGGGTTCGTGATATTTTCCTGTTCCTCCAAGAAGCGTCGGAGAAAAATCTTTGTACGTACCTGCAATAAGGAGATCGGTTCTGATGGTGGAAGTGTGGAACCCTGATGAAGGTTAGTTGTACGCTGGCAAACGGTGCACCTTTGCAAAGGAGAGCTGCTCTTTCAGTTTCCAGCTATTAGATGCTAGATGGTACTGGCAGCAAAGGATTCGTAAACAGAGAATTTGTGCAACAAAAGCTAATGAACGTTACATATAAAAACATGAATATCTAATATATATGGCCCCATATATCTCTTGGAATGGCACCAAGCCGGTGTACATCACCTGCATCTGCGTAGTGCACTAGCAAAAGGATCAGCCATCGACATGTCATGCGTGTGGTTGTTATGGACAAAACTGCAGCAACCAGAATCTCTTGTGAAAAAAAACCGAGCATCTCTAGAAGCTCTGTTATCCAGTTGTAGTATCCCAGGTTGATCGTTTCCGCCGCAACCATTACCACGGATAACAAATTTCATTACCTTGAGCACCTTTGCATTGAGAACAAAGAACTTGGCGAAGTTCACGTCTGGTCTCCTGCCTTCATAGTTGTTCATTACTATTGATCTGAGATGGAGTTCAAGGCATTCGATAGGATTGAGTGTGTCATATTGCAGCACATTTTTAATATCCTCCCTGCAACATGACTGTGGAAGAACAAATTCACTAAGGTTGGGATAAAAGGAGTACTTTATTGCAGGCGGTAAAGCAGTAATTTCCTCATGGCTGGCATATAATTACATCAGGACTAGTTGCATTTGCATGATGCGTGAATTCAGGACTGAACAATCCCTAACACCATGAAAATTGTGTTCCTTTTAACTTCAATATCTCCTAGATGCAGTATCGACCACTAGAAATACCATGGCAAAAGCTAGAAATAATTTATTCTGGAAGTTAATTTTATCAAAAGTCTACTAAATAATATTTCCGTATGTACAAACCAGGCATACAGGAGTTGAAATCAGACTTGAATATGTGCAACTCCATGTAATTTCACCTGAATGTAGAGCTTCTCCACGCAGGGAAAGCATCTAAGAAATCCAACAATTGCATCCATATTGGGGCCGATAGATTGCAGAACCAAGATCTTCACTGTGCGTACCGACGTGGTGAACTTGATGGGGATCATTTCCTGGAAACATACTGATACATATGACGCGCATTAAGAAATAATGGGCCGCGATGCAAGCAGAAATGGCCCAAATGCAACAAGAAGAAGGCTTGTTCTACCTTAATAATTATAGTTCCAAGCACAATTTTGGAAATTTTGCTAGACAAGTATCCCAACACCTTCAAATTTGGCGCCGCAAGAACCCTGATTGTCCTCGGGCCACCCTGTACACCAAAGGGAATCAATCTCTCAAGGCAAGGTGCGTCCTCAATGACAAGCTCCTGGAACACGGGATCGTCTCCGTAATCGTCGTGAGAAGCAGAGACACTAATAGTCTGAAGAGTTGGCGAGATGATCCTGACGCTTCTGAGCCTGTGAATCCCATCAAGTTGAAGGCTCTGAAGCACACTGCAGCCGGCGAGCAGGCGCTGGAAGGCTGCCTCCGAGATTGAGACATGGTAGAGCTTAAGCAGCTTCAGACGAGGGAGAAGAAGCGCCGGAGCAGCATTTATCTCGGGGAAGTTGCAACAGCCGATGCAAGCGACCCGCAGCGTAGGCGCGAAGCGGAACACGGAAAGAGGCAACGGACGTGGTGGCCTAGGGGGCCAATAGAGGTGGCGGTCGTCGGAGGAGACACAATCGAGCTCCTCGAGGCCATCGAGGGCGGGCGACCGGAACAAACCATCGAGCTTGTCATAGAAGTCGTGACAGAGAAGGATGCTGTGGAGGGAGAGGCGGCGGGCAGGGCCATGGTGCATGGCGAGAATCTTGGAGACGATGGCAATGCGGTTGCACTCCTGCTCGGAGAGTTCGTGGTCGTCAGCAAGGTTAAGCGGGGCAGATCGCCAGAGGTGGCGCCACCGCGAGGAGAGAAGGGCTGTCTGCACAGCGCCCTTGATGGGGAGTAGGGAGATAATACTACCCAAGATCTCGTCGGGGAGGCGGCTGATGAGATCGAGGCTCGAATCGTCACTGCTGCTAGAGCCATCCCTGCTCGCCAGAGGTTCATGCGATTCCCGCTCGTCCCACTTCCCCTTCTTGGATACGGAAGCTGCTAAATTTTCCATGGCCGCCACCATGAAAAGGGATCTACATAAGAATAAAAAGACATTAATTTTTCATGGCCGCCACCATGAAAAGGGATCTAAATAAGATCAAAAACACATTTATCGAAGAAGAACACAAGTATTTACTCCGTCTAACTTGGAATATTTCATTCACAAAAAGTACAGTAGCCATCTATATGAGTTCGGAATGAGAATTGTTTACAGATGTAAACACATAACAAAAGATTCCTTGGAATATTCACGCACAAATTAATTTTGATTTAGAAAATTAGCCCGTTCTTCAGCTACAAAGCAGTGTTATCTCTAACATAATGATGCAAATATGCTATCTGCACATACTGATTTAATAGTGTGACGTACTGATCAAAACATGTGATTCTCTTGGAAATATAGGACTGCATGGATGTGACGCATATCTATAATATTTTGCACAAACATCATCTCAGAAGCATAATAAAAGGCATGTAACACAGAATCACGAAACAAATAAATGTCAGGTTGTTCATAACAAGCTTTATGAACCCAGTTTTCTGTTTGAGGTACATATTACCAGATTTTGCCCAACCTTTAGGCAAACAAGAAACATTGTATGACACATTGAATGTCTAGTACATGATAAGCATTAATCCCAGTTTTTTGCTGAACACTTTGGCAAACCAAAACCTAGCGCTTTTACGTGCACTTTGAAAGACCAAATAGTCCCAGATTTTGCCCAAGACTTTGGCAAATTCGAACATTACATGACAGTTTATAAAGTGATTTGAGGATCTCAACTGATGCGGTGTATAAATATATATATTCTATGGTAAGTTCTTTTAATGAACATATTCCTTTGTGAGTGAGTGTGGACCTGGAACCACACTACTTAGGACAACAGTCAATGTGGTCAATAAGCACCCAAGTTGGCTCAGTTGTTAAATTCACCCACCAAGTAAATGGTCAACATGTTGACATAATACATGGAAAAGAGTTTCCACGCAGATCAATAAACAGATTGACACAGGCAAACCTGCAAGACTAGTAATAGATGCAATGCAAAAGAGTCCGACATGTCCATACACCCACACGCAAATGAAAGCAATCAACTGAAATTGCAAGACTAATCTTTCATTTCTTTATTTATAAGGCGTATTTTGACTACCAAGAACATCTTTTGACACAATAATTAATCCAATAATGTGTTGTGTACAGAAGAATTGTAACTACCTACGTAGCACCGTTAACTAACTACTACTGCATTCATCTTCCAAACAAGAGTTTCCTATTTCTCCTAGGAAATATTTCTAGTTCTTTACCTCGAGTAGCTGCCGGCCCGCCGGCGCCTCCGCCGGCACGCGTGGCCGGCAAGAGAGGACGGCAACGTTCGCCGCAGATGCCCCGCGCGACCTAGACCTCCTCCCCGTCCTCGCGACGGCGTCCGTCGTGATGTAGCTGGACGTCGATCCCGTCCCGGCGGCGAGGGTTTCTTGTCGTTTGTCGGGGTGGACTGGGTCGGTGCGAGGCCGAGCTCATGCCGTGACTATTACCGCTACGCTGGGTACTGGGCCTGCGCTCTAGTGTCGGGGTCGAGTGGGCCGTCGGCCCGTCGCGGTACAAATAGAATCTTTAGCAAATCTGTAAAAGATTCAAACCGTAAATTTTATGGTTTTGGGCCCAAAAATGCACCGAATAGCTCCCGCATAAGGGTCCAATCCTTGCCGCCTAGCGCTTTTGCGCTTTGCGTTTTTTCGTTTTACTTCATTTTACGTTTTTTCTTAGCCTCGCTTGAGACTCTCCTGTAAAGTAATGTTTTCTATCTAATCGAATGGCAGAACGCTTGCCTTAAAGTCTCAAAAAAATAAGGGTCCAATCCGTAAATATATGGAGCTGTAAATTAAAGATACACTTCTCCCTGGTACATGGGGTCGATTTTAAGTTTCAATGTAAACTTAATAGAGGAAATTTTCATCTCAACTGCTCGCCGAAGATGTACCTATTGTGGCGAAATTCTGCCGCATTGTTTGGATCCTGGCGAAATTTCATCTCAGCTGGGACATGGGAGGAAGGCGGAGGAATAGTTGGTTTTACGGTAAATATTTGTCAGGTAGTGTAAAACAAGTTTAAGGGGTACCTCAAATAGCTTTAAGTTTTATCGTTTTAAGATCACAGAAGATCAGAGTTGTAGAGATTTAAGATCGATGAAATTATCACTGATGGTTCTATATCCATGGAAACATTGCTTCACGACCGCTAAAAGGATCCAATTTACCGAGATATGCAACCATCCTCCTAATTAGCCCGTGATACCTCTTTCTAAATATAAGACGTTGTAGCTCGTGTTAGGCTCAAATGTATGTAGACGCATTTTGTTGTGTATATTCACTAATTTTAATCCGTATATAGTTCATATTAAATATCTAAAATATCTTATAATCATGAAAGGAGAAAGTACATGTTAACTCATGATGTAAACGAAACTTATTGATTCGTTAATTCTTGGGCCGGCGCAATACATGCATGTGCGGATTCGTAGGTGGAGGGAGAAACGCCAATGAGGGCTGGCGAGCATGATGGTGATCGGGTGATGTACATGAAAAAATGAACTTAGACATCATGAAGGGAAACGTACACGTGCAAGTGTATGGCATGCATACAACAAAACAAGTACATGGATTGTAACCCTATTAATATACTCCTTCCGTCCAAAAATAAGTGTCTCAAGTTTGCTCAAAATTGGAGGTATCTAGACATGTTTCATGTATAGATATATCCACTTTTTGTCAAACTTGAGACACTTATTTCTGGACGGAGGGAGTACATAACACATTCGACTGTTTTCCGGCAAGCTGACCACACATGCAAACACTCCCACCCTGATTGATTTGCATGGCGTGAACCAAAGGTGTGAGTTCAGCAATCTAAAGTGATGTGTGTACTCATCCATCTTCACCGGCAGCGACAGCACGCCACACAGCGGCGACGTGAAAGTCATGAAAAGCGGAAAAATATAAACGCAGTTAGGACTTGTCGTTAGGCAAAAAATAATAATCTGACCACTAATGATCATGTGGGCCCTCATAGTTAAGGAGCTGTATTTAAAGTAACTATCTTGACTCACGTCATCCTGTGTATCTCCAACATTATAGGTTCCACCTTCCGCACAAAAATACGTAGGATGTGCATGCCTGGACAAGTAAACCTAACTAACAAAGAAGTATCATCTCGAAAAGCAATCGACAATGACTTAGATGTTCTCTCTATCTTCCTGAGTCTCTAGGATCAAAACAAGTACGTTCATTGCGAATTTGTGGCTCATCGATCCTAGTGAAGACCAGTTCAAAAACAATTGATCCAATCATCCAAGTGAAGATCATGTGAATTTTCAGTGCCTCTATTTTTCGTGACATTGCGATAGATTTTAATTGTCACTAGACTCAAGCTTCGTATTAACGGACCAAGGTGCCGAGTGCGACCCTAGATCACGCCATTCCTAGAGGATTTTTTTTTAGAACACTGACTGTAGGGCTTTTGCCCCACAGTATTTTATTGAAATTTAAAGGTCAGCCAAGAGTCTTTACAAGTAATTACAGGGGGTTAGTGGGGTAGGAAATATGTACGAAGAAACTATATCAGATTGTCAATCCATGATGACAACTCATGCACATGCTTAGCCTTATTCCTAGAGGATTTGGAGGACGGTTGCGGCTTGAAATCGGCCTGCATGCAAGGCTGAAGGGAGAGGACGATGATCCAATCAAGTGAGAGCAAGCTGCATGGATTATACCATGTTTCTCTTGTCTACTCATGGCATTATAATTTTTAGGCTAAAAACTGCATTATAATTTGAGATGGGGATGTACTGTGCAGTAGTTGGCTTGGGTTTCAACCAGAACGAGACCGAGAACACATGCATGAGAACCCTGGACTTATTTGTGCCAGGCTTTATAAGGAGTTTTTGTTCTTCTTCTCACTGAACTTAAGATATAACGAGTTATTTGCACCGGTGGTCACACAACTCGTCGTCGATGTGCACTTAAGTCACACATCTGGATAACTGAATTTTTTGGTCACACAACTCGTCATCTGGTGCACTTAAGTCACTGGCCCCACCTGTCAGTCCGTTTTCCGTTGAAGTTGATGCTGACTGGACACGTAATTTTGCAAAAAAACCCCCTGTACTTTTGAACATTTGCAAAAACCCCCCTGTTTTTTTGGACATTTCAAAAATTCAGGGTTTTTTGCAAAAATACAGGGGGGTTTTTGCAAATGTTCAAAAATACAGGGGGGTTTTTGCAAAATTACGACTGGACACGTAATTTTGCAAAAACCCCCCTGTATTTTTGGACATTTGCAAAAAAACCCCTGTATTTTTGGACATTTCAAAAATTCAGGGGTTTTTTGCAAATGTTCAAAAGTACAGGGGGGTTTTTGCAAAATTACGTGTCCAGTCAGCATCAACTTCAACGGAAAACGGACTGACAGGTGGGGCCAGTGACTTGAGTGCACCAGATGACGAGTTGTGTGACCAAAAAATTCAGTTATCCAGATGTGTGACTTAAGTGCACATCGACGACGAGTTGTGTGACCGCTGGTGCTATTAACTCAGATATAACTACATGCAAAAGACCCTCAGTGAGAACGCACGCTCCCACTGCCGGCAATGAAATCCATGCAACACATCAGCATGATGCCATGCCGACTTAGCTATACCGTGCCATGCCATAAAAATATTGTAGCTAATATGTTGAACACCGGGAAATCCTATAACATCATTAGTTGTTTCACAAAGTAAGATAGGTACATGTCAATATGGATGTCTATTTCGATGATTTAATTAACATTTCAGGAAAAAGTTTAAATGGTTTTGTAGGCACCCGACGAACAAATATTTATGATGGTGATTACAGATCATCTAAACACTGCTGATTTAACATATGGATAATGATATTTATACATCTATATCACATACGAATAACTATCGTTCTCTACTATTAATTTTACCTCCTCGTGATAGGGATCTAATGACACACATAAAGTATGGGCTCGGAATTTGTACTTAATTATGTGTTCTAATAGAACATGTACATGTAATATAGTGCATATATGAATGGAGTAATGTCATTGCTTCGTGTGGTCCTGTATAAGACTTTTTCTAAAAGATATTGCAAATATTTCGAATCCATGACTACAATTTTTTTATACATTAGTGTCACTTATGTGTGTTTATGTTGAAAATTAGTCTCACAATGTACACATATTTTCTGCATTTGTAGATATATTGTCAGATAAGTTAGTGGTCAAAGTGTCGTGGTGGTATCACGGCAGATGCCATAGGATGGCTAAAGTGTGGGGCCGATGGACGCTGGTGGAATCCGGGAGAGGGCTAGCGCGCTAAGGAGCACACACGAAGAACACAACAGCACACCAAGATCTACCCAGGTTCAGGGCCCTCGTGAGGAGGTAAAACCCCTACTCATGCCTGTCTCTCTCTATATATCTCGGTATCACAAATACGAGCTTGCTCCTTGAGCCGTATCACACAACAATGGTGCAAAGCACAAGGTAGGAGATGAAGCTGTGGGGGGGGGGGGGGAGTGTATCTCAGGGCACCGTCCCTCACGCAGGAGGGGGTGAGGGCATATATAGGCTAAACCGGGTTACCGGAATACCCCTCCACTTGCAACGGTCACCTCTCCGTACCGGCACTGCAGACACGCACGCCTGCACGTCATGATTGTCTCTGCACAGTGGACAGGACGTGGCTTGCCCATGTCCTGTCCCATGTCTCTGCTCCAAAGTACACCCGAGGTCAGCGACAAGACAGGGCCTGCCCATGCCTCTGCCTCGCAGTCTGACCCCGGATAACCCGGAGTCAGCGGTGGAATGATGACCTGCCATCACGGTCTCCTGCACGCTCCCGTGTCAGGCGCTTCTGTGTCAGGCGCTCCCGTGCCAGACGGGAGGTGACAGGAGCATTGAATCTTGTCCGACATAAGGATAACCCGGCATGGATATGCCGGATCCTCCTTCCTCAAATATCCTTCCCTGCACATAAGAAATCACACAAGTTTACCGACATACATATGTCGGCTATGTTATCTCGGATCTTTATCTCGGATCCCTTGTCTCGGTCGACCCATGCTGGCTGGCACCAGCGTGGCACCCCGGTCCCTTCTGGCCCGGGTTATCTCGGTACGCCTATGCCGGTTTGCACCTGCACCACACTCTGAAGCCCAGTTATGCCGGTTTTACTGTAACCTGGCCCACACCTGGGCATAGCTTTTACCACACCATGACCCTACCCGGGGGTAGCCCCCCGACATTAGTCCCCGAAGCTGGTGCGGTCCTGCAGCCTTGGATGAAGGGCCACAGCAGGTTTAATCAACCGAAACAACCATAACCAGCATCCGACATAACCATGTTGGTTCACCCGTAGAGCCACTAACAAACTTTCCCACCGACTCCGACATTTGCCCCTGTGTCGGCTTCTCCGACACAAGAACTCCGCTGACAGAGCAAGTCAAGCTTTCACAACCAGCTCAACTTAACCCAGCCATCCGACATTCACATGCCGGTTTATCTCAAACTTCAGGCATCAAACTTCCCACAAATTCCGAGATTTGCCCTTATGCCGGTCTCTCCGACACAGGAAGATTCCCACAATCTCTCTGAAGATCTCCTCCTGGCACGTGGCGGAGAAACTCTGCGCGTCACCTCGGTTCCTGCGCATGGACATACACATCTCTGCACGCACGCCGCCCACGTCACGCGTCGTCAAGTCTCAGAAGCACTCGAGTACCTTTGACCGCGGCGCGTCTCCTGGATTCCCGCGCCATTAACCGCACGCGATCACGCCGCGGGCCGTTACCACCTTGTGGCCCACGATGCGGCGGATCGTGCGGCCGCAAACACCGCAACCGCACAGATCGTGCGCGGTTAATCCGCGCGCCCGTTGCGGTAACTGCACGCGGTAAATGAGGAAACCGCACGCGCGCCATACCCATAAATAGGGGGATGGGCGCTTCTCCTCGTCCTCTCCGCACTCTTCTTCTTCCTTCTCTCTCCCCTACGATATCGCCACCGCCGTGCAGAGAGCTCTGCCGCCGCACGACGCCGGATCTTTCGAGCCACCGCCCACCGGAGCACCTCGCGCCGCCACCGGATACGCGCAACTCCGGCACGCCCCGCGCATCTTCGCCGCGCACCGCCGTCGCAATCTTCGGTAAGTTCTTGCCACTGCCATTGCCGATGAACGTGTTCATTCCCTCCGATGAACACGTTCATCCTCTCCGCTGGATCTGTTCATCCTCCTCCTCCTATCCGTAGAAGCTCTCACATCCAAATGCATAGATGATAATGAACTTAGTTGCTTAGATCCCCTCTGTAGTTTCTCCACCGTGCCTCTTAGCAATCTTGTGATAGTTTCTCCGCGGGTCTTCACAAGTTTCAACTCACAAGTTCTTGTATTTATCTTCTATTTATTTTTCCCCGTAGATCTTTCCATCAAACACTTAGCCACAGAAACGTGTTTCCCGCCACTTATGCACTTTTCCTATGTTGCCCAAATGTTCCGAGATACCTATCTCGGTTCCTTTGTTGCCTAAATACTCCGAGATACGTATCTCGGTTCCTCTATTGCACACATACTCCGAGACACTTATCTCGGTTCTTCTGTGCCTTTTTTGCAGATCTCTTCCGAGATGTCAACCCGCAATACCCCGGAGCCTTCCGAGGATATCGCTGAGGAAGAGCGCGCCGGGTGGGAGGGTTCCGACGTAACCCAGGCCGAGATAGACTGGCTAGTCCGGACCAAACGCATTCCAGCACAAGTGATATGCCGGGTTCCCGGCAAAGAGGCCGAGCCGAAGCTGAAAACCGGCGAGCACGTGGTCTTCGTCGCGCACTTCGAGCGCGGCTTTGGACTCCCGGCGAGCAAGTTCTTCCGGTCCTTCTTGGATCGGTTCCGGCTTCAACCTCACCACCTTCCAGCCAACGCTATTACCACGCTTTCAGCGTGTGTCTCTTTCTCCGAGGGATACCTCCACTAGTAGGAAAACCCAATTCTATGAAAGCTTATTCTGTGGCGCACCTTATAGCCGTGCGCCACAGAATAAGATTCTGTGGCGCACCAGAAATGGTGCGCCACAGAATAGCCTTATTCTGTGGCGCACGGCTATAAGGTGCGCCACAGAATAAGCGCGGGCCCCACACCAACGACGGGTCTGCCACTTTTGACCTTATTCTGTGGCGCACTGGGTCAGGTGCGCCACAGAATATGTTTATTCTGTGGCGCATCCATGCAGGTGCGCCACAGAATAAGGTGCTCTGGCCCCACAAATAATTGGGGGGAACTATTCTGTGGCGCACCTGACCCAGTGCGCCACAGAATTAGATTATTCTGTGGCGCACCAGTTAGGGGTGCGCCACAGAATAAATGTACCAGATATTTTATAAGGCCATCTCCACCCACTTTCCCCTACCCATTTCTCATTTCCTCTTCTTCCTCCTCTCCTCCCAACTCGTGGTGCTCCTCCTTCCCATCCATTTTTGACCATATATTTCTCCTTTTTTTTTAGTTAAACTTATTTTGGTTGATAGACTCCTCCATACATAGTCTCCTTTCTCCCATCTTCTATTTTGGATCAAATCTACAAGGTGAGAAAGGTTATTGTGCTTTGACCATCTTGTTGGAAATGTTTGGAGGTACCTTGAGAGACCCTTGAGATTGCCGGAACGTCGATTAACTTCCGTTCCGGCAACTTCGGGTACTCCATATGTCCCTTTTTTAGCAAAGGTCATGCCGGATTTTTTCGTGAAATTTGGCATGACTTTGTTAAAAATAGGACATGTGAGGTATTAATTGTGCTTGTGCTTCCGACCATCGTGTCGTTGAGATGCCGGACTTAGATGTGTTGTGTGTGTTTGTGTGTGCATGCATGTTGCGGCTCTAATTAAGTTATGTACTCTCGTTTCTTCTCTATGTATAGCGCGTAGTCAACCATGGTCATAATGATGAGCTCCAGTCAAATCAGAACATACAAGGACCAAGCGAAGGCGGACATGATTCGGTCCAACGGGAGGCAGATAAGATGTCCGTGTCGAAAATGCAAACATGAGAGGTGGATACACCCTGATTCTGGATTATTGGAGGAGCACCTGCTCAGGCACGGTTTCATGCCGGAACAAGCCAAACAAGATCATCGTCATGACGAAGGAGATGCCCGCGGCGGACAAGATGATCATGACGAAGGAGATGCCCGCGGCGGACAAGATGATGACGAAGGAGATGCCGGTGACGGACAAGATCATCATGATGACGAAGGAGATGCCGGCGGACATGATCATCATGACGAAGGAGACGAGCATACCCCGCTAAGTTTGGGCTTGCATGATGCTCATTTTCAAGAACTGCTTCTCAGTCAGACGAGCAACGACAGAGAGAAAGCCAAGCTAGCGCAAATGGGGATAGACGGGATCACTCCGTTGTATCCTGGGTGCCGGCCTCAGGATACGCGCTTGCAAGTAACGCTTAATGCTATGGAGATGAAGTCGGGAAACAGTTGGACCGACAAGAGCTTCAACCAGAACCTGAAATTCTGGCACGATATTCTCCCCGAGGGTAACACATTACCAACTACTATCGAGGAGGCCAAGAAAGTCCTGTGCCCTCTTGACCTACCGCACGAGAGATACCACGCCTGCATCAATGATTGCGTAATTTATCGGGGCGATTACGAGGACTTGACCAAATGTCCGGTGTGCGGTCACGGACGGTACAAGAGTGGAAAGAAGAAAAATCCTCGAAAAGTGGTATGGTACTTTCCTATCACTCCCCGTCTTCAGCGGTGGTTCGTGGATCCTAAGGAAGCAAAGCTCATGCAATGGCACGCGGAAAGGGAGAAGCCCGCAGAAGATCCGGAGAAGGGCACCATCCTGACACACCCTGCAGACGCTATCAATTGGCAAGCATTGGACATCGCCTTCGAAGATTTTGGGCGCGACGCAAGGAACGTCAGGCTGGGTATGTGCACAGATGGAATGAATCCGTTCTTCAATGGCACACATAGCACCTGGCCCGTGTTTGTATGGCCTTACAACCTTCCCCCGTGGCTGTGCACGAAGTCAAAGTACATACACATGAGTATGCTTATTCAGGGTCCGAAACAACCAGGTGTCGACATACATCTGTATTTCGAGCTGTTGAAAGAGGAGTTAGAAACGTTATGGAAGACGCCTGTCCGTACGTGGGACGCCTACACTAAAGAATATTTCAATATGAGCGCCGCGTTGCTCACGACGGTGCAGGACTATCCTGGAATGTCGTCTGTATCGGCCCAGGTGGGCCACGGATTCTGTGGATGTATCAGGTGCATGGATGAGACCCCGCATATCCAGCTACCAAGAATACAAGGGTCTTCGAAAACCGTGTACCCAGGGGCTCGAAGGTGGCTTCGCATGGACCACCCGTGGAGAAAACGCGGGGATTTGTTCGATGGTCAAGAAGAAAGAGAAACAAAACCGATCCCGAGGACCGGCATAGAAATTGATGAGCTTTTGACAAATTGGGAGGAGTGCCCTGCGCCGGGAAAGAAGCGACCGAGGGTAAAACCGCTGCTGGGTGTATGGAAAGCGAGGTGTGCTTTCCATGACTTGGAGTACTGGAAGGTCCTCCACACGCCCCATAGCCTCGATGTAATGCACATTACGAAGAATGTTACCGAGGCTGTTCTTGGCACTCTTTCAAACATGCCGGAAAAGACCAAGGATGGGAAGAAAGCACGATACGATCTGAAATGGCTTGGCATCAAGAAAGATATTCACGGCCCCGATAGTGATGATGATGATGATAATGATGACCAGACGGAAGGGACTCAAGGTCGCCGCAAAAGGAGGAAGAAGAGCGCGGTTGTGCTTCCACCTACCTGCTTCACTATGAGTCCGGAGGAGCTCAAGCAGTTCTACAAGTGCCTCTTAGGAGTCAAATTTCCTTACGGTTACGCGGGGAAGACAAGCAGATATCTGGACGAAACAAAGAAGAGGTTCAGCGGGATGAAGTCTCACGATTGTCATGTGCTTATGACGCAGATAATTCCCGTTGCGATCCGAGGGATAATGGACGAGCACGTCCGTGATACGCTGTCTGCACTTTGCAACTTTTTTGATGTCATCAACCGTAAGTCGATCGGCGTGAGGCAGCTCCAGAAGATACAGGATGAGATCGTGGGGATACTATGCGAGCTCGAGATTTACTTCCCGCCCGCGTTCTTTGACATCTGCGTGCATCTCCTTCTCCACGTCGTTGATGACATACTGAAGCTCGGTCCGACGTTCCTGCACTACATGATGCCGTTCGAAAGGCAGAACGGTGTCATCAAAGGATTCGTTCGCAACAGGGCCCGTCCAGACGCAAGCATGGCCAAGGGCTTTCTGACCAAAGAGTGCATCACCTTCTGCCAGAGTTATCTAAGCACCGAGAACGAGGATGTTGGTCTGGCCACCAGGCCGCACGTCGGCAGGCTCGCTGGTTTTGGTCACCGTGAGGGCTACCGCTCACTCCCTGTCTTGATTGATGGTCGACACGTCGACTTCGATAGGGCTCACCGGGTCGCGCTACAACACTTAGAATTGATCGAACCTTGGGTGGAAGAGCACAGAAGCATAATCGAGAAGAACTACATCGACCTGGGCCGGCCGAGGAAGAACGGAGACGTAACCAGAGAGCACAACTCCAGCTTCACGCGTTGGTTCAGGGAAAAACAACTGTCCGAATCACGGGTCAGAAAGCCAAGTACGGAAGATGAAAAACTCATATTCTCCATATCACAGGGCCCCGCGCAGAACGTGAAGACCTATCAGACGTACGACATCAATGCTTACAGATTCTGCACCGAGGAAAAGGACAGGAGTAGCGAATATCAAAACTCAGGAGTAACTATGCTATCCTACGCCGATGACGAGGCTACCGTCAAACAAAGATACTTCGGAAGGATAGAGGAGATATGGGATCTCAACTACTGTGGAGAGTCGGTGCCAATGTTCCGTGTGAGATGGGCCAAGAACGTCGAAAAAGAAGGCCGGTATTTCACCACCATGGTTATACCCGAAGCCAACTCGAAGAAAGCCTCCGCGAAAAATGAGCCATGGGTACTCGCTAGCCAAGTCGATCAATGCTTCTTCATTACCGACCCGTCAAAGCCTAACCGTGTTGTCGTGAGGAGGGGCAAGAGGAGCATCATCGGAATGGAAGGAGACGCCAATGAGGAGGACCTGGACGGCGATCCGAAGATCGAGGAGGAATTCGACAACTACTTCGACATGCCTACTACTAATTCTAAAGAAAAAAGGAAGACCTCCCTACCTACCAAAGGTTGTCCGTTCACGCGAAGAAGTCTCAAGGTGACCGGCCTAAGCTATTCAACCGCCAAGAAGGGAAAGAAGAAATGCTAGTTTGGGGCCGGCCGGGACGAAGATCGAAAACTTTTTTGTGTATTATATATAATTTGTTTTGTATGAGAGACAAGCATATGGTCTATGTAATTTGATATATATGGCACAGTTTCAATATTTGTATTAACTGTTTTTTTATTAACATGTGTGTAAAAACAGAAAATTTAAATAAAAAACCAACTATTAACTGTTTTTTTATTAACATGTGTGTAAAAACAGAAAATTTAAATAAAAAAACCAACTATTCTGTGGCGCACCCCTTCTCGGGTGCGCCACAGAATAAGCTATTTCTGTGGCGCACCGAGCCAGGGTGCGCCACAGAAACGTGAGAATTCTGTGGCGCACCGCAGAGAGGGTGCGCCACAGAAATTTGTCGCCCACACTTACATGTGGGCCAGGGTGCGCCGCGGCCTCCACACTCGCGTTCGAAAACAACTCCCCACACACTCGCGCGCGCTCCGGCCGGCCGTTCTCGCCGTCCTCGCCGTCGCCGTCGACGCGCGCTCCGGCCGCCCTCGCCGTCCTCGCCGTCGACGTCACCCTCGACGTCCTCGCCGCCTCCCTCCCCCCTCGCCGTCTCTCCGTCGCGCGGTGCCGGCCGCAGGACGCCGCCGTGCAGGACCTCGACGCCGCCGGCTGCAGGACCTCCACGACACGTTGGCTGCAGGACCTCGACGCCGGCTGCCCCTCCACGACATCGCCGCCCTCTCCCCTCCCTCCCCCCTCGCCGTCTCTCCGTCGCGCGGTGCCGGCCGCAGGACGCCGCCGTGCAGGACCTCGACGCCGCCGGCTGCAGGACCTCCACGACACGTTGGCTGCAGGACCTCGACGCCGGCTGCCCCTCCACGACATCGCCGCCCTCTCCCCTCCCTCCCCTCCCCGAGGTGCTTCCCCTTTCCCCCTCCTCCCTCCCCTACCGAACTCCTGCAGCCAAGGTGTTTGTAAAAATTCCAAAGAGAAATTTTAGTTCCTGTTTTTGATTCTGTTGTTGATTGCTAGTAGCCTTGCTGCGAATTGCTTTTAGTGCTGGTTGATGTTAGTTGAGATGAAAAAATTGAGATGAAAAAATTGTTAGTGCATATGCAGTAGCAAATTTGCTAAGTGTTAAATAGGTTAGTGCTAGCTAGGTTAGTTTAGTTGCTGTTAGGTTAGTTGCTTGTTGTGACAGGGAGCTCAGATCCTTGTTTGTTTGATGTTTTGCTTAAGGGAACTCTCTGGATAGAATTGTTAGTGAAACTAGTGTTTCTGCCACTTTTAGGATTAAGTTAGGATTAAGTTAATTAGTTGCTGCCCACTTTGTGTTAGTTGCTGCTAAGTATTTGTGTTGCTGCCCACTTTGTGTTAGTTGCTGCTAAGTATTTGTGTTGCTTGGTGTTAATTTATTGCAACCTTGCTTTAACGAGTCGGATGAAACCCTGTAGCAACCTTGCTTAAGTCGACCATCCTTCATTGGATAGCATTTTGGGTTAGGGTTGATGCTGCATTTTGATTATTTCACTAATGGTCACTGGTTTGATTAGCTCCCAAAACCATCATGGATAATTGAGCAAACTATTTCAAATCCTTTCAAACTTGATTTGATAAGGAAGATGAGATGGAGTAGATGAGATCTATAAAGGTGCATTTCCCAAATTTTCAAGATTTAATCAAATGGGAAAGGCCTAGAAATGCTATCTGTTAACATGAGTGAAGATAGGTTTTACTTGACAGTTTTGGAGTTAGAGAATTTTTACTATCCAGAACAAATTCTCATGTGTTCTCCAACTTCTATATAGGCTATGTGGTGGAGTTAGAGAATTTTTACTTGACAGTTTTGGAGTTAGAAATGCTATCTGTTAACAGCTCACATGCTACTCTTTGATTGCAGGAAAGCGAAGAGAGATACACAGCCATTGTGCAACCGTGCCAGTGGTGGCCACCTTTTCCAGAAAAGGTAGCTGAGATGGTTCTGTGGTGGTGGTCTTCTGGCCACCACATTAATTCTTGTGGTGGTTTTTGGTGGTTGTTTTGTGGTTGTGGTGGTTCTGTGGTGGTTGTGAGATGGTGGTGGTGGTCTTCTGGCCACCACATTCTTGTGGATGAAATGTTTGCAGGTACCCCGAGAGGCCCTTGAGATTGCCGGAACGTCGATTAACTTCCGTTCCGGCAATTTCGGGTACTCCATATGTCCCTTTTTTAGCAAAGGTCATGCCGGATTTTTTCGTGAAATTTGGCATGACTTTGCTAAAAATAGGACATATGGGGTATTGTGCTTGTGCTCCGACCATCGTGTCGTTGAGATGCCGGCCGGAGGTGCCGGCCGTAGATGTGTTTTTTTTTTGTTGGAAATGCTTGCAGGTACCCCGAGAGGCCCTTGAGATTGCCGGAACGTCGATTAACTTCCGTTCCGGCAATTTCGGGTACTCCATATGTCCCTTTTTTAGCAAAGGTCATGCCGGATTTTTTCGTGAAATTTGGCATGACTTTGCTAAAAATAGGACATATGGGGTATTGCGACTAGTGCATGGGCCGGGGTATCTTAGTACTTAGTTAGGTGATTTTTTTTCTCTTATATTTGTCATACTAACTTTTTGCCTCTTTTTAATGCAGTGCAAACATGGCCGACAATGACGAGGCTGGGGTTTCTGGAACAAGGGGCGAGGAACCGATGGAGCAAAATATTATGATTCCGAGTTTCATCTCAGCGGCGGTGACAAATACGCTCACGTCGCTCTTTACAACCATATGTGAGTCTGTCAGGGATTGGACTGAAGGAGGGAAAAAAGGGCCTGCCCCAGTGATCAGCTTCGGCTCCAGACAGTACCCAATACTGCCTCCGGAAGATACACCAGATACAGCAGAGAAGAAGAAGAAGCACAGGAAGAGGAGTAAGCCAGCTCCGAAGACGAAACTTAGCACACCGGGGTATGTCCGGAGTGACCCCATGATACCACCCCGTGCGGGTGACTTGTCGTCCCGGTTGCATGAAGCTGGTCAACCGATACTGCCTTCGGAGCTGCTCCACCTCGCAGATGGATGCATGGCCCCTTTGCAACTTGCTATCTTGAAGCTAGAGGACAACCTTCTTAAAGACGAGAATCCGAACTACCCGGTGTTCACTGTCAAGGTGCCAAGGGACTTGGTTGACTTCGTTGATGAATCTCCAGCGGATCTGTTCTTCATATCGTGCGAGGACGTCTTCAACTTGTTTCACTTTAAACGGCTGGACTATAACTTGGTCCGCCTATACGCGCTCAGCCAGGCGATGATGATCAGGAGAGAACAAACCCCGTACGTCAAGGTAGTGGATCCCTACTACATGCGGGACAGCCAGCTGGAGGAAGGATCACCGACACGGGCTAAGGCCACGGAGTACCTCCAGAGAATCATGCTGAACATGAGCACGAAGACCAGCCTTCTTCTGCCTTTCTTTTTGAAGTAAGTCCGCATCTAGTCGCCGCTGTCGTATCTTATGCTTTCTTATAGATTTCTTCTGTTGTGTTGATCCTTTCCAATATTCCGTTTCAATTGTGTTGAGCAGTGACAAGTACTCAGTACTCATCGCCGTGCACCCGAAGTGGTCAATTGCCACATATTTAGACTCAGGGACTACGCCGAAAGACTACACTAGAATTAAGGGTGTTCTCGATGAGGCTCTCGAGGGCTACGCCAAAAACGGAGGTTCCTTCGAGAAGAAAGCGAAACGTATAATTGACAACACACACAAGTTTTACCATGGGACGGGGTTTCATTGCATCAAGCAAAAGTCTGGCAACGTGGATGCCTTCTACGTCCTCTTACACATGAAATCGTATGTCCGGGATGCAGTGATAACGAATTTGCCATATCGTCTCCAAGAATGGGCCAAATATGATGAGGATCTCACTGATGATGACCTTAGAGCAGACTTCCATCGCATCCAGTTACAGTTATCGAAAATCATCCTGGAAGATGTCAAGACAGCAGGGGGGTCCTTACACAACGCCAGAGGTAGAAACCTTGCTTCTTTCTTTTCTATATTAGATGAATAAATCATACTCTAGTTATATCATGCATTAATCAAATATATATCCCAACCGATTTTCAGCGTTGTCTAAGTGGGAGATCGAAGAACGCCTAGATAAGCAGAATGACAGGAGGACGTGGATGACGAAAGACGGCATTTATCCGTTTCCGGAGCGGATCAGGAAGAAGGATCCATCATACGGGTTTTTCTCTATTTGATCTTTTTGTGGTAAGTTGATATAAAATATGAGGCATGATTTTTGTAAGTTGATACCAGTTAAGTATGAGGCATGATTGTTAGTTGACCTTAGCTAATTCATTTCTAGAATGCCGATGATTAAAATGTTGTGACACTATGTGACGCAGAGATGGCGTCAGTGAAACTTGTGATATGCAGGAATACAAACTCAAGGGCCTCTCGGCAAACCGTTCCCGGCGCCGCTCCGCTCGTAGCGCTCGCGAAGAAGGCTACATGAGATCGTCGTGTTCCCGCTATTGCTCACCGTCAACGCCGAGATGTAATCTATTCGATCCTAGTGTAGGCGGTGAACACTTCATTTTCTAACGTGGGCAACGATTCGATGAACTTTTGTATATCTCAACAATTGTGTAAAACTTCCGCACTTTTGTATCAACTTGTGATGATATATATTAGTAATGTGTTTGTTTTGATATATCTGTGAAAATATATCTCTGTTTCTGTTATATCTGTGTAAATATGAAATATACATGTATTCTGGTATTATACTGGTATTTGTATGAATATATGGGTACGGTACTGCGCAGTAATTCTGTGGCGCACCCATGACTATTCTGTGGCGCACCCTATTCTGTGGCGCATGGTTACACGAGTGCGCCACAGAATAGTTATTCTGTGGCGCACCAGTCGCGGTGCGCCACAGAATAGCCACTATTCTGTGGCGCATGGGTGGTGCGCCACAGAATAGCTTATTTAGTGGCGACTATTCTGTGGCGCACCACCCATGCGCCACAGAATAGCAAAATGGTGCGCCACAGAAAAGCTTTTCTGTACTAGTGCTCGGACTTTGGCCCACGGTAGAGCTCTGGGCCAAGTACTTCCAACTCCGGAAGCAAAGTGTCCCGGATCCGGAGAACAAGAACTTCCCCAAGGAGATGACCCCGTGCAGAGCTGCTACCATCATACCTCGGAAGGGTTCCGTCTTACCTTGGATCCAAGGGCTGGAGTCATGCCGGAAATGGCAGCGCACGTTCTTCTACGTGAAGAACCCGGACAGCCCAGACAATGCTGATTATTTGAACCTGCCGCTATTCAACATCGCCACCCCCACTGAACAGTTCAACTGGTCCCTCAACCCGAAGGACCTGAACATCGAGATCAACCAGATCCACAAGGTCGTGGAGGAGCTGGTGAAGGCAGGCCTAACAAGCGATGATCTCCTGAGAACCTTCATCAGCCGCCGAGTTTCCCCCCTCCAAGACCGAGTTCACAAGATCTGCCAATGAGTGGCCAATATGATCCAACTCGGATCAGCACCCACGAGCTGAACAAAGCCGAGATCAGAAGACGTGTCAAGGCCATTGCCCGCACGGTGATGACCGAGGAATGGGAATGGGGTCTTGAACCTCATAACAGAACTCGGCTTCCGGAGCAAGTAAGTAACCTTGCAACTTGCACCGACATGTTTTTCCTACCGAGGTAACTCTTATGCCGGTCCCATAATCCGCTCATAAAGTAACTCGGTTTTACTGCTTCTCGTTTGCAGAGGTTTACCCGGCAAAAGACTGAAGATGGAGAGGATCCCTCCGCCAAATGGGGCCAAGATATCCCTGCCCCAGACGTCGCCGAGGTAGAAGATCCAGATGACGAGGATCAGCTGCCAATACCAAGAGCTGGCGCCCCTACCCCGGGTAAGCCTTGATCCCGAGCTTCCATCCGAGATTGGTCAGATGATGATGATCTCGAAATGCTAGAGGTAATTGACGCTCGTCCCATCGCCTTTGCTCCCCCAGCCCCGGCATCAACTAACCCGGGTGGCTCTGCCCCGAGTGCACGCCCTGCTACCTCGGGCAAACAAGTGGCATCCCGCAAGCGCGCAGAGACCGGTACCTCGAAAACCGGAACCTCCACATCCTCGGATCCAGCCGCGCCGCAGGCGAAGCGACAGAAGAGAGGAGCGGTTAAGCCGAGGAAGGGCAAGAAGATGCCGCCAGTTACTGAAGGGTAAGATATTCTTTGCCGACATAAGCTTACTTCCTTTTTTCCTTCTGCCGGGATAACTTTTTCCCGACATAACACTTTTTTCTTGTTTGACGCAGCGCCCCCCTTGAAGTTGACCAGAGTGCCTCTTCTATACGCTCGCCCCTTCCGAGTACAGCCGAACCTCGGCCACGTGACTCCGGGGCACCTGCCACCTCAACTGTCATTCCCGAGGTTGTGATCCTCGACCAAGATGATGGCTCCGGTGCCCCCACCATGGAAACCGACATCCCGCAGGCCGACACTTCGGTGACCTCGGGCGCACAGCAACTGATGACGGGAAAATGGGGCGATCGCAAATAATACGTACGCGTCCACGTCATAGAGACAGATAGTATAATTTAAATGTGTAAATGCATAAGATGAATAAAGATATCAAACATTGCAGGTACTTTATTTCCAGAACTCTTACATATATATAAAAGATCTGTTAATTACATCTCCGGAGAGAAAACCCCTGATTAAGAATTCCAACTTTCTAATATAAAGGATTACAACATATGAGCACTACAAAGTGTAGAAAATAAAACTACAAAATGTAGAAAATAAAGTCCTCCTCGCTGTCGTCGACGTCGGCGCATTCGGGGAGCCATGAAGTATATCTATGCTAATATATAGGTAGCATAATGTTCATCATATGATTTTTATAGCACGTACATGACTTGGCTATTTTTTTACCTAGTTCATTAACCATTCGAAATTTGTCTATAAGTAGTGTTTTATCTTTTTGGTGATATGAGCATTTTTAATGGTTAATCAGCTGGTTTAGCAAGCATGTGTGCAATATATGGTATAACTCGTTTCATGAGTTAATTTGATCATGCATGTGATTTCTATATGCATGCATGGATTGGATAAAATATCATGTTCAATTTGTAGCAACGTATATAGCATTGCATTAAGCCAATATGGATAGGCTATAATATATATGGAGGTTAAAGATGCACTACGTTATGTTTAGTGCAAGTAACATAGGCTATGATCCTAGTTATCATTTAATTATTTATATGCACACACCTATATGAGAGGGATGCATGGTTTGATTTTAATCTATATGAGAGATTGTCTTATAACATGTGGGTTTATCGCCTACATGCACCTATATGGAGAGCATAGCTTAATTATACATGGAAGTCCTATAATTTCAGGACATATACATGTTATATAAACAATGCATTAAAACATGGGATTTTAGCGTTCCCTGGCTTGTGTCAGTATGACCAAACCAAAGGAGTAATATGAGCAACTTGGCTTGTGTCGATATGACCAAGCCAAGGGCATGATGTTTTTATAACCTCACGGATGTATGCACCTATATAAAATAAATGCATTGTTCAACTTGAATCTATATGAGAGATTATCCTACGACATGTGGGTTTATTGCCTACATGCGGTTGCATATTTTAGTTCATGCTTAGTTTTGAGTATGCCTACACCTATATGGGATATATGGCATGATTTTAATCTATATAGGTTCATCTTATGACATGTAGATTGATTTCCTATATGCACTTGTATTTTTGTTCTCATATTTAGTTTACGGGTACATACACCTATATGGAGTGTATGACTTAATTGTACATGGAAGGTTTATGATTTTGGAACCTAGACATGTTTATATAGACACTGCATTTTAACATTGAAACATGGGATTTTAGGGCCTTTTAGCTTGTATCAGCATGACCAAACTAAGGGGCATGATTTTAGAAAACATATATTTAGGCCACTTGGTTTGTGTCCATGTGACCAAACCAAGGGCTGGTTTTGATGAGCAACTTGGTTCATGTCAATGTGACCAAACCAAGAGCATGATTTTTTGGAAACATATATATTTAGACCACTTGGTTTGTATCAATGTGACCAAACCAAGGGCAACTTGGTTCGTGTCAATGTGACCAAACCAAGAGCGTGATTTCGGTAACATATGCATTTAGACCACTTGGTTTGTGTCGATGTGACCAAACCAAAGGGGCATGATTTTGATGATGCGTATATTTTGAGCAACTTGGTTCATGTCAATGTGACCAAACCAAGAGCGTGATTTCGGAAACATATGCATTTAGGGCAAATTTCATGATCAAGAGAATAGCAACTAACATATAACATAAGCTCTTAGGAAGAGCAAATTCCTTAGTTTGTGTCGATGTGACCAAACTAAAGATTAGATGAAGCTCCATGGCGTGTGTCAATGTGACCAGCCAGGCAGCGATGCAAAGATCATGTTCTCACCTTCTTCCGATGTCCTCCGACGCTTCTTCTTGCGTATGCGAAGGCGGCGTACCGGACTCGTAGATATCGAACGGCCGGCCGGCAGACACCAAACAGCCAACGCGTAGTAGCGTGAGTGTTGAGCAGCTGACGACTAGCAACGCCGACGACGAGCGGCCGGCGGCGTGTATGTGGATGAGCGGCGACGGCGCTGTGTATGCGAGCGAGCGATCACCGAGGGACTGGTGCGTGTATCAGCGATGGACTGGATGATTAGCGTATTCTTTTTCTGGCAGCGGTGGTACTGCTGTTTATATAGGCGGCTAGCAGGAGGATCATCCGAGACAGAGCGCGCGCACGTCCTGGAGATCGTGGGCACAGAAGTGGGCGTCGTGGATAACAGAAGATTTGGAGCGTACGTTATCTCGTGTGGACTTGACACGTGTGCGGGCTTTTGGTGATCAAAGCCGACCAGGTTATCAGCTGGCCATCCGACTGGGCTTTTGCGCTAATCTATATCCATGTTAATTAGACTGAAACGGGCTTTAGTCTTTTTGCATGGCATACGTTGACTACCACCCCTTTTTAATCATTGTGTGGGCTTCATTGTACGTACGCAGCCATGTATGGCTCTGGGCCATGGGCTTTTAATTAGTCGGTAATCCGGCCGCCTAAGCCATGCATGATGCATGCACGTAGCTGGTGCGTTCGGCTACCGTACAAACAACTGCCTAATTTTATGTTTATTGTATGATTCTTTTTGATGAAGTGCTTTGCACATATAATGCGACTGTATTTCACAGTATTATCGGAATGACCCCGATGTTTTTTGTCTCGCGGTCAAATATGTGGTAAATTTAATATTGCCTCAATGACGAGAGTTTGTCTCAATACTAAACCGACCGGCCGATATTTATTTACCGGTTGAATTTCTCATATGTTGATTATATTTTATGAAAATCGAGGGTCGCCAACGACGGCGAGTATCTGGTGATTTATCGATGGTTTTATTCTTCTTCATGCAGATATTAACTATTGTCGATGATTTATGCGTCGAACAATTTATTCTTTTTTTATCATCAGGAAAATCCGCTTTTCTAATATTTATTTAATTATTTATTTGTTTTGCCATATTTCAAAATCTCCTTTATATCTGAAGACAAAATCGCTGTCAACAAATGCCCCTCGAGGTCTGGATGCGAATTATATTTTAATTCGAATTCAGATCTCGAAACCTATATATACTTTTTTTTTTATCTATGTCGTTGGGGATAATTAAGGGCTAGTCATTATTTTTATACGACTGGAGTTTTACCCAGCCGCCAAATTTAAAAAGCTGATGAGCGGAGCTTTCGGCTTGGATAGTAACCGAACTCCCAAAAAATCTGCCAACGAGCTAATCTGGCCGTTATATAGTAAGTATCCCACGGCGCAGTTAATGAGCTAATCTTATCCCAGCCTTCCTTTCCGTATGTTAGGCATGGCTTACTCTTTCTTTTCTCAACTTCTTGCTACCCGAGACGCACTCCAATCAAGAGCTTGACCCTTCAACCGAGTTTACTGTTTGCATCTCTTGGCCGTTGAGTACGTACGCCATTAGGTGATTGGTGATTTATTTTCTTCCATCTTGCTCTTTGTTGTGATGATTATTTGATCCGATCTCCTTCTTTTCTTAGGCGTAGGAGGTATCAGTTCTTTGGTACGGTTTGGCAATCTCAGAAAGTAGAGATCATATCGTCATCTCTTTTCCTGGTGGGTTTCGCATGTTTACCCAAGCATCCATATGCATCACACACACATTGCTTGCGTGTCTTGATGATTTTTTACTTCTTCCTTTTTTTTTTTTTTTGCAGGAAATCTGGATCGAGATTGGGTATATTAGATCGATCTCTTCCTAGTAAACACGCCAGCTCTTCGCCAAGGTATAACTTTGTGCGTTTTTTTTTACTTTTTATTATTATTAGGTGGTAAGGTGCTGCATACATGCAATCCGATGTACTACTACGACATGCAATTTCCGTACATGTGATCAAGCATGCTATTCCAACTTTAAGTATTCTGGTTTCATGGTTGGCGTGCCGGCAAGCCTCTTTACGAGCTTGGTCCGTCGTACAACCGTGAAGGCTGACATGTATGCACGATAGTTCTGTCAAATTTTTTTTTTTTAACTTCTTCTTTCGCATAAATAGAGAAGAAATCTCCTGCTACATGGCGTTGTAAATATGAATTTCTATCTCTATTTTATTTTATAATTGACGTGCCGGCGAGTTTTTTTTTTTTTTTTTAACTCAGTACAGCATACATACACCCATGAATACTTATATGTGTGTAGTATAGTCTCGTCAATTTTGTGATTAGAGAGGAAACTTTTTGTTACTCTCGTGGTTGACGTGCCGGCAAGCTTCTATACAAGCTTGGTCCGTCGTATGACCGTGAGTACATATATGTATGCAAGATACTTTTCTCGATTTTTATTTATTTTTTATATGCATGGAACGGGTGATTTTGAAATTTTGCTCATGGTTGACGTGCCGGCAGGTTTCCATAAACCTGGTCCGTCGTACAACCGTTGACATACGCATTTGCAATATTATTGTTACTATTTTTTTTAATATTTCTCAGTATCTCCTCCTTTCTTTTGTTTTCAGAAGGCAGTACGGATTTGTTTGGCGGAATTAGTTGCTTGCAAGGCCTAGGTAATATTATTGCAACCTTTCCCTTTTTAAGTATCTCTTTTTGGTTTAATTAATATATATTTTTTTTTACGTATATTTAGATGGCGTTTGGTGGGCCTACCCTTTCCTCATTTCAGCGCTCGTTGTCAGAGTTAGCTAAAGAGGATTCATATGAACCTCGAACAAATGCATTAGCTAATCCTGTACTTGGCAAGTCAACCGTACCAGGAGGAAGATTGGCACCTTTATCGGAACGTGGGTGGCTTTCCGAACATTCTTTTGAAGCTCTGAGCTATCATCCTCCAGCACCAAAACCGAGAGTTGATTTGCTCTGTTCTTTGGGGACTAGAATGGTTTCACGGAAGTTAGGTTGGGAACATCATGAAATCCGGCATGTTAAACGGCCAGATGGTTATATTGAATGGGGTACTGAGGTTCTCACTAATCATTCTTTCAACTTGAAAGGGGGTGAGGAGCATACGGATTACATTTGCGGTGCCATATACTGCTCTCTCTGTGACTATGACGTATCTCCTTTTTTGTTACAATCT
Source organism: Poa pratensis (assembly GCA_947311845.1). Taxonomy (NCBI): domain Eukaryota; kingdom Viridiplantae; phylum Streptophyta; class Magnoliopsida; order Poales; family Poaceae; genus Poa; species Poa pratensis. Next base: position 4,962,723 of record CAMZMU010000084.1, read on the forward strand.
TTGTTAGAAAAATGGAGTCCGCAAACCAACACTTTCCTACTCTCGTCTGGTGAGCGTACGATCACGCTAATCGATATGCTCCTCATGGCCGGACTTCCTATTACCGGAGATCTTTATGAAGAATATATTCCTCCACTCAATAAATTAAATCCTTCTTTGCTTCTATACCCAAATTTTTTGGCTGACCTTTTGCAAGTTTGGAAAAAGCTTTCTTATAAAGGTGATGATGAATATGTATCTTTCGAAGCTTGGTGTGACTATTTTCACAATCGACGTGGCAAACCCTTAAATTTTGCTAGCCTTCGTGATGAACGTATGTATCTTGCAGCGTTCATTGCGATTTGGCTTTGCAGTTTTGTCATTGTTGGTGGGGGACGATATATTCGTCCCGGTGTTCTCGTCATGGCGTCTTGGATCGCTATAGGACGAAAAATTTCACTTGCTCCTCCGGCACTTTCTTCTTTGTATTTCTCGCTCCGGATGATTAGTAGGCATCCCGTCGGGCCTACATCTATTACAACACCTTGGCCAACTCATTATGTCATAGCATGGATGCATCTTTATTTGAAGAAAACTTTTGGGAACAAGGTTAAAGGAAATCGTCTTCCCACTCCTAAGAAATTGCCGATGCAACCAACGATGATAAACACTATGTTCAGGCCTCCGAATGAATTTTCCCTGAGGTGGCACATGATTTCCTTGAGAAACATACGAACATCGTTTGGTGTCCCTATACTTCTCGGAACTTGACTGGAATAGATCAGCTACAGACGGCTTTCATGATTTCTGTCCGTCGGTGTATTCTTCCGTGGAGGTTCTTACATCAGGATATGGGCACATGCGTCGCCGAGCCATATCACCCGGATCGTGTGGCTCGCCAGTTTAGGTTAGACCAATTGATACCATATAATCCCTTGAAATCTTTGTGGACAACTGAAGTTGGTATCGCGTATACCTATTGGTCATATTTGTTTCGCCCAACTCAGGAGAGAATCCAACATACTCTTAACAGCAATTATGAGGGTAAACCTGCTTTGGCGTGGACCAGATGGTGGAATAAATTCTTAAGTCCGTTCACTCTTGTTTCGGGTAACCTTAGGGATGGTAGTTTGCACGGGGAAATCCCCTATGATGAGCGGAAGGATGCGTATGAGCAGAAGAAAGAAGCCTATATGGCTCCTCGCGATCTCTTGAAATCCGATCGTATTATCATAAAAAAAGTATCAGCAACACGTCGAGAGGTGTATATTGCTGCTATTGAGGCAAAAGAGAAAGAGAGTGTGGATTATTGGAATCCTATTTTGGCTGCTTTTCTCTCGGATGATGAACCCCTTATGAACTGTCATCATGTGAGTTAACAACCTTTTTTTTTTTACTTTGCCATGATTTTTTTTTTTTTTACATATAATATACAAATTATTATATCTTCACAGAAGCGGAAGAGTCTCTCTTCCGATGAGGAGGCAAGGCCTATTGCCAAGAGGAAACTTGATTTAGCTCATGACGAGAGCATTTCCAGTCCCATACAGCTAGATATACCTTTGTATATACCTGATCAGCTTAATTGCACAGCTCTGGATAGTATACTTACGGAGATGTAGCTCATGGTTTGGGAGATCTGGATGATTTAGACGTAGATGATTATGCTGGGACAGAATCATTGGATGCTTCATCATTTTGCCCAGACTTGAGCACAAAAATGTCTCCTGTGGCCGACAATTCCACTGTTTCGCCTACTTTCGTGCATGGTAGTTTTATAATTTTATTAATTGTATTATGCCACATATTTTTGTTCTTATTTACTTATTCATCTCTTGACCATTTGTAGGTACTGAAGACGTCCCTATTGTTGACAAGGGAGCGTTAGTCCGAACTGCGGTGCCAACCATGGACGCTCTCGCGGATTTTTTTGTGAAGGCCACCGAGTCAGCATTGAAGGCGGCCCTTGATGGATTAGACGCCTCCACCATTGTAGAACCTCGACGCCAAGCTATTTTGCGAGATCTTCTTCCGATGCTCCCTTCTATACCTCAGGTTGCTTCTGTCCGTGAGGCCGTGGAAAGGCTCATTTCCATTTCTGTCGGCATGCAAGAAGCTAGCGGAGGAATAGGCGCTATATCGGCAAAACAGACTGAAGCTATTGCCAAAGCAGAGAGCGAGGTCGCGCTGCTTGAAAATGCCTTGAAGGAGACATCCAATGAGCTATTATCTGTGATAGAGCAACAGGTTGAGAGGAAAAGGCTTGTGGAATCCCTCTCTGCTAAGTTGGACGAAGCAACTGGTGCATTACGTGCGGGTGAAGCTGAGGTTGTACGGCTAAATTCAGAGCACTCGGACAAGCAATCTGAGGCCAAGAGGCTCCGTGATATTTTGCTCGAGGTTAAATCCAAAGCTACTGAAGAAGTGGAAGTTCTAAAAGAGAAAACATCAGCGTTGGGAACTGAAGCTAGCTCAATTTTTGAGACCTTGAAGAGCTGGCCTTCGGTGCCAAATTGAGAAGCACTCTTTATTCGCTTGAACATTTTTTTCCACATACCAACTTTGATCAGTTTGTAATAATGAGTACTCATATACACGTTATCGCTATTAGAACAGCAAGTTTCCTCATTCAGATATATTCATATGTCATGCCATGCAATTATTATTTTTTATTTATTGTGTTCCTGTTTAAACTCATGAGGGTATGGAGTTATATAATGTTATCACTTATATATTTTTTTCTGCCCCAGTTTATACTCATGAGGGTATGGAGTAATATATTTTGTGTGCCCCAGTTTATACTCATGAGGGTAAGGAGTAATATATTGTTAATTTCACAGTTTGGACTCGTAAGTTATTGGAGTAATATATTATTTAATGTCACAGTTTAGACTCGTAAGTTATTGGAGTAATATATTTTGGGTGCCCCAGTTTATACTCATGAGGATATGGAGTAATATATTTTATATGTAGACACAGTTTAAACTCGTAAGTTATTGGAGTAATATATTATTCAATGTCACAGTTTAGACTCGTAAGTTATTGGAGTAATATATTTTGGACGGCACAGTTTAGACTCGTAGGTTATTGGAGTATACATTTCATGGTCGTGATTTTTGTGCCCCAGTTTAAACTCATGAGGTTGTGGAGTTTTATATATTTTATCACATATTTAATATTTTCTGTCCCAGTTTATACTCATGAGGGTATGGAGTAATATTTTGATGACACAGTTTAGACTCGTAGGTTATTGGAGTAATATATTTTTGGTGCCCCAGTTTATACTCATGCGGGTATGGAGTTTTATATTTTGATGACGCAGTTTAGACTCGTAAGTTTATTGGAGTAATATATTATTTAATGTCACAGTTTAGACTCGTAAGTTATTGGAGTAATATATTTTGGACCGCACAGTTTAGACTCGTAAGTTATTGGAGTAATATTTTTTTGGCAACACAGTTTAGACTCGTAAGTTATTGGAGTAATATATTTTGTTTAAGCATAATAGCGCTTAAGGAATTTTCCGTTTACTGGTGACGGCGAGTATTTGCCATCTGGCGATATAACTCTGTATGCGCCGCTTGAATAAACTTCTTTTACGACGTAGGGACCTTCCCATTTTGGTTCAAATTTTCCTTTCATCCGCCGAGTGATATTCATAGGGCGGATAACGGCGAGCACTAGATCTCCTTGTTTAAATGATCTACGCTTAACACGTTTATCAAAGGCTCGTGACATTCTGGCCTGATATGCCTCAAGATTTTGTAAAGCTTGAAGTCTTTTGCCTTCAAGTCTTTCTAGTTCATCGAGGCGTAACTGTGTTGATTTTTCCTCTGATAGATTTTCATGAGTGGCGACCCTTAATGAAGTAATTTGGACTTCCAAAGGTAAAACTGCTTCTCCTCCAAATACTAGGGAATAAGGCGTCATCCCCGTCGGTGTCCGCGTCGTGGTTCTATACGCCCACAATGCTTCGAGAAGTTTTTCATGCCACTCTCGCTTATTGCCGGATACAACTTTCTTTAGCAATTTACATAGAGTTTTATTAAAAGCCTCTGCTTGTCCGTTAGCGGCCGGATTATATGCCGTAGAGTAGAAATGATTTATCTTGAATTTTGAACATAGCTTGTCCACATGTTTATTTTTAAAAGGGTTCCATTATCAGACATGATCCGAGAAGGAACGCCAAAGCGATATATTAGTTGCGTTCTTATAAAATGTTCCACATTTTGTGCGTTATCCTCTTTCAGTGGTATGAGTTCAGCCCACTTAGAGAAATAATCGGTCGCGGCTAGGATGAATTTGTGACCTTTGGATGATGGAGGGTTAATTGGACCCACTATATCCATCCCCCACATTTCAAAGGCCAAGACATATTTGTTGCATGAAGTGGTTCATGTGGCTGATGTATAAAGTCAGCGTGCACTTGACATTCGTGACATTTCTTTGCAAATTTGGTGGCGTCTTCAAACATAGTGGGCCAATAGTAACCTAAACGCCTTAATTGGTAGTGCAATTTAGGACCAGATTGGTGAGAACCACATATTCCAGCGTGCACCTCATTTAAGGCCTCTATAATTTCATTTCCAGCAGGCAACGCAACAATATGCCATCATGGAACGCCTATAAAGCGTATCGTTGATGCATGTATAATGAATTGACCTTTTTCGGATTCTGGATTTTTCACTAGTGTCGAGAGGTAAGTATCCATGAAGCAAATATTCTAAGAATGGTGCTCGCCAATCCTACTCATTTCACATACGTCGGCTGTCATTGCAGAAGATACTATCATTTCTTCTTCTTCAACAATACTGGTAATACTCTTCGCTCTCTACGTGTACATCCATTGTTTCATGTGAGTTTAATGACATACTAGCAGCTAAACCAGCTAAGGCGTCGCCTTCTCATTTTGATTTCTAACTATATGCTGAATATTTATATCAGCAAACATGGCTAGAAGCTCTTTAGCCCTTTTAAAATATGGCATTAGTTCTTGTTTCTTTACTGTATAGATTCCCAACAACTGATTAATTACTAGCTGTGAGTCTCCATAGACAGAGAGCGTATCTAGCCCCATGTTTATACCTATCTCCAGCCCAATGATAAGAGCTTCGTATTCAGCTGAATTATTTGATATTGCAGATGTTAGGGTGAATGAGTATGGGATCACCCCTTCGTTAGGCGTAACGAAGACAACTCCGGCGCCTGCTGCCCCAGATCTCCGAGAAGCACCGTCAAAGTACATTTGCCATGTTGATTTGGTAACAGTTGTGGCAAATACGTCCTCATCTGGCAAGTCGTCATCTATAGGAAAATCATCTGGGATCGGGTGCGCCGCCAAGAAGTTCGCCAAGGCTTGACCTTTCATGGCTTTCTGAGGTACGTATGTAATGTCGAATTGTGACAAAAACATCGCCCATTTTGCTAGTCTCCCTGAGAGCACCATTTTACTTAAAATATATCTGAGAGGATCTGCTCTCGAGACTAAATGCACTGTGTGTTCTAACATGTAATGCCGCAATTTTTGTGCAGCAAAGACTAGTGCAAGACATATTTTTTCCATGTCCGGATAATTGCATTCAGCCCCTACCAAGGTACGACTGAGATAATACAAGGATGTTTCTTTCCCTGCATCATTATTTTGTGCCAAAAGGGCGCCCAACGAAGTAGGCATAGCTGCAGTATAAAGAATTAATGGCCGATCTTTGACCGGTGCACCTAAACAGGCGGATTCATTAAATATTTTTTAATTTCCAAGAATGCATTTTGGCATGCTTGATCCCATTCGAAAGGGACTCCCTTTTTCATAAGCCGTGAGAAAGGTTTGCATCTCCCGGATAAATTTGAAATAAATCGTCTAATATATGCTAAATGCCCCTGGAAACTTTTTAACTTTTTAAGGTTCACAGGCGGTGGCATTTTGACGATCGCTTGTACTTTGGACGGATCAATTTGAATACCGCGCTTTGTAACCACAAAACCCAGAAATTTTCCGGAGGAAACTCCGAATGCACACTTCATTGGGTTCATTTTTAGATTGTGTTGTCTAAGACGCTCGAAAACCATTTCTAGATGTTTTAAATGATCTTGTTCGCGCTTTGATTTTACAACTATGTCATCAATATAACATTCGACGATATCATACAACAACCCATCTAAGATGATTGTCATGGCACGTTGGTATGTCGCCCCAGCATTTTTCAACCCGAAAGGCATAACCTTATAACAGTATATACCCTTAGGTGTGCGGAACGCTGTTAATTCTTCATCTTCCGGCGCCATTTTTATTTGATTATAACCGGAATAACCATCCATGAAAGAAAATATTTCATGTCCCATGGTGGCATCGACTAGTATTTCAGAAATAGGTATGGGGAAGTCATCTTTGGGACACGCTTTGTTTAAATCCCGAAAATCTACACATATACGTGTTTGACCATTTCTCTTTTTGACAGGAACAATACACGAGACCCATGTGGGATATTTAACTTCTCTAATGAACCCTGCGGCTATGAGTTTGTCTACCTCGGCTTCTATTTTTGGAAGTATTTCAGGTCGGTATTTTCTTTGTGCTTGTTTCACTGGGGTAGCGTCGTCTTGTACGGCGAGGTGATGGACAGCTACTTTGGGGTCTAGTCCAGGCATTTCCTCGTACGTCCAAGCGAATACATCTCTGTTCGCACACAAGAATTCATGATATTTGTGTTTGTTTTCTTCGGACAAATGTTTACTAATAAAAACCGGACGAGGATCATCGGTCGTACCAATATTTATTTCTTCCAAGTCATCAACGGTACATTGGTTGCCATCTTCCATTTGTGGAGATGCGTCCGTCATGTCCATATATTCAGCCGAAGCCATACAAACTTCATATCCTAAACCATGCTTCTTTTCTTTCAGAACTTGGTCTTCATGGAGAGCTTCAAGTTGTTCTTGCGATAAAGCCTTTTCAAATGGTGCTAGCTGCCCTCGTCCATCGCATAGAGACGGACCAGCGGCGACGTCATATCCCATCTGCTGCATCATATACAAGACTTTGTTATCGTACAAAGAAATAGGTATGGATTCATCATCTTTGTTAAACACAGATATTTGTGTTACATTTTTATTTTTATTTTCATTGTCACTTGTACCACGTGGCCCTTTTCGAGATTGTTTTATTCTATATTGTACCAAAGGGGCAAAGGTGTAGGGAAAGTAGTACCTTTCATGTCACATGATTTATCTATGACACGAAATATTGGGTCGCCTTTCTTTCTTTGGCTACTTGGTATATACTGGTACGTCTTTTTCTTTGACGAGGATTCTGCGATCTCTTTTTTTACAAAATTTGACTCAGGCGCAATCAAAGATTTTGGTTTGTGCACCTTGTCAACAGGCTCGAAATAGAACTTTGCATCGGCATAGAAAGATTCAGCTATAGTGAATGGCTTTTTATCGGCAAATATCCTGACTGTATTCCCTGTCTGATCTACGTATTTGATACACTGATGTAAAGTGGATGGCACGACTTGGTTCTCATGTAACCATGGGCGTCCAATCAATGCATTGTATGAAGTAGCTGCGTCAATTACGTGAAACTTCACGTACGTGGATAGTGTATCCAATTTCAAAACCAACGAGATGGTTCCCATGGCCTCTTGTCCTGATTGATTAAAGCCATGTATAACCACATTAGACTTGCTCAAATCTCTTTGGGAATATCCAATCCTTTTTAATGTACGTAATGGCAGAAGGTTTATAGCTGATCCACCATCTATCATTATGCGGTTTACAGGCAACACATCAATTTCGCCAAACATGAGAAGCGGCCTGTTGTGCTTCTTAGGTCCTAACAACATATCCTCATCTGTGAATGACATATTTAGAACTTCAGATTCTTCTAACTCTGTTTGGGACACTTCAACTCTATAATCTTCTGGAAATGTGAGTGCCGTGACAAGGCTTTACGCATATCAGATGAAAGACACAAAGCATCATACACAGAAAGCATAGCTGGTATTTTCTTCAAATGTGCGATTACATCATACTTGACTGGCGCCCTACATGCAGGGTCAGTCGACTCATTTGGAACTGCATCCTTGCTTTTTGGTTCCTTTCTAGGTGGGGATAAGGGTCTACTAGTTGGCGACCTGATCTAAGCTGAACCTGATCGACTTCTAATGGTTCATCTTCAGGGAAACATAGAGACTCATCATCATCCTCAAACACACCAATAGTGAGAACGTTGAATTCTTCACATGGGGCCTTCCTGCGCTTCGTGGTGTGCTGATATATCTTTGGTGCGAAGCGCAGAGGAGGGGCTTCTTCCATCACTGAGGGTAGTACACGGCGTTTTGGCCGCTGCTGCCCCCAATCTTGCGCTCCTCGCGAACCACATAAGCTTGGCCATGCACCATTGCTGCAGGGTATGTAAGCCTCTCCTTTATGCTGATCTTGCGTTTTGGCAAGGCCTGGAATGATCATAGGAGAAAAACCATATTCTGGTATCAATATCATATCATCATAAGTTGCTCTCATATTTGAAGATGCGCAACTCACCGAATCATCTTGCAGGGTAGCGACATTTGCGACATTTGCTGTCACCATCTTCTTTCCCTTTGTCATGCTTTTGAGGAGATCCGCATCAATAGTCCCCTCATCAATCATTTTTTGTATGATATTCTTCACAACAAAGCAACCTTTGAGTGTATGACCCAAAATGCGATGGTAATGACAGAAATTTGGATCATTGAATTTTGAGGCTTCATCTGGCCTTTTAGGAGTAGGAAGTTCTATGAGGTTCAACTCCTTTAGACCTCTGAAAAGGTCATCAATCTCTTGTACAGGAAAAGAATACTCCCTATTTTGGCGCTCGCTGAGAGTTGGCCTCCTAGCGACTTGTGAACCTCTTTGTTCTTGGTTCCTTGGCGCAGCCCTCCCTGACTGAAAGTGAGAACTCACCGCTGTTGTTTCCATTGCTTGTGCTGACCTTGGCTTCATTGGTGGCTTCTGATCCCGCTGAATACTTTTTTCTACGGGTCTGTTGAACGTTGTTTTTGTTCGACGAGCCATGAGCTGCATGTAATTCTCTATGTCTGTCGCTTTGGAGGCTAGATCTTCAAAGGTTATGGGTCGTACTCCTTGTAACTGTACAGCCACATCAGACCGCAGATTATTTGTGCACATACGCACCGCTTCTGGCTCACTAATCAGCTGTGCACAATGAAGACTAAGATTTCTCCATCTATTTATGAAGTCTGCTGCCTTCTCATTCATACCTTGTTCAGTTTGAGTCAGCTCTGTAATACCCACTACCCTTTGAGTACTATAAAACCGCTCAAGGAAAGCATTCTGCATCTGCTCCCATGTTTTGATGGAATTTGGCGCTAATTTACTATACCAAGTGAAGGCAGGTCCGGACAATGTTTGCACGAACTGTCTCAACAGAAGTGCCCCATTATGAGCTGTGTCTTGACAGGCTGCAAGGAAGTGTGCTATGTGCTCATGCGGAGATCCGCTTCCAGTGAACTTGCCGAACGTGGCTGCCTATAGTTGCTTGGGTAAGGCACGAGATCAACCTCGGGCGGATACGGCTTCTCATAACCTGGCCGCATGGAGTAATGATTTTGCATCAGCTGCGCCTTTACCCCTTCGGCAATCATTCTTTGAATCGCCGCAGCGTTAAGTGCAGCACCTCCATGTTGGCTGCTATTACTCTCACCACCATTCCCTTCATTGTCCTTGTTCTGATTTCGGAGGGCAAGTAGCTCATCTTCTTTTTGTTGAAGTATAGCTCTAAGGTCGGATAACTGCTCCTCGACTGATCGAGTCTCATTCATAACAAGGACTTGCTCCGTATGATCTGTGACATGGTTATATGGCTGATCACATGAGGCTCCGCCTCACTCTCAGAAGGACAAGGGGTACTATCCGATAGGGGATTATAAGACCCACCATAACTTGACCCCTTTCTTCATTGTCCGAACCTTTATAACTCCGTGTCCTACGCCGAGGACCTTCTACGACAGTCTTGCGGCCTTCTTTCTCTTGTAATGTGTTGATGTAGAAGATGTTTCACTGGCGCTGTTTGCTGCTCTACTCACACCAACTGGCATTGCTTGGAACACTTCATATGAGCTACTCTTTGTCTTCCGACGAGAGGGCCATGGAGCCAAGCTTGTGGCCACCTTATTTGATGGATCCGAGAGCCATTTGTCACTTTAGCTTTGTTGTCATGAACTGATGAAGAGGGTTCCGTCCCTTGTACTCTGCTTGAACCAGATCTTGCTCGTACTGCTAGCTCTCTTTCTTGAGTGTTGCCCGTCTTGAACGGACACGAGAAGCTTGGTCCACATACTCTTGGTGTTCAGGATGTTGCTGAATGAACTCTTCATACTCGGGACGTCTAGCCAAAGCCTCTGCTTGCCGCATGATGGCGCCACCCTCATCATTTTGAGATGCGGATGCCCCGGGCAAGTATGACCTTAGTGTTTGACATATGCATTTGATAACATACGACTCATCATGATGTTGCACCCGCATTTTTGGACGAGTGTTCTTCCATCTACCCTTGACAGACTTGCTTACATGTGCGCGATGTTGGTTTGCCGCACCTTGATCAACTGCAGCTGGAAGCTCAACCCAAGAACGATGAGCACTTCTCTGGCGCCGCTGATGTAGCACTGGATCAAACGAACCTTCAGAGGATTCTCTTGTGATGGGCTTTTCTTCCGACAAAGGGTTTGATAATGCTGAAGTTGGATCTATGTGACCGGTTTTGCGGTCATGAGAAGTAAGGCACACCCCTTATATACAAGCGAGTGTTTGCCGTTTGGTTCTGCATATGTGGGGAAGAACTCGGGTGCATCTACCCGAAGTTGTCCTCTTGGCCGAGGAGATTCCGTCTCCTCTACCATGATAGCTTTGCCTTTATCTGCCGCAGAAGTATTATGAGCTCCACCCTTCAGTTTGGAAGGAGTGAGCGGCACCGCGACTTTGGTCGACGAAGACGAGAAAACTGGTTCCCGCCTAGTTGGAGTAACTGGAGCTGAAACAGACCGTGCTGGCATAGCTATCTTCAGTGGAGCTGCTCTCTTTGCAAGAACAGGCCACTCCTCAAGAGCCGTGCCTTGGAGTTTCAGTGGAGCTTGCTGGCTTGAAAGCTGGACATGCGCTGCCTTTGCAAAACCAGGAGGAACTGAACTAGATGAAGCAGTCTTGTGTACGTGCTGGTCTTGTGCATCAGCTTTTGATCTTTTCGCTGCTGCAGCTCTCATCCTCCTCTCTTAGCTGACTTAGACAACACGGGAATAAATCCATCATTGGCTGCCGAAGTGACTTCTTCTTCTTCTTTCTTTGCTTGAGTGGGTGACGCAGCTGTAGTTTTCCAACTCTCGCTCACATAAGTCACGAGTGGAGTAGCGGCACATCAACCCAAAGGTCACCGAAACGGACAGTGACGAACTGCTGAACTTGTCCTTCCATACCTTCATATAAATGAAGAAAACCATATATTAGTTTTCTTGCGTACATGTATATATATATTTTTTTTTTTTTGACATGTTTATTTTATGAAGTCATATATTGCAATCCTATGTTGGAATTCAAAGATGAGGGGAGAAATATGTCCCACCGGCGTGCCAGAATCTGATGACGGGAAAATGGGGCGATCGCAAATAATACGTACGCGTCCACGTCATAGAGACAGATAGTATAATTTAAATGCGTAAATGCATAAGATGAATAAAGATATCAAACATTGCAGGTACTTTATTTCCAGAACTCTTACATATATATAAAAGATCTGTTAATTACATCTCCGGAGAGAAAACCCCTGATTAAGAATTCCAACTTTCTAATATAAAGGATTACAACATATGAGCACTACAAAGTGTAGAAAATAAAACTACAAAATGTAGAAAATAAAGTCCTCCTCGCTGTCGTCGACGTCGGCGCATTCGGGAGCCATGAAGTATATCTATGCTAATATATAGGTAGCATAATGTTCATCATATGATTTTTATAGCACGTACATGACTTGGCTATTTTTTACCTAGTTCATTAACCATTCGAAATTTGTCTATAAGTAGTGTTTTATCTTTTTGGTGATATGAGCATTTTTAATGGTTAATCAGCTGGTTTAGCAAGCATGTGTGCAATATATGGTATAACTCGTTTCATGAGTTAATTTGATCATGCATGTGATTTCTATATGCATGCATGGATTGGATAAAATATCATGTTCAATTTGTAGCAACGTATATAGCATTGCATTAAGCCAATATGGATAGGCTATAATATATATGGAGGTTAAAGATGCACTACGTTATGTTTAGTGCAAGTAACATAGGCTATGATCCTAGTTATCATTTAATTATTTATATGCACACACCTATATGAGAGGGATGCATGGTTTGATTTTAATCTATATGAGAGATTGTCTTATAACATGTGGGTTTATCGCCTACATGCACCTATATGGAGAGCATAGCTTAATTATACATGGAAGTCCTATAATTTCAGGACATATACATGTTATATAAACAATGCATTAAAACATGGGATTTTAGCGTTCCCTGGCTTGTGTCAGTATGACCAAACCAAAGGAGTAATATGAGCAACTTGGCTTGTGTCGATATGACCAAGCCAAGGGCATGATGTTTTTATAACCTCACGGATGTATGCACCTATATAAAATAAATGCATTGTTCAACTTGAATCTATATGAGAGATTATCCTACGACATGTGGGTTTATTGCCTACATGCGGTTGCATATTTTAGTTCATGCTTAGTTTTGAGTATGCCTACACCTATATGGGATATATGGCATGATTTTAATCTATATAGGTTCATCTTATGACATGTAGATTGATTTCCTATATGCACTTGTATTTTTGTTCTCATATTTAGTTTACGGGTACATACACCTATATGGAGTGTATGACTTAATTGTACATGGAAGGTTTATGATTTTGGAACCTAGACATGTTTATATAGACACTGCATTTTAACATTGAAACATGGGATTTTAGGGCCTTTTAGCTTGTATCAGCATGACCAAACTAAGGGGCATGATTTTAGAAAACATATATATTTAGGCCACTTGGTTTGTGTCCATGTGACCAAACCAAGGGCTGGTTTTGATGAGCAACTTGGTTCATGTCAATGTGACCAAACCAAGAGCATGATTTTTTGGAAACATATATATTTAGACCACTTGGTTTGTATCAATGTGACCAAACCAAGGGCAACTTGGTTCGTGTCAATGTGACCAAACCAAGAGCGTGATTTCGGTAACATATGCATTTAGACCACTTGGTTTGTGTCGATGTGACCAAACCAAAGGGGCATGATTTTGATGATGCGTATATTTTGAGCAACTTGGTTCATGTCAATGTGACCAAACCAAGAGCGTGATTTCGGAAACATATGCATTTAGGGCAAATTTCATGATCAAGAGAATAGCAACTAACATATAACATAAGCTCTTAGGAAGAGCAAATTCCTTAGTTTGTGTCGATGTGACCAAACTAAAGATTAGATGAAGCTCCATGGCGTGTGTCAATGTGACCAGCCAGGCAGCGATGCAAAGATCATGTTCTCACCTTCTTCCGATGTCCTCCGACGCTTCTTCTTGCGTATGCGAAGGCGGCGTACCGGACTCGTAGATATCGAACGGCCGGCCGGCAGACACCAAACAGCCAACGCGTAGTAGCGTGAGTGTTGAGCAGCTGACGACTAGCAACGCCGACGACGAGCGGCCGGCGGCGTGTATGTGGATGAGCGGCGACGGCGCTGTGTATGCGAGCGAGCGATCACCGAGGGACTGGTGCGTGTATCAGCGATGGACTGGATGATTAGCGTATTCTTTTTCTGGCAGCGGTGGTACTGCTGTTTATATAGGCGGCTAGCAGGAGGATCATCCGAGACAGAGCGCGCGCACGTCCTGGAGATCGTGGGCACAGAAGTGGGCGTCGTGGATAACAGAAGATTTGGAGCGTACGTTATCTCGTGTGGACTTGACACGTGTGCGGGCTTTTGGTGATCAAAGCCGACCAGGTTATCAGCTGGCCATCCGACTGGGCTTTTGCGCTAATCTATATCCATGTTAATTAGACTGAAACGGGCTTTAGTCTTTTTGCATGGCATACGTTGACTACCACCCCTTTTTAATCATTGTGTGGGCTTCATTGTACGTACGCAGCCATGTATGGCTCTGGGCCATGGGCTTTTAATTAGTCGGTAATCCGGCCGCCTAAGCCATGCATGATGCATGCACGTAGCTGGTGCGTTCGGCTACCGTACAAACAACTGCCTAATTTTATGTTTATTGTATGATTCTTTTTGATGAAGTGCTTTGCACATATAATGCGACTGTATTTCACAGTATTATCGGAATGACCCCGATGTTTTTTGTCTCGCGGTCAAATATGTGGTAAATTTAATATTGCCTCAATGACGAGAGTTTGTCTCAATACTAAACCGACCGGCCGATATTTATTTACCGGTTGAATTTCTCATATGTTGATTATATTTTATGAAAATCGAGGGTCGCCAACGACGGCGAGTATCTGGTGATTTATCGATGGTTTTATTCTTCTTCATGCAGATATTAACTATTGTCGATGATTTATGCGTCGAACAATTTATTCTTTTTTTATCATCAGGAAAATCCGCTTTTCTAATATTTATTTAATTATTTATTTGTTTTGCCATATTTCAAAATCTCCTTTATATCTGAAGACAAAATCGCTGTCAACAGCCACCACCACCACAACAACAACAGCCGCAACAGCAGCAACCACAACAACAACAGGAGCAGCAGCAACAACAACAGCACCAAGGACAGCAACAATCTCAACAGCACCAGCAGCAGCCAAAGCAGCCGCCCCGGCCGAGGTCCACCACCAAGTCCCCCACCAAGTCCACCGAGTTAGCAACTCAGAAAGCTACTCCACTCGCCAAGCCGACACAGAGCCAAGCAGCCACCGGGAAACAACTTGCCAACCCGGAGAGACAAGTGGTGTCGACTCCAACCACTACCCCGGAACACCAAGCTCTCACCACCTCTGTCTCCCGAGTTACCAGCAGCAGCTGGGTTTTACCCCAGCTCCAAACTCAAAGTGGACACAGTCTAGGCTCGGAGAAGCAGTACCACATGGATTGGAATGCTGCCGACACAAGCGAGGTCTCCTCCGCGCACCCGGTCATCCCACATCCAGCTGGCCCCAGTGCACTTGCTCAGGCCATGCACAATTTGCAAGTCTCGACCCTTCGAGCCAGCAAGCTTGCCGAGGTATTTTTTCCTCAGCCAAACTTTTATTTTCCTTGCCATAGATGATAAACATACACAATCCCCAGTCCCTGAGATTCGGGTTGAGTGACCTGCGCTTGCCCGAGTAAAGATCACTCAGCGCGAATCTTCACAAAATTTTCATCATTAGAATCATAAAATCTGACACTTAGTATCTTTCGAAAACCTCGACACTTAGGATCTTCAGAAAATCTGACACTTAGGATCAGAACATCCGACACTTTTAATCCGACACTTAGGATCCTCAGAAATCCGACATCCTGTCCCCGAGATTCTTGTCGAGTTTTACTCGGCAGGAATCTTCAAAAAATCCGACACTTAGCTTTACTCGGTATGAATCTTCAACTAATCATACTAACTCTTTGCTCTTTTCAGGATTGCACCAACGCTCGGACCACGGTGTTTCGGAAGTTGCTTCTGGAGCACAACAAGCTCAAGAGGTCCCACAAGCAACTTCAGGAGACGCTGAAGAACAAGGAAAAAGCGCATGCCACTGCCCTTCAGAAGGAACGGCAAGAAGTGTCTCGGCTCCAGGAGGAGCTTGCCCGGGTCCAGGGAGAGAAAACCGGCATTGAGCAGTCCCTGATGCAAAAGGAGGAAGCTGCTCAAAAGCACAAGGAAACGCTCGAAGCGTCCGAGGTTCGCGCTACCTCGGCTCAAGGAGAACTGGATGCTCTCAAGGCGAAATCCGACATCTGGCTCCGCGAGCTCACCCGGCTGAACAAGGAGATGGACTGTAAGTTTCTTTGTCCTTTCCTTTTGCTTTCATTACTTGCACCGACATTAAGATATGCCGGTATATAACTCAATTTGGTGATAGCTTTTCTGTCTTCAGATCACTTCGCCCACTCCAAGGCTGCTGCACTCAACACTGTTCGCAAGGCACGAGCGAAGAGAGCCGAGGCTGGCCCAATCCCGGATGAATGGGATATGGAAGATTACTTGACTGCTCTTAATGCTCGCATCTCTCCTTTGAAGGCCATTGGCCTGGATCTTCTTGATGCCGGTATCAAAGCTTACCGAGCCTTATGGCCGGGATCTCCAACTCCGTCTAGCATTGAAGAGCTGTCCAAGTGTCTGTCGGGGGCCGAGGCCAGGATCCGAGAGTGGAGATCCTCAGCAGCTCGTGCCGGAGCTGACCAAGCACTCACCTTTGTGCTCTCCTGGTACGAGTCCATCAATCTCAATGCCGTGCGCTCCCTGCGCCAAGTCTCCAAATGGACCTCCGATCCGACATTGATAGAGAGCCGCAAAGATGCAGCCAAATTCATGGCCAGTTATGCTCCCACCCGACACTTCATCCCGGGTCCCGCCTACTCGGATGACGAAGAAGATGACCAGGATGATGAAGAGGGTGAAGACGAAGAAGATGACGTCGACGAGGAGATCGAGGCCGAAGCTCCCGACGCTGCCACTGCCAGAGCGATCGAGACAGCTGCCGCTGGAGCAACCGAGACTTCTACTGCCGGAGCAGCCGACACTTCTGCTGCTGGAGCAACCGACCTTGCCAAGCCGGCTGCGACCGACACTTCAGAGAAGCCGGTAACCGAGACTTCTGAGAAGCCGGTATCCGACACTGCTGGTGCCTCGGCAGCCACTCCAACACCCGAGGTTGCTCCAACGACTGAAGCTTCTTCTGCCGCCGAGACTGCTCCCGAGCCTCGCACCGCTCCAACTGCTCCGAGCTCCTCCGAGGCAGCTGCCTAAGCTTATGAAACATTGAACTATTAAATCCCCGGAATGCCGGGTGCAGATGTAAATATATGTTTAAGTATCTCGCAGCGCTACTTTTATCATATTAGTTTCAACAAGACAAGCTTAATGTCGTATCACTTTGCACCAACTCCCCGAGTTTATTTTCTTGTTCACTACACTTGTCAATCTTTGCTCTTGTCTACCATACAGGCGTTCGACAGTCGAGTCACAAGATAGAAAATATAGCATACAATACTGATGTCTACGTGTGCTTCTATTCTTGTAGACAGTGTTAGGCCTCCAAGAGAGCAGAGGTTTGTAGAACAGCAGCAAGTTTCCCTTAAGTGAATCACCCAAGGTTTATCGAACTCAGGGAGGTAGAGGTCAAAGATATCCCTCTCAAGCAACCCTGCAATTAATATACAAGAAGTCTCTTGTGTCCCCAACACACCCAATACACTTGTCAGATGTATAGGTGCACTAGTTCGGCGAAGAGATAGTGAAATACAAGTGATAGGGATGATTATAAGTAGTAACTGCAATCTGAAATAAAGATGGCAGCAAGCAAACATGTAGCAGAACTTGATGTAAACGGTGTTTCAATTCTTAGAAACAAGGCCTAGGGATCATACTTTCACTAGTGGACACTCTCAACAATGATCTCATAACTGAATAAGTAAAAGCTACTCTTAAACACTCTCTTGTTGGATAACAAACACCATTCATTGTGTAGGGCTACAAAAGCACACCTCAAGCCGGAGTAAACAAGCGCCACAACGTCATAAAGGAATCACACACGGTGCACACACTGTCACCTTTACACCGTGGAGAGTACCGGAGTTCGTATTAAAGTAACCTATAGAGTGCATAATAGATAAAGAGCAACATCTACATATTCAACTAGATTAGCACAACTGAACACAAGTAAATACTACTCGGGATTATTCTCCTTCTTGATAACACAAGAGTACTACGTGTAGGGCTGCAAAAGCACTCCTCAAAGTCTGAGTAAACAAACACCACAATTCACAAGAATAAACCATGATAAATGTCTAAATTATTCATAGAGTCACACAAGTACCCACACTGTCACCTTGATACCGTGTTGTCACAATGACTCCAGAAACTAGATACAATCACTTGAGTAGCATAAACATTACATATGAATTCAGCGATACTAGCAATACTCATGATCACATAAAGATCACACCATGGGAGAGAGAGATAAACCACATAGCTACCGGTAGAGCCCTCAGCCTCGGGGGAGACTACTCACACATGGTCATGGTGAGCACACTCGATGGAGAGGTTGATGAAGAGGTGCAGCCCGGAGAGGAGACGGAAGCCCGCAGCAGCCACGGCGCGGCGGCGGCGGCCCGTGGAGGCGGCGGCTGCCCTTGGTGATGGAGATGGAGTTGAGGAGGTTCTCCTCCCCAAGATGGCTGCTGGAGAGGAGGAAAATTCGTGGTATGGGGCTCCTCCCACGACCTAGGGTTTCCTCCCTTATATAGACTCTCGGATTTCCGTCATCCCATCTAGGGCTGTAGTAAATCGGGAATATCTCGGCCGTCCGGACTCGGAATTGGGTGAATTTTAACTCTAGATCGATTCTCGCGAAATTTCCTGCAACTTCCTTTTCGGGGAGACTTCCGTTTGACGCCGTCTTGGGCCCGTAACGTGACCATCTTTGAAAAACGTTTCCAGACAGATTTCTGGAAAGTCCCAATTCGACTCCAATATGGTTTCCTCTTGTATTTTTGATAATTTCTACACAACAAACAGGAAAACAAGAAGATTTTGCACTTTGGCAACTATTAGTAGGTTAATCCATTAAATGTCATAATATGATATAAAGTGTATATAAAACATGTAGCAATTGATATAATATAAGCATGGAACATCAGAAATTATAGATACGTTTGAGACGTATCAAATACTTATAAATTTTGAGGTAAGCTTTAGAGTCATCCGACACAAGGAAAGGAACGAAAAAACCGGGTTAGTAAACGACATATGTCGGATCTTTTTAGGACCGAGTCCCCGAGTCCATTTTCATGTTTACCATATACCATAACCTCTGCTCTTGACTGCCATTTCGGCGTTCGTCAGTCGAGTCACAAGATCACAACAACATAGCATACATTACTTGAACTTTGAAACGAGGTCTCAAAATCATCCGACATATGAACAACACAGAAAAAACCGAGATAAAACACAAGCATATAGACAAAGGCAGTCCCCGAGTTTCTTTTCGGAGTGCCGGCATTTTATTCAAAGGAAAAACCGAGATACATACACTGCGCCCTTAAGTAAAAGGGACGAAGTAGAGCTACATTCCAGGGTCTTTTGGTCTCCTCTCCGGATTTGTCCATCACATTTTTCCTCGGTGCCTGTATCTATAAGATAGTATGAATCATTGTGCAGAGCCTTGCTCACAATGAATGGTCCCTCCCATGGAGGTGACAACTTGTGTCGGCCTTTTGCGTTGCACTAGCCTCAACACCAAATCTCCCTCTCGGAAAACCCGAGGGCTGATCTTCCGGCTATGATAGCGTCGGAGATTTTGCTGATATATAGCTGACCGAGATAAGGTCAGTTCTCGTGCTTCTTCGAGCAAATCAACATCATTTTCCCGAGCTTCTTTTGCCTCGGTTTCAGTGTACAGCGCCACTCTTGGCGAGTCATATTCCATGTCGGTTGGTAGACCGCTTCTGCTCCATAGACCAGAAAAAATGGCGTATAGCCAGTTGATCGATTTGGTGTGGTCCTTAGACCCCACAGCACTGCTGGTATCTCCTCTATCCAACATCCCGGAGTTCGCAACAGTGGTTCAATCAACCGGCTTTGATACCGGCTAACACCAATGCATTTGCTCTTTCCACTTGCCCATTTGCCTCAGGGTGTGCCACCGAGGCTATGTCCAACCGAATTCTCTTATCCGCACAGAACCGAGCAAACTCTCCCACAGCAAAGTTTGTGCCATTATCCGAGATAATGCTATGGGGGTAACCATATCTCAAAATGATGTCCTTCAAAAAGGTCACCGCTGTGTGACCATCACACTTCCGGATTGGCTTTACCTCGATCCACTTGGTGAACTTGTCCACCATCACCAGCATATGAGTCATGTTACCTCGGGCTGGCCTGAACTCTCCCACCATATCCAGCACCAAACTGCAAAGGGCCAAGTGATTGGAATTGTCTTGAGTGCCGAGGCTGGCAGGTGGATCTTTTTAGCAAACCTCTGACATCCCTCACACTTTCTGACGATATCTTCTGCCTGGTTCAAAGCACTGGGCCAATAAAACCCATGCCGGAATACCTTAGCCACCAAGGCTCTTGATGAAGCATGATGACCACACTCTCCCTGATGAATTTCCAGGAGCATCTCTGCCCTTCTGCGGCTCGACACAGCGCTGCAGTACCTCGGTCACACTTCTCTTGTATAACTCCTGGTTGATGATGGTGTAGGCCTTGGATCTTCTTTGCACTTGCCTAGCTTCAACTTCATTACTTGGCAAACTCCCATCCATCATAAATGCCATTATTGGTTGTGCCCACTCCGGCACAGGACGCACAGGAAAGACCGATCATCCACCTCCATGAGATCAACCGACATTACTTCTTCCGAGATTGAACACCAGTCCCCGGGTTCTGCCAAGCAGTCCCCGGGTTCTCCCAAATGCATCCGACATCGACGTCCATGGGAACAGCACCAGACTCCGGTTTTGCCGGGATAAAAATTGACTCGGACTCCGGCGATGGTTTGATTGATGGCTTCCTCAGATGCTCCAAGGCTATGCCGGGTGGAATTGGATCCCGGGATGAACCTAGCTTGGACAGTACATCGGCGGCGTCATTTTCAGCCCGAGGTATATGCGTGAGCTCGCAACCTTCAAAGAACCCCGAGATCTTCTGGACATGAAACCGATACAACGCCATGTTGGCATCTAAAGCATCCCAATTTCCCGAGACTTGCTGCACCACCAAATCCGAGTCTCCGAAACATTCTATCCGGCGAATACCAATTTCTTTGGCCACATTTAGCCCATGAACAAGTGCCTCATACTCGGCCACATTGTTAGATGCCGCAAAATGAATCTGCAACACATATCTCAGTGATCTCTTTGGCGAGGTAAGGACTACCCCGGCACCTAAACCAATTTTTGTCTTGACCATCAAAGTGCATTCTCCAGTAATTGGGGTCAGGCCGTGGTGGCTCATATTGCATTTCAGCCCAATCCACCAGGAAATCCGGCAGTGCCTGAGATTTAATGGCATCTCTTCTTTCATAGTGAGGAGTGTAAGGGGACACCTCGATAGCCCACTTGGCTACTCGGCCAGTTGCATCTTTACACCCAATGATCTCCGAGATAGGAGCCTCACACACCACAGTGATTGAATGCTCTTGGAAGTAATGTTTCAACTTCTTAGCAGCCAGATAGACACCATATGTCATTTTCTGGTAGTGCGGATAGTTCTGCTTGGATAACGAGATCACCTCGCTCAGGTAATACACTGGCCTCTGCACAGTTTTGCCATCTTCTTCTCGCTCCACTACCAATACGACACTCACAACCCGGTTTGTGGCTGCAATGTAGAGCAACATCGGCTCTTTGGGTAATGGTGAAGCCAGTATCGGCGCAGTTGCCAACATCTTTTTTAACTCGGTGAACGCCGCATCTGCTTGCGGGGCCACACGAAGTGGGTTGTTTTCTTCATGAGTTGATACAAAGGCAATGCCTTTTCTCCCAACCTGCTAACAAACCGACTTAAAGATGCCAAACATCCAGTGAATTTCTGCACGTCTTTGAGACATGTCGGTAACCTCATGCTTTCAATAGCACGGATTTTTGTCGGGTTCACCTCGATACCTCGGCTTGACACGAGGAAACCGAGTAATTTGCCTGCCGGCACACCGAAGGTACATTTGTCCGGGTTAAGTTTTATCCGGAATTTCCTCAGATTCTCAAATGTTTCTCGGAGATCATCAATCAGAGTAGCTTTTCCTTAGACTTGATGACAATGTCATCGACATACACCTGCACATTTTTTCCTATTTGATCATGCAAGCATTTTTGCATACATCTCTGGTAAGTGGCACCAGCATTTCTCAAACCAAAGGTCATGACACGATAGCAATAAGCCCCATACGGGGTGATAAAAGCAGTTTTCATTTGATCAGCAGGGTTCAGTGGTATCTGGTGAAAACCAGAATACGCATCTACAAAGGATAACAGCTCACACCCGGCTGTGGAATCGATCACTTGATCAATCCGAGGCAGCGGGAATGGATCCTTAGGACATGCCTTGTTCAAGTTTGTGTAATCAATACACATACGCCACACAATGGCCACATTCGGGTCATCTTTTTTCTTTTCCACCAGGACCGGGTTAGACAACCAGTCCGGGTGCAGCACTTCCATGATGAACCCAGATGCAAGTAACCTGGCCAGTTCATCACCTATCACCTTTCTCCTCTCATCCGAGAGACGCCGCATAGGTTGCTTCACCGGTTTCATATCCGGTCTGACGAACAAAGAGTGCTCAGCTCCTGGCAGGTCCTGATTTGACCATGCAAAGATATCCCGGTTCTCACGGAGGAAGTGACTGAGCTCGCCTTCCTATTTCTCAGTTAACCCGGTACCAATGATGACGTTGTGGTCCGGACATGCCGGGTCAACATTGATCTTCTTGGTCTCTTTGGGCACCTCGAAAGTTGCATTCTGCTCCGGGTTACCATACCCGGCATACCGAGTTGTGCGGACTGAGCCAATGCCACCACTTCATGGATCTTTTCTTCTCTGCGCATGATCAGTGACTCGGCTAAGCACGATCCAGCCGAGGCACACTCCAGTGCACGCTTGTAATCACCCGAGATAGTGATGATGCCATTAGGACCCGGCATTTTCATCTTGAGGTAACCCACATGGGTGGATATCATGAACTTGGACAGTGCAGGCCTACCGAGTAAAGCATGGTATGGACTTTCGAGGTCCACTACCTCAAACTGGATACTCTCAGTTCGGCAGTTGTCCTTGGTGCCAAACAACACATCAACCCAAATTTTGCCCATAGGTGCACATGAAACACCTGGCACTATGCCATGAAAGGTGTGAACTCGGTTGCAGCATGTTTGCCGAGATACCCATCTTCACCATGGTGTCTCGGTACATGATATTGATAGCACTCCCATTATCAATGAGAACTCGGGTGAACCGAATATTGAGTGTCGGTCCGAAGAATGTCGGATCCACTACCAATGCATAACCTCCCGGAGTTGGCATAACTCGGGGATGATCCCTTCTGCTCCAAGTGATCTCTTGCTCGGACCAGTGCAAATACTTCGGTATTGCCGGCATAACTGCGTTCACCTCCAGTGCACGCCGATGCAAGCTCTTCTTGTCAGTTGGCTCGGTCACAAATATCACATAGCTCTGATGAGCTTCTCTGTAATCTCCCTGGGGATACTCTCCCTGCCTGCTGGGACCAGTGTTGTTATTGTTCCCTCCGACATTCACCTGATTCACAGGCTTCGGATCTGCTTGCCTCGGAA
This sequence comes from Poa pratensis, assembly GCA_947311845.1. Classification (NCBI taxonomy): domain Eukaryota; kingdom Viridiplantae; phylum Streptophyta; class Magnoliopsida; order Poales; family Poaceae; genus Poa; species Poa pratensis. The sequence goes on from CAMZMU010000084.1 coordinate 4,986,249, forward strand.
CTGGCGGAATCACCGGGATAGCATTTGCTCCGGTAAGCGGCAAGTTTTGCCTCGGCGGGATTCTCTGAGGTGCCCCCACTTGATTTCCTCCGGCTCTGGCTCCTTCTCCCCTTGTGCGCTGATACCAGCTGCACTGCCGAGTTGTATGGTTGCAGGCCTGCGGATGTCTTGGGTGTGGAAACTGCATGGCCCATCCAACATAGCCTCATAAGTTAAGGATGGCTTCTGGTCACCCCATGGCCTCTTCCCTCTTGATTCTGGCCCCATGCTGGGCCATTGAACTTCGGACGCTGGCTATTACCGGCATCTGGCTGGTCTTGGTTTACAGCTGCAACCTGGTTCGAGCCATACCGGTAATCCGGTTCTCTCCTCTTGTTACCGAAGTCCTGGCGATCGTTCTGCCTGACTGGCCCGGGTCTGTTGTTCACCGGGTATCTTCTACTCGGCTCTCCCGAGTTCAGCAAAGGTTGCATCGGATCACCCAGTGCATAGCTATCCGCAATCCGGATTGTCTCGGCCAGAGTGGCCGGCATTTCCCTCTGCAACTTCTGCCAGAGCATGGAGCCGTGTCGGCACCCCTGGGCAAACCAAGATATGGCCTGTGCCTCTACAACTCCTTCACAGGAATTGCGAATAGTACTCCACCGGGTTAAGTAATCCCGGTCAGTTTCATTATCCCTCTGCTTGCACATCGCAAGCTGCTGAGGACGGTTTGGTCTCTTGTATGTGCTGGAGAAGTTGCTAACAAATGCTTCTTCAAAGTCCAGCCAGCAATCAACACTGCCCTCTCGCAGGTTGTTCAGCCAAATCCGGGCTGGCCCCTCCAACATCTGCGGGATATACCTCACCGCCCATCTGCGGTTACCTCCCGCAATATGCACAGCCGACACATAATCTGTCAGCCAGTCCTCTGGCTTGTGCTGCCGTCATATGTTTTTGCACCTCGGTTTAGCTGAAAGTGCCGCACCGGTGGTTCCCTCATGATCCGAGGTCCAAAACATGCCGGACCAGGTGGACCTTGCTCTTCCAGCATCTCGGACATATAAATTCTGTCCAGCTTGTAGCGTGCATCATTTGGTGACAACTGGCGAGTCCCAACCGAGATCCCAGTGCACCTTCATATCTCGGATACCCGGCTTTCTCCATAGCCGAGTAACCATCATCATAACGGTTAGCCACCTGTCAACAACTTGTGGCTGCTGGACATGCCCGACATTTTGCTGCTGCTGCTGGGCGAGATTTTGTGTCGGATACCGAGGTGGATAACCTCGGCCAGCCGAGTTAACTACCCCGGCACCTGGACCGCCCTGACCGGGATTGCTTCTACCCCGGCCGGCACTACCTCGCCCAACTACCTGTTTTCCGGCACACGCCGGATCATACACCTGCATCTGTTTGCTCTTACCGGAGTTTACACTCCGGTCACGATCTACACCGACATGCGGTGAAGAAGCTTGCCCCTTAGATCCACTAGCTCCCCTAGCCGAGTGAACAACATCGGACCCACCTGCAACTGTGTGGCCTTGCGATAGGCCTCATTCTGCCGGGTAGCCACAGCTACCAGCTCATTAACTCGGTCTGCTGCCTGCGGAGAGCTTCTCCGGATAAGCCAGACAACTCGGCTCTTGCTGCCTCGGCAGCCTAAGAGTCTTAGCAGGGGAACTATACATCGGTTTTTCGACCGATAAGGCACTAGGAGTTTTACTGGAGCTAGATCTACCATCTCTAGCAACTCGGCATTGAGGTTTTTACCTCTCTTGCGCACATCCTCTACTCGACTAGGGCGAGCAGCTACCGGGGTAAAACCATGTGCTAGGTTATACTCACGGACAGTTATCCCGAACTCTCTCGTACCTCGGCCATCTCCAGAGCCTCCTGAAGCAAGCTCTGACGCCGTGCCTCCAACTCTGCCTCTGATTGGGCAGCATCTGTACCGGCAGCTACCGGCACATTTAACTTCTCTATGATCTCCTCGAGGTGAGCTGGCTTAACCGGCACATGGGATGTACCGGCCTGGCCGGGGAGGTTCTCCCTCCTCTCCAGCGGCACTTTCGCCGATCTAACCTTTGGTGCGGGATTACCGGCATCTCTTTTGCCGGGGTCTCCTTTACCGGCATCAGCCGCAGTGCCGGTCATCATGACCTCTGCGCAGCTCCCGGGGCGAGCGCTACGCCGGCCGCGAGCCGCACAGACAGCAGGAGGATCCTCCGCCACAAGCACCTGCTCGGGGTACTTGCAGACAACCTCGGTGGCGACGTAGGTCACGAAGGTGCCGAAGCTGATGAGGCAGCCGTTCGTCGGGAACGGCCTGCTGCCGAAGCATCCCGCGTTGTCGCTGATGAAGTTCAGCGCGCCGAGCTTGCAGACGAGCCCGCAAACGACGCGCTCGCCGGAGTTGATGATGGAGCCCGTCCGGAATGTCACACCAGCCAGCGCCGCTGCTGCCCCACGGTGGGCGCCAACTGTCGTGGTGGTATCACGGCAGATGCCATAGGATGGCTAAAGTGTGGGGCCGATGGACGCTGGTGGAATCCGGGAGAGGGCTAGCGCGCTAAGAAGCACACACGAAGAACACAACAGCACACCAAGATCTACCCAGGTTCAGGGCCCTCGTGAGGAGGTAAAACCCCTACTCCTGCCTGTCTCTCTCTATATATCTCGGTATCACAAATACAAGCTTGCTCCTTGAGCTGTATCACACAACAATGGTCAAAGCACAAGGTAGAAGATGAAACTGTGGGGGGAGTGTATCTCAGGGCACCGTCCCTCACGCAGGAGGGGGTGAGGGCATATATATAGGCTAAACCGGGTTACCGGAATACCCCTCCACTTGCAACGGTCACCTCTCCGTACCGGCACTGCAGACACGCACGCCTGCACGTCATGATTGTCTCTGCACAGTGGACAGGACGTGGCTTGCCCATGTCCTGTCCCATGTCTCTGCTCCAAAGTACCCCGAGGTCAGCGACAAGACAGGGCCTGCCCATGCCTCTGCCTCGCAGTCTGACCCCGGATAACCCGGAGTCAGCGGTGGAATGATGACCTGCCATCTCGGTCTCCTGCACGCCCCGTGTCAGGCGCTTCTGTGTCAGGCGCTCCCGTGCCAGACGGGAGGTGACAGGAGCATTGACTCTTGTCCGACATAAGGATAACCCGGCATGGATATGCCGGATCCTTCTTCCTCAAATATCCTTCCCTGCACATAAGAAATCACACAAGTTTACCGACATACATATGTCGGCTATGTTATCTCGGATCTTTATCTCGGATCCCTTGTCTCGGTCGACCCATGCTGGCTGGCACCAGCGCTTCTGTGTCAGGCGCTCCCGTCCCTTCTGGCCCGGGTTATCTCGGTACGCCTATGCCGGTTTGCACCTGCATCACACTCTGAACCCCAGTTATGCCGGTTTTACTGTAACCTGGCCCACACCTGGGCATAGCTTTTACCACACCATGACCCTACCCGGGGGTAGCCCCCCAACACAAAGGTTTATTTTGAAAACGTTTCCACTATTCAAAACAATAACTTTAGAATGGATGATGGAGACATAAAAGAACTAATAGAACTATATTATTTCGTATCACATAATATGAATGTATGAAATAATAAATGGATTTCCAAACACTTTCGGCACACTATAAATGACGCTCTCACATAAGTATTTAAACGGTCTTCCTACCAACTAAAGATACTGCCCTCGCAACACTACATGGCTTATATACTGTGTTTCTCTTTTCTACCAGTCAATTGTTCATAGCAATATAATTTTTAGGCAAAAATTGCATTATAACTTGAGATGGGGATGTATTGTGCAGTAGTTGGCTTGGGATTCAACTCGAACGAGACCGAGAACACATGCAGGAGAACCCTGGACTTATTTGTGCCAGACTTTATAAGGCGTTTTTTTCTTGTTCTCACTGAACTTAAGATACAACTACATGCAAAAGACCCTCAGTGAGAACGCGCAATTAATGAAATCCATGCAACACATCGGCATGATGCCTCGATTTATCTATACCATGTCATTCCATAAGAATATTGTAGCTAATATGTCGAACACCGGAAAGAACAGCAACTGATCCCACATATATTCTCAAAATGCCAGAATGAAGAGTATAATGGAGTGCTGCATCAGTTAATTACTTTACGGTCAAGTGAAAATTAAGGAAGATACATGCGTGTGAACTGTTGAATAAAAGCACACGTACGATACATGCACTTTAGAGAAAGATGGGGCATCATCGATTCATCGTCGTCAAGATGATGTGTACTTGTAGACAGATCGCTTTTAGTGAAGAAGGGATGGAACGCAACACACCCTGCACAAGGACCATTTTTGTATGTGCGTCAATTGTACTAAGGGCAACTTCAGCGTGTCCGATCCTGTCCAAATTTGTCAATTTGGGGCGCTGGATATGTATTCTTGGACTGTCCGCCCGATGTATGCAACGTCGCTCCCATTTTGGGACGGATATGTCAATTTTTTAAATAAAATAAATATATAAACTAAAAACTTAATTATTAATATGAGATAACTAAAAATTAAATAAAACTACATAAAGTTTCACTAGCACAGTCCAAACAAAGAAATATTACATAAATAGAAACTTACATAAAACAAAAAGGGTTTATAAACTGTAGTCTTCATCAGACTTGATGATGAATCGTGATTGTAGGGACTGGCGGTGGAGGTGGTGGTAGCCATGGTATAGATGTTTTATAGGGTTACGTGCGGGAATTTTCAAAAATATCTTACCTACGTAACAGCCAAGATCAACTATGAAGGTACAAGCCTGGATAGATCAGATTCGTTATCGACACGAAGATGCGGAACGAGTGCCGATGACGATGCCGATGAAACCTGATGAAGATTCTCACGGCCAAGCCTGGCGGTGACAATTAATGTTGTCGATTCCTCGCCGAGCCTTATGGATCCAAGAGAGCGAGGGTCAAACGTTTAGGACGTCTCACCTCTCCGAGAGTTCACACACGTTCGTCCATCAAAGTCCAATAGCGCTTCGCCGTGCGAGAACTAGGAACTACTTGTGTACTATAGGTGGAGAGAACCCCAACACATGGGATAGAGGGAGAGATTTGATCTAGACAAAAGGTCTCCTCCAAACTTGGGAGAAAACCCTAGATCCCTTCAGAATTATGTGTCCACAAAGGGGGAGGGGGTGGGGGTTTATATAGGAGGCCCAAGGGGTAGGGTGGATTGGTGGAGGGGCAAAACCCTCCACCGCCTCCACCGCCGCCGACTTGGGTGGGACCCGCCCGGGTCTAAATTGACCCTCGTGTGAGTCCCACTCCAACTATTCCCCCCCCCCCCCCCCCACGTGACCCTGGCCCACCCGCCTGCAAGGGAGGTGGAGCTGCTTGGTCAGCCCCTTGGGCCCACCTAGCAGACCCCTTTTGGTGGGATCTTTTAATTTTCTTTTAATAATTTTTTCAAATATTTTTTATTTATTATTTTGTGTAATTACTTCCTAATTGAATATTTCCTTCTAGAGAAAATTCTCGGAATTAATTACTTATCATATAAACATATTTATATGATCCGGGACACCTAGTATCCACATACAAAATTATTCGGAGAAATATTTCCCTCTTATATAAAACATCAGAATAGGTCCAAGACCTTCACGAATCACGATACTTAATGATCAATTCTCTGAATATAATTCTATCACATCGGAACTATCGGAGTGATACTCTCTCTACTCCGGACCTACTTAAGTACACAACTGACTATTGATGGCTTAAGTGTGTGACCCTACAGGTTTGGTAACGAGTAGATGTGATTAGCGATGCCTATCTAATCACCAATCAATGTTAGGACCGTGGACGTCCGCAACTGACTACCACCGTTATACGAAGATGCTCTGATGAACCTATTGACTATTAAAGTATCTTCTCATCACTACAGGATACTTATCATGACCCGAGGTGAGATGAATGACATCACTATGAATAGGACCTTCTATTCACTATGTTATCTTATCCTCGTTACCGGTATGATGTCGTTAGTCATTTCATGCTTCAGTATCCCCATGATATACATCATGCATATATCTACGCAGACTTGTTGATGGGCACTGTCACACTGAGTGGATCTAGGATGTGTCTCTCTATTATCTAGAGGAGCAATTGCCAATCTTGAACTAATATGATTACTGTATGCCTTCAAGACTACCCAACGATGACCGTTATGATCACCCAATTAAGACCGCGACGGTTGACTGTGCCAAAGCAAATATCATGGTCTAAGGAAACAAACAAGTTAATCAATCTGTGACGATACTATTTGTGGTAAAACACCATAACTAGATCAAGTAGTATCTCAAATAATTGGGTATTCCCAGCCACAGTGTTGAATCAATAATGTGCTCTCACTAATAGTGACAAAACATATGTCCATGACCGGAAACCAAGATCATCCAATATTAACGAGTTTGTCTAAGAGACATGACAAAGGGTAAAAAGGTTTGATCGTGTTTCTACATGTGCGTATGGGTTTCCCTATAAATCTCACATTCATAGATCATATTAGTAGCATAAAAACATCATTCATTAATCATGAAACAGATGTATTTTATTTCTCTTGGGCATACATCCAACATGTTTTGATTTGTGGCCTGCATGTTGGATGACTCCGCTACCTCCTCCATGGCCTGATCTAAAGGCAAGCCGCCCATGACACCCTGTTGTTGCTCGCTACATCTAATTGGAGTTTTTGCGCGACATCGATGGAGTCAACGAGGGATGGTCATCGGACGACAAAAACCAGTCGTCCTGCAGTGTTAGTGAATATGGTCTAGAGCTGGTACTCGTACTCCAACTTCACGTGTTGGTCTAGACAAGCATGTCCCATGTGTTCTCGGGAAGTTCCCATTCCGCCGGCCACAAGGCCGCCTGCCACTTCCAGATGCTGCGAGAAGCGCCTCGCCACTGAGTGGTGATCTGCGAGTGGTGTTCGTCCTCCTCCATGTGGGAGGCGAAAATCGATCGGCAACAAGAGGGTCACATTCGATTGCAGACACTACTTCCACTATGAGCGTGACATAGAATAGATTGTCGATGATCAAGTTGTGTGCACTCTCTGCGAGAACACATGTGTTGTGGCCAGAGGGGGCATGGTCCCCCTACTATAAAATACACTTATTATTAGGCCTAAATTTCAAATATTACTCAAACTTTGAGTAAATTTATATTCTTAGGCTCCTCAACTCTGCTTGGTCCAGTCAGCAATCTCCATCAAGCTCCGCCATTAATCATGTGAATTTCTCCTTCATTCATTACTCTTTCATCATTTTCTAAAATGGTTGTGGATGACTATTTATTGTACATGTGCATTTGTGACTGTTTTGTGAATCATAGATAAGCTTAACTCTATATTTTTGACAAAAAACATGTATACATAAGTTAAAAAATGTTCAATGCGTTAAAAAAGTGTCCATGTGTTTGAAAAAGGCATATTAAAACACTTTTATGGAACAAAAATTTTGGTTTGAAATTTGTTCATACAGCTTGATTTTACGTGTGAAATACATCTTAAAATATTTGTTCATGCCTACTAAATAAAATGTTCACCCTACTTGACTGAAATGTTTCACTGGTACCTCAGGATGTTCTAGGCCATACATTAAATACTCTTATATCAGAAATGTTCAATTAATAAAATGATGTGTATGATTTTTAAAATAAATATTCATGTATCCAAAAATCCATACATTTACCTAAAAATGCGCAAATAAATATGTATTAGTTACCTTAATATTTAAATTAAACCTAAAAAGCGACAAGTTGCAGGCCACTTCATCACGGGTCTTGTATTTCCAAAGCGACGGGCGGAAAGAGAAACTCCCACACTGCATGAATGAATTCTCCCTCCGTTGTTCAAAAGAAGGCCTATAAATTTTTGGTCAAAATCAATAAATCGTAAGATTGACCAAAACTAGAGTAAAAGAGTTAAAATTTGGTCAAATCAATATCATTAAATACATTATAGAATATACTTCATAATATATCTACATAATACGATAATTACCAATAGTTGTCTCTACAAGTTTGGTCAAAGTTTACATCGCTATACTTTTGTAAAACAAACTAGTACAATATAATGTTGATGTTGCTCATGGCAGCGGAAACATGAGACAATGATCAGAACAATGGCTAAGGACTAGCTAGGCGTGCCTAAGTAGAGCGCTAGTGGAGCAGCTGACACTGTGGGGGTGTACCCAAAGATGCTTGCACAATGCGGGCCGCCTGTTATTGGGAGCTGCCGGTGACGGCGAGCCGGGACGAACAACGCTCGACCATTGTAGCTGTAGACAGGCGCCTGATCCTCTTTGATCGCCTCAAACAGCACCTTCCTCGGGCCAAGTTCAAGGTTCCGTTCCATGCTGCGAAGGTACAGCCCGCCGTCGCTGCCGTCGCTGCTGTCGCTCAACAGCACGCACCCCCCGGGGAAGCAGCCGGCACCTCCTTCTTCAGCTTCAGGAAACCACATGTCCCACTCGCATTGTAGGCCGTAGGTCATCATGCACGGCGTCGATTCCACCGGTATGCAGAAGCATGCCGTCTCTGACCTCGGGCACGCAGCGCCAGGCGCCCGGCCGCCTCCAGCGTGACCTTCTCCGTCGCCAGATCGAAGCGCACGAGCTTCTCGTCTCGGCCGCCGTGCTTCCAGTACTGACCACTCATCGTGGGCCAGTACACTGCCCCGTCGGCGTACGAAGGGTCGCCGTACGCCTCGCCGTAGACCTTGCTGGCCACGTGCAGCCTCGTCCAGCCCTTGCCTGCTCCGTCGACCGTGTACACGTGCAGCTCCTCGTCGTCGACGGACTCTCCCTCCTCTCGCGGGCCCTCGCTGTCTTCAAGGTAGTCATGGTGCACGATCTTGTACTGCCCGGACGTGGCGTCGAAGCCGAAGCAATACGCCGCGGAGTTGATGCTCCACCTTAGCCCCGACACCTCTGGCGCCGGTAGTGCCACCGCGAGCGACTCGCCGGTGAATGGCTCCACGATTTTGATGGTGCCCTGGCCGGCTTCCAGGAAGCAGAGAAGGCCGTTGCACGCGCCTATCAGTTGGTCCCACCTGCCGGCGGTGATCTCGGCCGTTAGCCGCCAGTGCTCGTCGAAGAGGAAGCCCCTGCCGCCGTTCTGTGGGTCTAATTCGCGGCTGCCGAAGGCGGATCCGGGAAAGAAGACGATGGTGTGGGTCGGGCCGGCAACCGTACAGGTTTGTGGACCATGTGAGAGCGGATGAATGTGTGGTCGGAGATGATGTCCCTCCATTGTTTGCAGACGCGGCGGAGGCGCCGGAGGTCGCTCCCCGGGAGGCACACCAGGATACTGACCAGGACGTCTTGCGGCAGGAACGCGGTGGTGGTTGCCATTACCGTCTTCTTGGAACCCTTCCTCCGAGTTCCGATGCGGACGCACTACAAATCGAATCAACCTCCGATGTTATAGTATTATAACCTAGTTGTGAAATTCATTGTGGGATTGATAAACCTAATTTAGAATTTTTCAATCTAACTTGTGCGGGCCTATATGGAGTTAGATATGTTTGAATTTGGAGCGGTTTCCATGTCAGGTCCGTCAATCACGTCACATCTTCCGCGCGCCACCATGGATGAGACAGGAGTAGGCTATCAGCGACACCAAAAGTTGAAACTCAGAGCCACAAAACTCCGGAAGAACTGCGTGTACAACACTGGAACGGATACAAGCCACAAAAGAGATGGACCAGCAAGCACAATTGGCCGATGTAAACTCCACGGGACAGACAGATGATCTGGTGGAATAAATCAAAAACCATTTGAGTGATCCGTGCTAGGCAAAAAACATGTACTAATCATGTTGGTTTTATCTATTTTAACTAGCTAGGTAGTTGCGACACTTTGAACCACATTTTACATGACAAATTTAGGCTTAGTTTGGCTGCGAAGAATTTTTAAAATTAAAGTATTCGAAAACCACAATATCCTTATGCCTAGCGAATCAATAATTCACTATTGAAAAAAGAGGTCTAACCCTCTTTCTCATATGCTTCAAAAAAGTGCAGTTTCCTAAATATTGAAATATATAAAACTATAGTTTTGGCTAAAACTAAACATGTCAAAGTATTTAATATTTCAATATTTTTGAAACTCAATTTTTTTTGGATTACTTCAAAAGTACAAAACTCCCGACGTGGCAGAAGTTGTCGTGGTTGTCAGCGCTCCCGCTTGCCTCCCTACGAACAGATTGCAAAGCGAGTTTTAAGGCGGAATATTGGGCCCGTGGTGACTTCGTCAATCTCAAGACTCGATTCGCCGACTCGATCTCTCGGAAGTGCTCATAAGGGTAGGGTGTGCGTGCGTGGTTCATAGGGGTGAGTGTGTGCGCATGTATATGAGCGCTTGCGTTGTACTGTGTTTAGCAAAAAAAAAAAAAAAGATACGGCTGAAGATAAACCTGCCAAGTCATCGTGAATTGTTTATCCACCGCACCGGCCCCATCGACCACCTCACCGGTGGCGACCGCCCCGCCGCGGCGCCCAATAGCCATTAGCCACCCACCCAGCTACATCGACGCCGACCAAGCCGACGTGTTCCGCGGCCGACCTCACCGCGCACCCTCCCGTTCTTCCCGAGGTCGCCGTCCGCCCCCCATCCGCACGCCACCAACCTCCCCCTACTAAACCGCCATGCTCCTCCTCAGATCCCACCACCTGCTCCTCCCGCACGCCGCCCGCCTCCTCGTCCGCCGCGCGTCTCCCCTGCCCCGCACCGCCGCCGCCGCGCGGCTCCGCCCGCTCCGGATGTCGACATCCAACTCCAACGCCAGCTCCCCCGCCGCCCCGTCGCCGCCGCCGGCCCCCGCGGTGAGCCCTCTCTTCCCCTTCCCCTATTCGCCTGTATCGGTAGGCAGGAAGAGATAAGGTCCTCCGGCGGCCGTAAAATTGATGCTCCGTCGAGGGCGTTGACTTGAACCAGGGTAGTATTTGCCAATTGACAAACGAGAACGGCTGCCTTAACAATTCTAGGATATGATCCTGCTGGGCATCCTCTGCTTAGTGAAATCGCGGTGCTCTGCGTCTAGTACAATCATCTGTCATGAACTCATGCGTGTGGATGTAGCGTCTGGCAGGCCTCGCATGATCAGCCTGGCTTTTTGTGTGGTCAATGAATCAACCTGTGTTTGTTGATTCAAATGCACTAGTGGATGTTAACTTTGATGGAATTCCTGACATCATATGCGTTGCTCTAGGCAACTAGATTTTCTAACTTCTAAAGAAATACAGGCCTAATACAATTATCTACCATGTGCGTGGATGTGTGTCGGTAGCGGCGTGGTGCTGCCTCCCGCGCTCAGCCTAGTTTCAATCAGCAAGCGTTTGTTGATTCAAATGTGATACTGGATGCTAGCTTTGATTTCTTGAAATCGTGTTCATTGCTCTAGGCAACTAGATTTCTAAAGAAAATAACAAACACTCGCCTAACTACGGCTAACCGCCCCTTCTGCAGGTGCCCAAGTCGAGGATCCCTTTCTGCCCAGCTTGTGGAAGCCCGACGAAACTGGCTGTACCAGATGGGGATGAGAAGATGAGAGCTGTCTGTTCGTCTTGTGGAAGAGTGCACTACGAAAACCCCAAAATGGTATGGACTGAAGAACAGAATATGAATGGGTGCTTATCTTCAGGGTTCAGATAATATGCGCATATGCATTTTGGATTTACAGCCTTGATAAACTGTACTCATTTGTAGGTTGTCGGTTGCCTTGTGGAGCATGATAACAAGGTCCTCCTCTGCAGAAGAAAGATTGAACCAGCTTATGGCCTTTGGTAAGCTGCTTTTTATCAGTCCATTTATTGTATGCAATCAGGGTTTCCGGTGTTGTGTGTACCATACTGGGGAGATGAGATGCATGGCTGTACTATGTTTTACTGATACTATGTTTCTAGAATGCTCCCTCTTGCCAATGTAGTGCTCATCAGTACCATGTTTCCAATTCTTTTTGCCACATTATTTGGTTATCATTTGTGAAGTATGGACATTTTCCCGTTTCTTCAAGATCATAGTGATCTTGGTGTTGTTTGATCATTCTAATCAAGATTACATAAACAGGACTCTTCCTGCTGGTTATTTGGAGGTTGGTGAGTCTGCAGCAGAAGGAGCCTCCAGGGAAACATTGGAAGAAGCTTGTGCAGATGTCGAGATAGTCTCGCCTTTTGCTCAGTTGGATATTCCGCTGATTGGCCAAGTGAGTGAACAGTAGCCTAGTCGAAGAGTTTCATGTTTATCTCCATAAACTACTAAGTTGTTTCTTCTTGTGTATTGTGATGCCATGCAGTAGAGTTACGTTATTTTCCGAGCAAGAATGAAGACCCCCAATTTTTCACCTGGAATCGAGTCGCTCGAATGTGCACTTTTTGCTCTGGATGATATACCATTCGATTCTCTAGCATTTTCTTCAATCATTGTCACCCTGAGAATGGTAAACCCTCCCTCGGCCTTGAGCAAGTTCTTGTTTGTAGTCCTTTGACACATCATAAGCTTCTAACATGTATACACACTGTTGCAGTATATTGAAGATGTCAAGTCGGGAAACATCAAGTTCCATTATTGCACTATACACAAGAGGTACCCCTTTACTTCTTTGAAGCATGTGTTCATTCTCATGGTTGATAGTCCTGGACCCACCTTTGCTTGTTCTCTGTTTGCTTTATGTGTAATCTGACTACCATCTTCCCGCAATATCATTCATGCAACACTTTAGTTATAGCTGCTGTGTAAAATATTCTTACAGTTAATTTTGTATTTACTAAGTGATCATGGCATGGCAATTGTGTAAACCAACTTATAGCAAACCTGTCTACCCCTGTTTTCAGGATTGGAGCCGGCCCTTCAGATCTCCGCAGCTTCGATATCGACAACCATTTAGCCGTGTGAACTTTGGGAAGTTTTGAGGCTCATTGCGGTAGATAACGCGATCGCTGCTGTCACACAGCAGCCCTTAGACATTGGCCTAGCAAAGCAATCACATTGGTGGTGTCCTTGTGCTTCAACTGATCATGGGCGGTGGCCTTGCACGGCATCTGTCCACAGATTGTGGTAGATTGGAATTGTAAATGCTTTTGTGTCTTTCTTGATGTCTCTCTTTAGCCCTTTTTTCTTTTCCTTTCAAAGGATGTCTTGAGCAGTCCGGAAGATGGTTTGTTTTGATTTTATCAGCTTACCAAAGGATTTGTGCCATGGTGTGGCAAACTAAAATCCTGCATGGCAAAGGGTTGTGTTGCCAGCAGCAATTTGAAGCTAAATTATGTAATGTTGTTGCAACTAATTCAAATATAAAAGTGGTGGATTGCAGTTTAAAACTAAATTGTGTAATTCTTTTCCTCCAACTATTCAATTATATACGTGTTGGATTGCAACCATCTCAGCTACAAAAGTTTGTGGATCGCATGCTGCTGCAACCTGATCCATGCTCTACCCCCGCCAGTTTGTTTCTTTGTAAGAGCATACTCCCAGTTGCACCGTACTACACACCTCGACGAATAATCAGAAGGTGCAAACACTTCTCTCCAGGCTTTGGCTGGCTGGTGGTGTTTTACAGTATGCATGAGCTTGGGTTATGCTTTTATCCCTTCACAGTTACCAGACTTCGTAAGCTTGCTAATAATGGGCACGCAGGGTGACGAAATGCATTTGTTCCTTAGCCGCTAGCCCGCTATGCATTTGATGCATGCTTGGTTGGGGCATGGAAGCAGCCATTTTGTATCTGAAGATATGGATGCCTTGCAAACTGGAATAGCCGGCGTGGAATGCAGTGAACGGCACAACTGGCGGCCAAATACTCTCCAGCAAGATTAAAGAGAAGTAACACCAACAGCGCGGTGAGACTTTAGAAGAAGCAAAACACAGGCATGCAAGAAAAAAAAAACTGTGGCATATCACTTGATCAAAAGAACTTTACGTCCCTGGTTGGTACCACCCAGGAAGAACAGAAGTGCAGATGGGCAGAGAGGGGATTACAATTATTCTGTAACGGGGCTCTCAGCCCCCAGGCGGGAATGCACACGAAAATTACAAGACTGTCGTTAACTCAGGGAAGGAGAAGAGAGCTGGAAGGTTTCCGGGATGCGTCTGGTCTGACAGTGGCGAGCAGCGCTCAAAGATCCTCCGGGCCGTTGATGTCCTGGAGAGAGAAAGAAGGCCATGTGTCAGACCGTGCACTGCCACAGCAATAGCACAGCAGAACCCTAACTTTAATAAGAATGACGGGATGCCAAGGGCTCACCTTGTTCTCAAGCACAGCTCCGTCTGGAATCTCCAACTTGACTCCAGACTTGGCAGCGATGGTCACATTGCCCTGCACAAGGCACACCAGCAGTAGTAGGTCAGGTCAAGGGGCACATGTCAACAACAGCTATGTTCTCAACTCTTTGACACGAGGATTCATTTAGGAAGCGAGGGTGTGCAGAGAGATGAAAAGGACAACAATAACAAGCAGTTCTGCATCATCCATTCACCGCCCACACGGTAACAAAATGAGAACCAGTAGCTGCAAGTTTACCTTGAGCACGATGCCAGAGCCAAATGAGACATCACCAGAGACCTTCAAGCTGTCGAGCTCGACAATGCTGGGGATCGACTTGAATCGGGCCAGGAAGTTGGCAACCTACAATTCATCAATAAAAAGACGGTCAGAACAAGACTCCAGTATCACACCACAATCATTCTTCAATGTGCCTTCTTTATTCACTGATAGACAAAATTTCATAATCAAACTGCCAATGTTTCGAATGTAGCTGCTTCACCTTCTTGAATTCAGGACCAAGCTCAATTGAAGGGTTTGATGGCTTCACTCTAGCTGGGTTGCGGATGACATAGCCATCGACCAAGGTGTAAAGGTCAGACTGTGGGACAGAAAGTGAGGTCAGCAGTCGTTTCATCATGATACCAAACCAGAAAACATGGAGAGGATTTCAGATATACCTGCACAAGCAACAAATCAGATGTAGCCTTCACGGGCAGAAACCTTGAGCGGGGAACGTTGATGCCGATTGCTTTATCGAAGAACTATAATAAGAAAAAACATTAGTGCGCGGTGTTAAGGAAAAGAACAAAAGATGGAGTAGCAATATCATTTTAAGACAGGTTGTTTATACCCGGATCGCTGCACCAGCTGCAGTTTCTAGCTGCAGAACTTTCACGCCATCAACTTCCTGTAAGAACTAACTGCTTAGATGAATGCAAATGGAAAAGAACAGCAATGAAAATGCATGACAAGGATGTAGCACCTTCGGGTTGGGAATGATCTCCATCTTAAGTGCATCAGCTTCAACAAGCCTCTTGATCGCCTTCAAGTTCACCCACCTGATGCCAGAAGCTGTGAGAAACCAACATACTTACTAAATAAAGGAAGAAACAGCTTGAGTTTCTTACAGGTTGTTGGTGTTGAATATCTTGAACTTCTCAATTGACTTGAATTCATTCACCTGACCAAATACACAAAAGAAAAGTATTCGTCAGTTCTTAGCCTGTTACAACTATCATGGTTTGGAAAAGCACAATTCAGTGGAAGGTACTTACATGCTCATCAGGGACTTGGGCAATCTCCAAGAGCTGCATGCAATGATAAGAGAAAATTATTTAAAACTGCACGACGTGTTTAACTGGTCCAAATTAAAAATTGCAACATCAAAATTACACCATAACCATTGATTTTAATGTTGCAAGCAGCAAAAGGTAATTATGTGCTGACAGCCAAGTTGGGAACAAACAATTAGTGTACCTGGACCCTTCCTTCATACGAGATGAGGGTACCACCTTTAACATCAGCCAATGTTTTTGGAGTAACCTAGCATAGCATAGATGCAGAAATTGAGTTATGAGATTCCAAAGAAAATTGCAAAGGTGCTATTGTTGCATACCTCCATGCAGTACTCATTCTGGTTAGTGATCAGGTGGTTCAATATCTCTGTGATGGTTAAGGATCCAATTCATGGGAGAAGGTACGAGAGACTATAAAGAGTTAAGTTGAAAATGAACAAAACTGATCATTAAATTCAGGATACTCATGTCAACAATAGCACCCAAGTTGTCTGAGTTTGCAACGAAGACATACTCCTTGCCCTGAGAGAAGATTGGCAGAAATGGTAAGAACAAGAATACAGGTAAAAAAAGGACTTGCACGATATGCAGCTGCAGATATACTGCCTGGTGCACCCACTATCTTTGCCCTTCATATGGTATCAAGATTCGTGCCATTCGAACAATGAGACACTGGTTATCCAATGCAATCACTTTATCATTAATCAAAGTTTTTTATGAACAAGAGCAAAGTTTTTCATTTAGTGATATGGATTACAGACATAATGGAATCATTTGGCAACATCTCGGTATATTTTTTTATGAAGACAATCTACCATGCTTCTTCATTAATTCCTATGGACAAGAATATGAAAAGCATATACCACAATGTCATCTGAGTGAGATCTAAAACCTGTGTCAAAAGATTCTGGAAATGAAAGGCTGTACGCAACAAATAAACCAGTCATACTACTCCTGCTCACAGCGGTAAACAGATATCCTTCTTCCTACATAGAGGTATAAGGCACTTGAGCTCACCTGCGACAACAAGGTATCAAGTTTTCCACTGTTACTCAAAGAGGGGAAAACATCACCATGGCCTGGGGGATACCTTCACATTCAAAACCACAATATTAGCCAAATCGGAGTAAATCGAACCAATTAAGTACAACTAGTTCAAATTTACATACAAGGCAAAACTAGTATTTTAAGTGTCATAAACGAAAAGATTATTCATTGGCATTGCAAAGTTATGATAATTTTAGAATGAATGACAACTAACCAGCCATCCTTTCCTGACTGCCCTTTGCTCGGAAGTGGCAAGAAGTCTTCAGTAACGATACGGGGGTATTGGCTCTGAGAACAATTTTCTATTAGTTGGCACCAGTAGTGATATAAAATGACACATAAGTGAAGAAATATATGGAGTATCAACTTTATACCTGGTTGAAAGTGTGAATGTCAATGTTGGAGTTGGAGTACTTCTCAACAATCTTCAAAAGAGAGGTCATTATGCAGGCATGTTAGACCAATTGTTCAGAGTTATCTTTAAATAAAAATTGACATGGCAGGGGGCATCAACCTTTTGTGTATCGTCATGAGTGTTGAAAGAGTTCATTAGAAGCAAAGGGACATTGCAACCATACTTCTTGTTCAGGGACTACAGAAAGGTGAACTTGTCAGGCACAAACCATTGCACACTACATCCAGTGTTTGCAGGAAAAGAATCTGTAGAAACTAAGTATACCTCAATCTGAATCACAATAAGGTCAAGAAATGTGAACCCATTGCGAACTTCAATAACAGACCTGCAGGACACAGTGAGCTATTTTATTATTTGCTTGAAGAGGCAAGTATAAAAATGAAGCAGAAAAATATAATATATCTAGTCTGGCCAATACTGACACGTTGTGTCAAACAGAATTGGCACGTTGTGTCAAATATTGGCCAATATAATATATCTGGTCTGTTTGACACAACGTACATGGTCAATCACAACTCTATTTCGAAATGATCAATGTTTCATTGGCCGTGATAGAACACAGTCCAGAAAAAAAGTGTATGATAATGCAGTGCGAGCTTGCAGCAATTCACTGATGACAAATTGGGACATAAAAAAGCACAGCATTGATAGCCTTGTTATTGTTGACCAGGAAACCAGTTTAACTGAGTTATGTCAGAATAGTAAAGATATCACAACAGGAATGAACATGAGTAGTCAATAGCAATTTTATAACTAATTTGATCTATACGTAGCAGAGCACACTGAGTATTCAATAGCAGTTTTGTGACTAATTTGATGTACACGTATGAGAGCCACGGCGTATCAAGCGAAGGAACAAACACATACGGAATCTATGAAAGTGACAAGAATAATATCATATCATAGGATGTGGATCCAAAAATGACAAGTGGCAATAAAGTTAACAGAAAGAAAGATACCATACCACGGCATAAAGCCCATAACTGATGTTTAAGTTTGACAAAAAAACATTTGTAGGCACGAAAAGGTGTGCCAAAACAACGGCGCAACCAGAGAACTGACGAACAAAGTAAGTCATAACCACCATAAGCAGGATTGCACGAAGAAACCAACATGGCATCTATAGTTCGCAGTGAAACTACTGTGCCCTGCACCTCTACGGTCGAAACCAAACTAAAAACGGCATGATGTATAGAGACACAGGCTAATTTAACCGATCAGGAATAAGAACGGCATGATCCATAGAGATACAAGAGCTAATTAAAAGTGATCGGGAGATGTGGACAGGGGAAGGGTGGTGTGCTCACTTGGGGCCGGTGCAGCCCATGGTGGTGCCGAGGCCTCCGTTGAGCTTGAGCACCACGAGTTTGTCCAGCAGCGCCTTGGTCGCGTCGAGATCTGCATCACATCCAGCGTTCAGACACACGCACACTAACTGAACCTCCGAATCGAATCCGATGCCAGCAGCAGCAGCAGCAAACATGGCATCTCAGATCAGCGAGTGGGATACCTTCGGGGCGGGCGCGAGGGTGTCGTAGGGCACCACCACCTCATCGGTCGGGGTCTGGATCTTGCTCCACTCGATCTGCTCCGCCTCGCCGCTGCACACACACCACCACCACCGTCAGAAAACCGCACGAGCAGGCGGAAGGGGCGCAGACGGCGGGATCGCGAGGAGATTCGCACGCATTTACTCACCTGAGGTAGCGCGACACGAGGCTGATGCACCCGGCCTTCTCGTTCTCGCTGCACCGACAAAATTCAAACAACAAACATGAGCACGCCGCGCGCACAGCTACTACCTAGATCCGGGGGGAGGGAGGTCGATCGGGCACCTGATCTCGTCGAGCTTGGCGACGGCGTCGCGGAACCTAGCGATCTTCGTGTCCGGGGCGGCGACGGTGGCGGCGGCCATGGCGATCCGACTGGAGGAGGACGCTTCGAGAAGAGGAGGAGATTTGAGATGACTGGAGGTGGTGCGGTGGTGGTGTGTGGTGTGAGTGAGACGGAGAGCGCGCGCCCTTATAGGTGCGGCCGACGGGATAACGGAATGCGCGACGGAATGTGCTGGCGGCCTGACGGCGTCGGACGCGTGGCGGGCGGCGGTGCGACGCGGAGCGTGCGGGAGCCGTGATCTCGGCGTCGGGATCCGGGAAAGTGACGGCGGCGTCAGTTACGGCCCACGGCGTGGTGTTTTGTTGTGGAAAAGGTTGCTTTCGATCTGGTGCCAAACCAGGAACGGCACACGAAATGCGCTGGCAGAGTGACAATGAGCCTTGTTTGTTTTGGAAACAATAGTTTTTTTTTGGATAAAGGGAGCTTTATTACTTAAAAGGTTTAAGTATTACACCCAGCCTCTGCATAACCAAGATGCACACAGCCGAAAGAAGTCTGAAGTTCAAAAACATAAAACAAGGCGCATTACATATCAGAATGAGAAAGTGTAAAAACGCCTATGCTGATGGAGGGTCAAGACGCAAATTATGCTGCCATCCATGTCGGGATAAAAAGTCTCTCGCCGTGTCCTCCAGTCTTGTACAGACCTCCATAAATAGGTCTCGATGCCCCACATGTTGCAACTGAGACCACGAACGGAGAGTAGCAGTAGTCCGGTAGATAACCTGCATGAGAGAACAATCTTTATCGTTAAAAACCTTGTCATTTCTACACAGCCAGATCGACCATATTACGACAAGCGCTGCCACTCTAATAAGTTGTTTAAACCTATTATCCACCCCATTTAGCCAATTGCCAAAAATATTGGCAACACTTTTAGGAGGGTATATAGTAGAACCTATTTGAATGATTGACCATATAGAACTAGCGAATTTACACTCAAAGAATAAGTGTTTGATTGTCTCGTCTTTAGGACAGAAGACACACTGTTTACTCCCGTGCCAATTGCGTTTTGCAAGGTTGTCTTTAGTAAGAATAACCCCTCGACGTAAATACCACGCAAAAACCTTGTTTTTTAGTGGGATCTTCATCTTCCAGATTTTCTTATTATTATCTACTGGCACTTCTGGCTGGATTAGTGCAGTATACATAGAGTCCACCGAGAATTTTCCACAATCGTGTAAATTCCACCGAAACTCGTCGGTCCCCTCTGTCAAATTGACAGCCGCTAGTCGCTGTAGCAACTCGTGCCAAGCTACCAGTCTTGGACCAACAAGGTCTCGTCTGAACGTCACAGTTGGATGATTATCCACCAAAACTTGGGCGAGTGTATCGCTCTTGTGACGTCCAAGGACTATATCATACAATGCTGGATATTGTTCACGGAGTGAGGTGGTACCTAGCCACCTATCTTCCCAGAATCTTATCTCTGATCCATCCTTAATGGAAAAAGAACCATATGGGAAGAAGAATTTCTTCGTCGCCATTAGACCGGACCAAAAGTGGGAATCACCAGGTTTCGAAGTCACCTGTGTTAACGCACTCGATCCTAAGTACTTTCTCCTGAGAAGAGTTTGCCACACCCCATCTTCGGTCAGTAGCTTAAACAGCCACTTACCGAGGAGTGCTCTATTCTTGACTTGTAAGTCATGAATCCCAAGACCTCCATGATCCTTAGGGCGGCACACTACATCCCATTTAGCCAGTCTATACTTCTTTTTTTCGTTATCTCCTTGCCAAAAGAATCTAGATCGAAAGTAATCCAATCGATGCAAAACTCCTTTTGGTAATTGGAAGAAGGAAATCATATACAATACCATATTAGTTAGTACCGAATTTATGAGAACCAATCTACCACCAAGAGATAACAACTTTCATTTCCAGCTGCTTAGCCTTTTTTGTAGTCTTTGCTCGACATGTTTCCATTGAGCAATCGTTAGCCTCCTAAAGTGAATAGGAATGCCAAGATAGCTAATTGGAAACTGGCCAAGCCCGTAGCCAAAAAGCTCAGCGTATTGGGCAGCCTCGTCCTGAGCATCGCCAAAACAAAACACTTCACTTTTATGGAAATTAATTTTCAGACCGGAAAGTTGCTCAAACGCTGCCAAAATTAATTTCAGGTTTCGAGCTTTTTCCAATGTCATGTTCCATAAAAAGAATTGTGTCGTCGGCGAATTGTAGAATGGACAGTCCGCCATCCACAATAGTGAAGTTTCAGAAATACAAATTTTGGATGAACCTTCGACTAATGTCGTCCTTTCCAATCTACTACTCTCTGTTCCAAATTAGATGACTTCTATTTGTGCACATGCGGATGTATATAGACATATTGCAAGTATAGATGCATCCGCGTGTGGTCAAATGGAAGTCATCTAATTTGGAACGGAGGGAGTAGCAAAAATGAACCGGTAAAAACCAATATTTGTATCTCTGTACCAGCAAAGGTCGACATTTCGTGAAAATCCAGGGTAAGAAATGTAAGGAAAAATCCGAGATCTTTTTTAGATTCAAAGGCAATAATGCCCCCTCCCCCCCCCCCCCCCCCCCCCCAAAATTTTTTTTCGAGATCTCACAGACATGTGCCCCTTGATTCTCTTCTAATTTACATTGGTCAATTGGTTGATGTAGCGGGAATGAACATAGGCCGCCCGCCTAGCAAGATCTGGAGGAGGGGTGAGTGAGGGGGTACCGATCTACTAATCTCGTCGAGTGGGGGGATGCCAACATGGATCTTTCCCGATCTTTGTGTTCGCGACGGTGGACCTACGGATCTGAGCCTAATACGAGGCTTCGAGAGGATGAGAGGAGATAGGGTTGGCCAAGGGAGTTCGCACATACCACCTTGCGCACACTTCTCGGGTCATCCGACATCTCCTGTCGTGAAGACGAACTGTGGCACTATGAGGACGAAAGGATATGGGTGATGGTCTCTTATAGCGGATTGTGGTTTCCAACACGGCGTGACGCAATGTGCCTCACGTGTTTCCTAGTGTTCGACATGTGGAGGTCAAGGTAGATAGTCACCCATGGGTGAAGGTAGGTGATTGGGGATGGCGTTGATGCGGTGACGACGTGGCATCTTAATGCATGGTTCATATGTGGTGGGGGGGTATGGATGGGCACTCGCTTTCGACAACTGATTGTATGATTAGGCACTCATTTGATTTTTCATGGAAAAAGGAAGGAAGAACGCCAGGTGCAAATCAACTATGTTTTGCAAGCGAAACAGTGACCGTTATGACAAGTGACAAATGTAAGGTGTATATAAATTGTTTGAATTCACGATTTGACTTCTTATTCATAAAAGTAGGTATAATCAACAATGTGATGGCGAATAAATAGGTCAAGCACATTCATTTGTGTCTTATGACGTGAATGTGGTTGATTCTCAAAAAACAAGTATTTATATGAATGCCATTGACAAATCAGTTTGAGTGTGCCCTTGCACAGTCACCTAATTTTGTTCGGTTGTGGCAACGCACGGGAATTTTTGCTAGTTTATACTAATTTATTTTACTTATTATAGGTCATTATCTCAATTATGATTTAATTGGATTTTAATAGTTATCAAACTTAACCCATTATTAAAACACACCTCCGAATAGAGAAGATTCTAATATAATTTTCTTATTATTGACTTCTAATGTTAGCCATGGAAAATCAGACACACTAGATTTTGCGCTAGATTAGTTTTACATAGGATACATTGCAAGAAAAATAACATCTTTGGTTATCTTTATTCCTTAATCTTATTATTTTTAATCCTAAAAATCTATAAAATAACATCTCTTGTGTGAATTGATATATTTGTAGCATTTTAATAAATCACATGTCTATAATGTGTTTGTGCCTAATTTACTTACCCTTAAATATATCTTGAACAAGCTAAACCGTCTAACAAATATATACTAGACCTTTTCAAAGTGCATGATTAACTATCTATCTATTTATCTTAGCTCAAAGACATAGAAATTTCTAGAGAATATAGGATGTTTTTGCTTCCATAATTGTATTGTTTACTTTTATGGTTTTGATGGTCCTAGTTCAACAACCCAAGGCCATTGAACAAATATTTTGTATTTGAACTTTATCGATGGATTTCTAATTAATCCTCAGCTTCTGACCAATTATATATCAAATAAAGAACTCAAAATATTTTCTTATTACAATTTTTTACAAATAAAGATGCATTACAGGCACTACCAACACTAGCACTATCCGTCGTAGCAGTAGTCTTTGGCATCAAACCTGTCCTCGGGGTAGTACCCACCAACCACCCTCCTCCCAGAAAACCACCTTCCATGGATCTTCTCGATCTTTGTGTTAGCGGCGGCAACCCTATGGATATGCGCATGATAGGATGCTTCGGGAGGAGATGGGGCTGACCCGAGGAGTGCGCACACTTCTCCGGTCATCCGACTGTCGTGACGATGAAATGAGGCACTGGGAGAATGAAAACGAGATGGGTGGTGGTCTCTTATAGCGCATTTGCGGTTTCCACCACGCCGTGACACAATATTCCTTGTGTGATTTTTAGTGTTAGACACGTGGAGGTCAAGGTACATAGATGCTCACCGTGAATGGAGGTAGGTGGTGGAGATGTTGTTGATGTCGTGACGATGTGGCATCTTAATGCATGATCCGTGCCTGGGGGTATGGATGGACATTCCCTTTCGACAACTAATTATGTACAACTAATTATGTGATTAGGCTCTCATTCGATTTTTCACAAAAGAAGGAAGAACGGTAGGTGCAAATCAACCATGTGTTGCAAGCGAAATAGTGACCGTTATGACAAGGCGCAAATATAAGTGTATATAGATTGTTTGAATTCATGAATTGACTTCCCATTTATAAAAGTAAGTACAATGAACAATGAGATGGCGAAGAAACCGCTCGAATGCTATCATTTGTGTCTTATGACACGAATGAGGCTGATTCTCAAAGAACTTGTATTTGTATGGTTTGTCCTGTCATATGAGTTTAAAACCAATGACATGAATCCGGCGGGTTGGAGGAAAATAAGGTGACGCGGTTTTAGTGCATTTTGTGGGCTTGTTTGTTCACATTTTCGTGCAATATCACCTACACACCGGCCTAAATGAAGTTTATACATATTGTTGGTTTTTAAATGTTAAAGCTACTTTTCTGCTAGGAAAAACTTAGTTTGATCATACATACATACACGCCTGTAAAAAAAAAAATCTCGCGAGACATATTGGTAGCTGCTTCACGCCTGTCAAAAAATTCTCGCAATAACTATATGGTAGCTCGTTGTGGAGCTTTCATTTACCTACTGTCCATGCTTAATTAGTTAGGCACAACGTGCACTTGATCAGTCTAAGATATGGCAACGGTGGTTGTGCAAAGCGCATGCACGTTTCACCAAACTATACATGTGCCCCACGCAATTATATAAACGTTTGTTGGTTTGTCGGTGCGTTGCAAAGAGCATTGAGAAGCTTTGTGAATCGCCGAAACGTTTGTGTAACAGTTTTTCTTAACAGGATTCTGAGTAGTGAAGCAACCGCCGCGAGCGACAGGCGTTTGCCTGAAACGAACCCTGCCTCTGATTGCAAGCAAGCAGTCATCGTGGTGTTTGATTTGATAGCCTGATGAAGTGATGATGCATGTGGAACTGTGCAAGGGCAAAACTCCTGAGCCGAGCATGCATATGCACGCTACACACTCACTGACAGAACTAATCCTTCTTCACCGAAATGCGCCATGTCCATATATATACTCACTCCGTTACTAAATATAAGATGTTCTAGCTTACTCACATGTTGGCTAGGTACAAACCTAAATGAGTGTACGTACACATTAAAAAATATCCACATACATCTAGATACATGTGAATGTGAACAAAAATTAAAACATCTTATATTTAAAAACGGAGGGAATACATCACCACATCTGAAGCTTGAAGGTGACCTGTCTTATTGCTAAGATCGTTAAGTTCAGAGAAGCTAGCAAAAAAGAAGTTCAGAGAAGCTAGCAATGGAGCAGTTCATCCTACTCGGCTACTCATATGTCCACTTCATGTCTCGTTCACATTTCCGTTCTCAAATCGCCAACGATTATATGCGTATGTGTCGCGTTTACGTCAATGTCGACAAGTAACTGCAACTTTTGCGATGCCCCCAAGAGGCTTATTTTCAGAAGTGGAATGCAATGATCATGCATTTCTGTGCGCACTAGGATATGCGCTGAAGTTCAAACAAAAGCCACCGTGCTCGTGCAGGATTGGTCCATGGTTTGGGTAGATCAAGTAGGCGGCATCTTATCACGCGTGCTATTGGACAGATTTAATTAGATTCCCACATGGTATATTATCGTGCTGGAAAACAATGGACAGAGAGGTGCATGGTTCTCTGACGTGTCGAGGATGCTTCTTTGCGTGCTTTTTTTAGCCTCTCCTGAGTGTACAAGTTGTAGCATCTGTTCAGACACATAAGACACACACCGCACGCACACACACTACACACGCACACCCCACCTATGTGTCTAAACTAGACCTACACCCTTATAACCCTTAGTACGTCCTGAGAGACTTAGCCGAAGATCAGTGCTTCGGTGATCGACGGGCACGTCGATCTCGCCTGTGGCACATAGACGTGGAGAGGCAGCGAAACACTGTTCATAATGAACAGTATTGCTGCAGTGCTCCTAGTGAACAGTGCAGCACCGTGAGCCACCCGAAATTCGTCCCCGCGGGGGATCGAACCCGGGCGGGTGGGGTGGCCACCGCCAACACCCACCACTACGCTAACGAGCGCGGCTCACTTCGTCATTTTGGTTCCAAGATTCAAATTCCTGTGGTTTTATCGATGGCTGGCGTAATCAAACTTCTCATCTGTATTATGTAAACATGCATCCTTGTAAACACATGTGCAAGTTTGCTTCCGCACTTCCCCTCATGCATGCCACGACTAGGGCTGTAAATTAGAGTAACTAATAGCATCCCCTCAAAATAAAAAATATATAGCACGACTGGCCTGCATATGCATATGAATATGAATACATTTTACTTCTTCCGAGGTAATCACAAATCAGGAGCTTCTTGTGATACGTCATTAAAATTAATGATTTCGACGAAGTAGGAATCCAAAAGAATGACAACATAACTGAATTCTGTGGCTGGTTTCATTTTAATAAAAATGGAACTGGGGCTCCCCCCTCAAAAGGGCTCCCCCTCAAAAGGGCCCCTCTTTATCTAAAAAAAAAAGAAAGAATGACAACAAGATGTAATCACAACTTCTTGGAGGCGAGATTTTGATGACTCGTAGGGAATCCAAAAAAATGATTAAAAGATGTAATTCAATAATATGAGCACACGGTGCTGCCAACAAGACGTTTAACCTCAGGAATATGGAAATCTTCATTTGTCGTTGAAAGAACCAAGAAATAAGTAATGACGTCAGTGTTAGGACACTTCACACATCCATATATTGTGTAAAAGTGTATTTGTAACATCTAAAATTAATAGACGGAAAAAGATTATATATTGTCTGATTATCTCTATCCGGAATTTTGTTAGAAGCATAAGCTCTAGTGTTATCTACGAAGATATTTAAAAACACTATTATTGCCAAGAACATATACAAATGCAAAATACCAATTATAATAATATATGGAGAACTAATGTAGACATTAGACAAAGGTGAATATTAAAAACAAGTGATTGTGAATCTTATGTTTGACAAATACTAATTTAACTAAACAATCATAACAGTGCTTGAAACTAAAAAAAAACACAAACATAACTTTAACATGAAAACATGTTGATTTAACAAGGGGCATTTAAAATGATAGATGTGCAAATTATAACGTAGAGTACTATGTCTTAGTATTTACATACATTGTTACTTGGTTAATTATTATAAGCATAATGAAATTATATGAGTTATGTCATATTGAATAAATAAGCTACATACAAGTAAAATAAATTAGTATAAATAAACGACTCGTTATGTCTCTTAAACCAAATTTTGCAATTACAGTGAGTCCCCACTGACTTCATTCGCTGGTGGCAGCGGTCGCGGAGGTTGGTGGCTGTAAGGGCTGGCGGAGGAAGATGTTCTGTGCTGACTTCCTTCTGCGCTAGAGGGGTTCACCATCGAGGGAGGGAGTGAAGTGCGTGGAGGGAGTGTGTGGCTAGGGTTAGGATCTGGGAGAGAGTGAGAGTGAGATAGGAGTGGGTGTTCTTATATGCGCACCGGTTACTAGGCTTTCACATAGGAAACAGAGATTCACAAAATTCCCACTAGAATAAATATGAATTTTTACCACATGTCACTCTCGTGGTGGAAACAACGTTTTTCGTGGCTAAAGGGCTTTAGAACCGAAGGGGGTACCGCGGTGGATGTTGCATGACTGATTTATTAACCATGCTCCGAGGATTTCGTGGTAGATGGTTTCCTCATCGACCACGAAAAGGCTACCGTGGTAAATGAATTTAACGGAGAGACGTTAACGTCGTTAATTAGTGACGTCATCCCGTTTTTGACGTGAAATTATGAAACATAACCGGTGACGTGGAATGTTTCTGTTTTGTGTTTGGTTGGCGTAATTGGAATGGCTAGAATTAGGTTTAGCTCACCTCTTTCATAACAATGGTGAGCTTACCATCCAAATGTGTATTTGTAGCACCACACTAATAAAAAATTTAAGCACATTTTTATTTATATTTTCAACAATAAGCATGAACAAATAAACATCCACAATCAGAACAAGTATATTCTTCCTTTTATCCATCCTCTTACACATCTGTCACAGATTTCATCAACAAAACACATTGAAAAGATTGGACAATACCATACATCACCATACTGTTACGATATTCATGAATTTGAGGCCCAAATTTGATTTTTTTTTTGCTCAAACTAGTAATAGACAGGGGCACACACAAGAGTGGGCCACAAAATTGATTTTACTGTCTCCTTGCCTGTTTGACCTGTTGCCTAGCTTCCTACTTGCGTCGCCGCCTGCTCTCCCTGCCCGGCGTCGCTCGCCTGCCAGATGTCGTCACCGCTTGCTAGGAAGCTGCCATCAACCGCTGCTCGTCTCAAAGCTGGCGTTGCCGCCACTGCCTGCCAGATGTCGTTGCTTGCCGAAAAACTATCGTCGTCGCTCGCCTGCTATGAGCCGCTCGCATGCGTATGCGGCGGTCCGGGGCACGAGGAATACCGGAGAAGAACGAGGGACAGATATGTCAGGTCGTGTGCGGGTTGGGTGAGAAGAAGGTTGGCTTGTTTATTTTTCGAGTTAGCACATAATTTCGGTGATCGTTAGCAAGTCGTTCTAGCACATTCCACTGATTCGGTGGAACGAGTGCATTCTGCTTATAGTGGGTATATTCCCTCTAGAGAGGAACCAGTAGGTTCCACACTCCCTCCACAAGGAAACACAAGAATTGTCTCTAGGCGCGGAACGATTTCATTCCACTCCACTTCGTTCCAAAACCAAACACACCCTAAGGGATGTGGGTGTCTGACACCATAGAAGAAAAGTGGTGTAAGAATTTAGGGGTTGGCTACGGGGACGAGTGCGGTTTGGCCGATGCTTAGCGGGGAGATGGTGGTGACGCTTGTACCCTCCTCTCCTCTCGGCGGGAGCAAATCTAAGGTCACAACGGTGCTCTTCCCCCCTTTCGACAACTGAACTACGAAGGTGCCCGGTCGAGGCGTGGTTGACCGCTAGTTAGCCCCTTCAAAATGTCGTTACCCATAGAAATGTAAGCGGGGTTCCGCCAATATCCCGCTTCTAGTTCGTTATGAGATTTCTAGTTTAAATGTTGACACCAAATTCTAAACTAGACATTTCAAAATTAACTAGAAGCGGGATATTGACGAATGACGGATCCCGCCTGACACCTTAGTTAACCTTGACCTTTTTTTTTTTTTTAATACTAGAGATGGAGAGAGAAACACACATTTGTTTTTGCGGTACCTCGAATACCTGCTTTCAAAACACAGTCGTGCATAGTCTGTAATACGCCTTCCAACCGCACTAGCAACCACTGAATTTACGCCTCCTAAACCAGTTTCGCGGGCCCACCCTACTGCCTCCTGAAAACGCCATCCAAAATTTCGCGGCCGCGAGACACCCCGCCCAAAAATCCATCCCAAAACCACCGGCCCCACATGTCACACCCGAGGCGCACGCCCTCCCTCGCGTTCCCCCTCACAAAAGAAACACACTTCCCACGCCACGTCACCGATCCGCGCCACCCTCCTTCCCAAATCCCCGCCATCCATCCCCATCCAACGGCCCACACCACGCATCCCACGGATCGCCCCCGCTCCCCAGCCTGCTATAAATCCCACCTCCCCACACGCAACCACCACCCACCTCATCACCAACCACACGACTAGTCAACCTCACCGGAGAAGAAAGCGAAGCTCCAGCGATGTCGGGCCGCGGCAAGGGAGGCAAGGGGCTGGGCAAGGGCGGCGCGAAGCGGCACCGGAAGGTGCTGCGGGACAACATCCAGGGCATCACCAAGCCGGCGATCCGCCGCCTGGCGCGCCGTGGCGGCGTCAAGCGCATCTCCGGGCTCATCTACGAGGAGACCCGCGGCGTGCTCAAGATCTTCCTCGAGAACGTCATCCGCGACGCCGTCACCTACACCGAGCACGCCCGCCGCAAGACCGTCACCGCCATGGACGTCGTCTACGCGCTCAAGCGCCAGGGACGCACCCTCTACGGATTCGGAGGCTAGGCCTTGCTTTGCCGGGAGGAGGAGGCCCGTCTAGATCTGAGATTAGGAGAAGCTAGCTAGCAGATGGGTGTTGTTTCGGGTTCGTGCGTGCGTGTCGTTGGTGTTTGTAACCGCAGCTTCTCGCTGTTGTGTGCTCTCGGAGTGGGTGGTGTACTAGGAAATGTCGATTGCTGGTTCAGTACTGTTATGGAATGGGGATTTCACTAGTTTTTCCTTGATTTCGTGTCTGCAATATCTTTTGATGTGCTGATACATCTGTAATTGCACGACCTGGAATCTCCCGCTGCACTTCTGATTCTCTTTCTGTCCCCGTATCCATCCTTGTTGACTTCAATCTTCGTGCGTTGCTCTAACCTGAATTCGGCAGTTGCTCACCTCTTGCTGATTCAGATCTAATTCCCAAATTCTCGGAAGAAGTACCGTCCCGCGGCGAAATTGGGAGCGAAACGGAACAGCTCGTCAGAATCCGCAAGGCAGCGACGGTGCAGGTACGACGCCCCCCGAATTTCCCCCTTCGAATTTGGCTATTTCCTCGAGCACCTGAGGCGTGTTGCGTTTCCGTCTCTTCTTCAAAGTTATCAGCACTACTCGTTCATTCCCTGCCTGTTGCTTCTGAAACAGAGACGAGACTACATCCTTGTGACGCGGCCATGGGCGGGCGACACTGGAGTTGGGATCGCGTGCTCGCCTCTGCCTCGAATCCTCTTCGCTGCTGCTGCTACAATCCTTCGGTACAGATCTGCTTTACCCGGGTCTCTGCTATCTCTTCCAAAAGTTGATACATTGATATGTGCTCTGTGAATTGAATCAAGTTTGAACCAACTAACATATGTGCTGCCATTTGAGACTTTGGCTCCTGGGAGTTCATACCAACCACCTTTGTGGAGTCGGCTGCTATTAGGATGCGCTACTAATCAAGTTCTGCACGATCATCTAAATAAAATAACAAATTAAGGCTCCCCAGACCTGATCTGCTAACCTGACCATCTCAATTGGGATGGGAACTTGGGAAGCAGCTGATTTCTCTGCTTGTTTTTAAAATAGATGTTGACTATCCAACAACTTTTTGTATTGCGATAAGAAACAGCTGATTTCTCCTGCTTGTTTCTGAAATACAGATATTGACTACTTGACATCTTTTTCAAATGTGAAGAATCAGCTCGATTCTCTGCTTGTTTCTGGAAGCATGTATTGACTGTCTGACATTTTTGAATTGTGATAAGAAGCAACTAATTTCTATTGGCTGAAATTAGGTTTTGACTACCTGACCTGACTCATCTTTTTTAATGGTTGTAAGGAGTTGATTTCCTTGGCTGATATAAGTTGATATGAATTGAATGCAACATAGAGAAACATGAACAAGCGTTGCAAACATTAGGTTGAAACTACCCATCTAGTTATGTATCCAGGGTTCTCCATGCATTATTTTATTGTCTGAGTGCTGAGAGTTCAGGATTTCTGCCCTGAAATGATCAAACAATTACTATGGCATACAAACCGCTAGTTAGAACTTAGAACTGGAAAACAATCTGGTAACCGTATCGAACTTAGGCTATTTATGAATCAGATTGCTGAGATGACAGTACAGCCTTTGGAATTCTAGCAGGGCGGCACTGGTTTTGTACTAATTTTACAACTCTGGTACTACCTTTAAGCATTAATTGTGATGATCCAGTTCACTGTCATAATGGTACTATAGCATTTCAAACCCACATTTCTGAGTTGTACATGCTCAGTTCCAAACGAACAGAGTTTCAAAAACTGAACAGAGTTTAGGAACATGAAAACTGTACACCACATAAGATTTACATTAAAGTAAGTTTCTGCTTTTGTATTAGTGCTTTCACTAAAAATCATTGCATTGGATGATAGATACAGGTACCTACATGAAGACTCCAAGTACAAAAAATCCCATTTGTATATTACATTACCAAAAGAAGAAATGTATAACCCTACATTAACAATCAGAGTCCAAACTTAAGTGTTCATACTGTCCAAAGTGAGAAGTGTTTTTATCAAACATATACAGAGATACACAGTGTAACTAGTGCCGGAATTTATGGTTAGGTCAAGTTGAATAAGCTGTATTCTCTAGTTCATTACTTTGTTTTGTTGGTGCACCACAGGTCTTCCACTATGAACTGCATCCAGGAATTGTCTTTGTCATTCTCGTTTGCACCCGAGGACTCTCCAGCATCCTCGAAGTCTGCAACTTCTTCTTGATTTCCTTTAGCCTGTGACATGCTGCATTCCCCTTGCTTCTCAAATTCACCATCCGGCACATTTTTCTTGAAAACCCGACATAGTGCATAGGAGTCCTGTAAAATTATAAGAAATATGAACAGTAGAACTTCATTTCCTTGTTTACATTTGCTTTTACATGGAACGACCTGTCTCTATGTTGGACTAATCATTGCAAGATCCAGTTAGCACCATGCAAAATTGAATCCAAGTAAGGTGCTTCTGAGATAAACTTTTTGCTCTGCTGAATAATATACAGCTGCATACTTTGTATAATCTGTTTTCTGTTTCTTTAGATTCCTTAGTTTACTCTTTTCCTTTGTACTTTTTATATAAAATTTAAAATTACAGCAGAGTCCTGCTGTTTCCTCAAAACAATATACATCTGCATACTTATAAAGCTGTGTTGGTGATGCTTATTCATTATGTTGGGAACATTTGCTGCTTTTGGTACATTTGCTATATCTATGCATTCAAATAACGTTCTATGTTTATGCATGTGGTGGATTGGGGTTTGCATCCTCCTTTACTTTTACTCTGTTATGTAAGGCTAATCATTAGCTATTTGGTTTCTAGTAACATAATATGAGAGGGTTTGTAGCTAAAAACTTGGATTGATACCTCCAGAGAATTTAGTATTATCTACTGCCGGAAATGCTATGCATATTCACTGCTGAAAGTATGCTGCAGCCAAATAATTCTCTTAGAACATGGCCAATCACCCACACTTGCTAATAGTTCTATTGTGGTAATTGCTGTGGTATGATTGGACTAAACTGTAACCAAATTCATTTGTCATGGAAAGTTATGCACAGGCTTTGAATACTATTGTATAACATTTTACAGAATTGTCATTTGGATGGACAGTATTTAGAGTTTATAGCTAGCAACTGATGTGTGCCCTCCCATCTAATATATACAAAAAACATGGGATCGACAGTTATGTTCAGTTTTACTACTAAATAAAGTGAGTGGGACATGGAGAATAAAGTGCAAAGCCACCGACACAGCACTGGGCCACACTGGAGGATGTCTAAGCTTTAAGGTAGCATCAACATGCAAAAAAGACCTACATTATGTGTACACTGCATTAGGAGGCGGTGGCCGCACCTATACAGTCGCACAGTATAGTTTCATTTCATAAACCAAGAACTGGATGTTACATTTGTCTTATCAAGAGCACCGAAAAAAGCGTACCATGTGTGCCCCATTAGAAGAACTTCTGCTGTACTTTGTAAAGTAGCTATGGTCCATGGAAGCAAGGAATACTTTATGGTGATGGATAGGGGTAAAGAGAGAAGAACCCTAACTTTTCATGCACTCCATGCATAAACAACGTTGGTTCCCTGAACTATGCCCTAGCTAATTTTTCCTTTCCTACTGTCAATTTTATTTTAGCTGTTTTACTCAAAAAAAATTCTCTAACATCTTGCATATTCTAAGGTAATGATAACTACAAGATTGGCTAGATTTTAGTACTCTGGACTGCACCCGGAGCTGACTATGCAGCAAGAGACAATGGTTTAATAACTGATACTGACATTGAGCAGGATGAAGGAGTAACCTGAACACCCATGGTGTTGTTGCATTCGCTTTCCTCGATGCGGTACTCATGCATGACCCAGTTGCTCCTGATCCCCTGAGGAGCTCGACCTTGGTAGAAGACCAGTGTCTTCTTCATACCAATTGACCTCTTCTGGTAGCTGATTGACCGATCTTTGCCAGTCGATTTCCAGTAGCCTGCTCGGGTAGCACGGTTTGTCCGGCATCCGTTTGGGTACTTCCTATCCCTTGGCCCAAAGAAGTACCACTCAGGGTCTCTACTAGGCAGGAATGATTTCTCTTCCAGAACAAAGAAGATATCCCAAGTTCAATCAGGACCAGGACTAGCTAGATAGCTGGATGAAAAATGCAGTGGAGTTTAAATTTCAGGTTACCTGCTAGCTCCCAAGGTTCACACTTGTAGAGGTCTACCTCTGGAATGATGTCGAGCTCGATGCTGAGGCCATGGACCTTCCTCTTGAGGTAATAGTTCACAAGCTCCTCATCAGTTGGATGGAACCTAAAGCCTGGGGGGAGACCAACCGGCGCCATGATCGCCTGGTTCGCCGCTCCTTTGTCTCTGTCTTTCCCCTGTGTCTTTCCCTACCGCGTCCAGCCGCTGCGCTCTTTAGCTCCGTGAAATGATTCAAAGCCTGACCTACAAGTAGCTGTGTCTCTCTTTCCAAGATTCTCACACAAGCAGTCTCTGGACATCTTACACCACCGAAGGATCTTCTTTTCGTTTCTTTTAATGGGACCAACTTTTGTTCTGTTTTTTCTGGATAACACACTTTTATGATCTCCAATGCTGGTAGGTTGTGCTGGGCTGTAACAGAATGAGAAAGTTGTCACCACGTCGCCCGCCTGGACCCTGCATTGGACCATGTTCTGTCGCCGACTGAACTTGTTTTTGTGCCTCGCAAGCTTAAGTCTCTTTGAAGTGTCGTAGAGAAGAAGAAGGACTAAAGACAAGTTACGGAGCTGTGGCCACATGTATCTTTCTTGGGATCGACATTGTAAAACATAAAGTTTCGGAAGGGAAAAAGGAAAGGTTCATGTAGCCATGAGGCTCTCTAGTGTCAATGAGCTTGCATTGCTAGCCATCTAGATCAGACAAAACTTTTTTAGCTTTAGATTGTGATAAAGGAGTAACTGAGTGCAAAATTTCTAGTCGAACATATAAATGCCTGCTGTTCAACAATCGATAGAAATTGACAGCAATGATCTAGATCCTCTCTTTCTTAACTGAAAGACATTTGATAGGTAAGATCAAATGATCAGTCTCAACTCAAGGTAGATTTTATATCTGCTGCAACCTTAATCAGCTGGGGATAAATAAGCTGTTAAAAAACTGCTGTTATTTTCTTCTTAACTTCTCTAACACTACAATGACAACGAAGCAGATAGCATGTAAAGAGGCCAGCAAGTACTCTTACCCAATTCTACAGGAAGAGAAGGGCATCACCTTCAGATGCACGTGCTCTAAAGCAAATTCTATTGCTAAATGTAGATTTGCAATTTGCTTTGTAGTTGATGTGGCTATCCAAACGGTGAAACGGTTTAAGGGTACTATTGACCTGCTAGGGCGTTCTGAAAAAATGCAGAGGCAACACGTTTGCAGCGAAGTTTCACAGTGAAGACGCGTATAAGGTAATCTGCTGAACTTTAGTTCTGGCTTCTCTTGTACCAGTGAGGACTGATGCTCGGAAAGATGATACAACATTACGTTTTCTGCCTGAGATCTAAAAAATGCTTTCTTGAACATGTGACAAAAGGAGATGCTACTGCAGCACCACTCGGGGAATACTTTGCCGCAGTACACGGTTTGTGAAAAATACAGTCCTAGACTTACATGTTTGCTGAGATTACAAAGCTGCTGTGGGCTTGTATTTATTGACTTATCAGGATTCTGATTGACATTCTAGGGCTACTGGTTACAGCATGTGGTAACTTGCCTTGCAATTCTGATTGACATTCTGATATTCTAGAATAGTATTCCTTCAACCCTTTGGGAATAGAACTTTTAATGCCTTGCAATTCAAGCATGTAATGGAACCTATGGTATAGTTCTTAATGTGCATGTGATATTACTTGATACAAGCTAGATTTCAGGAATTTGAAGGCATGTTTTAAAATGTAAACTAATTTATCCTGATATATCTATTTCATGAGCTATAAAGTATAGACGAATGTGCCTTCTTTAAAGTAAACAATAATTTCGAAATTTTCCAACTCAACTCTCAGTAGAGTTATATCACTAGCCTTTTATTCTGTTGATCCTTCAGTGAAGTTTTATCAACTCAAAACTGTTTTGTATCGAAACATTGACTGTTTTCGTTTCAGTAAAATTAAGTACATTTTAGCATGCTCTTATTGAAACCCATCAACATACTGAGAAAGTTGCCTCTTGGTATATAATGTATGCATAGAACAATTTATAACTTGCATTGTGTTTATTGTTTTCATTTATTTATTTGCAGATGCATCCTTAGTGGATATCAGAACCAGAGGCGCCACACTTGGATCATATTGATGCAATTTTAAGGCAGGTAAAAAGATTTACTTGTTCCCCAGCTTTATGATACAAAAAACAGCTATGCAATGGCATAGCTTCGTTCTTCTTTTCACAAAAGGAGTGACAAGTCCTCCACATAAGAACCATAGTACATATGAACACCGAGAAAACATGAACAAAAGAAGAAGGAAAAACACAAATTTAAGTTGATTGTTTTCTTCCTATCATCATAAATATAGACCCTCCTTATGAACTCAACTCCAGGAAGGATTCCAGCAACCTTCAGGCACCAGTCCTCCAACTCCCAGCAATACGCTGGAAGATGGAACCCAAAAGGATGATTATATACCTTATTACTGCTCAATCTTACACCTTCAACACCCGGTGGTTATTGATTAATAGCCAGCAGCACCGATCACAAAAAAGAAACAAGACTATATATAGTTATATATCTTTTTTCCCCCATGAACAGAAGAAGCTCTCCAGCTGGCCTGCCGATGATCATCCAGCGAGGGCCACACAGGAGGTGCTTTCCTCGGCGGCAGTGCTGGAGCACCAGGCGTCGTCGGAGATGAACTGCATCCAGGAATCATCCTTGTCTGGGTCGTCATCGGCATCGGCGGTGCCGGAGGTTGACCCGACGGGCACGTCCGGCGAAGGGGTCTGGTAGTACTCCTGGCTGGTGGCGCTGGCGAGCAGCTGCTGGCAGGCGCCCTCCAGCAGCGCCATGCCGCACTGCCCCTCCTGCAGCTCCTCCACCTCGGCGCAGACCGCGTTTTCTTGAAGACCCGGCACAGCGCGTAGGTGTCCTGATCAAGCAGGGTTCATGCATGTGAAATTGAGAATTCAAGCACACAGAAAAGCAAAACAAGATCCATCTGCTATGTGATTCCTGGAGGTCTTTTTTGAAAGTTTATGCACACACCGATGCATGATGATCTCATGTGCAATTTTGTCACCCCCAGTTAATTAATTACTAACTGGCCTTGTTGGGTCTGGGCAAATCCATCCATCAGAGTGTCATAATGGTGTTCTATATATTCCTGTTATCAGAAAAGTGATATGATCATAGCTAACGGAGAGAATTAAAGAAGAGGACTGGCCATGGAAGAATTTGGAAGGGTTGCGAGGATGATGATGGATTCAGCACGGAATAAAGCGGAAAGCGCGACGACGCCGACATGCATGGCCATGACGCAATCTCGCGCCAAGACTATGAGGTTTTGCTTTGCTTTGCTCCAGCTTTGGCCCTTTAATGTCTCATGATCAGTGCAGATCAGGTCTAGCTCTAATCTCAAATTTACTAACGCTAAGACGACCCCGGCCGGCTTTCCCTTTGTTTCTTTGGACAGCGAGGCCAGGCTATAGATGCATGCTTGTCTCATCAGAGTACGTTGCTGGAGAGAAAGCAAAGCGATCCATACTGCTACGACCATGTACTTGTTGTGCACTGCGGTTCACACGCGATATAGAAAGCCATGTTTTCATCCTCATTTTTTTTACATCACCCAGAAATTTTCTTTCCCACCAGAAAAAGGATCAAGCTCCCAAAGCTGGATTTTTATTTCTTGCTCGCTTTTATTTTCCTTGTGCATGATGCAACGAGACGATCGATGGGTTCCATGCACGCACAGCTAGCATGACGATGGAGATCGACGAGACTACGAGGGAGAGGATCTCGGTGTACCTGGATGGCGGCGGCGTCGTCGGAGTCGGCCTTGTCGTCGAGGCGGTACTCGTGCATGACCCAGTCGGTGCGCACCCCCTGCGGCGCCCTCCCGCGGTAGTACACCAGCGTCTTCTTCATCCCGATGGCCCTCGGCGGCGCTCCGGCGTGGTGCGCCATGACGCGGCGGTCCTTGCCGGTGGACTTCCAGTACCCTGCCCTCGTCGCCCGGTTGGTCCGGAAGCCGTTGGGGTACTTGCGGTCCCTGGGCCCGAAGAAGTACCACTCCGGGTCACGGCTCGGCAGGAACGACTTCTCTGAAATGAAACATCCATCGATCACGTACGCGTCAGTTCATGCCATGGAGATCACATGCAGAATTGGGTCATCTCTGAACAAAATCCTACTGTATGAACAAACCTGCGAGGTCCCATGGCTCGCACTTGTAGAGGTCCACCTCCGGGATGATGTCGAGCTCGATGTGGAGGCCGTGGATCTTGCGCTTCAGGTAGTAGTTCACCAGCTCCTCGTCCGTGGGGTGGAACCGGAAGCCCGGCGGAAGACCCACCGGAGCCATCTATATGGCAGGCGACGAGCTAGCTGCCGGCGAGGCGAACGTCGTGCCGGCAGTGGCTGAGCAGCTAGCTAGGTAGCTGCGTTGGCCAGAGACACCTACCTCTTGCTTCTTCTTCTTTGGGCCCTGCTGCTGCTGGCTTTACACTGAGCAGCTTGATGGCCCTTATATAAGTAGGTTTCTTTCTTCTGGCTGCAGGATCGTCGTCGTCGGCTGGGGGTAGGAGGAGGGAGCTAGGCACAGTTAGTCTCGTGTCGTCCCTCCCAAGAGATTTCGATCGATCGGATGGGGGCCACCTTTACCTAGCTACCTCCTCTTTTCCAGATTCCCTCACAAGCTTGAGGCTTTTCCTTCCACGGCGCGTCTCCATTTTTCTTTCCTCTCGAAAATCAGCAAACACCGGCCGGCCAGTGAATTGATCAAAACATATAGGAGATCCGTGACAAGTGAAAATTGGTGAGATAAATAGTGCACGACTGGTCTTTACCGGATATTGACCACGTATTTAATCATCGTAGAGGTTGGTATTTTCTTTTCGTACAGTACTAGGTTAAATTTTACAAAGTTTAACTTTAAACAAAATTACATGCAACATATGGTTGTGAAGACGGATTATACCACTGGAAATATTTTCCAATAGAAATTAATTTCATGACAAATGGATCACGTTTCAAACGAGTGGTCATACTTAAACCTCGAAATCCACGAGTACCACATAAAATAAGATAGATGCTAAGAACAATGTGCACTTCCATTTTAATAATGGAAGTACACAAGCTAATTAAAAATAGTTTGTTGGGCTCAGCATCCAATGCTAAGCTGAGTTGGTGTTAAGCTTTTTGAGCTTAGCACCTATCCTCACATGCATACATCCCTTTAGGCCTCTCATAGTGGGAAGTCCCACTATGGGTGGCCCTTAATACTAGTGCTAAACAATTTCTCTCACCTTTAGCATCTGCTTACCACCTATAAATAAATGTGGATGCTCTTAGTACATAGCTTAATATAATAAAATTGTAGCTTCTAAATAACGATGTCCATTGTTATTAAGAAATATGAATTCCATTCGTACAGAACGCAACGCCGCTGGTTTAAAGAATTAAGCCGGGCATCAGTTAGAGTGCAGGTTACAACACTTGTAGACTAGGCTGGTTTTAATGGATTAAGCTGCACATCATGCAAGAGTGCGAGTAGACATAACCTGTATACATACCAGAAATAAGATAAAAGATTGGCGAATGTCAAAAGCCACACAGACACGAGGTATTGTATCATGCGGACTCTGAGTAATGTATGTGTGTGTGATCTGGAGCAAGATAATCTTTATTCAGTGATCGATTATGATTTATCTCCACAAGAACAAAACCTAATTATCATGCGAACAGGGGATCGATTTAGTTACTGGTCGCAGCCTCTCACTGCTGCTCGATCGCACTACTCTGTCCGCTGATGGACCTCCGGCCAGCGGCCGGTACCCATGTGGCCGTGTCCGTGCCGTGCCTCCGGCGACTCCCTCATCCCCTGGCTGCATGCATTAGAGGCATGCATGGACATTTTACCAGTTTAGCCCTTAGGGCTCGCTTGGTTCGTCGTTTGGAGGCCAATCCGGCCGGCTGAAATTACAGACTTATGGTTGTCACACAAAAATTACGGAGCAGGTAGCCTAACGCGCAGGAAATATTTACGGAGGAAACTGGCCCGACGAACCAAGCGCGGCCTTACTGGATGGAGACGTGAAATATGTGTATTGGCATTTTAGGCCATTGGTAGCGAACTTTGGCAAGTTGATAGTAAAAATGAAAGTAGTGCAACCTGCTCTCGAAAAAAAGTCGCCCAATGCTACAACCACAAGCGACACACAAATATGGTATTTGAGTACATAATTTCCGCACAATTTAAAATTTTCAGTTGTTCTTCAGAGCTAGAGAGTAATAACAGAAAATAAAGCTGGTTCAGAAAAATATATAGGTATAGTTCAGACTAAATATTAGTTTGAGCAACAAATTTAGCATATGTGATCTTCGTCCATGACCATGGTTGCATCACAGAACTGGCTTCAGAGGGGCTTCTCTTGTGATTTTGACAGTTTCAAGCATCAGTATGCGTTCCTGAAAACAACCATTAACTGTTAAATTGCAAACACGACAATGTAGTGTACAAATATAAATGTGGATTTATACAAAAATAGAAAAGTTCTAGAAATTTGATCATGAACACGATGATAAGCTGTGGCAATCACTTTTCAGAAAATTAAGTTGGTCCCTTTATCTTGGAAAATTTTAGGACCAGCAGTATGAGATTTAGTTAATAATGGGAAGTCATGCCAAATTATCTAGCAAAATGGATCTGAAGAGTTGAACCCTCGTGAGTTAAGGGCATCTCCAGCCATGGTGCCCCCCCAGGGGCTATTTTTTGGGCAGCGGGACACGTGGCGATAGTTGGTGATTCTTCTCCATGGTGCGCACCAGCTCCACCGTAGCCCTGCCCATCTGCACCACCATGCTGTTCCCAGAGGCGGGCAAGGACGCGAGCTCGAGGAAGAGCCGGGGCAGATTCCTCGTCCAAGAGGCGCCCGGAGCGGCGTCCTCGCCGGAACGCACACAGGGCCGGCATCCTCGCCGGAAGGCGCGCGGTGGCTGAGGTTGCCGGGGCGCGCGGGGCGGAGGTCCGCGGCTGGAGCTGGGAAGAAACCAGGAGGGGGCTGGTACCCGGCAGCGGCGTGTGGGCTTCCCGATGCCGGGCTCGGTCGGGCGAGCAAGGAGGCCAGAGGGCGGCGGCCTCCATCTCGTGCAGGAGCCCGGCCGAGGAAGGGCGGAGACAGAGAGGGCGTCGGGGAGGAGGCGCTCGCCGGTGCGGAACGCGCGGGCGGCCGCGGCGTGGAGCCCCTTTACTATGTAGTGTTGATCTTTGTCATTTGTTAGCTGTGTGTGGCGTTTGAACTTTTGTCTTCATGCCTTGTGTTGTATCTGTGAGCTGTGAGGAGGATTGGATTGGAATGAAAAATAGATACATGGGCTGGTGGTTGGGAGAGGGGATCCTGGTATGTGTGAAGAAGACGATAGAATAGTAACGGAAAGATTTGGGCGAGGAAGAGGAATGCATTAATAATAGGAAAAAATCTGCAATGAGGATGGACGTATCTGCATTCTTGTGTTCACTTGGGCCACGTGGTTGAGAAGAACGGACACAGCTATTAAACCCGTCTAGTGCTTTCACCTTTTTTTTTATATAGATGTTGATTTTGTTTGTTTGGGTTGCTCACCACATATACCATATGGTCCTTTTTTTTAACCTTTTTTTATTGATGGGTTACACCCGTTTTGCAATGAAAAAGACATGGATTTTTTGGAACTTTTTTTTGCATCATTCTATCTTGAAGCTGAATTAAAAATAGAAATTCAATTGCACATGGAGGAAAATAAAAGGACAAATTCTAGTATGAATAGTGGCCTAGTTTACGATCTGAATCAAATTTTAAACGTGGTACTATTTATGGTTGGATTATTTTTTCCCTTTTTGTTTCATAGTCTGTGGACTGAATTTTGATTTAAAAGATTTTGGCAT
Organism: Poa pratensis; assembly: GCA_947311845.1. Classification (NCBI taxonomy): domain Eukaryota; kingdom Viridiplantae; phylum Streptophyta; class Magnoliopsida; order Poales; family Poaceae; genus Poa; species Poa pratensis. The sequence continues at coordinate 5,028,035 of CAMZMU010000084.1, forward strand.
GTAAATGTTATTTTACCTCCATATTGTTAATTTTTTAAATTATGTTTTTATTTATTTTTGATAATCAAATTATACCGTGGGCGCACGGTAGCATGTGATAGGATGAGAGCACTAATAAATACTTACTCACTAGGAACCATATTACGTTTGATGTTTTCAGCGAGTTTTTGGATAGTTAAGAGCATCCGGAAATGGATTAACAGACGCAATAAAATACGTCTAGATACATGCAATTTAGGGCAAGTGCAATGCTAGACGCTAATTTGGGCGATTAGGTGAAAAGAATAAATCGCATAAAATCAGATTTATATCTCCTAAGCGTTCTACTCCACATCGCTAGACGCCAATTGCGGGCGCAAAACTGTATAGCTGTTGGCCGCCCACTGCCCTCTGGTACGTTGTACGAGAAAAAAAAAGAGTTAGGTGCTCGGCGCAACTTGTACTCTCTCCGTTTCAAAAAGGATGACTTCCATTTGTGTAAAAGTGGATCTATCTAGACATGTATATAGCCAGATACATCCACTTTTATACAAATAGAAATCATCATTTTTGGAACGGAGGGAGTAGCATCGACGCTAGGCCTGAAACTGGGATTCCAGGATTCAACCGCTATTCGTCCGGGAAATCAATCCTGGCGCCCATGTTAGCGCATGGCCTTAGAAGAAAGATAAACCGTCTTATCATTTGGAACAGAAGTTATTGGACATGTACCGCTGAGTGATTGACATCCATATACAGACTAGCTAAATACCCGTGCGTTGCAACGGAGATAAAAACTAAAATAATTAATATGGTTGAACAATCATATATTATAATTTTATTATGCTGTTTTATGTGATATAGACACACTATTTTTCATACGTGTCTCAGCCTGAGATTGCAGAAAAAAACATTCTATAAGCCACCCACGGATATTTACTACTCCATGTGTCCAAATGAAGTGACGCTATTTGTACTATGAATTTGCACCAACTCAGTCACTCTCTTACTATAGTTGACTACAGTTTTTTCATAAATAAAGCAATGGTAATGATGCCCAAGAATCTGAATCGTTCACTACTCAATATGTTGAAATGAAACTAACTTGCAGTCCAAAAAAGTTAAATGAACTTCAATGGTGGAAAAAATTATGTGGTTGTGCATCCGGTCACCCAGCTAACAACATGTATATCATTTAGAAGAAGAGATGGCTAGCAAAAGCAAAAAATGCATAAATTTTCTTTGTCAGCGGTGAACATGTATATGGCAGATGGGTTCATATTTTAGCATAACAAGATCAGACTCTCGCATGCTGATCAGGTAGTTCATTCGAGCTAATAATATTAATTTTTTAGAACAGATGGGTACAGAGTGGTGCTCACTGCCAGTGCCAGCCTCCGAAGGTACAGAGTTTACTTTGCCGCTCCCGTGGGCTAAATTTTTTTTTTGAATTTTTCGTTTGCAAAACTGCTGAAGTGGATAAACCGTCTGCATTTCGGAAATTATTCCTGTTTTCGTATAGTTTAACATATTTGAGTTCTTTTTGGCGTCTACGAATTATGCAAATTTGGAAGGCCCGTGGAAATTTGAAATTTGAATTTTTGTCGTGCATATTTATTTTCCTTTCCCTATGGAAATTTGGTATATTTGTCATTTTATTTTGTGGGTATAGTTGAATTTTTTTGTTTGCATTATTTGGAGTTTTTGCGAAATTATATGGAAATTTGGATTCTAATTATGTTCTTTTGTGGCCATGTTTGAATTTTTTACTTTGCATTATTTGGGATTATTTTAAATCGCATGGAAAGTTGGCATATTTGTCATTTTTTTTTGTGAACATATTTGGAATTGGCAGGTTGCATTATTTGAAATTATGTGAAAATCATATTTATTTTCTTTAGTGGCCATATTTGAATTTTTAGGTTGCATTATTTAGAATTTTTTAGTATCGTATGGAAAATTGGATAAGCAATTAGTTTTGTTTTGCGATCATATTATTTTTCCATATTATTTGGATGGATATTTTCGAAGATATTAATTTTGCATTTTTTTAATCATTTTATGGAATGAATTTGGAGTTCTTTCAAATATTTACCGTGTTGAAATATTTAAATATGTTTGCACTATGCCGTAAGTAGTTATTTTTTTTTGATCATTTTGGCATTTTTTTCATTTTTTTGGGATTATTTAGAGTGTTTGTGAAATTGTATGGAAATTTTGGATCTATTTATTTTCTTTTGTGGTTATGTTTGACATTTTTACTTTGCATTATTTGGGATTATTTCAAATCACATGGAAAGTTGGCATGTTTGTCATTTTTTTTGTGTGAACATATTTGGAATTAGCAGGTTGCATTATTTGAAATTATGTGGAAATCATATTTATTTTCTTTGGTGGCCATATTTGAATTTTTTAGCTTGCATTATTTAGAATTTTTCAATGTTGTATGGGAAATTGGATAAGCAATTTGTTTTATTTTGCAATCATATTATTTTTCCATATTATTTGGTTGGATATTTTCTTTTTTTCGATGATTTTTTTTAAAAAATCGTGTTGAAATATGAGTATTATTTGAATTCGGAAAATTTGTGCTTAGAAGATTGTTGAGTTTGTGAAAATTTGACGTATTGAAATGTATTTATGTTTGTATTATTTTAATGTTTACGAAAAAATGGTCAGATTTGGAAGACATTTGAAATTCTGGAATATGTAAATTTGAAATTTGAGTTGAAATGCTCAAATATAGATTTTAGGAACTGAATAATTTGAAATTTATTGAAATCTGAACTGTGTTTTACTGTTTACGGAATGAGAAGGGTTGGAAGTCGTATGACACGTCAAAATATTTGAATTTGTAATTTGGGTTTGAATGCTGAAATATGTTTGTTTTTTCCCTGTATAAATGTAGGATAATTTGAACTTTGAAAATTTATTTGTTTTGTGTGAAAATAGTTGACAATTTTTTCCCTAGCATTTTGATATATTTTTACATTTTGTTTGCGTGTAATTTAAAATTTGCAAGTTTTGCAATCATTTTGATAATGTTGGAAAGTATATATAATGATGTTTTTGATTGTTACATATTTGAATTTTCGAAACTTATTTGTTTTTTGTGGAAAATAGTTGACAATTTTTTTTTCGATGGCAATTTGATATATTTTATATATTTTGTTTGTGTGTATGTTAAAATTTCAAGGTTTAGTATGTGTAATGATTATTTTAATTTTTACATAAATTTTAAATTTGGTCAGAATATATTTTAAATTTGGTCTGAATTGAATTTGGAAAGTTAAAAAAGTTTTGGAAATTAGGAAAAGAAAACAAAAAGGTGGGAAAAAAAGATTATTTTGGTTGTTATATATTTGAATTTTCAAAACCTATTTGTTTATCTAAAAATTATTGGTTTGCATTATTTAAAATTATCTAAAAATCATATGGATAGTTTTGGGGGTTTTTTTTTTCAAGAAAACAAAAAATGTGGACATTTTTAATTATTGGTTTGCATTATGTAGATTTTTTCCCAAAATCATATAGATATACTTTGTACTTAAAAAAAAAATTGGTTTGCATTTTGTAGTTTTTTTTCCAAAATTATGTGGATATTCTTTGGACTTTAAAAAAAAAAAAGACAGGTGGGCCCTTGTGACGTCACGTTGACGTCACAGGGGGAGATCTGGCCGTGGCCGCAGCGGCGGCGCCGTGGTCGCCGGCGACCCTCCGGCGCGTTCCAGGACGCGCGCCTGGGCGCGTCGGACGCGGCTCGTCGCGCCGCGCCTGGGGTGGCGGCGCCGCCCCGAAATGGTCGCCGGAGCGGCGCCGGCGGCGCGCGCAACGCGGCGGATGTCCGCGCGGCGGCGGCAGCGATTGCGGCGCGGCGACGACGTCCCGGCACGCCGCGTCCGGCCAGGAGGTGGAGGGCGGCGCGGCGGATCGTCCGGCGGCCGCGGATTTGGCCGGGGACGCGTGAGGCGGCGGCGAGGCGCGGCGGCGACGGCGGCGACCCTCGGCGTCGCGCGCAAGGGAGAGAGGACGGGGAGGGGCTCGTGGCATTTTTGCACGGGCGTCCCTGAATTTTCCATATTTTGCGTTTCGGCCCTGCCGCAGAGAGGACGGTGGAATTCGTGTGATTTTGGAAAAAGGGACGGTTTTTTTGCAAAATATCGTGGCCACCGGGTGGGCGACCGGCTGCGCCCCGGGCGACCGGCGGATGACCGGCTGACGTGTCGACGCGTGATTGGCTAAAATTCGACGTGAACAGTAATTCGCGGGTTTGTAGCCGACGTGGGCGAATCTGGGCCGCCCGTCGCGCGGATCGGACGGCCAGGGATTGGAGGCGACGTGGAGAGCTGGAACAGGCAGCGATCCCACCATCTTTTGTATATAGTAGAATGAGCTTGCCAAAATCGAAATTAGAGTATTCAGGCTAGCCCTTTTCAGCGAACCAGATTCAGGACAGAGCCCATCCTGAACATGTATTAGTCTTCAATCAGGAGCACCGCATTGGTGCAAAAGCAAACAGCCTCCATGCACACAATCTTTGAAGTAATACCAAACAGGCAAAAATACACAAGTTTGACTGCATACATTGTGAGACACGTATTTACAACCGGAGGTAGTACTGTAGTAATTTGCTATCTAGGACTGACATGTATTTACGACAGGAGGTAGTAAGGGGGGCTGGGAACGCTGCAGCATGCAGGAGGGCGGCTGGTGGAGCCGTGGAGTCCCGTCTTCTTGCTTGCCGGCGCGGCACATTGGAACTGCAGCATAGAACCTGAACGCCCAAATATACTGAATCATGTCCATGTCTCTGGAACACAAGAGGAATTTGTCGGCGGTGGAGGAGGGCAAGAGCTGCTCGCTGCAGCAGTTCAGAGGGCGGGGGCTGACAGTTCCATGGTCGGCGCTGGTGGCGTGGGACCATGGAAGAACCGCAGGGGAAGGGGAGGTTCAGAAATCAGAACAACTGGGAATCCTCTGCGGGGTGGACTCCAAGGGGCGGCGGTCAGCCCTTCAGTGGTGAGTTGGTGACGCGGGTAGACTTCAGGGACACACGCGATGCCGGGAAACAGGAAACGGCAGCGGGATATCGTCCATGGTGGAGCCAGTCCGCGCGGCGCGGCGTTTGTGCGGTCGATCTGGGGAGGCCGAGCGGTGCCTGCAAGAGCAAGGGAAGCCGGCGGCGGCGCACCCGCAGTGGAGATGGGAGGTCGGTCGGGGCACTTTGAGATAGGGATTCCGGCGGCGATGCTCGCAGAGTGAAGTTGGGGATGCCGGCGGCGCGCACTGGAACCATGGCGGTCGTTATCGACAACAGTAACTTGATAGTTGTACTGTAGCAAAGCGGACATATCACTTGGCGGTGGCACAACACGTAATATTAGATGGTATGTAAGGCTAAAATCGGAAAGTGAAAAACAGACCATCACCTGAAGGCATATTATATAGTAGATAAGAGATATACTTATCCTAGCCCTTGACCAAGGCGAGGGGCATGTGAACATGTGGAACGCGTGAACAATTCAATAAGCGGGTGGTTCCTTTTTCAAGATAACCCTGATTACGGAAATCTTGCTAAGTTGACATTGCTTCTTGAAGACAGTGACATGTGCTTGATCGGATTAGCGTATACTAGTAGAATGCCCGTGCGTTGCCACGGGCTTTCTAAGTGTTTTCATGTCATATGATTCAAGCCATGTCATATACAATTTGTATATAAATTGAGCAATTTTCATGAGATCTTGTTGAACATAGTATATTCAAGGAAAACAACCCAACTCGGTATTCCAAAAAGGAGGGAAGCAAAAAAAGTCAAGATGATATGTGTTGCCCCTTTTTCGCACTAAAGATCTTATTTTTCTCAATGAACTGGGGCTACATTTATTTCAATTTCACGAGTTTTTATATGTTAGCACACCCTATACTGAAAATATATCCAAATTATACTTTGCCTACACCCCACCCCCTGCGCTAGCTACCCCACCCCTGCGCTAGCTCCGCCGTCGACACTATCCTCGCCATGTTGGCCATGCTATCTCGAGGACAGCTTGATGCATCCTGATGTTCTGCTCGTGCTCTGTTGTTCACACTATCCTCGCCCTCGTGGCCGCTCCATCTCGAGATAGCTTGGCCCATCACTCCATCAGCGTGCTACCCTAGTTCCGGTGTCCCCGGTAGCCTCGCCGTCTCAAGGATACAAGTCGCCATCGAGTCGTACCATCAACATACTTCAAGCCCAACCCATGAAAAGAGAGGAAATTGTCACAATGACACTGCCGATTTGTGCAATCTGACAAATCATTATCTAAAATTATAATTTATTTATTACCTACATGACACCATGTCACAACAAACATGTTTTTATTACAGAAATTAAGTTGGCACTGCACATTAAGACTCCTGGTAGTTGTCTCGCCAAGGGGTTGATGCACTGCACCACCACGATTCCTCCAACGCCATCTGCTCTGTAGGTCGTCAGCCTCTGCCTAGAGAAAGGAGATCTTCTATTTTTCAGTACAGAGAAGTGAAATCTGTTGGAGGAGGGATTCCCGCATGTTGTTTGGCACGCTAGAAGTTTGTAACTGGATGGAAGACTGACCTATATATGGAGTCTATCGGCAACTACAGCAGCCTTTACCATGCCTCCTCCAACGCCATCTGCTTCTGCAGGTTGCCGGCAGAAAGGTCACCGGCGGGGACGCAAAGCCGCGCCTGGGTGTGGCCGGCGTTGGGCTCCCGCTGGCCGTTGCGATGCGAGATCGGTTGACTCGGCGGTGCTCTAATGGTGTCCATGGCAGACTGGCAGTGGTCTGCCTCCTGGATCTCGCGGTGGAGTTGTATAGGAACCGCACAGGAGCTTGGCCGGCAAGGCCGGTACGGACCCGCAGCCCGCAAAGCTTTTGGTGGCTTTCTAATGCTCGGTCGGCAGAGCAACGACCGGATGTGCAGGCTTCTCCTGCAGCGTCATGGCGATGACAGATTGAAGCACAAGGGGTCGACATCGACGGCTGGGAGCAGGCGGCCGGGGTAGGCGGCGGCGTCGCATCCCGCTCCCTCGGGTGCATTTCTTTTTTTGGCCGTGACTTCGTCTGGCCCGTGACGTAGCAATGGGTGCGGTGCGGCGTATAGGGTAGGTCGGTTGGTCGCGATCTCGCGGAGGATCAGGTCAAGCATGAGGTGAGAATAGAAGAGGAAAACCCGACGAACCGTTTTGTGGCAAAGAAGTGGTAATATGCAATTTGGTGGGAGGGTATATCCGTCTTTTATACATGACGTACCAACACTACCTCTAGCCATATTATATAGTAGAGATATATAATGGTGGAGAGTGGAGATAATATATTATATATAATCGTCGTTATATATTTTACATGCCATGTAAAGACGATGGTAGAATTATGCAGCAAACTAAGTCACGTACGCACGTCTTAAGCCCCGATTGGAATATCGTTGGCTATTTGAAACAGAGCGTGTACTGCTTTCGATCAAATCATCCACTGAACTAACCTGTTACTCTAGCGTTTTCGCTAAATGTTTATATAGGAGGATCAACACCTACCTGAGAATTTCCTCTCACAAGGAACAATGAAGAATTTGTTTCCAAGCTGGACACGCGTTGTTGCGAGTAGGACTGGTCGTAATGACGGATTAGTATCACAATGAGACGAGACAATGAAAATACTACTAATACCATACGGAAACCTTGAAGACAGTGACATGCATGTGCTCGATCGGATCGAGCGTACATAACGGTGGATAGTACGTGGCGATCGACAGTAATAATCGTTACGTTTTAAGCATTTCACGTAAAATTAAGCGGCAAACTGAGTCGTGCCTGTCTATATTCTTTTTATCCGAAACACGGTACAAACGCAGACGTTTACATGCGCGTGCACACACTCACCCCTATGAACGTACACACGCACACCCTACCCCTATGAGCACCTCTGAAATACTGACCCGATGGGTCGAGTCTTGAGATTTGAGATTGATGAAGTCAGCACAGCCGCCTCGCTGTCGACGGAACGTCGCCTCCCACGAATATTCCGTTTAAATGAAAAACAACAGTATCAAAACTGGAGTTTAAACTCTCGTGGGCTGGGTATAACCATCCTCCTAACTATCTTGCAACATGCATGTTCTCACGCCCGTCTATAAATTGCGTGTTCTTCTCGGCATTAATTGTTCATCTCGATTTCTTATTCTCAAGACGCAACGCAACTCCTTCCGTCTGCGATCGAAAGGGCCATTTCGGTTCAGGGACGAGATGTCTGCGAAGGCCGGCAAGACCCTGGTGCAGTCGGACGCGGGGTCATACGTCGCCTGGTCCGGCGCCGACCAGCCGGAGCTCGCCGCAGAGGGGCTCGGGTGCGGCCTGCTGGTGCTCAGGCCCCTGGGACTCGCGATGCCGCACTACGCCGACTCCCCCAAGTTCGGCTACGTCCTCGGGGGCAGCGGCGTGGCCGGGGTCCTCCCGGTGGGCGGGGGCGCCGCGGAGAGGGTTGTCCGGCTCTGTGCCGGCGACGTCATCGCCGTGCGCGCCGGGGACGTATCCTGGTGGTACAACGACGAAGCGGCGGAGCTGTCCATCGTGTTCATGGGCGACACGGCGCGCGCCGTCAGCCCGGGCGACATCTCCTACTTCTTCCTCGCCGGCGGCAACAGCGTCCTGCGCGGCCTGGACGCCACCGCGTTCCGGAGCCAGCCGGCCGTTTTACTCACGCGGCTGAGCCAGAGGCTGCGCGGCGTGTGCCCGAGCGAGCACGACAGGAAGGGGCTCGTGACGAACGCCGGCCACGTCGCTGCTGGGACCGTGAAGACGCTCACCGCGGCGGACCTGGGTGGTCTGGGGATCAGCGCGGCGCTCGTGCGGCTCGATCCCGGCGCCGCGCGCGCGCCGTGGGTGGTCCGGGAAGGCGCGGCGCAGGCGCTGTACGTGGCCCGCGGGAGTGCTCGTGTCCAGGTGTCCTCGGCGGCCGGCGGCGAGACGCTGCTGCTGGACGAGGAGGTCGCCGCGGGCAGCGTGTTCGTGGTGCCGCGGTTCGCCGTCGCGTTCGTTGCCGCCGGCGCCGACGGCGTGGAGTGGGTGTCGCTGATCAAGAGCGCCAGGTACGTGACCCTGCATGACCATGACTATATACTACGAGTTGTGGTTTGCATATCCGAAATGTAATCTGTGCGTGGGTGGCAGGCCGGCGGTGGAGCACCTGACCGGGGAGGGGTCGATGCTCGGCAGCGTCGCGGCGGAGGTTATGCAGGCGTCGCTAAACGTGGCGCCGGAGCTGGTGGAGCTGCTCGGAGGCCGCCGTGCCGCGTCATCGAACTGAGCGGTGAGCATCGGCGCGCCGCGACGTGTCGAACAGGCTCTGGCCGGCTTCTATTCACGTTGGGCACGTCGTACGCCGCTGGGCTCATACATGTACCTTTTTTTGGATTGCTTGTATGTAATGTACTTATGTACGTGTACTTCTATTCACTCATCTGTCGTGGTTATACGTGCATACGGAGGTGCACGTGAACGAGCAACAGTTATTGTTTGTTGTGTTGTACTCATGAAATTGAAAAAGCTGTACCCGTACTCCTCTACGAAATTGTTACGGGACACTCGCTCGGTCCGCGAATAAGAGTACTTATAACTTTTGTTTTAAGTCAAAACTTTAAAATTTTGACCAATTTTATAAAAAGTAGTGATTTATATGACATCAGATTGATATATTATGAAAATACATAAATGTTGCTATTTTTCTATAAAATTGGTCAAACTTTTAAAACTTTGACTTAATACATAAGCTAAAAACTTTTACTTGGTACAAAACAGAGTAAGTGAGCTATATATATATAGTAGAGAATGACCTGCTGGGAGCCCGAGGCAAGAGATACAACAAAAAGTGTCAGCAGTCCTAACCAGGAGTTGGGCTTGCTTCGGTCACCAGACCAGCCCACAAGAGAATGCTAGCCCGAGTTGTAAGACGAGTAGATGCATGAGGATGCCTTGTAAACTTGTAGTACTTTTTTTTTGAAATTTTAAACCACATATATTAGGTCAGCAAGCCGCCTCATTAAAACTCTGCCAGTCCCTTTCGGTACCCTGGTTAGGGAAAGAGTGCGTCTGAAACTTGCCGCTTTTAAGCATCAATCACAGTTACATCGTTTATAACAAAGGGTAAAATAAAAGGAGGGGGATCACCATCCCAGCTAACTATAGAATGCGAATTATAAGAAACCTTCGCGAGTTCATACGCCACTTGATTAGCTTCCCTTGGACAATGCACGAAATGAACCGACTCAAAATTGTATGCCTTCATAAAACATTCAGCAAGAATAGCAGAAAAAGGGCTCCAGACTTCAATCTTCGCATTACACGCCTGGATTAATTCCAAAGAATCCGATTCAATTGTAATCCTGGAAATTGCACACCTTTCCAAGAATTTCAGCCCTCTAAAAGTGCATGCGCTTCGGCAGTTGCAGCACTTAATAACCGATTCAAAACACATCCAAAACCAGCAATCGCCTCCCCTTTATGATCACGAAGAACCATACCTGCAGCACCCGAACAATTCTGAAAAAAAGATGCATCAATGTTAAGTTTCAGCTCACCCGTCGATGGCTTTTTCCACACAATATCTTGTACTCGAACCAAAGAAGAGGCCGATGGAATATAATTTGCAGTCAAGGCATTGATAGCAAAAGCAGTGCGAGCAGGATCCGCCACTGTTTCACCCTTAACAATCTCTCTCCGCTGCCACCAAATATACCAACAAGCAACAACCACCGATTCCTTCAAATGAAGCAACCCGAGAACCAGATTATTTTGTTTCGGCCTGCATATTATATCTTCAAGAATTGAAGACCCTGATCTTTCCGAGCCCATGTTCTGATTAATATACTCCATTAGACCCAAAGCTGTCCAAACCTCCCGAGCACGAAGGCAAGTAAATAACAGGTGACGAAAATCCTCCGGCCCTGCTCGACACACTGGGCATTGGCCTGAAACTTTGATATGCCTCGAGGCTAAAATAGATCTTCCAGGCACCACACCATGCAATGCTCTCCAAACAAAAATTCTTATCTTATTCGGTACCTGAAGTTGCCAAATCTTTTCCCAAACCGGATTGACAGTCGCAAATCCTTGTCCATCCTCTCTACGAGTTCGAGCTCCAAACTGATGCTCCCACTCGGTATAATAGGCTGAGCGCACCGAGAACATAAAAGATTTTGATTTATGCCAAGCTACAAAGTCTTCCGTTAGATGCTCACTTAGAGGGATCATTAAAATTCTTTCAGCATCTATTGGCCAGAAATTGTCTCTAATCAACTCCTCATCCCATTGTCCCGTAATTGGACAAATAATATCCTGAACATACCGTAGGAGGCTTTGCCCTCTATTCGTGTATACTTTTCTTGTGCAGCTATTTGGAATCCAATGATCTTCCCACTCTCCAGATATGTCCACGTCTGAAAGTCTGCAGCCCTGCAACAATACTTTGCCAAGCAAAAGATGACCCTTTCTTTGGTCCGACTTTCATAAGATTACCATCTGGATAATACTTCGCCCTAAGGACCTGAGCACAAATGGAATTAAGAGAGTTGAGAGAGAACATAGGCTAGGGATAGAAGAAATACGAACTAGCTGTGAACGATACGTGAGAGGTTGGGAGGAACGTTAGATCCACACCAAATTAACATTCCCCGTGTGGAAACACAGTGCCAATGTTACGAAACCAGGCACAATAAGAGCTTTCTTGAACTTATTTGAAGTAGTCTAAGATTTTAGTGTTTTTGTGTATTACTGTCGAGAACAAAGGTGGCATGTTAGCTTTGTTTAAAAGTAGTGTGTTTGTAGACTTGGGGCCCGATTGGTTCGTTGTTTTCGGCCGGTACACGGAGGGAAAAAATTCACGGAGGTTGGCACGTCCATATAGTTTATGCTAGATTTCCATCGTTTTGTTCTGGGGTGGAAATAAACTGCCAACCAATCGGGCCCTTGATTAAATTTAGCCAACACCACAACGATGTACACAAAATTTGGAGCCTAGATCTCAGGATAGGCCTCTCATGTGGGATTTGATACAGATAATTTAACCAGATACGAATGAACCTTGGATACTTTAACAAAGCCCAATAGCAGAAGGAATACTTCTCAGCAAATAGAAGAAATGAGGTGAAGAAATGAAACAATTTAGAGAAACTCTTTCTTATGTAATCTATTTGATCTTGGTTTGAGGAATCCCTTGGATATTCAACAACAAATAGGCTGGGAAAGAAAATGTGTAAGATCAAACCGGCTATCGGCCAGCCAGATTGTTCCCAACTTTCCCTGATGCTTCTACGTACCGGAACTGATAACATTCGAGATAATGCAGGATTATACATGAAAGAATCTTTTTTGGCACTCACTTTAGCCCTATGTATCTTATCCCTAGGAGGCCTCCTTCGCTCGATCATTTGCATCAGCATGTCTTTCTTTTGCCAAAACAAGTGGAGCACCTAATCTCTTCTAGGTCTTACCGTTACCCTCTTATCGTTCAACTAACAAGGAAAGATGATAAACCAAGGAATAAACCCATAAAGATGTATGAAATCATGTGAGAAAAGTATTATTTTTGAGAAGAGGAAATCAAGTGTTCTTGGACATATAATAAATTTTCTCTAGATTTGCAGGGTGTTAGATCTAGACGAATGCTACCATGACTACTCTACAAAGCTGGAATAGACCGAAATTTGGACTTGTAAACAAAGAATGACAAGGCTAAAGAAAAACCTGGAGGCATTGTTGGCTCAGTGTGACCCAAGAGACCGTGGATAAATTAAACATATAAATAGCCGATTGGATGAACTCCTTTATAAAGTGGAGCTCATGAGGCTCCAAATATCTAGAATATACCGGCTAAGAGATGAAGATAAAATACAAAATTCTTCAATAGGAAAGCTTCTGCTAGAGAAAGTAAGAATACAATTAGAAAGTTAAGGAAATAAGATGAATCTTTCGATGAAGATATTGCAGAGATGAAAGCTACAGTAGATCCTAAAGAAATCCTAAACCTAAACCACAAGGATGCTTCAGTAGATCCTAAAGAAGTTTTAAACCTAAACCAACCTATTGTAATGAAGGAGATAAATGATGATATACTAAAGGAGTAAATCGATGAGGAGATTGAAAATGCCACAAGGAAGCTTCAGAAAATTCTAAACTTTTCAAGGATCTAAGGATGCTTCAGTAGACCGTAAAGAAATTCTAACCCTAACAACCTATTGTAATGAAGAAGATAAATGATGATCTACTAAAGGAGTACTCATGTGGGGAGATTGGCAATGCCCTGTTCTAGATTGGACCCCTCAAAGCTCCAGGGCCGAATGGCCTCCCTGCTAGGTTCTTCCAATACAATTTGGCACATATAAAAGGGGAGATCTTTCAGGTTGTCAAATACATCTTTGCTACTCGTGATATGCTTGGAGGTGCATATGATACTGTGATCGTCCTGATCCCTAAGATTTATGTTGACGCGATCTTAAAGACTTTAGACAATTATCTCCTTGTAATGTTCTCTACAATGTGGTGTGAATAGATTGATCTGTATCCTAAGTATCTTATATATGAAACTCAGAGTGCTTTCTTGCCTGGAAGGTTAATTGCAGATAATGCTATTATTTCCTTCCAATGTTCAATACATCCAAAACTGTATAAAACTTGAGGATAACTTCTTTTCCCACTAGCATGACCTTTCAAAGGTTATGCCAGAGTTGTCTGGGGATATCTCAGAGGTATTGTGCTGAAATTCAATTTTGATGCAGCATGGGATAATCAAGTGATGGCTTGCATTACTTTGGTAAGATTTATAGTGAGTGTAAATGGGGAGCCCACACAATTTCAAGCCTTCTCACGGTCCCAGTCAAGGTGATCCCTTGTTCCAATATCTCTTTCTGTTTATTGGAGACGGCTTGTCGAACTATTGGACATAGTAGTTTACACCAAGGACCTCCTTTACCTAAAATATTGTAGAGGAGCTTATGGTATTTTTCATTTGGTATTCGTTGATGATAGTTTTTAAAAGCCGCAAGTCAATAGGCAAGAATTGTTAAAGAGGCTGTATCTTCCTTTGAAAAATGGAAGAGTCAGCACCTTTACTCTTTTGGATGCTCTTTGCTCATAAAAAAACATCTTGGGTGTTTCCCAAAAATTCTTTGAAGAAATTTCCTTCATTTGCCAACTCCGGTCGGAAGAACGAAAGCTCAACACTTCCATCCAGTTAAGAAAATATTTCTGAAAAATTCATTGTGTTTGGAATGAAATATTTATGTCCATGGGTGCCAAAGAAGTGATTATAAAATCAGTTGCTCAAGCTTTGCGTACCTATGTAATGGAATGTTTTGAACTCCCATCTTCCTTCCATGAAGTCTATATGAAAATCATTAGGAATTTCTGGTGTGGCAAGGTTGAAAAGCAACGTCGACTTCATTGGACTCACGGAAGACTCTCACAATGCCAAAACACCAAGGTGATATGGGTTCAGGGATACCAGGTTATCAACCAGGCTCTCCTTTCTCGTCAAGGATAGTCCCTGCTGCAGAATAGTAATGGCTGCAAAACTCTAGAAAACCATTTCCCAGGGTAACCTTATGGACATAGTCGTTAGAAAACAAGTTTATATTGTGTTGCAAACAATAGATTATGGCATTGAGCTGTTAACACATGTCATTGTCCGAAGAGTGGGGGATTAAAAGAATATAAGAACCTGGAGAGGTAATTGTCTGCATAGAAATTATGCTTTAAAGCCAATCAAGGAAAAAAAAAATCTAGGTACATGAGAGTAAACCAATTGGTAAATGAAGGCTCTAATTCCTGAAATGAGCACTTATAAAATTCTATTGATGCTGATCTTATCCTCCAACTCAATGCCCCCGGAAGTACCAACAAATATTTTCTAGCTGGGCTATATGAGAACAATGGAGTGTTTAAAGTTAGAAGTGCCTACAAACTAGCATACAACCTTGAAAATGGCTGCCAGTATCTGGCGCGAACAAGCGTGGCAAAATATCTAGAAAGGAGATTATGGAGAAATATCTGGAGTGCCCCAACTGCAAACAAAGTGAGGATATTTAGCTAGAGGAAGGAAAGGGACAACCTAGCAACAAAGATAAATAAATTCAGGAAAATTTGGAGTTAGATAGTACATTCCAGTGTGTGGCCAAGACACTGAAACGAATCTTGGCATATGGGGAACGATGTATTCCATGCTAAAGGTGAGTGCATTATTGAAAATTCGGTCACTTTTCTTGAAAGATATCTTCAAGAGTTTAGTTTAAAGTAAACTGCAGAGCTTCAAAGAGAGTGAAGGGCAAGGATATAGGCCTGAACTCTTGGAACACCAATGTAGCATGCCATCATATGGTCTATTTGCCAGCAAACGATGGATATAAAGTCACGACAGTCTTCTCAACCAAAGGACTGCATTAAATAAATGTTGATGCGTCTGTCACTCTGTTGTGCAGGAACTAAAGGAATGCTCGTTGGGTCTATTGTTCCTAACACCGAAGGTAACTTTGTTTGGCATGCAACCAATCGAAAATCAAATGCCAAGAATTTTGTGAACCTGAGTGCGGGTGGTGCCTTCTGGGCCTTTGAGGTTTACCTAAAATTAACATGTGCTCTGTAATAATATTATCGGACCGGTGTGGTAGAAGCAATCTCTATCCAAAGCCAAGACATGTCGAGGTTATGGAGTCTGTATGACGATATCAAAACACTGACTTCGAGTTGTCATTGTTTTTCTATTCAGAAGATTGGAAGCAAGAGTAATATGGCGGCACATTTACTTGCTGTTGTAGCTAGGAGTATTGAGAAAAAACGATTTTTGGTTGGGCTCCGTCCTGCCAACAATTTGAACAGTCTGTAAAACTGTTATTGTTGATCAACAAGCTCTTTGTTTTCACCGAAAAATAAAAGAATAAAAAGGCTCTTGCCCGTTTCAAAAAATAGATATTTTTTCAGTCATCTAAGAAATAGGAAAATCGAAACAATAATTATGTATCGTTTCGCTCTCATCGGAATCCGCTTATTGTTATCACAAACTGAGGTTGCGGTAGCTGAACATCCTGATGCATAAAATATTATATATCTACGTAAAAAGGTCAGTGTATGCTTCGTTCACAAACTAGTAACTAACCCTCAGATACAAAGCACACAATAATACGCTTGTGGATAAATATTCTTATATTTCTTGTCAACCAAAAGAAGACTTTCAACTTAAAAAAAAAACTACACAAAACTCAGTGGTAGACTGATACAAATAATAGTATGGTCAATAAAGATATTTGTAAACGACAAGATGAAGTTATATCCATCAGAATGCTAAACGAAGACCATCTCTGTGGCAAATGTTGACTGCTTGATATTAGATAAAAAATTGCAACCCACTTGTAGAAAATAATAGATCACCTAATACTACTACGCAAAATTGTATAGAGAATACATAACAATTTCCACATGACTCAAAATTGTCAGTTCTTGTTCACAACCAAGAGAGAAATAATAATGAAAATGAAGCTTGTCCATAAAAGATATAGGTATAGTTCAGACTAAATATTTATTAAAAAAACAAATTAAGCTTCTCCAATCTTCGTCTATGACCCTTATTGAATCACATAACTGGCTTTGGAGGGGCTTCTCTTGTGATCTTTCACCATTTCAAGCTTTAGTACGCTTTCCTGAAAACAACCATTAAATTTCAGATAAAGATTTGTTTGCAAAACTACTTTGTTGTTAAACTGCATGCACACAAATATTGTGTAAAAATATGAAAGTAAATATGTACATACAATAAACTTGTTTTATTGGAAATTTTGATCAAGAACACATTGGTAAGCTTTAGCAATCGCATGGCTCAAACATCATAACTTATATGAAAATTAAGTTGGTCTCTTTATCTTGGAAAATTGTAGGACCAACACCATGAGATTTAGTTAATAATGGAACTCATGACAAATTCTGTAGCAAAATGGATCTGAAGAGTTGAACCCTCGTGAGCTAAGGAACAACACTAGCTTTCTACACCGCCCACTGAAGGTTCCCTATATTTTAGCCGTATTTTTCTATACCATTGGTGGGCATGGGCTATGTGTTACCAATCGCCTTACGTCAAAGTAAATATTGGGGTTTTCAGTAAATATGGGGGCAAACTTAATTATCCGTTACGTCTTGTAATGATAAACTAAGACAAGCAAATATTTTAGGAGACATGAAAATCCCAACTAAAACCACCATGAAGAACATCAAGTACCTAACTAGGTATACAATTCAATCTATATGTATTCTGGGTACTTACCACTATGGTTGCAAATCAACCAAACAATTGTCTATGTTCACAATATGACACATCTATCATTTTATCGTCACCCTGTAGGTGATCAGGAGAACACCATGTTCGGATTTCCATAACTTATAAACCCTAGATGTTGCAAACATAATAACAATGTATGCTCCAAATATCGCATACCTAACTTTCTTATTATATGTCGGCTAGCTAGACACATATATACTTGTTGTCAGTCACTTGAGGGTACAAACTAGCACTATGGTTTCAAACCAAATAACGGTAATACCGACAAATATAACACATGATCTATTAACTCTATAGATGCCACAAAAGCAGCATGGCATGAATTATGAGTCTACACGACAAATACAACACATTTAATATTTTGTCGACTATATATGACCATTAGCAAAATATGTACTGCATGGTTTCTTGAATCTACAGACATAGAGAAAATTAAAACAACAAGGGAGGGACTAGATACAAACCTTGTGCCCATGGATTCGGAATAATCCAGCAAAGAGCCTCTGGAGAGTCATAAGTGAGTTCGTGGTACGGAAGCCACTCTGAAGCGCCACTGGCGATGTCGATGATCTCTAATGCATGGTCAAACTGGTTATCTTTACATCCATGATCAAGACGCTTAGTACATCGACTGATATGCTCAAAGGAGTGGACAGAGAAAAAGACCGAGTTCTTCCTGAGCCCGGAGACGCTTCCTCCAAAATGGCCGGCCATGAAATTGCTGGACGTGAGCAGTGTCAGATCGCCGGCATTATCCACCCTGGACCACACCGGCGTCCGAGCAAAGACATTGCACTTGTAGACCCAGAAGCGGTGGGTGGAGCCCCGCACAACGGTGTGCAGCTCGTTCTTCACCTGTAGATAGGCACGGGCAAAGGAGACCTCTGTGGGCAGATGCAACCACTGCACCAGCCTCGCCGTCGGAGTTGCACCGGCAACGTTGCAGATGGAGACCTGACCGGCGAGGCTGATTGCCAGGAACCTGTTCCGGCAGTGGACGATGGAGCTGACTGGATGTGCCAGGTCAGTTTTGAGCAGCTTCCACGACGCGTCGACGCCGACGCGGCAGAAGGCGACATCACGCGAGTCGCTGATCAGCGCCATCACAGTACAGTGGCCGGAGTCTGCAGGCGAGGAGAGCACGACCTCGCAGAAGAACATGCTGCGCATCTCGCATAGCTCTACCTCGGCCAGATCGTTGTCATCTTTGCGGAGCCACCGACCGTCAACCATCAGGGCGGGTATCGAGAAGTCGAAGGCGAAGCGCCCATCGGTGGGAGGGAGCGCGACGGTGGCGCCGGTGAATGGGTTCAGAAGGGTCAGGCACGCGGCCTTATCGACGAGGGCCAGCCAGCCATGCGACGAGCCGCACACCACCTTGCCGTGCAGGGCAGGAAGGTCCTTGGTGAAGGCCTTCCCGTCCGTCGGCCTGTAGAAGGTGACGGCGCCGTCCGGAGCCTCCGGGTCAAAGGGAAGCATGACCACCGGCGCGAACTTGGTGAAGGGCAGCGCGGCGCACCAGGTCCTGCACATGGAACGGAAGTTGGCGGCGTCACGGCCGGACGGTAGCCTTTTGCCGATGCTCTCCCAGAACTCGCACGGCAGAGCTGTGCTCCAGTCTTGCTTCTTCGCCTGCAGCCTTGTGCTCCTCCGAAGAGGCTGCGGGGCCATTGTACGCTCGTGGATCAGCAGGAGGGATGACTCCATGACTCCTTGGATCTGAATGATCGGGGGTTGGTGGGCGGGAGAGGGGGATCCCGTAAGTGTGAGGAAGAAGATACAAGGGCAACGGAAATATTTCGAATTAATGAATAGGAGGCACGTATTAATGGGTGAAAATCTGGCATGAGGTTGAACATATCTGCATGCCTGTATTCTAATTAACGGGGCATGCATGGTGCCGAGAAAGGACGGTCGCTAGTTAACCTGTCTAGTGCTTTCACCTTTTTTTTTTAATAGAATGGCTTTCCTCCGTTTAGGCAGTGAAAAGGAAATGATTTTTTTTTTTGAAACTTCTTGATTCCACACATTGACAATAGTGAATCACAGCAAAAGAGTTAAACAACGAATTATCTTATTTCAGTTTCATATGCAACCCATCAACTAGGGTTATCCCATTTTCTCGAGAACTTAGTAAATTACTTAAAGATCATGAATATAGGCATGTGTAGACGAATAATGCAATGATTTATGTATTTATCAACAATAAAGCGATTACGGTATTGAACATACATCATGTGCATGCATGGTGTGCTGGCTCTTGCCTTGGCAGACCAAAAACAAGTTGTTATTGTTTATGTGTTGCGCTCTCTCTGTGAGTTTGCACATATTAAATGGTAAATCTTTTTTCTAAGTTCACACTCATAGCCGCTAGAGCGCCATATTCTTTTTTCCTGTTCCCCTTAAAATGGCTCGACAACTCGCAGTCTACTCTCTAGGAGAATGGAAACAGTCGGTTTTTAGCGTTTGTTTTGGTAGACATTGTTGCGGGCATTACGTGCTTTGTGGATCACATCGGGTCATCATCGCGAGGGCGTGTCTCCCATGTATCTTTATTTTCCTGCTTATTGTCTTCGGTATCTTCAACGCACTATCGTCTTCTACTATCAGAACCTACGTCAACCTAAGGCTTTGCATTTGTCCTCATCTTCACTAGAATTATACAATGTTCGACTTAACTACTGAGATCCTTTCAGCTACTTGTCATGAACGACCAATCATTAGCATCGTCTTCTAGAACGTGGGTTGACATAATGACCATGACCTTCGTGATAACGTGTGAGAATAATTCATTGCTTCGAAATGCCACATTGCAGGTTTTGAAGAAACCATGAACCACATCCAGGATAATGAGGCTCCCTATGTTGGATCACTGCCTTTCTCGTTCGGTTCACCTCCCGTCATTATAGAATTATGCTTTCATCTAAATGTCAAACACTTTTACTATTAAATTTCGGTCCCGTTCGGTTGATTTTTTTATTATTAAATTTCTGGTTAGCTGAAAGGGAACTTTTAACTATATATTTTTTAAATCCTATATACGGAAAAACTAGGTGGTAAAATACAAAAAGTAGTATGCACGAATAAGTTTGTAATTGACAACCAAACGGATTTATATCCATCAGAATGCTAAACATAGCCTTGGTCTCGCTAGGTCTCGCCAAATGTAATACCAACATTCAATTCCTCTTAGGAGTCGGCTACTTTGGAAAGAAATTCCCGCAGAACTAACGGAACACATGCATTACAGACATGCATCAACATTTCACCAGTTTAGCCCTTACTGATAGGAGAAGTGAAATATGTGCATTGACATCTTAGACCATCTATAGTGAACATTGGCAACTTGATAGTAAAAAGAAAAGTGCAACCTGCTCTCGGGAAAAAATTAGTTCGCCTAATGCTACAGCTACTGATGAAAGCGACACACAAATGTTGTAGTTTGTATATCGAGTACATAACAACAATTTCCGCAAGATTAAAAGTTGTCGGTTGTTCATCATGGCCTATAGACAAATAACAATGAAAATAAAGTGGTCCACAAAAAGATAGACGTATAGTTCAGACTAAATAATAATTTGAAAAACCAAATGAAGAATCTACGATTTGCGTCTATGAACCTCGTTGCATCTCCAAAACAGGCTTGAGCGGGGCTTCTCCTTTGATCTGTCACCGTTTCAAGCAATAGTATACCGTCCTGAAAACAACCATTACATTTCAGAAAACATATTGCTTTGCAAAAATGCTGTGTTTCTTAAATTACATGCACAATAATATGGTGTATAAACATATATTAGTAACACTGTACACAAAATAGATAAATGCTGGAAGATTTAATCAAGAACACATTAGTCAGCTGTGGCAATATTGGGGTTTAAACAACATTATTTTTCTGGAAACTAGTTGGCCTCTTTATATTGAAAATGTTATGACCAGCACCACGAGATTTATTTTTAGTGGAAATTCATGCCCACTGAACCGCCTTGCATAATATATTCGAAGAGTTGAAATCTCGTGAACTAAGGGGCGACTACCTTGCTACCTTGCTACACTGCTGATGGCTCCCAAGTGCAGGAGATCAATTGTAGTACCTTTCAATTAGAAAAGGTTGTCGAACCCATGAGGAGCTGAAGGTATTGGTTAGTAAGATTGATAAATAAAACAATAAAAGATGCAGGTGTTTTTGGTATTTTCAGTTGTATAATTGCAAGCAGATAACAGATAGTAGCAAGTGAAAGCTCTCAAAGAGAGAAAACCCAATCCTCTTATGTGGCAAAAGGACAAGCTCAAGTGATGTGTAACTTATATGTGGCAAACGTTCCCGAGGGCGGCATGGATGATGCTAGGCATAGAGATTTATTAAACAACATGTTGAATATCTTGTCAAGTTTTAATCCTCTTTGGACGGAGCCATAATTAGGTATAGCTAAATAAATAAACTACAACCCCTTATGATGGATCATGTGGCCAATCAAATGACTGCACAAGAATTATTAAGACCTAAAGTCCCACCATAGCATTACACTCTAAGGTCACCGATACTAATACCCTCATAATATAACTTCATGACTCGGTCTCAGGTTTACGTGTCCTCCCAAGTCTCCATCAATTTATTACACTACGGTGTTCTCCTATGAGCCCATATAGGTGAAGTGTTGTGCAGTCGACGTTCGCACAACACCATCATAGAATCACATAAAAGATAAACTCTTGACAAAATACCAACACATGTCATATATAAATCAATGCCAATTCATCCTATGCCCTCAGGAACATACGGGAACTACTCACAACGTGCGAACATGATCATAATCAGTGGCATAAGTGGTACAACACAATCTGAAATTATAACTTCACCACCAAATAATGACAAGTACTCAATTACAAACATGAATAGTAGCACAAGACAAGTATCTAGGGTATAGCAACTCTCAAACTGCGAGGGGAACGGAGTGGATCACGGTGATGGTGCTGGTCTTGATGGGGATGATGATGTAGAGGCCTCCTCCCACGCCAAGGAGGAGAGGTGATGACGATGACGATGATTTCCCCTTCTCCGGAGTTCCGGAGCAGCAGGATCTGACCCCCCTCGGAAGGGATCAGGAGTTTCGCCGCCGCCGCGACCTCGGATGGACTTGGAAAAATTAGGGCGTTACTTTTCGGGCAAGACGAAGGCGTTGCTAAAAAGCCCAGGCGAGGAGGTGCCCGAGGCACCTTTTGGTGGGTCCCACGCGGCCAGGTACATGGGTGCTAGCTCTAAGTTGACGAGGGAATATCTCCCGGCAACGGCGCCAGAAAACGTGTTGCTAGCTCTAAGTTGACGAGGGAATATCTCCCCGGCAACAGTGCCAGAAACTCTGCTTGTACGTCACACGTCAGTTGGGAACCCCAAGAGGAAGGTATGATGAGTGCAGCGGCAAGTTTTCCCTCAGTATGAAACCAAGGTTTAATTGAACCAGTAGGAAAACGAGTTTTACTTCGAAGGTGTTGGTGAAGGAGTGTAGTGCGGCGCAACACCAGGGATTCCGGTGCCAACGTGGAACCTGCACAACACAACCAAATTACTTTGCCCCAACTTAACAGTGAGGTTGTCAATCTCACCGGCTTGCTGAAAACAAAGGGTTAAACGTATCGTATGGAAAATGATATTTGTTTGCATAAAACAGTAGAGAACAATGATTGCAGTAGATTGTATTTCAGATGTAAAAGAATGGACCGGGGTCCACAGTTCACTAGTGGTGTCTCTCCAATAAGATAACTAACATGCTGGGTAAACAAATTACAGCTGGGCAATTGACAATTGATAAGTGCATATAACATGCATGTGTGAGCTGTGGTGTCTACTATGAGATTCATTTGGGTATTACGACAAAGTACATAGACCGCTATCCAGCATTCATCTATGCCTAAATAGTCCACTTTCCGGTTAACATCCGTACCCCTTCCAGTATTAAGTTGCAAGCAACAGACAATTGCATTAAGTAATGTGCGTAATGTAAACAATACATTCATCCTTGAATAAAACATTGCTGTTTTACTCCTAGTGGCAACAACACATCTACAACCTTAGAACTTGCTGTCACTATCCCAGGTTAAATAGAGGTTGAACCCAACTATCATGCATAAATACCCCCTCTTGGAGTCACAAGTATTCACTTGGCCAAGGCTTCAACAAGTAACGGAGAGCATGCAAGATCACAAATGACATAGACATGATAATATAATATTCAGCTCCACATAGGTATCAATATAAGTCAGATCCCAACAAACACAACATGTAGCATTACAATAAGATGATCTTGATCATGATAGGCAGCTCACAAGATCTAAACATGATGGCACAAGTGGAGAAGACAACCATCTAGCTACTGCTATGGACCCATAGTCCAAGGATGAACTACTCACGCATCACTCCGGAGGCGGGCATGGCGATGTAGAGCCCTCCGGTGATGATTCCCCTCTCCGGCAGGGTGCCGGGAAGAGCTTCAGAAACCCCCGAGTTAGGGTTGACGACGGCGGCGGCAGCGAATATGTTCTGGATGAAAGGCTCGGTGCTTTAGGGTTTTCGCGTCTCGGGGAATAAATAGGCGAAGGGGCGATGTCGGCGGACCCCCGAGGGGCCCAAACCACAGGCAGGCACGGCTGGGCCCACTGCCGCGCCGCCAGGTGGTTTGGCCACCTCGTGGCTCTCCTTCGTCTCTCCTTCGGACTCCGTGTACGTGTTGGAAAAATAGGGACTTGGCCTTTTGTTTCGTGCAATTCCGAGAATATTTCCAGAAGTAACTTTCTGAAACCAAAAACAGCAGAAAACAGGGAACTGACACTGTGGCATCTTGTTAATAGGTTAGTCCCAGAAAATGCATAAAAGTGATACGAAGTGTATATAAAACATGTAGCAAATGGTATAATATAACCATGGAACAGCAGAAATTATGGATACGTTGGAGACGTATCAAGCATCCCCAAGCTTAGTTCTACTCGTCCTCGAGTAGGTAAAACGATAACAACAAATAATTTCTGAGGAGACATGCTTTCACACAATCTTGATCAATATATTGCAAGGCTCATGTCATGAAAGAAGTGACTCAAAGCAATGATCTATAGTTTGCTAACAAATAGATAAAGAGTAAACAATGAATCATATAAGCAAAAACTTTTCATGAATAGTACTTTCAAGACAAGCATCAAAAAGTTTTGCATAAGAGGTAACTCATAAAGCAATAGATTCAAAGTAAAAGGCATTGAAGCAACACAAAGGATGATTAAGTTTCAGCAATTGCTTTCAACTTGTAACATGTATATCTCATGGATAGTTGTCAACATAAAGCAATATAACAAGTGCAATAAGTAAATATGTAAGAATCAATGCACACAAAGTTGACACAAGTGTTTGCTTCTAAGATAGAAAGGAGTAGGTAAACTGACTCAACATAAAGTAAAAGATAGGCCCTTCACAGAGGGAAGCTGGGATTAAATCATGTGCTAGAGCTTTTTAAGTTTTTGAAAGCATATAGAGAGCACAAAATAAGTATTTGATAGGTGTTTGTTGTTGTCAACGAATGGTAGTGGGCACTCTAACCCCCTTGTCAACCAGACTTTCAAGAGCGGCTCACATGAAGGACGTTATCTCTACCAGCAAGGTAGATCATCCCTCTTCTCTTTTGTTTACACATGTATTTTAGTTTCTTTATAGATGACACTCCTCCCAACCTTTTGCTTACACAAGCCATGGCTAACCGAATCCTCGGGTGCTTTCCAACATTCACATACCATGGAGGAGTGTCTATTTGCAAATTAAGTTGCTTATTGATAAATCAGGGCAAAACATGTGAAGAGAATTATTAATGAAAGTTGTAATTAATTGGGGCTGGGCACCCCGTTGCCAGCTCTTTTTGCAAATTATTGGATAAGCGGATGTATATGCCACTAGTCCAGGTGAAAGTCTGTCAGAAGTAAATGACAAGATTGAAAGATAAAACACCACATACTTCCTCATGAGCTATAAAACATTGACACAAATAAGGAGTAGTAAAGTTTTGAATAGTTTAAAGGTAGCACATGAAATATTTACTTGGAATGGCAGGAAATATCACATAGTAGGTAGGTATAGTGGACACAAATGACATGGGTTTTGGCTCAAGTTTTGGATGCACGAGAATCATTCCCTCTCAGTACAGGGTTTAGGCTAGCAAGGTTGTTTGAAGCAAACACAAGTATATTATTTGAGGTCCTGTAGCTCCTGAAACATTAAAGACAAGAAAAAGGAGGTTTTCTGCCTCCCAGAAATTAAATACCAAAAATAGGGACTTTGTATGAAAGTCCCCAAAATCATCTAAAACATGTAGAAACAATCATATAATCATGCAAATAACATTCTAGTATGATACTAAAAGTTATATAAATGATGATATAAAATGCACGTATCAACTCCCCCAAGCTTAAACCTTTACTCGTCCTCGAGTAAGTAAGGACATAGATCATTACATGCATCAATGGACTTATGGTTGATAAATAAATACGGGCATTGTATCATCATCATATTCAATTGCAAGATAAGATTAATGATCTAAAACTCATACATATGAGGGCAACATAAGTAGAACTCTAGCAATCACCCCTTACTTTTGAAAGCAAATAACCATTGTATGTTGGACAATCGAATCATATTGTTTTTCACATGCTTTTGCTCTTCATGGCAAGCATTATAATCTTTTATACTTTGCTGAAATTCAAAGACAAGATAAACTCTCATTGGATAACAAGTTCAAAAGAAGACAAATGAAAAGACAGATAGATATAAAAATTGTTATCACTCTTGCTTGACTAGTAACTAGTGCAAACTTTAGTCATGGATATCTCAATCAAGTTCCCATGCTCTACACAACCCTTTTCTTACACTTTCCATGGCTAGCTGAAATTTCAGGTGCCTTCCTTTCATTCACATTCAAGAGCATAAGTATTGAAATATCCATGATCATTAATTTGCTCAAAAGATACTAGGTTGTAACAAGAGTGTTTTATATCCTTTTCATTAAGTCTTCTCAACTTTTATCCTACAAGACTATATCTTAACCTCAAACTATTAATTCACAAGTCTTTTTACTTCTTCTATATTGAGATAATTCTATAATTGTCCAACATACTCAAGTTAATTAATTTCAAGGCAAGATGTGATTGAAATTCTAAATATGCCACGCTCATTTGCATGAGTGTTACCCATCAATCTCCAAACAAGAGAATCATGGATGACACCATACTTTAATATTCATTGATAAACCATAGATAGGGATACATGATAATGCTCCATGAGCTCACACACGCCTAAGAGATATTGATAACTAAACGATAAAAGCAAAACACACCATGACTAGATAGATATGATAAACTAGTGAGATAAAGACTAGGTGGAACTCCCCCAAGCTTGACGTTTGCAAGGTCTTTCTTTGCTGCAGCTTCCTCCTTCTCATATTCTTCTCCCACTCAGCCATCTTCCATGGAAAGGCTTTCCATCACGGAAAGATGTAGGTGGATCATTATACCTGAGGGTGGCAGCTGCTGCAATCTTCTTGAAGCGTTCTTCATATTCACAGTTCTGGTTCTCTAATCCCACATGAAGCATTGGAACTTTCCCACTTGTCGATGACGTCCTTGTATCTATCTTCCAGATCTTCAAGCCTTTTCTTGTACTCTTCAACCTTCTTTCCAGCTCCAGGTTCATGAAGTGGTGAGCATCAAGGCTGCGGTAAACCACAGTGCCATACCTGAAGGTCTTGTCCTCCAACTCATCCAGCCTTGCCTCTACCGTGCCGGTGGCCTTGGGAGCCTTCACCTCCTCCACGAGCATCACGCCCTCCTTGAAGCACACGGTCTTCGGTGGTGTCATCACGGAGTTGAGGTAGCGGTTCACAACACCCTCCTTGGGAGAGCTCTCCCCCTCTTGGTTGGATCCGGAGCAAGACATGGCTAAAACCTGACAGGCAGAAACAACAAAACAAAGATCGCTCGAGAACGCTCGGTGCGAGATCAGATCGGCAGAGAGGGGTATATATTGAGGGTTTTTAGGTCAAGACGAAGCGTCGGGATCGAAAACGAGACGAAAAAGGACTCCGAGGTGGAAAAGGGATAGCCCCACGCGGCCAGGTACTTGGGCCGCGTGGGCCCCTCTCTTTTCTCCCTCGGGTCTCCGTTTCGTCCAGTTTTCTTGTCCCATACGATGATTTCCATAAAAATTGACCTCCGTAAAATTTTATGCAATTCCGAGAAACTTTCCAACACAAAAGTTACCTTCTATTGATTTAGGGTTTCTGGAACTGCACGGTTTCTCTCAATTACCTCTTCCGGTGTTTGTAAATTCAACTCCTCCACCCTTCCGATGAAGCTCTTTCCTGCAATATAAGGTTTAAGGCGTTGTCCATTGACTACATGAGGTTTACCTTTCATGTCACCGTGAAGACGGATAGCTCCTGAACGGTACACCTCCTGTATCACTAATGGTCCCTGCCACTTTGAAGCTAGCTTCCCTGCAGAAAACTTGAAACGAGAGTTGTACAATAAAACTTGATCACCTACTTTGAATTCCTTTTTCTTAATTTTCTTGTCATGCCAAATCTTAACTTTTTCTTTAAACATCCTGGCACTTTCATAAGCTTCATTTCTCCATTCGTCAAGTAGGTTTAGGTCAAGAATTCTCTTTTCTCCCGCAGTTTTAAAATCAAAGTTCAGTTGTTTAATAGCCCATCTAGCTTTATGTTCTAGTTCAACAGGTAAGTGACAAGCTTTTCCATAAACCATTTTATAAGGAGACATTCCCATAGGATTTTTAAAAGCAGTTCTATAAGCCCACAAAGCATCATTAATCTTAATTGGCCAATCAGATCTAGACTTATTCACTGTCTTTTCCAAAATGAGTTTAATTTCCCTATTGCTTAATTCAACTTGCCCACTTGTTTGAGGATGATAAGGAGATGCAATTCTATGGTTAACATCATATTTTGCCAAAGTTTTTCTAAGAACACCATGCAAGAAATGAGAACCACCATCAGTAATTAAGAACCTAGGAACACCAAACCTGGGGAAAATGATGTCCTTGAGCATCTTCATTGCTGTGGCATGATCTGCACTTTTGGTTGGAATTGCTTCCACCCACTTTGTAACATAGTCAACTGCAACCAAAATGTGAGTATGCTTTGTCTTTGATTCTGGGAAAGGACCCATAAAGTCAAAACCCCACACATCAAATGGTTCAAGTGGCAATGAATAATTCATAGGCATTTCATTCCTCCTACCAATGTTTCCTACTCTTTGACATTTATCACAAGATTTAACATATTCAGCACAGTCCTTAAATAAAGTAGGCCAATAGAAACCAGATTGTAATACCTTTGCTCCTGTGCGATCTCCTGCATGATGCCCTCCATAGGGACTGTCATGACAATCTCTTATAATAGCCTGTTGTTCATGCTCAGGTACACAACGTCTAATAATACCATCCACACTTTTCTTATAGAGGAAAGGATCATCCCAAAAATAATGTCTAAGATCATAAAAGAATTTCTTTCTTTGTTGAGAAGTGAAGTGTGGAGGCAAAACTTTACCAACAATAAAATTTGCATAGTTGGCAAACCAAGGAGATGCAACTTTAGCACTAGAAACATTAACAATTGCAAGTTGTTCATTAACAAAGCTATCATTAATAGGAATAGGATCATCAGGTATGCTTTCCATCCTAGAGAGATGATCAGCAACTTGATTATCCTCCCCTTTCCTATCAACAATGTGTAAATCAAATTCTTGCAATAGAAGTACCCATCTTATTAGTCTAGGCTTAGCATCTTTCTTATTCATCAAGTATTTAATAGCAGAATGATCAGTATGTATTGTGACTTTTGAATCAGTAATATAAGGTCTAAACTTGTCACAAGCAAACAGTACTGCTAAAAATTCTTTCTCAGTTGTAGCATAATTCTTTTGAGCAGCATCAACGGTGTGCTTCTTTCGAGCGCTCGTGAGCCCTTGGATCAGGCAGAAGCACACGGATCGTGTGTTTCCTTCCAGTGCTTGTGAGCCGTTGGATCAGCGGTGTGTTTCTTTCGAGCGCTCGTGAGCCCTTGGATCAGGCAGAAGCACACGGATCGTGTGTTTCCTTCCAGTGCTTGTGAGCCGTTGGATCAGCGGTGTGTTTCTTTCGAGCGCTCGTGAGCCCTTGGATCAGGCAGAAGCACACGGATCGTGTGCTTCCTTCCAGTGCTTGTGAGCCGTTGGATCAGCGGTGTGTTTCTTTCGAGCGTCCGTGGAGGGGCCCGCAGAGGGTATGTCCGAAGACACGTCGCCCCCACCTCGCCCTCGTCCTCCCTCACCTCGCCCTCGTCCTCCACCTCGCCCTCGTCCTCGTCCTGCACCTCGTCCCCTCGGAGGAACTGGAGCATCGGCACCTCCCCCTCCTCCAGCATCTCCACCCTCACCTGCATTGAGAAAGGGTGAACAATTAAGCATAAAGACATGAACAAATTAAGAATTGCATCATCACCTCTACTCTCACCACTGTCAGACAGGTAACGCGGGTTCGGAATATGTTCTCTTCCACTTTTACTAACTTTCTTCTGGTGCATCTTCTTCACCAAGGAGGCCGATGATTCCTTGCCTTGGCTCATCTTGGTCAATCACCTGCAGGAATAGATCTAAGCATTCAGTTCAATCCTCAAATGCATAGCAGTTATTCACCTAGGCAGTCAGACAACAAATGATACATGCACCTTATTCATAGTATATATGTCTAATGCTCTGTAAATTAAATCTATGTTTTTCTTATATGAGGCATTTCCTCCTATTGGCAATAAAATAGCAGCTCCGGCTACTTTCGAGAAAAATGGACTTGCACATACATGCAAATCAGAATGGATAGAGCATAATTAAATATGACACCAATGACATTAAAGTGCTAACGGAAGGCTGTTTAAAGTGATACATATGGTTCCGAAATTCCTTGCCAAATTTGCACCATATGGTCTAAAGTAAGTGTGCAGTACGTTTCTTCCACTGTCTAAAGAACGCAGCAACAATTCAAAATTCAGTTGTAATCTTCAGGAAGCACTGCTTGCAGCCATTGACAACAATTTCCTAGAGCTTTTCCTGCATTTGTTCTAATCTAATAAATCTTAGCATTTCAACCACACATCAGAACGAAATCCTAGCCTAAGGACTAACTGTTTTTGCAGCTGGACCGAAGCTAAATTGCAACAGCAAGAAGCTAACCCTAACTCTAAAGCACACCAGAAGAAGAAGTAGTGGTGGTGGTACCTTGTGGTCGGGCTGAGTTGAACGGGGTGCGGTGGCGGTTTGGCTTGGCACGCGCGGGGTGGGGAATTGGGGATTTGGAACGCGCGGGGCGGGGTAAGAAAATTCCACCAAGCCTACGCCGACGGCTTGGCCGTCGGCGTATGGTTGTTGCTTTTTTTTATTTCTTAAAAGAAATCAAATATTATGGTTTTAGGGATTTAGGGATTTAGAAATTTGGAAAACCAGTACTGGACCTATTTTAGAAATGCAATATCTCGAGATTTATAGCTCCAAATAAATCAAATAAATATGTTCTGGAAAGCTTATGAATTTTTTTAACCAACCCAAGTGGTTTCATTTCATTTAGATAAATAATAAAAATGTATTATTCAAAATACCACAGAAGGTTTAAATTATAAACTTGTTTGTTTCTGATACTCTTGTAGTCCAAATATTTCCAAACCAATTTTGTTAGATCACATTTAGTCATGGTTAGTTACCCCTAAAAGTGTTTAATTTTAGGATTAACAGAACTCAATTGGTAGCTAAATCTTGATTGTTGAGTTACTGGATTAAAACAATTGTGTAGGGAGTTTGGTAACTCCAATTAATCCAAATCAAATTGTGTTGTCTTCTACACATCAGTAGCTTTCTGTAGAATTTTTACTTTGTATTTTTGTGACCAACAGAACTCAAGTTGTGCAATTAAACATGTTTGACTAGTTTCTGCCCTATTGTGTGGCTTGATGTGTGCAACCAAAAAATATGAATATGTCTCACATACAAATAGAAATACGGATTTGTAGATAGAAGCACACGGATCGTGTGTTTCCTTCGTGCGCTTGTGAGCCGTTGGATCAGCGGTGTGTTTCTTTCGAGCGCTCGTGAGCCCTTGGATCCGGGAGAAGCACACGGATCGTGTGTTTCCTTCGTGCGCTTCTGAGCCGTTGGATCAGCGGTGTGTTTCTTTCGAGCGCTCGTGAGCCCTTGGATCCGGGAGAAGCACACGGATCGTGTGTTTCCTTCGTGCGCTTCTGAGCCGTTGGATCAGCGGTGTGTTTCTTTCGAGCGCTCGTGAGCCCTTGGATCCGGGAGAAGCACACGGATCGTGTGTTTCTTTCGAGCGCTGGTGAACCGTTGGATCCGGGAGCGCCACCGGTAGTTCTATATAACCCAGTCGAAGGTAGGCATGGTACTCACTTGAGCGCAAACATGGTGTGTATTGGTCCTTGCGAGAAGTGTGTGTCCGGGTTTCACATTTCCGCATCCGAGCATCTCGCTAGGCTTTCGAGCAATTTGAAGGTAGATGGTAGGGTAGTTCCAATTGAAGAAATTTTGCACACTGAGAGTCATCTCGCTTCACTCGGGGCGAAGCTATGCCGCGATGGGTTTCCGTATAGGACCCCGCTCCAAATTCGTGCAGAAATGCTCAGGCTTGCAGATAAGTTTGACAGGAAAGTTACGAATAGTCCGTTCTACCGAACTGGAGCTGACCGTGTTTCGTACGGTCGTTCCTGTCTCTGGGTAGTTGACAGCGATGATGACGACGATTTCATGCCGTCATCAAAGGAAAGGAGGGTCGAAGCACAGAGCAAGAAGGCTGAAGCTTCGTCCAAGGGCAAAGGCAAGAAGGCAGAATCTTCGTCAAAGGGCAAGGGTGGCAGCACACGCACGACATAGGGTGGAGAAATTTATTAGTTGTTCGTGATTGTTGTAATTTGTTCTACATGCATGTTTACTTGTTTGTTAGTCAATTATGTATCGGCGGTTCAAGAATGTTCTCTGTGTAATTTATGTTGTCACTGTAATTTACATGGTTTGTTTAATATCAATGCGAAAAGTAGTTCAAAGGGGGTAGAAAAGTAGTCGAAAGGCCGGTCACTCTTTTGACACCGAGGAGTCGCTCTTTGGGTCAATAAGAAGACCAAGATGAGAGGATTTCACAACAAAATCTGAAATTTGTTGCTTTAGATTGTTGTCAACCTGCAGGAACAAATCATACGGTTTCACCCAGCTACAATCCCACCGTGGCTGCGATATCACATGCAGGGTGGGACGTAGCTGGGTAAATCCGGATAATTTGTGTGGAATGTCTAAATATAGCTGAAACAAGACACACGGTTTGAGCGCCACTTCGATCCAAGCAGCGGTAAGACGTCTCTGATGATCTACAACCGTCCGGCAAGACGTCTATGATGATCTGCAACCGTTTGGTACGGTCGCAGGTCATCACAGACGTCTTGCCGCTGGTTGCCCAAAGATGTCTCTCCGAGTGAGCTGGAATGTTTTGTGTGAGTGAGTAACCTGTCTGAGGAGTGGCCTATTTATAGGCGTCGTGTGTTTCCTTCCAGTGCTTGTGAGCCGTTGGATCAGCGGTGTGTTTCTTTCGAGCGCTCGTGAGCCCTTGGATCAGGCAGAAGCACACGGATCGTGTGTTTCCTTCCAGTGCTTGTGAGCCGTTGGATCAGCGGTGTGTTTCTTTCGAGCGCTCGTGAGCCCTTGGATCAGGCAGAAGCACACGGATCGTGTGTTTCCTTCCAGTGCTTGTGAGCCGTTGGATCAGCGGTGTGTTTCTTTCGAGCGCTCGTGAGCCCTTGGATCAGGCAGAAGCACACGGATCGTGTGCTTCCTTCCAGTGCTTGTGAGCCGTTGGATCAGCGGTGTGTTTCTTTCGAGCGCTCGTGAGCCCTTGGATCAGGCAGAAGCACACGGATCGTGTGTTTCCTTCCAGTGCTTGTGAGCCGTTGGATCAGCGGTGTGTTTCTTTCGAGCGCTCGTGAGCCCTTGGATCAGGCAGAAGCACACGGATCGTGTGCTTCCTTCCAGTGCTTGTGAGCCGTTGGATCAGCGGTGTGTTTCTTTCGAGCGCTTGTGAGCCCTTGGATCAGGCAGAAGCACACGGATCGTGTGTTTCCTAACATAACACAACCAAGCAAAAAAGTCCACTGGGCTACCCCGTTTCGACGCACGTCTATGGGGGTAGACGGAAACGTTAGGGTTTTTGTGTTAGGTTAGTCCATTGGGGCTTGTCACGTTACCATGGAACATAAGAAAACTAAACTAGACTTTATTTGTGTTAGGTTAGTCCATTGGGGCTTGTGAAACCAACTTTTATCAAAATTAATCGAAACGGAGTAGTAGCAACTAAGATAGAACAAACTTGGGTACATAGACGAATGACAACAAACTTGGGTACATAGACGAATGACAACAAACTTGCACTAGTAGGAATGTGCTTATAGCCACCAGTCTACATCTTTATTTAATCCATAATACATCACGAATAATGTAACTAACTTTTGCCGGGTCCTAAGCCGCGAGGTGCTGAGCGGCCGGCGGCTTGCACCCAAAGATAAGGAACCATCACTGGGGCAATACTCACATGAGGAGGATCCCTATGAAGTGTATACCACATATTGTCATGCACCGCTTGCGTATCCAACCTAACCAGGTAGCGACGGACGTGCTCGTCCTCCTCTCTGATATGGCGACGCACCTCCACCTCGGGGGCCGACGGCCTCTGCACCGAGGCTGGCCCACGCGACGGCCACCAAACAAGATCCGGGTCGACGACGTCACCCGGATTCCTCACCAAACTACGCGTCCCGGAAGACACCTCCCAGTGCCAGCCCGGCGGAGCCCAGTCCCGGACACTGCCCGTGTCCAACAAATGGCCGGTGGTCATCATCGATTCCCGCCGAGATCTGAAAAAATGAGTGGGGAATTTGATCAAACAACTAAGGTGCGTGCAACCTAGGTACGTAGGGGAGGGAGAGGGCAGCACCTTGGCATGGCGGACGGCACACGCGGTGGTGACGCCACGGGAGAGTGATGAGGGATCAGATATCAGTTTAGATGTGCTATGCCAATGGAGGCCATGACTACATATATATAGTGAGAAATGGGCTTCTGAGCTGTAGTATGCCCAATCAGGAAGAAGCACACGGATCGTGTGTTTCCTTCGTGTGCTTCTGAGCCGTTGGATCAGCGGTGTGTTTCTTTCGAGCGCTGGTGAGCCGTTGGATCAGGAAGAAGCACACGGATCGTGTGTTTCCTTCGTGTGTTTCTTTCGAGCGCCTGTTTCCCGCCAATTCTCCCCTTTCGGGCGAACCGGATGGAATCGTGTGTCGATTTGGGGTAGACTTTGGTTTCTCATGTTCCTATGGCCTAACATAACACAACCAAGCAAAAAAGTCCACTGGGCTACCCACTTTCGACGCACGTCTATGGGGGTAGACGGAAACGTTAGGGTTTTTCCAGCGGATTCAGGGTTTCACCGAAGCGGGGCCCCGGAGCGTCGGAACCACACCCAAACCTAGTTTGTGACATACCATATGTATAAAAGTGTGTTGTGTGTTGTAAATGTGCAAGAATCTACTCCTAGGTGTGACCGACATCACCGGCTTCACTTTCTCTCTAGTGAGTTTCTGCACTTAGAGGTGAAAACTCCCCTTTCGGGCGAACCGGATGGAATCGTGTGTCGATTTGGGGTAGACTTTGGTTTCTCATGTTCCTATGGCCTAACATAACACAACCAAGCAAAAAAGTCCACTGGGCTACCCCTTTCGACGCACGTCTATGGGGGTAGACGGAAACGTTAGGGTTTTTCCAGCGGATTCAGGGTTTCACCGAAGCGGGGCCCCGGAACGTCGGAACCCTACCCAAACCTAGCTTGTGACATACCATATGTATAAAAGTGTGTTGTGTGTTGTAAATGTGCAAGAATCTACTCCTAGGTGTGACCGACATCACCGGCATCACTTTCTCTCTAGATAGCCAGGAAAAGTTTTTATTTGTTTTACATGTATATGTTGTAGGGTTGGGTTCTGGAAAACTCAAACCGTTATTTTACGGGGGTGGGATACTGAAATTGGGAGGGCAATTATAGGTCCAATATATATATAAATTACAACTACATTAAATATTATATAGAGAAATAAAGAAATGAATATTATATACGAAAATAAATATAAAAAAACTACTAAACGCCGACGGCAGCCGTCGGTGTTTTTATCGCGTGTACGCCGACGGCAGTACCGTCGGCGTATCAACGACGCTGGACGGTTCGCGTTATGCCGCCCTTTGTACGCCGACGGGATTTAGAACGCCGACGGCAGCCGTCGGGGATGTAATTCTACGCCGACGGCGCTTCGTACGCCGACGGCCTGTTCGTCGTCTGCCTAAGCCCGTGCTGTACGCCGACGGCCCCGACAAATATCGACAGCTGAATATGATGCCAAAGCTATGACATCTCAGTCATGTTGTAATAACCGACAAACACAAATGAGCAAGAACGCAAAATGACAAAAGGTATTGAAAATAATAAGCTTCGAGCCAAAAATAAATGTCATTCTAAAGTTTTGTAGAACGTCTCTAACCTTGGTTGTTGATGTATAAATAAATTGTTATTAAATGAAAGCAAGATAACTGAATTTAGATAATTTTTTACCTCATTTAATGTAGTATATTCATAACAATGGTCAGATTTTTTAGTGTAAGACGTCACGTATTGTATAAAAATATGATAAATGAGTTTTTTTTTGCTTTTATAGAGGAAGTTGATATGGCTTCATATCCTTGATATTTAAGGGGCATTCAAAACTATCGACAGATGAATATGATGCCAAAGCTATGCCAGCTTAGTCATGTTATAATCCGCGATAAACACATATGAGTGAGAACGTAAAATGGCAAAAGGTATTTACACATAATACGTCTCAAGCCAAAAATAAATGGCATTGTAGGGTTTTGTAGAACGTCTCTAACCTTGGTTATTGATATATAAGTATATTATTGATTGAAACATGAAAGCAAGATAATTGAATTTAGGTAAGTTTTAGCCTCATTTAATGTAACATATTCATAATCAATGGTCAAATTAATAGTCTAAGGCATCACGTATTGTATAAAAATATGAGAATCTCATGTAATTTCATTACAAATAAAATAAGCAAGAGGTAGATAGATCAATTTAACCTAACGAAGTTTTTTATTTGGATATTTTACTCTATTAAGAAAAAGTATTTCCTATTCCATGGGGATGGGCAGAACATCATAGCGGTCAGTCCTCAAGTAGTCCCGAATTGTTAACCCGGTAGACAGATCCAATATCCACATAAAAACCACCAACTATATCACAATCTAAACATTAATAGAATAGATAAATTTAATATCACATAAAATGACACACATGGTCATTAATGTACTGAAAAATGGACTATTAACACAAAAAAAACTTATTTCTACACAGATGATATTTATTTAGCATGAATTGTGCTACTCTTACACATAATGTGAATGTCCAAAAATTTCATTATATTTCCCGAATGATCTCAACCAACTAATTAAACACTATGATCATATATCTAAGCAATATAAAGATTCTGCCCTCGCATTTGCGAGGGCCACCCTGCTAGTTAAGGATAAAAAAGCACGTAACTAGCCATATAACTCAAGCTATATGTTTTGGTTACTTAACATTATAGTTGTAATATTGCAAACCAAACAATGTCTATCTGCTAAATGTAATATATCTCACCTTTTATCGTCACCTATATGTGAACATGAAAATACTGTGTTCAAATTTCCGTAACTTATAACCCCTAGATGTTGCAAACATATATGACAACAATGGATGCACCAAAAATGGCATATCTACCTTTCGCATCCTATGTCATTTGAAATCATAAACTAAACATACTGAGATTACAAGGACGCCACAAAAACATGGATCGGTTAGATCTACACATTACTTCTAGTGAATCACTGAAGGGTAAAAACTGCCACACTACGGTTTGAACACGAATAATGGTAACATATGTATCATTTTGTCGTCACCTATGATCATGAGCCAAACATGTACTGTAATATTTATAGAACCTAAAATCCACAGCATGGGCTGACTAGATACAAATCTTGAGTCCATAGATTATTCTAAATAATCCTATCACGCTTCAGATTGAAGAAATTAATTCCAAATGGAAACCTAATAAAACGATTTATTTATCTCTACAATAATACAACTTGTTTGCAGTTTTTTCTATTGTAGGATGGTAAGAATGGTAACATATGATGTTATTACAGGCTTCCATGGAGTATATTTTTTTGTCATCACTTGTAAAACACGACGAAAATTTCTAGCGAAATAAGCATTCAATATGTAGATACAAATCCAGTGAAAACATGTCGATTTGGACCCACAAATTAGTTCAATTCAGGTAGTTACTAGTATGGTTGCAAACTGCATGAATAAACATAACATTTGCCATCGAACACAGCGTCGCATGTAGTGACCATGAATCAACGTGCCTAGATTTCTAGAACCAATAAATCTTTTGTCGACGCCAGTGACCAGTGGCAGAGACAGTAATATGACAAGGTTTTGCCTCCGCCACAACAAAACTTTTCCAGCTTCACTCTATATATGTGTTATCACTCACAATTTTTTAAATTTTGATGGTGTTGTTCACATTTCTGCTTGGGTCGGCCATATCTAAAAAAAACTTGCCGCCTCCGCTACGGCCAGTGACCACCAAATTAATTAACATAGGGCCGGGAATATATATGTGTATAAACCGTGACATGGGAGAAAGAACATGGAATATAATAACCTCCGGTCTCCACACACACATACCTTGTGCGCCCAATGATTGGGTTGAATCCAGCAAAGAGCCCCTGAACCCTGAATCTTTTCATGACAATGTTGGAACTCTGACGTCCCATTGGCTATGTCAATGATCTCCAATTCTACCTGGTCACGAGACGGGCCAGGTTTAACGGAGTAGATGGAATTCCTCTTGAATCCGGAGACGCTTGCAGCTCCGCCAAAGCCCGCTGTGGAATCACTCGACATGAAAAATGTTAGACCGCGAATGTTCTTGACCCTGGTCCACCTAAGCTTCATAGCCAAGGCGTTGCACTTGTAGACACGGCTGCTCAGCTGGGTGGAGCCGGCGCCCTGCACGACGGCGCCGTCCAAGACATATAGCTCGCCATTCACTTCCAGGCAGCTGCGGACGATGGTGTTCAGTTCGGGAGCTCCAAGCCACATCCCCGTGGGAGCTGCACCGGCGACATCGCACATGAAGATCCCTCCGAGGCCGCCGGATCTGCCGTCGTAGATAGCCAGGAACGTGCTGCCGCGGAAGTGAACGACGGAGCTGACCGGGCACAATGGCCAAACGGAACGGGTGCCGAGGAGCGTCCATGCTCCGTCGACCCCGACACGGCAGAAGGCGACGGTTCCCGAATCAGCAAGCGCTGCCATCGCCACGCAATCACCGGAGCCCGGCGACGAGGAAGAGAGCACGATCTGGCGGATGGCGTACTTCTTCAACTCGTCCAGCCTGACGTTGGTTTCTTGGACCCCAACAGGACACCACTCGCTCCCAAGAGGACGAAGGAGGCCCCACTGGATCCCAACCGGAGGAAGGAAGACCTCGCTCCCATTGGACGTCAACATGTGCCTAAAAGATTCAGTCACGACGTTCTCGTCCGTCGGCGGGAGCTCGACGGTGGCGCCGGTGAGCGGGTTAAGAAGCGCCATGGACGCGGCCTCGTCAACGAGGGCGAGCTAACCTCGTGACGAACCGCACAGCCTCTTGCCGCGCAGCGACGGGAGGTTCCTCCTGAAGGTCGTGACCCCGCCTTCCGCTGCCGTGTAGAAAGTGACGGCGCTGTCCGGCGAGTCTGGGTCGAACGGCTGCATCAGCAGCGGCGCAATGTACCTGGCGAAGGGCAGCGCAGCGCGCCAGGTGGGGCAGATTGACCGGAACTTGACGGCCTCGCGGCGGGATGGTAGCATCTTGCCGATGCACTCCAGGAGCTCCTCCGGCAGTGTGCTCCAGTCCGGATCCTCCGGAAGAAGCTTAGGACTTCTCCGGCGAAGCTGTGCCATGGTCGTCGGGGATGGGAATTTCCAAGAAAAACTAGAAAATGATTGGCCGGGCCTGAAGAGAGCGGCGAGTGATCACGCCATTGACATATGATCTAGCTGGAGGATGGAGGATCGAGTTGGTGAAGACTGAAAAGAAAGGAAGATTCGATCCGATCTGATGGGGATGGGGATGGGGATGGGGATGGGTGGAAGGCTGGCAGCAGGGAACTCGTGAGAGTGAGGAGGAAGATATATTGAAGAATGTATTCATGGCTTGCCTTACTGGAAAATTGGCGTTTTCTGCATGCGTTCACTCCTAGTCCTAGGGCAGCAGTACGTTTTGGACGGCGCTGACCGTATGAGATTTATTTGGACGGCCCTGCTGCCTGCAGTACGTTTTATATTTCGGTCTGAGAGATATTTGGAGATCCACCGAAATATTCAAAAATAGTGTAGGACTAATTTCGCCAACTTTATTTTTTTTTAACTAAATCTAAACTTATTTGGATTTGGTTCAAATCAAGTCCAAAAATTTCAAAGTAAATGTATTTTGCAATCTTGGAAATTTGAAACCATATCTCTGTTGGATTTTACGGGCTGACAAGGCTCATTCAACTTGGAACATGAAGTAAGACTAATTTTAATCCCACATTGCTACTATAGAGAGTGTTTGACATGTTTTTAAGGTAGCTCTTTTATGTATGTTAGGTGAGTGCATCGTCCTTGCGTTACATTGCGTAAATCAAGCTCAATTTGAAACTTATTTGGGTGGAAGAATAATATTTTGTTTGGTGCACCTACTCTATGAAAGGGTAGCTCTTTTGCGTTTAGTCTACCGTATTCCCGCGACCGTGTGCACGATCATCCGTGACAACAGTATTCCAAAAACCCATCCCTTCAGGCATCAGAATTGGAACGATAACAGTTTATGGGGAGCGTTTAGGCGTAGCTCCTCGCTTCCGTTCCACTTCTTCTGCCCAACGGTACGACTAAACCCTCTTCGCCGACGACTACGCTTCATCACCATTGCCGACAATGGCAGCATTACGGTGGTGACCTTCCAGTCAAGATGTATGTGCTATTTTTCTCTCAGTTTGCACTGAGTTTTTGGTCAGTGTGGGAATAATGGACCGTTGTGACGTACGCTGATTAATTGTTTTAATTTGGTCAACGTATTTTCCAATCAACTATAAGTTCGGAAATTTAGATCTGGAGCTGGAGTGCTTTGCATATATGGTGAATATAGTTTTTCGGAGAAAATACTGAATACAATTATTATATAAGATATGAATAATTTAAAGACACATGCGGCACGTGCATTGATGCAGTACAACCATTGCATTTTCTAACCAGCCTCCCCTCTCTCGACAAAACATGTAAGCAACCCCCTCTTTTCCTCACCAGGAAGATGTAATGGAACCTTAATAAAACACATCCAATCCACCAAATATTCTTAACATTGGCTGGCTATAAGATAAAATACATCCAATTGACGATGAACTCCTATGAAATGCTCAAGATGGGGGGCGATGAGACTCTGGAGCAATCTCCAGCGAGGGCGGTACCGGTGTTTAATGGAATATCGCTCGCTAGGAGAGAAGCTTGAAGAAACCTTAGTCGTACAACGTTTTCTCCGAGTAGTGAGTGCATTTACAAGGCTCATATGTGTGGATAAAGCTTAAATTAGAAAATAGGAAGCAATACGAGATTCTTATGCTCACATGTAGCCAGCTACCTCCATGGTCGCGACGGGTTCCAAGAGCCAAGATGTGACCTACAGTGTTGGTAATAAAAGTACATCATCGCTCGACGGGTAATAACGAAGGTGATGATCAAACCGAAACTAAGGTAGCCAAGCTTCACCGTGTCGGTAGTGTCTACCGGAACTCGCCGACCATAACGAGATCTAAAAATGCAGTGTCTTTGCTAGGAAGCCAAATTTGTCTAGAGTTTAGGACGTTGGTGATGTGACATTGTTCGCATCGAATAGTTTCATAATGGCTAAGCAAGCGTGGTCGATCTTAAGAAAACTCCATCTACTTCTCTGAGCCTTTAGATGGATGTCAAGAAGATCACAACGATACTTTGAGGTAAATGACATCGCCAATAGAAAATCCTAGGAGCTAGCTTGTCGTGAAAACGTTTTTTTTTGTTCTTCGGATGCTCTTTGTTGGATTCAAGCGAAACCAAATCCAAGGACCCAAGGTACATGTTTTTCAGATTTAATATTACATGGTTATATCCTTCTATTTATTGCTATATTGTAGTAGTCACGTTGTTTCCGTCTGGATATTCCATATCACTTTTGTTTTGTATAGAATTTATAGATACCAGTAATCATGTGCACGTACATGTTTGCTGGTCAGCGACATTAAAGATTAGGTGTCATATTTGGGGTCGGCTCGATCAATCCATACTCACACATGACCACAAAATTATTAGATGTCATTTAAATTTGACGTATATACCGTTGTTATCTACTGAAGGCCGACTTTGTTAGATTCTAAAATCCAAGTATATGCCATTAAAATTTGATGGATATAGAACATTGTTATCTGATATGTATTAGGAACTGAAGGCTTTGTTAGATTAAAAAATCCAAGTATATGTCTGGTCATGGTCATGGTCATATGGTGACGACAAAATGTTAGATATGTCATTATTTCTTCAGCGAGACTTCAACCAGCTATTAGTTACTAGGATTTCTTAACTGGAAGTACTTGTCTCTAGTATCCGATCCATGTTTTTGTTTGGTCTATCTAGGATTTCTATATTCTGCAGCACATGGAACATGTTTGGTTCATGGTTCAGTAGGTCATGGTTTTCTCAGTGTCTACCCTTATATGCATTTTAGAAATAAAATTTGTGTGTCTTAATTTTCCATGTCGCTTTCCATTTCATTTAAGATTTCTACATTATAAAAATCACATGTATGTTTGTGTTCATGGTTACAAGTGACACAAAAGATTAGATCTTATATTTCTTGGTGGACTGGTCAATACATTGTCACACGTGACCACACAAAGATTATATATATTTTATTTATAGACCATTATCCGATATGTATTGTTATCACAACATCATGGCTTTATATATTCTATAAATCATACTATGTCATGGTCATGATCATACGGGTGACCGACAAAAAGTCAGATTTATCATTATGTCAGCGGGACTTTAATCATACTGTATTTTAGTTCCAATAATATATGACATGGGAGTATTATCCAGTTATTGATACATCTTTTAATTTGGTCTAGCTTGGACTTGACTTTTCTCCTGGAAATCTCAAAATATTTTGTTGATGGTAATAGGCAGCAACGAGAAAGTTTGAAATTCCAAATTATGTAGCAGGCCATTATTAAGTTTGCAACCACATTAGGGAGTGCCCGATAAATCTATTGTGTTAGGTTGAAGTTATTCTGAATTTTTTAAGCTGGGACACGACAGAATAAGTTTCAATTTTGACGTGTAACTTTATTTACTATACCACATGATCATTAAGTAAAATCATTAGCGAGTACCTAGGATGGAGATGATTCGAGGAACACCACCAACAAGAACCTCTATATATATACTTTTAGCCAAGTGAGCGAGCTTCTAAGATACTTTGTTACACTCCACTCACTTGGTCTATCTTTGCTTCAAAATTAAGCTTCATAACTAAGTCACGAGATTTCTAATCCTAAGACATAGTATTTTGTTTTCTTGTTGGAGAACAAAAGAAATTAAGGAAATAATCTGGCCACTAATTACTTGTCAGTTCTTGTGCTTTGAGATAGATGGCGGAGGAGTGAAACTATATATGCTCATGATCAAAATTTCCCCATTGTTCGTGTCCTG
Organism: Poa pratensis; assembly: GCA_947311845.1. Lineage (NCBI taxonomy): Eukaryota > Viridiplantae > Streptophyta > Magnoliopsida > Poales > Poaceae > Poa > Poa pratensis. The sequence continues at coordinate 5,071,343 of CAMZMU010000084.1, forward strand.
CATTTATCCGGCACATAATTTTCTAATAACGTCATTTGGCATGTGATAGTGCCGTCCAAAGTGATTTCATTATCTGAAAGTTGCGTGACTGTTTTCAGGAGGCCATACATATCAACAATGGCTGAGAAAAAAGCCTCTAAGAAGAAGCACCTCCCAAGCCCACTACGGGAGAGCAGGACGTTGCCGTGTGCCAGAAGCACACGGCGAAGACCGAAAAGCACACGGCAACGTCTTTGCCGTGCGCCCCACACGGCAACGACCACACGGGGGAGAATTGCACGGGAAAGACCTCTTTGCCGTGTGTCGGATATCGGGGCGCACGGCGAAGATTATCTGTGGGACCCGCAGCGACTTGACGACGATGGACGGTGACGGCGGCTCTTTGCCGTGTGTCGTCTCTAGTGGCACACGGCAACGTGTGCAATGTTTCCCGTGTGCCCGTGCACGGAAAAGGATAACAAAGTGGGTCCCGATTGTCAGTCGTGCACCGTGCATCCATCTTTGCCGTGTGCCTGCACAGGAGCGCACGGCAACTGCATAACCTTTTACCGTGTGCTCGCGATGGAACACACGGCAATGTATCTCCTTCTTTGCCGTGTGCTGGGACACGTGTCCACAACCTGTGCGTCCTGGCGCCGGGTTTTCTGGCACTCTTTGCCGTGTGCCAGCACACGGCAAAGGTGACCATATTTTTCCTGCCAATTTTATTTTTCTCAATCCCTGCAGTTCAATAATTCCAGAACAGTTACAGAACACATATTTACACAAAATATCACATATCTCACACATATATCACATATCTCCCACCAAATATCACATGTATCATCCAAAACATCACATAGTAGTATCCTATTCAAGTCCAAATGTAGCACAACAACAAAAGGCCGCTCCGACTACATCAATGAAGCACAACAAAACAATGACGAAGCAACTCCCGGTCATCATGCCATCGATGCCATCCGCTCCTAGCTCCAATCCATCTAAAACATGGAAGAAGACACAAAGGCATGAGGATTCCAACATCCATGAATTCAACACAAAGTAGTATACAGTGCTGTTGTTGCACAGGATTTTCAAATAAATTATTGATCAAGTCTTACTTCCTATGTGTTTATTGCTTGAACATTTGGAGCCAATTTCCAGAAGTTAAAAAGGCACTAGAAGTCTAGGTGCTAATTATAAACACAAGTACATGTCCAACTACCTATTCCTGACATAAGCAAAGGATTCAAACTATTAAGTTGCTAATTATTTGTGTTGCACAAGTTGGACAAGAAATGTATTTTCTGATAGATTTAACTATGTTTGGTTGGTCACCTATTCCAACTACCTATTCCTGACTTTTCTGATAGAACAGTACAGAAGACAAAGAAGGCCTCTTGTGCATCCTTTGTTGTGACAGTTTTTTATTTTCTTTTCTCTGTGAAGATCTTGAGTTACAGGAATGGGTGTTGTAATTACTGAGATTGTAGCGAACTGCAGTGTGATGGGAAGTGAAGGCTTCTCCGCACGTACATGCATTTTACTCTAACATGCATTTCATTGGGTTTGAGCTAACTACCTGGCGGCCTGCTGAAGGTGGCGGAGTAGCGTTTGCTGCTGCTCCATCTGCTGCTCCATCTGCTGCTCCGGGTGTCTGGGCTCCATCTGCTGCTCCAGGTGTCTGGGCCATGGGCGATCCGTTCGAGGAGGCAACCTACATGCATGAAGAATTAGATGGTTAGCACCGGTTAGAAGGACATGGTAAAAAGACATAAAAACTTTGAACATGAGAACTTACGGTGTGCGGAGATGAATGAATCACCATCGCTTGAAACTGTGCCATGTCGGGAACCATCATACCGTTGCTGCGGAACATATTCTGCATATTATTTTTGAGAAGCAAGGTTAGTAAATGAAACAGTAGACTACCGTTGGTATCTTATGCACATGAAACTCACCGCGAAGACCGCCATCTGTGCCCGCATCGCCTCCATCTCCTTCCTCGTCTGCTCGGTCTCCTGCCTGTGCTTCTCCTCTAGGGCTGCGTTCCGTGCTGCCATCTCCTCCATCGCCTGATCCAATGAAATGGTTTGCATTACTTAGAACGAAAACATGCAAATAACTAGAGGACGCATCATTTTAATGAAACTAACCGCTTGTAGGTCACGTGCAGGCTCGTCGCGCCTCTGGATCTGCAGGCTGGAGCTCGTAGACCTAGCCCTCATGCTGGCTAGGCCCTCCATCTCTATAGGGAAGGTGCTGGCTCCAAGAGCAGGCCGACCGTGCCTCAGTCCTCCTCCTGACGTCATGACCAGCACCGGGTCAAAGTCCCGGGAGCTCGGGTCAATGGTCTCCCCCTCCCTCGCCTTGAGCGCATTATCGTACTTCTCCTTGCGTTTGGCTGTGGACAAGTTGAAAGAGGTGCTGGGAGTAGCGGGATCATACGGCTTGGCCTTTTTGGCGGATGCCAGCTTGGCCATGTGGTACGCCTGGTACGTGTTAGGCTCTGGCACCTTATTGTGAGCCGCCTACAATTAAAAGTGATATGGTTAGAAGAGCATATCTTGTTCCGCTTAATCAAGCATGCATAAAGAACTTGTGAAAAATAAACACTTACATATAGCTTGGCGTACCCACCCAAGGACTGGCTACCCTGGTGGTGCGTAGCCTTCACGACCAACCGATTCGCCCTGCCATTAGCGTTGATCGCCCTCCACTCGTCAGAGTCCCACCAAGCCGACAGCCGCCTCCAGCATTCCGCGTGGTTGGAGCACCAGCTAGGCCTCACCTACATAAAGGAGTATGTGGTTAGTATGCATGAAGAATAACTCAAGTGTTAGCCATGCATGTATGTAAGGAATAACAAGAAGTGTTAGCCAGGTAGGCCTCACTTACCGAATTATACTCGTGAGCCTTGGGGTACTTATAAATGGCTTTATCCCTTGTGCATGACAACCCCTTGGCCGCCTCGATCCTGACGACAGCTGCGATACGCGCCTCGTAGATCATGTCCGTCACCTTCTTGACGCCCATCTTAATGAGGATCTTCCTGCACTCTGCCTCCTTCCCCTCCTCGCATCTAAAGAACTCCTGCAATTAAGCACGACGAATGTGCAAGTTAGTGAAAAGGATGAGATGTGCTAAACGAAATGTGGTTGCTGACATACCCAGAAATCGTGGAGCACGGCCTCGTACTTAGAGCCGTGGGTGGTGTCACAACGAAGCTTGTAGTCCTCCCACCGCGTAGCTGGCACGACCTCACCGGTTGTAGGGCGTGTCACCAACCCCGGGTAGTGGGTCTTCATCAGAGAGCCAAACACGTGCCCCATGTGCCGCCCTCCATCTTCAGGCTTCTTGAACCTATTTGCAAAACCGGGAAACAAAAATGTTAATTAGAATGTGTCGAGAGATTTAAGTTTCAAAATGTAAGAAACATATTAAATAGAATGTGCATCTTACGTAGAGCCCTTTGGTTCAACCAAAGGCCGTTGTGCTAGCGGGACTGACTTTGGGAGCGCTACCGGACCTCGCAGGTACACGTCACTGGACACCTCCTTCTCACAACCCTCCTCCTCAGAATCGGAGCCATCAGCTGACGGGATCTCGGTCTCACACCCATCCCTCTCCATCTCCACCCTCTCCTCCCCTCGTCCCCCCTCCCCCTCTGTCTCCTCCCCTCGGCCTCCCTCTGTCTCCTCCCCTCGTCCTCCCTCTGTCTCCTCCCCTCCTCCCCCCTCCCCCACTGTCTCCTCTCCTCCTCCCACCCCCCTCCTCTTCCTCATCGGAGGCCTACCCTCGGTCCCTCTCGAGGAACCGCCGACTCTGGATCCTTCGCCTCTTTCCTCCTGTTGCCTCCTCTCCACCGCCTGGATCACGGCGTTGAGGGGCTTCGTCGTGCCCCCTCTCCCTCTCCTCCCTGCTTTCCTCCCGCCCCCTCTCCCTGTCCTGCCGCATGAGCTGCCTCCTACCATGTTTCTGTGGCCTGCAATGACAAACATTGAACCGATTAGTACGAATGCAAAAGCAAATAAAATAAATAGAACTCATGCTAAGCAAATAAACTAAGTGAAATAATTAGAAAGCATGTGAAGCAAATAAAATAAATAGAACTCATGCTAAGCAAATAAACTAAGTAAAATAAATAGAAGCATACATATATTGGTCAAAGTCGGGATCATCTGGATCTGGAGGTCTAGCATTAGCCAATGGAGCGTCAGTCTCATCGTCACTATCACGTGTGTCATCACCGTCGGTATCCTCACCGTCGTTCTGTGAACTTAATCGCTGGAGAAATGCCAAGTCGTTAATGTCGTCAACCTCTTCTTCGGAGTCGACACCGACACTGCCAACGTCTTCTTCCATGCCCTCACCTCCCTCTCCTCCCGTCAAGTCGATCACGAAATGGCCTGTGAGCCCACCTTCCTCTTGGAAGAATTCTCCCTCATATGTGTCGGCGTTTATGAGAGGGTTATAATCATCGTCGATTGGCATAGGTAATTTACCATACGGCGACACCTTGTACGGGACATCGTAATCCCGCAAACGAGCAATCTTGCACGCGTATGGGAGGTAATAAACTTGGGTCGCCTCTTGAGCCACGATATAGACATCTGGGCAATCCAAAAGCTTTTCTCGATTAATTTCGACTAGCCCAACAGCCGGTTCTCCTCTATAATGCTCTCGATCGAACCACTTGCACTTGAAAATAATGACCTTAGGATGCGGTCCTCCTACTCTTTTCCATTGTAGTTCATATATTTCTTCAAGTACTCCATAGTATTCTACTCCATTGCATACGGTTAACACTCCACTATTCGTTGTTTTTCGATTAGGCCGACTCTCCTCGTGGATACGGGTTCGGAAGCGATACCCATTGACGTCGTACGTGTCGTACCTAAGGACCTTATAGTGAAAACCCATGGCAACGGTTCTCAACTCCTCGTTCATTGCATGGTCTACGTCAGCCTGTAGGTTCAAGCGGAAAGCATTAGCGCCAGGTAAGGCGGGATTGAGATGATAAACTAACAAGGAGGGGAAATAGAAAGTACTTTTGCTCGCAACCAATCAATGTAATTTGGTTGGCCGTTCCCGGCACCCTCACGGAGAAAATTGTCCTCCTCGCTTGGGGAAGGTTCGTTGGCACTTGGCCAATATTGATTCATGAATTCGCTACAGAAACGAGGGAAAGTTAAGTTAGACACAAACTTATGATGAGTTGCGATACAATTATCGTAGAGAGCACTTACTCTTGGTACTCGGATGCTTCTTCTAGGTTTACCAAGACATACAAGGTTATATTGGACCACACTTCTAGACTCAATTTTTGCATCACTTTGCCGCCTGAAGTTCCCAGTTTCCCTTTGAAGAGGCTAAGCTCGGATACATGGTTGTCAGTATTGTAACGAGCGACTGGATTATGCATAGTGGGAACATCTGGCGGATAATATGTTGTGATGACGTTCGCCACCTCCTCAACGATGAATGCCTCAGCTATGGATGCTTCAATCTTGCATTTGTTTGTACATTTCTTTCGTACGGTCTTTAGCAGTCTCTCTAATGCGTACTGCCAACGGGCATGCACGGGACCTCCCATTCGTGCCTCCGTGGGGAGGTGTAAAATCATGTGGGCCATAGGAACAAAGAAGCTAGGCGGAAACATTGCCTCCAACTTGCATATCAACTCCGGAGCCACCTTTTCCATTTCATCAATCACGGTTGGAGATATCTCCTTAGCACAAAGAACGCGGAAGAAATAGCTAAGCTCCGCCAGCACCCGCCATTCTGCCTCGGGGATGAAGCCTCGAGCCATCACTGGGAGTAGCCGCTCGAGCCATATGTGGTAGTCATGACTCTTGAGCCCGATGATTTTCATGGCATCAAGCTTCACACCCCTTCTAAGATTCGCCGCGTACCCATCAGGGAACATCAACAGGGCGATCCACATGAGCGCTTCCTTCCTTTGCTCCCTTGTAAGAACGAAAGGGGCCTTTGGCTTCCTCCATCTCGTACCCCCGCCAATTGGTTGTAGTTCAAGATTTGGTCTATCGCAAATCGCCTTTTGGTCGACCCTAGCCTTGATGTTATCCCTCGACTTATCGGGGATGTCAAACATCATAGCGAAAATGGACTCCCCGATATTCTTCTCAGTGTGCATCACATCTATGTAGTGTGGAAGTTCAAGATCCGGAAAGTACGGGAGATCCCAGAAGCACGGCTTGTGAGTCCAGGCGTGTGTCACACCGTATCCCTTGTACTTACCTGGATGTTCGGGATCCTCCTCGAGAGCGTTCAACTCAGCAAGTATCTGTTTACCAGTCAAAACGGGAGGTGCCGTGTGTGTGACAACTACATCTTTTGTGAACTTCTTGGTGTCTTGTCTGAACTCATGGTCATCACGAAGGAACTGCCGATGCAAATCAAAGCAACAATACTTGCGACCCCCGGTCAACCAATAGAACTCCATAGCACTCTTGCACTGTGGGCATGGGAACCTACCGTGCACGCTCCAGCCAATGAATAGCCCAAACGCCGGTAGGTCATGCATTGAGTACTGGTACCAGACAAACATATTGAAATGTGTCTTCGTAGATCGGTCGTATGTCCTGAAACCCGTATCCCAAGCTTCTTTCAGCTCATCCATCAACGGTTGCATGTACACACTCATATTTTTTCCCGGGTAGTCAGGCCCTGGAATTATCAAGGACAGGAACATGTACTTTCGTTGCATAATAGCGCCGGGTGGGAGATTAAGCGGGATAGCAAACACGGGCCAGCAACTGTATGAGGCAGCCGTCATACCATACGGATTGAACCCATCTGTCGCCAAGGCAATTCGCACATTCCGAGCCTCGTCTGCTTTCCCCGGGGTGTGTATTTTGTCGAAATTCTTCCATGCGTCACCATCCGACGGATGTATCAACATTTTCTTCTTACTTGCGTCTTCCTTGAATCTTGTCCCATCTTTGTGCCACGTCATCATTTTTGCAGTATCCTTATCCATGTAAAGTCGTTGAATCCTTGGTATGAGTGGAAGATACCTAAGAATATTGGCTGGGACACAAGACTGTCTCTTCTGACCATCACCTGCGTCTACCTCAACATACCTAGAGGAGCCACACTTGGGACAGTAGTTGGCGAACTCGTATTCTTTCCTAAATAGGACGCATCCCTCCGGACATGCATGGATATGCTCATATGGCATGTTAAGTGCACGGAGGATTTTCTTTGCCGCGTAATAGCTTGAAGGCAGAACATGAGCTTCAGGGAGCCAACGACCAACGGTTGTCATAATTTCATCAAAACAGTCTCTAGGCAGGTTCCACCGGGCCTTGATAGCCATAATGTCACCGATTGCCTTGAGTTGTCTGTATTGGGTGTGCGCGTGAAGAGGTGCAGCCGAGGACTCCAACATATCATAGAAGGCCTTCGCGGCACCCTCTGGCTGCTCTTCCCCTTGCGCCCCTTGCGCATCACGAAAGTCATTTATCAGGCCTCCTAACCCAGTATCACGGTCACTGTCGGACTCTCTCGTCGCCTCCTCTATGATACGATCAGCCTCACCATGATAGGTCCACACATAATAGCCGGGCACAAAACCATACTTAACCAGATCTAATCCAATATCATCCCTATTGTGTATTCTGTTGTTCTTGCATTTAAAGCACGGACACCAAGCGGTAGCATTCCCCTCAACAAATGCTTGATCCAAGAATTCTTCCAGCCTAACAAACCATTCAGGGCTAATCACTGTTTTACTTTCACGACCAGTGTACATCCACTCACGGTCAGCATGATCAGCCATCTTCTTCTGCTCTTTTGGTGACAACAGTGACGCATTTCATTATATGCAGCAAGTAATAATAATAAATTTATTCAATGTCATCAGATTAATTACGCCCAAATTTTATCTTTACAGCATGCATGGGTGGTTCACCTACACTTCTAATAGGTAGGGGCCTATCCCACCCGAGTATGTGTAGATCGAGTCGTGTTCCATGTTCTACCCCGACCCGAGACGGAATTTCGGCAGCACCTCCCCGCTGTTCTTCAGAATACACGTCTCGAGCTTGTCAAGCCGAGAGGGTGTGCATCCGAAGAACAACAGGGAGGTGCTGCCGAAATTCTGTCTCAGGAAGGGGTAGAACATGAAACACGACTCGATCTACACATACTTGGGTTGTCCAAAAACGTGGACAATCCGGAAGAGTTACGGTTATAAATATGCAAAGATGGACAATCCTGCATATTTATAAATTTATAACTCTTCCGGACGGGATCTGACTCGGGTTACGCGACTTACATTGTGATCTAGACAAAAGAAAACCTATGCACTAAGATTACAAGAGATCGAGGCGAAAGATGTATACCCTCGAAGCGTGCTCGATGATGCTCTCCGTAGGGGGGGTGCGGAACAGCGGCACCGAGACGTCGATGAGCAGCTCCGGTACTACCCAAGGTCGTCTCTACCACCACCTCGACGGAGTGGAGTGGATCAGCCTGCTGTCCCCGCCATCCTTGCTCCTCCCCGACCCCGACCCCGATGCGGCGGCGGCACAAATCACTCAATCAATCTAGCAGAGCAATTAGACAATTTCTTCAGTCAATCAATCTAGCAGAACAGGACAAACCAGAACATATTAAGGGCTCGTTTGATTTAAAGGGTAGGAAAAATGGAGGGATAGGAAAAATGTAGGATTGGTATGGTCTGCCCATTGGAATCCTACGGGAATGAAAACTATAGGAATTGGTACAAATGGGTGTTTGATGGCAGTGTAGGAAAAACACAGGAAATATGTAGCACTATAATATTTTATTTGAAGTTGAGCCAATGTTAATTTCCAAAAGAGCTGGAGCAGAGCGAGAAGGGGGCGTGCACTTTTCTTCCAACCACAGGAAAATTTGCAAGAGCTCGGATCGAATGTTATTTTTCCTACGAAACAGACTAGGAAACTTCCCGTAGGAAAGAATCCTACGTATTCATTCCTTTGTATCAAACGGCCATGGTAGGAAAAAATCCTTAGGTTCACAATCCCACGAAATTCCTGTGGAAATCCCACAAATCAAATGAGCCCTAAGGAGGCAGGGGAACTTACCAATTTAGCAAGACAGGAGGTGCGGGGTGGTGTGGCGAGGAGCAAGACAGGATGAGCAGCGGGGTCGGCCGGATGGGTGGCGAGGAGGTGCGAGGTGGTGTGGCGGCGGCGCTCGGGTCGGAGATGCGGCGGCGCCCTGTTCGGATGGGTGGCGGCGGCGCCCCGGTTCGGATGAGCAGCGGCGGCGCGAGGGTCGGAGATGCGGCGGCGCCCGGTTCGGATGGGTGGCGGCGGCGCCCCGGTCGGATGGGCGGCCCCTGCGGCCGGAAGGGTGGCCGCGGCGCTGGGAAGTAGCGGTCGCCGGCGTGTGGCGGCGCTGGGGGTAGAGCGAAGCTGGGAAGTGTGTGCGTGTTGTGAGGAGAGGTCGGGGCCGGGTACGCGAGCTGAACAGATCGAGACCTAATTTCTCTTTGCCGTGTGCAGGGAAGAAGGACACGGCAAAGCAAGAATATAATTTCACCGTGTGTTTGCACACGGCAGTGGGTAATTTTTTTTAATACTGTTCTATTTATATTTATATACCACTTATTATTACAATACAATACAATAATACTCATATAGTACTCGTATACTTTTATTAATACTATTTTGGAACCACCTAGGTTTTGGAGGGGTTCCGACGCTCCGGAGCCCCTCTCCGGTGAAACCCTAGATCCGCTGGAGAAAAGTCAAAGTTGCCGTCTACCCCTTTGACCGGAGTCGAAAGGGGGTAGGCCGGTGGATTTTTTTGCTTGGTTGTGTTAGGCGAGGACATAGGAAGACCCAAAACCAAGATCCACCCCAGCCCTTGCCAAGATTCCCTCCGTTTCGCCCGAAGTGGGAGTTTCGAGCTATAAGTCCACGAACTCGGTATGGAGAAAGTGATGCCGGTGAAGCCGGTCACACACCTCAGTGAGATCTTGGACATGTACAACACCCAACACACTTGTATACATATGGTATGGAACCACCTAGGTTTTGGTGGGGTTCCGACGCTCCGGAGCCCCTCTCCGGTGAAACCCTAGATCCGCTGGAGAAAAGTCAAAGTTGCCGTCTACCCCTTTGACCGGAGTCGAAAGGGGGTAGGCCGGTGGATTTTTTTGCTTGGTTGTGTTAGGCGAGGACATAGGAAGACCCAAAACCAAGATCCACCCCAGCCCTTGCCAAGATTCCCTCCGTTTCGCCCGAAGTGGGAGTTTCGAGCTATAAGTCCACGAACTCGGTATGGAGAAAGTGATGCCGGTGAAGCCGGTCACACACCTCAGTGAGATCTTGGACATGTACAACACCCAACACACTTGTATACATATGGTATGGAACCACCTAGGTTTTGGTGGGGTTCCGACGCTCCGGAGCCCCTCTCCGGTGAAACCCTAGATCCGCTGGAGAAAAGTCAAAGTTGCCGTCTACCCCTTTGACCGGAGTCGAAAGGGGGTAGGCCGGTGGATTTTTTTGCTTGGTTGTGTTAGGCGAGGACATAGGAAGACCCAAAACCAAGATCCACCCCAGCCCTTGCCAAGATTCCCTCCGTTTCGCCCGAAGTGGGAGTTTCGAGCTATAAGTCCACGAACTCGGTATGGAGAAAGTGATGCCGGTGAAGCCGGTCACACACCTCAGTGAGATCTTGGACATGTACAACACCCAACACACTTGTATACATATGGTATGGAACCACCTAGGTTTTGGTGGGGTTCCGACGCTCCGGAGCCCCTCTCCGGTGAAACCCTAGATCCGCTGGAGAAAAGTCAAAGTTGCCGTCTACCCCTTTGACCGGAGTCGAAAGGGGGTAGGCCGGTGGATTTTTTTGCTTGGTTGTGTTAGGCGAGGACATAGGAAGACCCAAAACCAAGATCCACCCCAGCCCTTGCCAAGATTCCCTCCGTTTCGCCCGAAGTGGGAGTTTCGAGCTATAAGTCCACGAACTCGGTATGGAGAAAGTGATGCCGGTGAAGCCGGTCACACACCTCAGTGAGATCTTGGACATGTACAACACCCAACACACTTGTATACATATGGTATGGAACCACCTAGGTTTTGGTGGGGTTCCGACGCTCCGGAGCCCCTCTCCGGTGAAACCCTAGATCCGCTGGAGAAAAGTCAAAGTTGCCGTCTACCCCTTTGACCGGAGTCGAAAGGGGGTAGGCCGGTGGATTTTTTTGCTTGGTTGTGTTAGGCGAGGACATAGGAAGACCCAAAACCAAGATCCACCCCAGCCCTTGCCAAGATTCCCTCCGTTTCGCCCGAAGTGGGAGTTTCGAGCTATAAGTCCACGAACTCGGTATGGAGAAAGTGATGCCGGTGAAGCCGGTCACACACCTCAGTGAGATCTTGGACATGTACAACACCCAACACACTTGTATACATATGGTATGGAACCACCTAGGTTTTGGTGGGGTTCCGACGCTCCGGAGCCCCTCTCCGGTGAAACCCTAGATCCGCTGGAGAAAAGTCAAAGTTGCCGTCTACCCCTTTGACCGGAGTCGAAAGGGGGTAGGCCGGTGGATTTTTTTGCTTGGTTGTGTTAGGCGAGGACATAGGAAGACCCAAAACCAAGATCCACCCCAGCCCTTGCCAAGATTCCCTCCGTTTCGCCCGAAGTGGGAGTTTCGAGCTATAAGTCCACGAACTCGGTATGGAGAAAGTGATGCCGGTGAAGCCGGTCACACACCTCAGTGAGATCTTGGACATGTACAACACCCAACACACTTGTATACATATGGTATGGAACCACCTAGGTTTTGGTGGGGTTCCGACGCTCCGGAGCCCCTCTCCGGTGAAACCCTAGATCCGCTGGAGAAAAGTCAAAGTTGCCGTCTACCCCTTTGACCGGAGTCGAAAGGGGGTAGGCCGGTGGATTTTTTTGCTTGGTTGTGTTAGGCGAGGACATAGGAAGACCCAAAACCAAGATCCACCCCAGCCCTTGCCAAGATTCCCTCCGTTTCGCCCGAAGTGGGAGTTTCGAGCTATAAGTCCACGAACTCGGTATGGAGAAAGTGATGCCGGTGAAGCCGGTCACACACCTCAGTGAGATCTTGGACATGTACAACACCCAACACACTTGTATACATATGGTATGGAACCACCTAGGTTTTGGTGGGGTTCCGACGCTCCGGAGCCCCTCTCCGGTGAAACCCTAGATCCGCTGGAGAAAAGTCAAAGTTGCCGTCTACCCCTTTGACCGGAGTCGAAAGGGGGTAGGCCGGTGGATTTTTTTGCTTGGTTGTGTTAGGCGAGGACATAGGAAGACCCAAAACCAAGATCCACCCCAGCCCTTGCCAAGATTCCCTCCGTTTCGCCCGAAGTGGGAGTTTCGAGCTATAAGTCCACGAACTCGGTATGGAGAAAGTGATGCCGGTGAAGCCGGTCACACACCTCAGTGAGATCTTGGACATGTACAACACCCAACACACTTGTATACATATGGTATGGAACCACCTAGGTTTTGGTGGGGTTCCGACGCTCCGGAGCCCCTCTCCGGTGAAACCCTAGATCCGCTGGAGAAAAGTCAAAGTTGCCGTCTACCCCTTTGACCGGAGTCGAAAGGGGGTAGGCCGGTGGATTTTTTTGCTTGGTTGTGTTAGGCGAGGACATAGGAAGACCCAAAACCAAGATCCACCCCAGCCCTTGCCAAGATTCCCTCCGTTTCGCCCGAAGTGGGAGTTTCGAGCTATAAGTCCACGAACTCGGTATGGAGAAAGTGATGCCGGTGAAGCCGGTCACACACCTCAGTGAGATCTTGGACATGTACAACACCCAACACACTTGTATACATATGGTATGGAACCACCTAGGTTTTGGTGGGGTTCCGACGCTCCGGAGCCCCTCTCCGGTGAAACCCTAGATCCGCTGGAGAAAAGTCAAAGTTGCCGTCTACCCCTTTGACCGGAGTCGAAAGGGGGTAGGCCGGTGGATTTTTTTGCTTGGTTGTGTTAGGCGAGGACATAGGAAGACCCAAAACCAAGATCCACCCCAGCCCTTGCCAAGATTCCCTCCGTTTCGCCCGAAGTGGGAGTTTCGAGCTATAAGTCCACGAACTCGGTATGGAGAAAGTGATGCCGGTGAAGCCGGTCACACACCTCAGTGAGATCTTGGACATGTACAACACCCAACACACTTGTATACATATGGTATGGAACCACCTAGGTTTTGGTGGGGTTCCGACGCTCCGGAGCCCCTCTCCGGTGAAACCCTAGATCCGCTGGAGAAAAGTCAAAGTTGCCGTCTACCCCTTTGACCGGAGTCGAAAGGGGGTAGGCCGGTGGATTTTTTTTCTTGGTTGTGTTAGGCGAGGACATAGGAAGACCCAAAACCAAGATCCACCCCAGCCCTTGCCAAGATTCCCTCCGTTTCGCCCGAAGTGGGAGTTTCGAGCTATAAGTCCACGAACTCGGTATGGAGAAAGTGATGCCGGTGAAGCCGGTCACACACCTCAGTGAGATCTTGGACATGTACAACACCCAACACACTTGTATACATATGGTATGGAACCACCTAGGTTTTGGTGGGGTTCCGACGCTCCGGAGCCCCTCTCCGGTGAAACCCTAGATCCGCTGGAGAAAAGTCAAAGTTGCCGTCTACCCCTTTGACCGGAGTCGAAAGGGGGTAGGCCGGTGGATTTTTTTGCTTGGTTGTGTTAGGCGAGGACATAGGAAGACCCAAAACCAAGATCCACCCCAGCCCTTGCCAAGATTCCCTCCGTTTCGCCCGAAGTGGGAGTTTCGAGCTATAAGTCCACGAACTCGGTATGGAGAAAGTGATGCCGGTGAAGCCGGTCACACACCTCAGTGAGATCTGGACATGTACAACACCCAACACACTTGTATACATATGGTATGGAACCACCTAGGTTTTGGTGGGGTTCCGACGCTCCGGAGCCCCTCTCCGGTGAAACCCTAGATCCGCTGGAGAAAAGTCAAAGTTGCCGTCTACCCCTTTGACCGGAGTCGAAAGGGGGTAGGCCGGTGGATTTTTTTGCTTGGTTGTGTTAGGCGAGGACATAGGAAGACCCAAAACCAAGATCCACCCCAGCCCTTGCCAAGATTCCCTCCGTTTCGCCCGAAGTGGGAGTTTCGAGCTATAAGTCCACGAACTCGGTATGGAGAAAGTGATGCCGGTGAAGCCGGTCACACACCTCAGTGAGATCTTGGACATGTACAACACCCAACACACTTGTATACATATGGTATGGAACCACCTAGGTTTTGGTGGGGTTCCGACGCTCCGGAGCCCCTCTCCGGTGAAACCCTAGATCCGCTGGAGAAAAGTCAAAGTTGCCGTCTACCCCTTTGACCGGAGTCGAAAGGGGGTAGGCCGGTGGATTTTTTTTCTTGGTTGTGTTAGGCGAGGACATAGGAAGACCCAAAACCAAGATCCACCCCAGCCCTTGCCAAGATTCCCTCCGTTTCGCCCGAAGTGGGAGTTTCGAGCTATAAGTCCACGAACTCGGTATGGAGAAAGTGATGCCGGTGAAGCCGGTCACACACCTCAGTGAGATCTTGGACATGTACAACACCCAACACACTTGTATACATATGGTATGGAACCACCTAGGTTTTGGTGGGGTTCCGACGCTCCGGAGCCCCTCTCCGGTGAAACCCTAGATCCGCTGGAGAAAAGTCAAAGTTGCCGTCTACCCCTTTGACCGGAGTCGAAAGGGGGTAGGCCGGTGGATTTTTTTGCTTGGTTGTGTTAGGCGAGGACATAGGAAGACCCAAAACCAAGATCCACCCCAGCCCTTGCCAAGATTCCCTCCGTTTCGCCCGAAGTGGGAGTTTCGAGCTATAAGTCCACGAACTCGGTATGGAGAAAGTGATGCCGGTGAAGCCGGTCACACACCTCAGTGAGATCTTGGACATGTACAACACCCAACACACTTGTATACATATGGTATGGAACCACCTAGGTTTTGGTGGGGTTCCGACGCTCCGGAGCCCCTCTCCGGTGAAACCCTAGATCCGCTGGAGAAAAGTCAAAGTTGCCGTCTACCCCTTTGACCGGAGTCGAAAGGGGGTAGGCCGGTGGATTTTTTTGCTTGGTTGTGTTAGGCGAGGACATAGGAAGACCCAAAACCAAGATCCACCCCAGCCCTTGCCAAGATTCCCTCCGTTTCGCCCGAAGTGGGAGTTTCGAGCTATAAGTCCACGAACTCGGTATGGAGAAAGTGATGCCGGTGAAGCCGGTCACACACCTCAGTGAGATCTTGGACATGTACAACACCCAACACACTTGTATACATATGGTATGGAACCACCTAGGTTTTGGTGGGGTTCCGACGCTCCGGAGCCCCTCTCCGGTGAAACCCTAGATCCGCTGGAGAAAAGTCAAAGTTGCCGTCTACCCCTTTGACCGGAGTCGAAAGGGGGTAGGCCGGTGGATTTTTTTGCTTGGTTGTGTTAGGCGAGGACATAGGAAGACCCAAAACCAAGATCCACCCCAGCCCTTGCCAAGATTCCCTCCGTTTCGCCCGAAGTGGGAGTTTCGAGCTATAAGTCCACGAACTCGGTATGGAGAAAGTGATGCCGGTGAAGCCGGTCACACACCTCAGTGAGATCTTGGACATGTACAACACCCAACACACTTGTATACATATGGTATGGAACCACCTAGGTTTTGGTGGGGTTCCGACGCTCCGGAGCCCCTCTCCGGTGAAACCCTAGATCCGCTGGAGAAAAGTCAAAGTTGCCGTCTACCCCTTTGACCGGAGTCGAAAGGGGGTAGGCCGGTGGATTTTTTTGCTTGGTTGTGTTAGGCGAGGACATAGGAAGACCCAAAACCAAGATCCACCCCAGCCCTTTCCAAGATTCCCTCCGTTTCGCCCGAAGTGGGAGTTTCGAGCTATAAGTCCACGAACTCGGTATGGAGAAAGTGATGCCGGTGAAGCCGGTCACACACCTCAGTGAGATCTTGGACATGTACAACACCCAACACACTTGTATACATATGGTATGGAACCACCTAGGTTTTGGTGGGGTTCCGACGCTCCGGAGCCCCTCTCCGGTGAAACCCTAGATCCGCTGGAGAAAAGTCAAAGTTGCCGTCTACCCCTTTGACCGGAGTCGAAAGGGGGTAGGCCGGTGGATTTTTTTGCTTGGTTGTGTTAGGCGAGATCATATTTTTAGTGCAATATAATTTAATCATGGTGAAGAATGCATGTGCTATTTATATATATACTAGAAGTGGCTAAGGTAATTAAAAAAAAAATACTCTTTGCCGTGTGCATACACACGGTAAAGGATATAATCGTTGCCGTGCGCCGTTCTGCGCACACGGTGAAGACCTGACAGATGGGCCGTTGCACAAAAAATATATTGGTTAATTGATGCCGTGTGCCAGCACACGGCAAAGGGATAAATCTTTGCCGTGCTTCGTATTCGTGCACACGGCAAAGAACTGCCGTGACGGTTCCGTTACTTCCACCGGCAGGTCGGACACGTGGCCTCGGTCTTTCCCGTGCGCGTGGTGTTGCCGTGTGTATTTGTTTGTCTTTACCGTGCGTTGGTCTTTGCCGTGTGCTATTTTGATTGCGAGGCCGTGCGCTGAGGTTTGCCGTGTGCTACGCACGGCAAAGAATTGTGCTTCCGTGTGCCCGATATCTGGCACACGGCAAAGAGAGAAGCACACGGCAACGTACTGCTCTCCCGTAGTGGCCCAGCATTTGATACAAGAAAGGCCACATACCAAGATAAGTTCATAGTTCTCTGATTTGGTTATGCAAATAAAGCTTCAGTTTGGACTCGTTTACTTACATGTCAAGTATATTTTCGTAACGAAATGTATTTGCATTTTATTTCTATGTATAAAACGTGAAGAACAAATGAAAAGTTGGAAGAGCGTCGGTTCTTGATATATCTTTTTCATTAAACTAACGTATATTTGTGACCTTGGGAGGATTAGCATTTGGTGTGCAAGTTTGTTAGGTTGGGAGGTTGCAATTTCTTGTTCTAAATCACCAAGCTCTCAAAATTAGCTACATATATATGGCCTGAAATTTTGTTGCACATGTTTTACTATCGAGCACACGTGTTACCAAATAGGCAAAACACATTCATGTTATATATGCTTTCTTATCTTATCATTTTTAGCGGCTTGAGAGGAAAGTAACTACATGTCGCACAATACGCCTCCTATGTACTATTTCTACCATTGGTTCTTAATTATGTCACACAAAACACAAAGTTAGTCTTTTCTCCCTTCTCCACCGGAACTTCTCAAAAGTGTTCATTACCATCCAGCAAGCCAGGAACGAGAATGAAGAACATTGTAGGAAGATTGAGAGGGAACTCTTTCTCGTCACAATGGGGCTCTAGATTATTATATGGAGAGAATGAGAAGGAGTGAAAGGAAAGAGACATCGATCTTACTTGAGGGAAGAATTTCCAGGAATGATCGAGAAAAGGTCTCCGGACTACTAGATTGCATCAAAGGATGGCATGGTCCTGCTATTGTGGCGGTTCTTGCAATGGGCCTAATCCGAGACACGAGAAATATCCTGGATGTCCGCGCTTTGTTCCTTATGTAGCATAAAATTCCACGTACGGTCAATCTATTAGTGTCCATCGGTAGAGGTAAATGTTGACAGTTGTCCCAGGAGGATACTTCCGCCGACAGGCTACTACAATCAGCTAGTTAGATGAAATTTCTGTCAGCTGGCCAGAAAAAATCATAAATGGTCAGCTTGTCGACCTTCTAACGGCTAGTTTGGTTTCGGGCGACACTTCTATGGATAGTCGGGCACGTCTGAAGAACGACCACACTTCCAAGATTGCACAAGCCATGTCAAAAAAAAAAAAAAAAGGTTGCACAAGTGAAAGCACACCACCCGTTTAAGAGTCGGTGTTTTTTGTTCTGTTTTGAGAATTGTAAGAGTGGTCGCCGGTTGGAATCTGGAGTTTTGGTTACCGTTTTGAAAAAAAATCTCGGAGGGGCCGGGATTTCCGGTAACCACGGTAACAGGAAAATTGCCGGCGGTTATCGGACGAGATTTAAAATTTAAAATTCAAACTTAAAACGATAAAACATAAAAACATATTTTGGAAGGAAGAATTTGTCCCAAATTTAAACGGTCCGATATTTTTTGCTCAGTAAACTCATTTAACGGAGGGGGCCGAGAAATCCGGTTACCGGCCGGTAACCGCGGTAATTCGACCGGTAACCAAATCCTGGAATTCTTGATGCGTTGTCTAGGATGCGCCCGCCTCGAAGGCCCACTTATTTTCCATGGAAGAAAAGTGAACAAGTCATCGAAAATGTTGAATATATTTTGTAAGTTACAAAAAAGGAAAAGAACGCGCACATAAAACGCCAGCTTTTTTGGGAGCAAACGTAAAGCGCCAGCTGATACTCTGCTGGGGTGCATTCAGTGCCTTCCTCCTATTGCCCATATATAACGTACACCTCTGAGCAGTCTGGTGCCAACTCCCAATCGTTCGTCTCTCCCCATCCTCCTCCCATCCAATATTTCGCTCGAACATGGCGGCGCCGTCTCGTCCGATCCAACAGGACTGCTTCACCGTCTTGCCACGCGAGCTCCGGCAGTTCATCGGCGAGAGGCTGCCGTGGGGACGCGACGTGGCCAATTTCCGGCTGACCGGCAAGCTCTGGCGTGACACGGTACCGCTCGTGAACTTCACCCCTTTGCTCATGCTGCCCTACGACCCGGAGTCTCCGGACGGGGCCGTCACCTTCTACAGGCCGACGGACGGGGAGACCATCACGAAGAATCTCCCGGCGCTGCACGGCAAGGTGGTGTGCGGGTCGTCGCATGGGTGGCTGGCGCTGGAGGACGTGTCCGCCACCGTGACGCTGCTGAACCCGTTCACCGGCGCCACCGTCGACCTCCCGCCAGCCGACAAGTACTCTCGCGAGTCCAGGCGATACGCGCGGATGGACGCCGACGGCCGGTGGCTCGTCTATACTCCTGGCTTTTCTTCTGACGGCCAGCTGCGTCCCATCAGGCTAGACGAGGTGAGGGACGTGTTCTTCCGCGACATCGTGCTCTCGTCCCCGCCCGATTCCGGCAACTGCGTGGCCATGGCATTGGTCGAGTGCTCCAGGGTCGTCGCGTTCTGCCGTGTCGGCGTCGACCGAGAGTGGACGACGCTCCGTGTCGAGAAGCCACGCCCGCGTAGACGAGGCTGGAACGCTCTAGACTGGCACGCGTCGGGGTTGAGCAAGCGTGGAGGACGGTCCTTAATTACCGAGGAGCCACGCACGCGCTGGGTACCCATCATCTCAATCGTGCACTGCCGCGGCACTCGGTTCATGGCGGTCGGACAGGACAGGGAGGTCTACATCTGCGACGTCGCCGCGTCAGCTGCTCCGACGGCGACACTGGTGCCCTCCTTGCTTCTGCCTCTCATCAGGTGCCGCGGCTACCTGCATGTCAACGGCGAGCTTCACTTCGTCGGCTCCTTCAGGCGGGGGTACCAGCCCAACAGGACCCACGTCTACAAGTGTACTGATGTCTTTGCCACCAATCCGAGCTGGTCGAGAGTCCAGGACGTGGGCGACATGACAGTGTTCGTCTCCAAGAATTTCATGTCAGGCTTTAGCGGACCAAGCGTCCTCGGGCTCACCAAGAATTCGGTCTACTTCTCTGAGCCTGTCGTAGATGGACCTCTGAATTCGGTCTACTTCTCTGAGCCTGCCGTAGATGGATCTCAGAAGGATCAAGATCACGAGTTAGAGATCAGTGACATCGACAATGGCACATCGGAGTTGCTAGGTTATCACAAGAAGACCGAGAGTTCTTGGCTGGCTCCTTGCTGGATTCAACCAAAACCGAATCCGTGGACAGAAGGTACACCCATCGTCCAAACATCTTTTTCTATCATTTTAATTATTTCATGTTTTTTTCGTTGCTTCTCATCAGTTATAGATTGTTGAAATTATTAAGACAGTACATGTCTGATTATTCCGTGTTGATTTCCACCAAGACACTAGTTTATATATTCTGCAAAACCATGTCATATGTGTTATAGGTTCATGTTCATAGGCGATGAACTGATGACAAAATATATATACACTAGTCTATATATTCTGCAAAATCATGTTACACCACTTATGCACTTGGGTAATTAACCACGTGAGTTGGGCTCACTTCTTTCAAGAGGAAGTTTTGTGTCCGATAGTGAGTTCATACCGTGCCAATTCCTAGCAAAGAAACAAATGCGCTAGGAGATCGTATATCCGTAGGCGATTGAGACTTTGAAGCACCATGCAAAGCTATGTTCCACAAATTTAATGTGGTATTTACGTTGAACGAGTAAAGTTATACATATGTAGATATCAATACAAATATGCACCAATACAAAATATTGCCTTTAGGTTCTACATTTAGAAGCTCTGTCCATATATGCATGTGCGGTATTTAGAACCTCCGCTCGAAGAAGAGATGTCATATATGTGTTAGGTTCATGTTCATAGGTGAGGACAAAATATTGGATGTCACATTTGGCGGATCAGATATTTTCGAGCATGGTTACAAGTGACGACAAAAAATAGATGCAAACATATATTTGGTTGATATGTCGTCATTTGACCTGTATTTTTATGGCAACATCTAGCATTTAAAATTTGATAGTTCTCATAATCTCAGATTCATGACCACTAGTAAAAATAAAGTTTAGATTTGCATATATTTGGCTACAATCATATTGCTCTGTTTGTGATCATAAGTGGGGATAAAATATAGACGTCAAATTTGGCGGATCAGCCACTTTTCAATCATGGCCATACGCGACGATACATATATTTGGTGGATAGATTTTATTTGATCTGTAATATCATAGCAAAGACTAGCATTTAACAGAGCCTACAAATCTCATCACGTCAGATTCATGATCACTAGTGACGACAATTTTTTTGATTTGTCGTTATTTGGTCTAAAAATCATAGTTGTTATTAATACCATCAAATTATGAACTTGAAGTATTTGTCGAGTTACCCAGTTCATCTCTCCGTGGGAAAACACAACTAAATGTGAAGGTTAACATCGTTGTTCTTGTGATCCAATTTGTTGACTTCCTATTTCACATGTGCAATATTAATGACAAGCACACTTGCATATGTATTAACAGTATAGTTAGTCATGCGACACTAGTTGTCCACAATCATTTTATATATATATCTTAATTTTGATGTATGTTTTCAGGAGCACATGGTAATGCTTCAAATGGTGAAGGATCAGAAGAAAAGCATCACTGAGCCTGTTGTGAAGCAACAAAGGATCATACACCAAGGCAATAGTTGCTTTATTTTGGCGACTCAAGATCTAGTTTGAACTACCAATCTCTTTTTATGGACCAATTTATATTTATATTACTATTTATATCTAGGCCGTGAAGAACAAACAACTATTTTAAATCATGCAAAATTGTTGCTGTGTACTCGTTATACAAAGGGCATGCACCATTTGTGTGACGGTAAGGGTAGCATTTGGCCAGTCACTTCTAAAGAGGGCTACAATTTTCTTTCCGTGGCATCAAGCAGCCAACGTTTGCTGCACATGTTTTGAAGTGTCCTAAGCCGGAAACATTCTATACTATTCTATCCAAAAAGTAATAAACAGGTGCATCCCTTAAAAATAATGTATGCATTTACATTGTTCAAAATATGTAAGGTCTCCCTTTCTCCTCTACTTCAATTAATTTAGAGCAGAGAGAGTTTCCCATGAACGTTTAGAATGCTGGATTTTCTAGTTCGCCTTGCAGAAGTTTAAAGCTAGATTTTGATCCCATATTAATTTCAATCGTGGATTGAATGTTGGTAAATACATTTGATGGTATGGCTACATGTGATATTGCAATTGCTTATGAGCGATAAGGCTCCGTACGTTTTTAAACCATAGTATTCTGAAAACCATAGCAATTCGCTAGATCAATAATTCCGTCCATGCTCAAATCAACATTCCCGGCCACTTCGGCGTTGCGGCCCGGAGGAATCGGAGGGGACGAGCCAATATATTTGTAGCTGCAGGCTTATGCATATATAACTATTTCTAAGCAGACTTATTTTCCTAATCAGTACTAGAAAAACTGCCAAATTATCTATCCCGTCTTCTCTATCCCGTGCTACAATTGATTTTTAGCCTTTGGGTTGTGTAATTGGCTGCTAAAAAACAAACGAAACTGCACAATCTTTTACAATAATTGTCTAGATATGCTGAATATATGCAAGGAAATCCAGCGCAACAGCACTAATTAATTAACCCGTGCTGTCGCGTTGCAGATCACCGGTGCAACGTCTTGAGAACGCTCGCAGAAATGCCATAACATCTTTCCATTTCTGTGTCGTGGTGACAGCTGCAAGCCCATCAATGCATTCCTCAAGCCCCTGCTAGATCTGTTCATCCATTCAAACCATCTAGTACAACTCTCCGTCCGCGCGCCCATCCATGGTGTAGTCTCGCTCGCCTACGGCCTATCATCTCAATCTTGGCTCGCCATCTCTCCTCCATGGCGCAGCGGCCTCGGCCTACCCCGAGTGGAGCAAGCCCAGTGGACCGTCTTCCGCCGGAGCTCATGGAGTTCATCGGCAAGCGGCTCCCGTCTGGTCGCGAGGCCGCTGCCTTCCGCTCCGTCTGCACTACCTGGCGCGCGGCCATTCCGTTCGCGATCTTCGCGCCGGTGCTGATGCTGCCCTTCGGCTCGGACTCGCCGGATGGTGCTGTTTCCTTCTACAGCGTGACGGACCGGAATGTTTTCACCAAGGAACTGCCGGCCGTTCGTGGCAAGGCGCTTTGCGGCTCGTCGCACGGGTGGCTGGCGCTGGTGGATGACGCCGGAGACATGACGCTGCTCAACCCGTTCAGGAACAACGCCGATCTGACAATTTTCGTGTCCAACAACTTCATGGCGAGCTTCGGTGGAGCAAGCGTCTCCGGTCTGGAGAGGAATTCCGTCTGCTTCTCGGAACCTCTGTATGGACGTCAGGAAAATCCTGACCATGAGTTGCTAGCTTATCACCCAAAGATTGGGGGTTCGGAGGCTCTCTGCTGGATTAAACCGAATCTATGGACACAAGGTACGTTTTGTTTTTCCTGGTGTCTACCTTTATATATATACTAGCAAATATGCCCGTGCGTTGCAACGGGATAGAATAAATCAACATCATGGAGGTTCCGGGTTAGATGGACACTTGGTACAAATGATGCATTTCTACTATGTTAGAGCCCGGTAATAACTGTAACTTACATATTTCCTGTTATAACGTGTAGTACTATCATGAATCTGTTTGAGACCTTGTAAGAGTATTTAAAATTTTGCAATAATGGTTTGTTAATTCTTAGTTGTGTCTGCCCAGTAAGCAGTATTGCCTGTATATATTGCTATCGGTTGCCCTATACTAAACTTCTCCATATTGAAGTATAGACCTGCTAATTGCTAAAGCAGGACTACCAAGGTATATGGTCAACTAAGCAACCGGAAACAATGAATAACCTGGCAACATGGACGAAGCTGGTAAAATAGTCTGATGGGATCAGCTCAGTAGCACGAATGTCATCTTTACTAATAAACAATGATTATTACAAAATTAGTGAAGTATTTTCATAATCGCTGGTGTTAGCTGACAACATTGCCACACAAGCAGCTCCGTCTTGCCACTGGCAATATGTTTCTTAACAACATTATGAGATTGTAAAATGAAGTTGTCTATCAGACGCATGCTCCGGTGGCCAGAAAACAAAATCACACCTCCTGAGTTGTTAACAATGGTGAAAAGGTACAACCAGAAACGTCTTTTGTGTGGACATTTGTGCTGCCCTTGAACCGCCCAAGAAAACCTCCACACCTGCAGCCGAATCATTAACCTTAACCCACATGTGCAGATTGCTCAGCTGCAACTGTTTGGTCGAATTTCCGATTGGGTTCATCCTTTCCAAGCTAAGGGATCCAGAGTGAGCGATCTTGGTGGTGTGTGTATCATCAGTTAATATTCGGCTGTCATGGCTCATGGAGCACGAAAGATAGTTAAAAGCCAAACTGGCGGACTGGAAGACGATATGGCAGGGGAATCGGGCAGCGTGCGCCTCCATGGCAACCTAGCTGCACAGGATAGGACCAATCCTTGCATCCCAAAGACCAACGTGTATTTCCAGGAAAGCTTCAAATTGAGATTCGGTACCATAGATCAGGGGTATCGTCTTCCTCCCAGCGACGTCGTCCCGGGCGCCACATAGGCCAGGGGGTCCGGTCAACAGTGAGCGAAGCAGGACAACCAGATCGCCACGGGATCTCGTTCGGGGCGCGAGCGTGCTGCCGGCGCAGCTGTATATAATCGAACAGGCAAAGCATCGGCCAGCGAAGCGTACCTGATCTAGAGAAGTGGACGTCGGCAAGTTGGATGGAGAAGTGGATCGGGAGAGGAGCTAGGTGATGAAGGAGCACATGTTTTGGCCGAAGGAGCTGCTCGGCCCGGACGGCAACGTCACGACGCCGATGAGGACAGGTATTTTCACGGGAACTATCTGCGCAAAGAGAAAAAGAAAGCCTTCAAAGGTTGATGAAACTTTTTTTTTACTAACGGGTGGCATAGGTGGGTAATTATCATCAACTTTTGGGGCAATTTGGATGACGTACAACAAGAAACCTTAATGCCTTTATTATTAGGTATAGATATGTTTTGCAAATGCCAGTATGTTCAGTTCATGGCCGCATGGGTTCACTATACAAACTTAGGTATGTCATACTCACATGATAGGATGTTATATATCTGGTTTGAAACCATAGATTACACTGGATTCGTTGGTCGGTGCGCAGTTAGTTACCATGCATGTTTTTGTCCTGCTAAGGGTTTTCATGGTCTACATCTCAACGTGTTTGGCTCACCTTGATTGCCCATTATGAAAAATGTGTGTATGCGTGTGTGTTTGCCGGGTAGGTATCCGACATCTTATCATCCCATTTGTCAAAAAATTAATAGAAACAAATTTAGTGAAAACCAGTTGACTATGATGCAGTTTTTATTGTTCACAAAATCACAATAATATCTTTAGCTTAGCCACACTGTAAACACTATAAATAACTCGACATCAGAAGGAGACAATTCGTGAGGAAAATCGGTCATATCATTTTACTATGAGCGACCATATGAGCTACTTTATTGCACTACCTCACCTTGTCTACCTTGACTACTGAAATAAGCCTCATAAGTCAACATAATTACATGTGTTACATTGGCAGAGAAAAACGTTACAATACACATAAAAATAACCTTAATTCTCTGAATATCTTTTTCAATTTCTATCATAGTCAATGCACACGGTTTTTTGCGAATAACAATCTTGTGGGCATTTTCTTTTGTTATTTTAACTCAAATATGCTGCACAAACCAGTTCGTATCCATCCACTGAAATAAAAATGAAGCGGTTTGCATGAATAATTTGTGTGCGCAATATCAATATAATTTATTTATATGTAAGTTCCCATTACCGCTCTCAGTTATAACTTATACAAAATAATTATTTGTACTATTGCAGTTAAAATAACCAAGTTCATTTACTATGTTACTTATATGAGGTCGTGAGAGAGAAATAGAGAATGCCATAAATTTAACATTGCTTACATCGTATAATCTCACCACAAGCCAATGGTGGAGGAGGCGTCTATGTGCTCAATAAGAATTATGTCTATTCTCTAATCATCTTAGTCTATGTAAGCATCTTGTTAGACTTAAACAGAACCTGGCAGTAGGTTAGAATTCATCAGCATTAATTTCCAATGCCACGACACGGTGATTCCTTACCACCAAAACCATAGTAGTAAGCGCAATATGTGTTCTTAGCAAGACTACTTACACTATTCACGTGTGTTGTGTTCATAGCATCTTGGGTTTGTAAGTTACACAAATATTAACGTCTTGAGTTCATGATCACGAGTACCAACAAATGGTTAGACATGTCATATTTGGGGGCCAGACACCATAAATATTTAGATCAAGGTTATATGGTAAATTGCTAGGTTTGCATGCTTTGCAAAAAAAGTCTCAGTTTGTTTGGGCTCATTTTTACAAGCAACTACCTAAAATGTAAGTATAACATATATGTGCGAGAAGTTCCACCTTTTGAGTTTTACGAAAGGAGGTTAGGTTGCCCAGACAATATCATCATTGAAGTGTCCACTTAGTAAAGACAAACATGGTTAACAACAAGAAGCATCGATGAGGAATTGCGCAAGCGGTAGACTTCCACCCTCAGATCACAATGAATCAACTCTTCGGATTCATACAGGATCAAGATCCTGCCATGATTTTCCGTAGAAAAATCCCAGGGCACGGCTCTTCAAATTGCAAAGACTAGAGCTCAGCTTAATTGCATGAGAAAATATGGTGATGCCACTGCAAGTCAATATAATTCCAGTAATTGCCACAACTGACCATGGTTCTATTCATCCCAGTTTCTACTCCTTAGATAATTGAGTATTTTATTTTTCGTGCACGATTTATAATAATTCCCAATAGTTGCAACAACTGACCGTGGTTCTCTTCATCCCAGTTTCCACTTCTGAGATAAATATTGAGTTTTTTTGTGCACAATTTATATCAAGTTTTCTTAATGATATTGTTGGACATGGAGCAATATTTTCCAGATTGACTTTCTTTTATATCTGAATGTTGGTTACTCTTTTCAGGAGCACATGCTAATGCTTGAAACAGTGAAAGATCACAGGAGAAGTACCGCCCAAGACTTATGTGTGATGCAACGAGGGTCATTGAATAAGACCAATGTTGCTTTGTTTATGCAAATTAATATTCGGTCTGAAATACCTCTCTTTTTCCTGGACCAACATATTTTATTTTTTTATTTATCTTCAGGTCATCGAGAACATTTGACAATTCGAATCATGCAAAAATTGCTCTTATGCAATCGTTTTTCAATCTACACTACATTTGTGTGTTGCTTGTAGGGGTAGCATTGTGAGAAATATTTTTCATAAGAACGTATTGCAACTTCCTGTTTCTAAAATATGTATCTGGTGATTATTTAATTTACCAGCATAATGGTAAGTACCTGAATTTAATTTATGGGTTAAAACTATGTGGGCACAGCCACTAAATCGACATGTTTTCGCTGGATTTATATCTAGGATTTCATCGCTTTGTTACAAATTTTTGACGTGTTTGCCAAGTGACAAAAACATTAATGTTAGGTATTGTATGACAAGATTGGTAGATATGTTGTGGTCTGAAGTCCGTAATGACATCATATGTTAGTGTTCTGACCCAATTACAGTAGGCTTCAGTGAAACAAAACATTAATTGTGATAATAGAAAAATCCCCTTTATCATGTTAACACTTGGATTAAATTCGCTAAATCTAAAACCTGATGTGAAGAGCTTTGTCGACCGTAACTGGTAAGTTTTTCCTACATACAAGGGATTTTTTTTTTGACAATCATATAGGATCTTTAATTAAAATCGTTAGGAAGTAGCCTAGGCCACACAGAGATAAATTAGAGAAACAAGACACTGGTAAGTGCTAGTATTTTTTGTATTTTTTCTTTTCTTTGGAAATAGAACCAAAAAATTGATCTAAGATTCAAACTCAAGACCGGCAGATAGAGGTGGAGGACCTTCTACTTTGCTAGGAACTTCATGTGTTAGAGTAAGGATTTCATGGTATTTTTACACGCAAGTTCAAGTCTACCGAATTCTTTTGAGCAAAATAGAAATGTTTCCGTGACCCTCGAAATGACCAAAATATAAATTTCACAGAATGTTGTTGAATTTCCAAGATTGCAAAATACATTTACATTGGAATTTTTGGACTAGATTTGAACCAAACCAAATAAGTATAGATTTAGTAAAAAAATAATGTTGGCGAAATTAGTCTACACTATTTTTGAATATTTTGGTGGGTCTCCAAATATCTTTCAAAACCGAAATACAAAACGTACTGCAGGCAGAGCAGGGCCGTCCAAATAAATTTCATACGGTCAGCGCCATCCATAACCTACTGCCTAGGAGAGATCAAACGCATGCAGAAAGCGCCAATTTTCCAGCAAGAGCATCTCTAGCAGAGCCCGCATAACGTGGAACCGCAAAACTGTTTTGAGGGTCCTATTTTTCGTAGTTTACAGGTCCAAAAGTGTCGGCGCTGAACAGAAACTGAAAACGAAACGGTAAAATAGAATATGCCACAGAATATTCCGTCTCTTCTTCCTTCGCCTTTCTCTCAGATCTGCGTGCGTGAAGTAGCTAGCCTTCAGAATCAACAAAATGGGCAGCACCTAGATATGCTCAGCTAGCTAGCTGCCTCATGCGGATCGATCGATCAAACGCGGATGAGGCGCTCAGCTAGCTAGCTGCATGCGGATCGATCGATCCATGAGCTGCGTACTAGCTAGCACAGATCAATCGATCGATCCATGAAGCTGGGTGCCAGCGGCGGAACGAAGCCCGTCTGTGGTCCAGGCCGCCGCCGGGAAACGAAGCCCCCATGGTCCACGCCGCCGTCGGAAACAAAGTCCCCGTGGTCCACGCCGCCGGGAAACGAAGCTCCCGGGGCCGCCGCCGGCTTTCCGCTGGAGGTCGGTCTGGCCCACCGCCGGGGGCACGAAGCCCTCCGTGGT
This sequence comes from Poa pratensis, assembly GCA_947311845.1. Lineage (NCBI taxonomy): Eukaryota > Viridiplantae > Streptophyta > Magnoliopsida > Poales > Poaceae > Poa > Poa pratensis. The sequence continues at coordinate 5,099,964 of CAMZMU010000084.1, forward strand.
GCAGCGGCTGTAGATGCGCTACTGTTTCTGCTGATTCCGGCGAGTTTGGCGGAAAACGGCTGGATTCCGGCAAGTTCTATGGCGGAAGCTCATTGGCGGGTGCTGAATGTTCAGCCCGCCAACGCCTCGCGCGGTTTACAGGGCCCCTTCGGTTCGGGGCGAAAACTCCGAATTCACGGTTTCGAGGGCCGGATTCACGGGCCCCTCAAAAACTTTTACGGGTCGGGAGTTTTGAGGGTTCTGTTTTTTGCGTTTTTGAGGCTTCGAATCGTATCCGGCGTTATTTTGCGGTTTTGCGCGTTTTGCGGGCTCTGCTAGAGATGCTCTAAGGCAAGCCATGAACATTCCTCAATATATCTTCCTCCTCACTCTCACGAGTTCCCTGCTGCCAGCCTTCCAGCCATCCCCCATCAGATCGGATCAAATCTTCCTTTCTTTTCAGTCTTCACCAACTCGATCCTCCAACTAGATCATATGTCAATGGCGTGATCGCTCGCCGCTCTCTGCCGGCCTCCAATCATTTCCTAGTTTTTCTTGGAAATCTCCAGCCCCGACGACCATGGCACCGCTTCGTCCGAGAAGTCCTAAGCTTCTTCCGGAGGATCCGGACTGGAGCACACTGCCGGAGGAGCTCCTCGAGTGCATCGGCAAGATGCTACCGCCGCGCAGCGAGGCTCTCAAGTTCCGGTCAATCTGCCCCAGCTGGCGCTCTGCGCTGCCCTTCGCCAGGTACATTGCGCCGTTGTTGATGCTGCCGCTGGACCCCGATGCGCCGGACGGCACCGTCACCTTTTACACGGCGGCAGACGGCGGGGAGAGGACCTTCAGGAGGAACCTCCCGTCGCTCCGCGGCAAGAGGCTGTGTGGCTCGTCCCGTGGCTGGCTCGCGCTTGTCGACGACGCCGCGTCCGTCACGCTTCTCAACCCGCTCACCGGCGTCACGGTCGTGCTCCCGCCGGCGGACGAGCTCATCGCGGCTGCCTCCTTTAGGCACTTGACGATGCCCAATGGGAACCAGTGGGTCTCCTTCCTCCTGTTGGCATCCAGTGGGGCGTCCTTCCTCCTTTTGGGTGCCAGTGGTCTCATGTTGAAGTCCAAGAAACCATCGACAGGCTGGGCGAACTCAAGAAGAGCGCCATCCGCCAGATAGTGCTCTCTTCCTCACCGGGCTCCGGCGACTGCGTGGCGATGGCCGCGCTTTCTGACTCCGGGACCGTCGCGTTCTGCCGTGTCGGGGTCGACGGAGCGTGGACGCTGCTCAACACCAACCTGCCAGTCTGCCCCGTCACCTCGGTGGTTCACTTACGCGGCAGCAAGTTCCTGCTATCTACGACGCAGATCCGGAGGGCCTGGAGGGATCTCCGTCTGTGATGTTCCCGCCGCCGGTGCAGCCCGCACGGCGACGCGGGTGCAAGGACTGTATCGAGCTCCCAAACTGGCCACATGCGTCCGCAACTACCTCCAAGTAAACGGCGAGCTCTACATCGTGGCCGCCGTCGTCGTGCAGGGCGCCACCCACATCAGCAACCGTGTCTACATGTGCAACGTCTTGGCCGCCAAGCCGAGGTGGACACGGGTCAAGAACACTCGCGGTCTAACGTTTTTCATGTCCAGCACTTTCGATCACAGCAGGCTATTGCGGAGTGCAAGCGTCTCCGGACTCAGGAGCAATTCCGTCTACAGCGCTAAGCCCGACCTGTACCGTGACCAGGTAGAGTTGGAGATCATTGACATCGCCAACGGCAGGTCGGAGTTCCAGCCTTGTCACAAAAACATTGTTCAGGGTTCAGAGGCTCTTTGCTGGATTCAACCCAATCATTGGGCATAATTGAGGATTGAGGTACGTGTGAGGTTATTCCATGTTCTTTTTCTGTCTGCCATGTCACGGTTTGTATATCTTCCAGCTTTAATTCCCCATGTTCATTTGGTGGTCGCTGGCTACGACAATAGATAAGACGCTATATGTCAAATTGGCTAATATCTGTTTGCATTGCAACCATATAGACTAATAACATGAATAGTTTGACGTTACGACTCATAGTTACTCTATATATCCACATTGTTTTCTTGACATACATGTAGATTTTACTGGTTCCCGAAATCTAGGCACGTACGTTTGACTCATGGTCACTACATATGAGTATATGACGATGGGCAAATGTTCTAGAAATCTAGGCACGTTTGCAACCTTACTGGCAATATCTGAATTGAGTGTGTGGGTCGAAAGTATGTGTTCACTACATGAAAATTGAAATTTGCCTAATACATAGCCATTTGCCGAGTGTAAAAACTTCGGAACTAGGTACATATAGCTTTTGCCGAGAATTAAAAACAATAAACTCGGCAAACATTGCGCACTCGGCAAATCAACGACAATACACTTGGCAAATATTGCTCAGTCAGCAAAACAATAACAAAACAGTCGGCAAATAAAAAATACACGGCAAAATTTAGAAAAACACTAGGCAAAGTTCAAAAATACACTCAGTAAAAGTTATACTCTGCAAACTTTACGGACGTGGCCACCGCGGCCGCACTTGACGGAGCCGTGACGGCAGACGTTGTTCGCGAGTGTTCTGTGCGTACACTAGGCGCATTTTCATAATTATTCCTGCTACTTTTCTCCCGCTGGATTTCTATCCAGTGTTTGAACGCTTTGGTTGAAATTTTCGATGTTTTTTACAAGTGATGACAAAAACAAACAAAAAATACTTAGGCGAAAGTTGACAGAAAGAACGGGGTTTCAAGCCGGTAATAACTTCATATGTTAACATGGTTCTAGAAATCTTGCAGTACATGTTTGGATCATTGTCACATGAAGACAAAATGATATAAGCGTTAATTTGTCGCTATTACCATTATTCGGTTTCCAACCATAGTGGTAGACTGGTAGTTTTTATCTCGAGTGATTGGCTAGAAGTACAGTGTAGCTAACCGATCCATGTTTTCGCCCTATCCTTGCAATCTCAGTATGTTTGGTTTACGGTTACAAATGACGTATGATAAGAAAGTTAGGTGTGACAACTTTAGTGCACATACTGTTATTATGTTTGCAACATCTAGGGGTTATTAGTTATGGAATTCAAATGCAGTGTTTTCATGATCATTTATAGGTGATGATAAAAGGCTAGATATATTAGATTTAGCAGATAAACATTGTTTGGTTTGTAACAAAAATTCAAAGTACCCAGAATATATAGACTGAATTTTATGGCTAGTCACGTACTTCTTTGTTCTTCTTTGTGGTCTTAGCTAGGATTTTCATGTGTCTTAAAATCTACTCTTTGTGTAAGGTTATTGTTCAAGAGATAACCAATAAGTGCGCCATATCTATTGAAAAATAATTATTTAGCTTGATGTTTTTTTTTGAAACCAATAGCTTGATGTAAGATAGTAGGTAATAGGTAGCCCTTGCCCCGGCCAATTGTATAAAAAAATATGGCTAAAATACGGAAAGCTTCAGTGGGCAGTGTAGCAACGGTATTGCCCCTTAGCTCAAGAGAGTTCAGCTCTGTAGATATATTTTGCTAGAGATCATGGCATGACTTCCCATTAAAATCTATATCTCATGGTGCTGGTTCTAAAATTTTCTAAAATAAAGATGTGAACTTGATTGCCACAGCTGACCACTGTGTTGTTCTCAAAATTTCCAGCACTTGTCTTTTTTGTGTACAGTGTTACTTGTATATTTTTACACAATATTATTGTGCTGCAATATAACAACACATTAGTTTCGCATACTGTTATTTTATCTGAAATTTAATGGTTATTTTTAGGAAGGCATACTAATTGTTATAAACGATAGCAAAGAAACGACGAAGTGCGGAACGATCAAACCAATGGGGACACGAGATTTTAACGTGGAAAACCCCTCCAACAATGGAGGAGAAAAAACCACGGGCGCCAGCCAGCAATACTTCACTATATCGGGTGAGGTTACAAACACCGTGGGTTTACAATGTATGGCTTAGCCCAACCGGCGGCTTACAAGATGAATATATGGTGGTATAAAACCCTAGGTCGGCTGCAGTCTGACCCGGAAACAATCCGTACCATACCGCGGGGGCTGCCGCTCCGCTCTCCTTCGTCACAAGTTGGCCTTCATCAGTATAAACGAATTTGGATCACCATAAAATAACACTAATGATTGAAGCGGCGAAACAAGAGAAGAGGGGCGCCACCCAAGCCTCTACTGTGATGCAACGAGGGTCATAAAGGAAGACCATGGATGCTTAATTTGTTTTTCCAAAAAAACTATTTAGTCCGAACTCTATACAAGCTTTATTTTCATTGTTATTTCTCTCCATGCGTGAGAACAACCGATAATTCTGAATCGTGAGCAAATGTTTCTAGTTTACTTGATGTACAAACTAAAATATGTGTGTCACACTTTGTAGTGTTGTAGCATTTGGCGAACTATTTTTTATTTCCGAGAGCAGGTTGCACTATTTTTTTTCTCTACTATCAAGCTACCAACGTTCGCTACAGATGGCCTAAAATGTCAATGCATATATTTCACTACTCCATCCAGTAAGGGACATAAACAAATTTGATTGATGCATGTATGTAATGCATGTGTTCCGTGAGTTTTGCAGGAATTTTATTGCAACCTAGTCAACTCCTTCATAGGAATGGAATGTTGGAAATACATTTGGCAAGACCTAGCGGCACTAACGCTACCTTCAGCATTCTGATGGATATAATTTCCTTTAGTCGTCATTTACAAAGTAGCTTATTTGACCATACTATTTTTTCATATTAGTCTACCACTGAATTTTTGTGTACTAAGTCTTTCAAAAAAGAGTTAAAGTCTCCTTTCAGCTAACTCGAAATATAAGATTTATCGACCAGCAGTATCATTGTGTGCTAAGTATCTGACTGTTAGTTCAATTAGAGTCCAATAGTTTGTGAAACTTAACATACACTCACATTTTTATTTAGATATATTCTAAATTGTATGTATCATGATGTTCAGCTACTGCAGCCTCTATTTGTGATAGCAATAAACAAATTTCTATGAGAGATATCCCAATGGTGCGGTCCAAACGCTATATAATTTTTGTTTCGGCTTTGCGATTTCTTAGATGACTGAAAATACCTATCTCTTTTTTAAAACGGGACAAGGGCCTTTTTATTGGTTATAAGGAGAAGTAAACAAGTGGTCGAGGCCAAACGGAAAAAATCACCCCACATGACATCATACATGAATTTCTAATGCATCACTTGTGTAAAGTGTTTAATTAACTCCAGCAGTGAGACAAAAGCCCTACGCCCCTGCCCTCATCTTTGATTTTCCCTAGCACCTCATTTGGCATTACAACTTTGCAAGGAGTGCCCAAATTAGATCCACGTCACCTTCTGAACCAGTTATCACGGAAGGGCTTGCATTCTCATGTATGGAAGCAACGCCGGCCTAGATTCGCTTGGAGCAGTGACCATGGAAAAAGTGTGAAGCCAGTTCATCGGCAGACTTACAAAGGTAGGAGAGGGGCTGATGTAGCCATCCTCTAGTCAGAAGGCGGTCAGCCATCCATACATGGTTTTGAAAGGTGAGCTAGGAAAAGATTTACATTTCAGCAAAGCATAAGGTCCCCACACAGTTGAGCAAGCTTCCCAGGTTAGGCTTTGCATGAACTGGACATTTTAAGCAAAATTGGTCGAGTAGAGGCTGTTGGCAGTTTATCTCATGAAAATACAATCCATAGTCCTATGAATAATATCGATGGGTTGAAATTTCGGCAAAGGGTAATGAATTCTGGGAGATGGGGGCAATGAACTATAGAATTTGAGGTCCAACGTCCATGGTGGAGCTGTTGCGAAAATTTCCAGTTTTTTAGGAGGTACATACTAATGGAACATGGTCCTTAATACATGTGTCTACCATCCCCAATGAGAGCTAATATTTGTGTTACCATTACCAATCGAGATGACCTTGGTGTCACAAAAAGCTAGTCATCGATGTGATCGCGAGACGGAGGATGACAAACCCGCGTTTTGTGTGGGAAAACCCATTCATGCCCAAGCCCGGAGAGGCGAAGGGCATGAGAGATCCACGTTTAAAAGGCCACATAAACCTTTTGTTCTACAGACTCGTGCTCAATTACCCTATAAATATCATATTAATGGAAAATTTAGTTAGTTTAGAACTTTCTTTTGGGATAAATATATGATTTAAAATATTTTGCCGTGCTATCTTTATAAATTATTATTTATTTCCTTTCTATCTAACTTAAGATATATCTATTATAAACTACATGAGTTTTATTTTTTATAAAACAAATTTAAAATATGTAGTATGCTGTCTATTTTAATCAAATATATAAAAGACACATTTCATTCTTAAATTATCTTATCAATGTCAAGCAATTTCAGGATATTTTGAATTTCAATTTGTCTATGTATCATGTTTATGAAACATCTACCATGTGATCATCCAAACTTATTTAGGTGGAATAAATGTCCAAATTTGTCAGTGTTGACAACTGAGGTAACCGTTCGATTTTATGCAGCACTTAGGGTGAACAACTAAACTGACACTAATGTAGATATGTGTATCGGTACATATGGACCAAAATATTATATCGGTTTTACCTCTATTGTTTCTAAATTTATATGCTTGATTCCTTGTGAATCGCGCCTCAATAAAAGAAATGTGAATCATGCCTCAATAAAAATGCAATCAAGCCTAAAAATGACATGTTTTGCATTTCTAAGATGACTAAAAAATACTCAGAAATATTCGATTAATCCTCAGAATCCATACAAGTGCAAAAGTAGTGAAAAATTCATAAGTCTATAAGTAGTTGACTTAGACATAAGTCTTTCTAAGTGGAATGAAAAATAACATTCAATTGGCCAAGTCATAAAAGATGGGTATCATGCATAAAATGTTGCGGGACTGGAGTAATCTATTTTCTAAAAAGAATTGTCTGGCCCGTCTTCTCAATCTCATATTAGAATGTGTAATTCGCTGCAAAAAATGAAAAAAAGGAAATTCACAATCTTGTAAGTTGTTTCCTCGTCACCGTGTACCTAAACTTCATCCCTTGGGATATATTTATTCAAATTGAGAAATGCATTTTCTCCGAAGGAAACACACAAAATCAACATAATGCACTTTTAACGTGCCAAAAAAATTGAAATCTAAACTCAATCCACATATATTGAAACCCAAAAGAAATCCAAACCATGAATAGTACCTAATTCATATTTAATTCGAGTAGTAAAGATTGGCTATTGTTTACATTAGAATTCGTCACTTTTGTTTCTCTCGACGTCGTAGCTAGGTCGAATTTAGATTTATAAAATTTGGTACCAATGATGTGAAAAGGTTTCGATATTTTCCATGTCGACCTTTCCATTGCCAAACTTTAAACGGGTAACAGCGCCTAAATGAGTAGGAACACATGCAGAATCGACAGCTCATCCTCGTCACCAGCTGAACAGCATGCAGAAACGCCAATTCCAGTAAGATTACACATGAATGCATTCCTCTTCCGTAAGGGCTATCTTTTTCACCCTCTCCCACCCCCACCGACCAGCCCTGGATCTATTCATCAGATCCATTTCTCCCCACCGTCTCCTCCACCAGTCTACCATGGCGGCTCAGCCTCTTCGGAGGAGCACAAGGCTGCAGGCGAAGAAGGAAGACTGGAGCACAGTTCTGCCGAGCGAGCTCTGGGAGAGCCTTGTCACAAAAACATTACTGAGGGTTCAGAGGCTCTTTGCTGGATTCAACCCAATCATTGGGCATAACCACATAAGGTACGTGTGTGTATGTGTGTATCTATGGAGGTTTTTCCACGTACGATTTACTTTATGCGGTGATCGATGTCACCGTTTACATATATATGATCGAGCTACGATTCCCCCCATGTTTATTTGGTGGTCACCGGCTATGACAACTGATTAGATACTATTACTACCTCTATTTCTAAATATAACATGTTTTTTAAGTTCAATTGAACTCACAAAACGTCTTGTATTTAGAAACGGATAGAGTATATCTCATATTCTGCTAATATACAGGACGTTACTCTGTTTGCAACCATAGAGTTATATGAATGGTTCGACGTTATGACTCCTAGCTAGTTACTCTATATATCCACATTGTTTTCTTGACATGTAAATTTTATTAATTGGTTCTAGAAATCTAGGCACATTTGATTCATCGTCACTTCATACGACGATGGGCAATGTTAAATGTGACACATCTCGTGTTTATTCAGCTTACAACCATACTAGCAAGTGCCTTAGTTGAATGTGTGGGTCATATGTACGTGTTTTTGCTGGATTTTATTTCTAGGGTTTGAACACTTCAGTAGAATTTTTCGACGTGTTTTCAGGTGATGAAAATAAAAATCGAAAGATAGAACAAGGTTTGAAGCCGGTAATAACATCATATGTGAAAGTTGTTCTAGAAATCATGAAGTACATGTTCGGATCATTGTCACAGGTGACGATAAAATGAAATAAGTGTTAAATTGGTCGGTATTACAATTGTTTGGTTTCCAACCATAGTGGTAGACCGGTAGTTTGTACCCTCGAGTGATTGGCTAGAAGTACATGTGTACCTACCCGATCCATGTTTTCGCCACATCCTTACAATCTCAGTATGTTTGGTTTATTACGATTTTTTTTTATAGAAATGGGTGCCCCGGCCTCTGCAGAGTGATGATGCACACAACCTTTTTATATTAAAAAATATCAAAAGAGTATCAATCAGTTATTACAACTCACGGATCAGCCAACGTGACTACATGAATCAGCCAGCGAAACAAAGCTAATAAGAAAAGACTAATCATTGAAGTCTTCTAGTATGTTGCCATCCATGTTGGCAGCAAATAGCTCGGACGACCGCCAAGATGCGGATACATTCAGATTCCATAGTATCCCGTTGGTCCAACGGGAGAAGGAAGGACCATAGACGAATCCAGTAGATAGCGCGATGAACCACCTGCAAAAAATGAGCATCTTTGATCTTGTTAAACACCACATCATTACGACAATTCCAAACAGCCCATAAGAAAGTTACGTGTGGCAACTTTAGTGCATACACTGTTTATTATGTTTACAACATCTAGGGCTTATTAGTTATGGAAATACAAACGCAGTGTTTTCATGATCACATATAGGTGATGATAAAAGGCTAGACTTAGCAGATAAACATTGTTCGGTTTGTAACGACAATTCTAAGTACGCAGAATATATGGACTGAATTATATGGCTAGTCACGTACTTGTTTTCCTTGGTGGTTTTAGCTAGGATTTTCATGTCTCTTAAAATCTTTGCTTGTCTAAGGTTATCGTTCCAAGAGATAACCAATAAGTGCGCCATATCTACTGAAAAAATAATTATTTAGTTTGACGTGAGACAGTAGCTAACATGTAGCCCTTGCCGTCCAATTGTATAAGAAAATACGGCTAAAATATGGGGAAGCTTCAGTGGGCAGTGTAGCAACATAGTATTGCCCATTAGCTCAAGAGAGTTCAACTCTGTAAATCCATTTTGCTAGAGATCATGGCGTAACTTCCCATTAAAAACTAAACCTCCCGGTGCTGGTTCTAACATAAAGAGGTGAACTTAATTTCCTGAAACAGTATGTTGTTTATGCCCGTGGATTGCCACAGCTGACCACTGTGTTGTTCATCAACTTTCCAGCATTTATTTTGTTTGTGTACATTGTTACTTGTATATTTTTTTTACACAATATTGATGTGCTGCAATATAACAACACACTCGTTTTGCATACTAATATTTTATCTGAAATTTAATGATTATTTTCAGGAAGGCATACTAATGATTGAATGGTGAAAGGTAAGAAGAGAAGCCCCACCCAAGCCTGTTCTGTGATGCAACGAGGGTCATAAACTAAGATCATAGATGCTTAATTTGTTTTTCCAAAAAAAACATTAGTCTGAACTTTATTCCTATATCTTTTTCTGGACCAGCTTTATTTTCATTGTTATTTCTCTCCATGCTGTGAGACCAACAGATAATTTTGAATCGTGAGCAAATTGTTCTTATTTACTTGATATAAAACTACAATATATGTGTGTCACACTTGTAGTTGTAGCATTCGGCGAACTATTTTTCCTTTCCATGAGCAGGTTGCGCTACTTTTCTGCCTACTATCAAGCTGCCAACGTTTGCTACAGATGGCCTAAAATGTCGATGCACATATTTCACTTCTCCATCCAGTAAGGGTCATAAAAAATTTGATTGATGCATGTATGCAATGCATGCGTTCCTTTAGTTCTGCAAGAATTTTATTGCAACCTAGTCAACTCCTTCATAGGAATGGAATGTCGGAAATACATTTGGCAAGACCTAGCGAGACTAAGGCTACCTTCAGCATTCCGATGGATATAACTTCCTTTAGTCGTCATTTAAAAAGTAGCTTATTTGTCCGTACTATTTTTCATATTAGTCTACCACTGAATTTTTGTGTACCAAGTCTTCCAAAAAGGAGTTACAGTGTCCTTTCGGCTAACTAGAAATATAAGATTTATCCACCAGGTGTATTAGTATGTGCTAGGTATCTGAGTGTTAGTTGAATTAGAGTCCACTAGTTTGTGAAACGTAACACACACTCACATTTTTATGTAGATATATACTAAACTGCGTGTATCATGATGTTCAGCTACTGCAACCTCTATTGTGATAGCAATAAGAAAATTCCTATGAGAGCTATACCTATGGTGCGAGCCAAACACTATATAGATATTGTTTCGGTTTTGCTATTTCTTAGGTGACTGAAAAACACCTCTCTTTTTTAAACTGGGAAACTTTTTAATTTTTTATTGATTAAGGAGAAGGAAACAAGTGGTCGAGGCCAAACACAAAAAATCACACCACATGACATCTTACATGAATTTCTAATGCATCACCTATGTAAAGTGTTTAATTAGCTCAAGCAGATAGCCAAGCCCTGCCCTCCTCTTTGATTTTCCCTAGCACCTCGTTTGGCATTACAACTTGTGAAGAGTGCCCGGGTGCATGGTGAAATTGTGCAAAATTAGATCCATGTCGCCTTCTAAACTAATTATCACAAAAGGACTCGTATTCTCGATCCTGGCAGCAACGGCGTTCTTGATTCGCTTGGAGTAGTGACCATGGAAAAACGTGTGAAGCCAGTTCATCAGCAGACTTACAAAGGTAGGAAACGGGCTGATGGAGCCATCCTCTAGTCGGAAGGCGGTCAGCCATCCATACATGGTTTTGAAAGGCGAGCTAGAAAAAGATTTGCATTTCAGCGAAGCATACGGTCCCCACACAGTCGAGCAATATAATCCATTGTCCTATGAATCAGATTGGCGGGTTGAATTTTGGCAAACCATGATTAATTCTGCGAGATGGAGGCAATGAACTATTGAATTTTGAGGTCCAATATCCATGTTCCATGGTGGAGCTCTTGCATGAATTTCGTGTTTGTTAGGAGGCACATAGTAATGGAACATATAGTTCTTAAGACATGTGTCTATACCATCCCCAGGTAGAGCTAATTTTTCTTTGTGTTACCATTTGCAATTAAGATTCCTTGGTTGTCACAAAAAACTAGTCATCAACGTGATTGCAAGGCGGAGGATGACCAACCATGGCTTTGTGTGGGGTAAATGCCAAAGCCCACGGAGGGGAAGGGCATGAGAGAATTTATCCATCTTTGAAATGTCGATGCCACACAAACCTCGGCTTTATCCCATCTCATTCTCATGTTACAAATGTGTAATTCGCTGCAAAAACGAAAAAAAAAGATTCAAAATCTTTTAAGTTGTTTCCTCATCACCATGTACCTAAATTTTGTCGCTTGGGATATATTTATTTAAATCCTAGGGCTATGTATTTTCTCCGAAGAAAACACACAACATCAACATAATATACTTTTAATGTGCCAAAAAATTAAATCTAAACTCAATCCACATATATTGAAACCCAAAAGAAATCCAAACCATTAATAGTACCTAATTCATATTTGATTTGAGTAGTAAAATTGGCTACTGTTTACATTAGAATTCGTCACTTTTGTTTCTCTCGACGTCGTAGCTAGGTCGAATTTAGATTTAAAATTTTGTACCAATGATGTGAAAAAGGTTCCGATATTTTCCATGTCTACCTTTTCATTGGAGTAAATTACATAAAACTTGCCAAATTTTAAACGGGTAACAGCGCCTAAATGGGTATAGGCCGAACACATGCAGAATCGACAGCTCATCCTCGTCACCAGCTGAACAGCATGCACAAACGCCAATCTTTACTATTAAATGGGAGTTGGTCGTTCGTGTAACCGAGCGAACCGTGGTCCGCCAGACTATGGTCTGCCTCGATCGCCCCTCGCGCGATGACCGCTTGGCCCGGCCCATCAACGTCGTCGCACTCGCACGCAGGCTCGCTCAGCCTCACAACCTGCCCCCGTAGTCCCGGTTCTTTTTTTGTCAGAGAGACATCAGGTGGACTAGGGTTCTACTCTATCGCCGCCTCCACTAACGAGTCCCGCCGCCGCTAGCAGGTTCCCATCTCGGAGGAGCGGGCGGAGCATCTCCTCCTCTTGAGCCGGTGGTGGCACGAGCTCTTCACCGGGGTCGCCAGCGCCTTGGAGCGCCAGCCTCCTCGAAGTCGGCTTCTTCTTCGACGTTAAGTCCGCGGACGAGTCCTCCCAATCACCTGACGGCGGGCTGAAAGAGGAGGCTTCTCGGAGGAATGCTGTGACAAGGAGGACGTCGAGAGGAAGGCGGCCATGGAACAGCTGAGGTGCGAGTGGAATCCTAGCTGCAATCCACGACTGCGGGTGGCACTATTGAAGACGAAGACCTACTCCTTGCGCCCCCACGATCCTCCTTCCCTCTGAGCGCCGCCAACCCGCACCAAGATTTGAGACGCCAGCGCACGCGGCGCCCCTGACACCCCATTTTCTCCTTCAGGCCGGCCATCTTCCTAATCTTCAGGTCCGGAAAATCTCTAACGGTGCTGTTTTTGGTTTAGCCTGCGTAAGTTCATGTTCTGGGGTTGCAGATGGAGGCGATTAAAGGAACTTAAGTGCATGGTTTTGGATTGCAGATGGACTAAGTTCTTGCTTAAAAATGGTGACCCCGTTTAGAGCTGGAATTGGTGCTTGGTTAGCCACTTAGCCATGGTGTCTTTGTAACTACACTAAGTTCCCTGGTTCCTGCTTAAAAATTTGCAAGATTACAATAATAAACTAGATCTAGAAGCCCTCAAACAAGATCAAGCTCGGTACGTTGGAAGCGAAAAAATGACAAGGTAGTAAGAAGTTCATAATTCTGAACCTGCCCATAGAGATAATCCCTAATGTGCAGCCAAGGTTCAGGGAGGTGATCCAGGTTTCCAGGAAGGTTATTTGCTTGTGCAATTCAGTTCAGATTTAGCCTGTTGCTTTAAGGAGTAGACCTTGATTATATTGGATCAGCATTATTGGTATTTTGGTAGTGGTTAAGTATGGGATATGCACCTGCCATTTGTCTATGCATAATTTTTCTGTTCATGCATGTCATCCTTTTGACTTAGCGTATGATGTGTTCAGCGATGTCATTGGTGACTCATGTGAAGTTGCTGATTTTGATTCAGGTGCAATGGGACCGTGGCAACCATGGAGAATATATGCATGAAGCCGTGAGCATTAAGCAGCTTAGCTATTTATCATTCTTGGCCTTTTCAGTTGGATTTAGTATAGCTGGATTACCTGCCTCTTAGATGATTAACAAAGACTAACATTATCTCTTTATTCTTGCATCTTATACCCTCAGCTTGAGAAAAAACAAACCTTATTATTTCTATTCGTAAAATTAATATTTAATTCGGGGGATTCAGTTGGCATTGATTCCTAAAATGTGTTGTTTTTTCGTTTGGTTTATCGTGGTGTGTTCACGTTGGCGCACAAGTCATCTTACAGTAGAATGATGAGGACAATCAACTGAGCTCCAACAACTTATCTGCTATGTTTGTTGAGCTTATGTAAACAATCAGACCTCAGACCTGTTAAAGAAAAGCAATCTGTAGAACTTCTACTGAAGGAGACGCTTATCATTTAGGTTAATTGTTGTGAGACCTATGAAAGAAAACCAATCTGTACAACGTTTGCCTGATCCCTATGCCTTTTCTACATATTCTGTTCCATCTATAGGTTAATTGTTATGAGGGAAAAACTGCATTCTAGATCAATGTAGATGTCAAGCTGGAATAAGAACAGTCAATAGCTTCTCAATATGGACATTGTTATCCATGGACTACTGGGTAGTTATACTGAGTACTTTTATCTACATATACTGAATCTGTGCATACGCAAATTGTCGTATGATTTACTTCCTTGGTCCTTATGTTGCAGTCCTGCTGCTACTGAAGTAATATGTACTGTGTTTTTTTTCTTTTTGTTCAATAGTAGGGGCAATGTCGGCTCTCCACAGTCCACACAAGGTAGTATTACCTCCTCGCAGGATTAGGAGGAGATATGTTCTTCACAACTGCATGGGAGTGGTCAAATGCACGCCTCCCCCACACGTATGATGAGCATTTTTTTCAGGTATAAACAGTCTCATTGTACCATCTCACATTTCTAACATAGTATTATACTATTATAGCCTCTATCACTCATAGAACCTGATACAATTTGTCTCCTATCATTTTAAATGTTATAGCCTCCGCGGATGTTCTGTAGAAAGTTTAAATTTGATTGACCATTCAAGTTGATTGTGTAGCTAGCACTCTTGAATGCCTATAACTAGGTGAAATTATTACAAGTTTGTGAAATTATTACAAGTTTGACGGTCTACAAGTTTGATTTTATGTGCATTTTCAATGTTCTTGGACAAAATGATATGATACATTTTGAGAATATCAAAGTTCACTGTGGTATAACTCTTTCTATGATAGTGGTGTCCCTAAAATGGTGTAGAAATTCACGGTGTAGTAGATTTTCCCGGACTGATTCTGATTCAAATTGTAAGTATCTGATATTTCACAGATAGCCACGTTGTAGAAATCATGACATCTTTCTTTTCCCATTGAAAACCCAATACGACACCCTATATGTGCATCCATCTGGGAGTTGTTGTTAATTTGGCCATATGTTCTGTTGTCTGATTGAATATTAACTTTTTGAAAAGTACATGGCTGAGTTGACCAATTTAGAATATTTTGCAGTCCCAGAGGCATATAATTGTTGCAAGACATGTACGCCACACTTTGGAGTTCTCGACATCCACACGGGCAAAGAATGTGTGATGTGCTGTACATGCAAGCCTCCGCCACCACTGTGAGCTCAGGCAACTGTCTCCTTTCCTCAGTCATCCGCTACCGTAATCATCAGGTCGTTGGCGCTGCAGCAACCATGTACCCATTTGGTGAACACAATTCCACTCTTTCTTCTTTTTTGTGGGGAAGTTGTACTACTGCCTTTGTGATGTACAATTGCATGCGTTAATTGAGTGAGCACCATTTCCATGGTGCTAGATATATCTCCTGTTTTCTTTCTTCTGTATCCATGATTCTTGGTAGAAATGGAGTAGGTTGTATAGAGTACTTAGCTTTCTGTAGTTCTTCCAATTGAAGGAAGTGTAGGAACTTGGATGTAATAAACGATGATTTGAGTCGTTGAATCGTATTCAGTAGTGTTCAAGAATAAGAATGGATAGAGTGGAAGCATATGCATGTTGTTTCAATATATTGCATACTGTTTGAGCAGGTAAAAATTATTTATATGTGTGTTCTTGAATTGATAAGAAAGCATATTTCAGCATATACATTTATATCTGAAGATATGATACTGATATATAGCCAAAACTATGTTGCGTTTGCTTGATCGTTCTTACGAATCTGTCTCAAGGGCATGTGATTGTGATGTGAGAATTGAGATAGGGAAAGCATGGTGGCAAACTTTTTTTGGTACCAGAGGGAGGTGGAGCTGGAGAGAAATTTTTGTTTGGGACGCGATGAGAAGGCTTCATGTGTATTATTTTCAAATGTGTGACACGAAATGAATTCGAGGTAGCCGTAGCAACGCACGGGCATTCAACTAGAAAACGGATATCGAGAAACTGCCAAAAACTAGAAATCAAAGTTCCCAAAATTAATTTATCTTATCATTCACTAAAATCCAAAAAAAATGAAGAAGAAAATAAAAATATAGAAATTTACCAATTTGTTTTGTTCTTCTATCAAATTTTCTCGATTTTTCTTGAAACGTGTGGATTTACTCAGTAACCATATAGTTCATGGACCAAAATAAACAGTTTTCTTATAACTACTCATTTCAGTTGTCACTTCACAGGTACCGCCAACAAACAACAAATGCATACAAATGCGTCGGTTCAAATTGTAGGGATGAAACATAACTTGAGCATGAAATGTGGTTTGAGTAACGCAAATCATGATTTTTCAGGCAGTAAGAGGTCATAATTGGTTAAGCAGGTGCCTAAAGCGGGCTAATTTCCAAGGCGCTAGCAGGACGCCTTATTGCCTAGCCGTTGCCTAAGGGTTCTAAGGTGGACGCCTAAAAAATCATGACCCAAACGAAATACTCTTTCCCTCGGATGGATTGTGTTTTTATTCATAGGAGAGTTGTCTTCATTAACATATCTCCGCATCACTGGAAATTTACAGGAATGCTATGTTTAAGACGAGAAAATAAAATTTAAAAACCCGTAGCAACGCACGGGCATTCTACTAGTTCCAGTAAGATTACACATGAATGCATTCCTCTTCCGTCAGACTATCTTTTTCACCCTGATCTCCCACCCCCACCGACCATCCCTGGATCTTTTCCTCAGATCCAATCCTCCCCACCGTCTCCTCCACCAGTCTATCATGGCGGCTCAGCCTCTTCGGAGGAGCACAAGGCTGCAGGCGAAGAAGCAAGACTGGAGCACAGTTCGGCCATGCGAGCTCTGGGAGAGCATCGGCGAAAGGCTACCGTCCGGCCGCGACGCCGCCAACTTCCGGTCCATGTGCAGGCTCTGGTGCGCCTCGCTGCCCTTCACCAAGTTCGCGCCGGTTCTAATGCTTCCTTTCGAACCGGAGTCTCTGGACGGCGCCGTCACCTTCTACAGGCCGACGGACGAGAAAGCCTTCACCAAAAAAATTCCTGCCCTGCACAGCAAGGTGGTGTGCGGCTCGTCGCATGGCTGGCTGGCCCTCGTCGACGAGGCCGCGTGCCTGACACTTCTGAACCCGTTCACCGGCGCCACCGTCGCGCTGCCTCCCACCGATGGCCACTTCGCCTCCGACTTCTCGATACCCGCCTTGTTTGTTGACGGCCGCTGGCTCCGCAGATCGTTCTTTGATGACAACGAGCTGGACGAGGTAGAGCTATGCGAGATGCGCGACATGTTATTCACCGAGGTCGTGCTCTCCTCGCCTGCCGACTCCGGCCACTGTACTGTGATGGCGGTGCTCAGCGACTCGTATGATGTCGCCTTCTGCCGCGTCGGCGTCGATGCGTCGTGGAAGCTGCTCAAAACCGACCTGGCACATCCAGTCAGCTCCATCGTCCACTGCCGGAACAGGTTCCTGGCAATCAGCCTCGCTGGTCAGGTCTCCATCTGCAACGTTGCCGGTGCAACTCCGACGGCGAGGCTGGTGCAGTGGTTGCATCTGCCCACAGAGGTCTCCTCCCGTGCCTATCTACAGGTGAGGAACGAGCTGCACCTCGTGGGCACCGTTCTGCAGGGCTCCACCCACCGCATCAGGGTCTACAAGTGCAATGTCTTTGCTCGGACGCCGGTGTGGTCCAGGGTGGATAATGCCGGCGATCTCACATTGCTCACGTCGAGCAATCTCATGGCCGGCCATTTTGGAGGGAGCGTCTCGGCGCTCAAGAAGAACTCGGTCTATTTCGCTGCCCACTTCTATGAGCTTCTCAGCCGCTGTAAGCGTCTTGATGATGGATGTAAACATAGCCACTTGGACAATGCATTAGAGATCATCGACATCACCAGTGGCACCTCAGAGTGGTTTTCCTACCGCAACACTTACGGCTCTTCCGAGTCTCTTTGTTGGATTATTCCGAATCCATGGACACAAGGTACGTTTGTATCCAGCCCCTCCCTTGTTTTAATTTTCTCTATGTCTGGGATATATATATATATATTTATTGGTACAAGAAATCATGCAGCGCATATTTTGCTCATGGTCATTTATAGTTGAAAACAAAATATTAAATATGTTGTATTTGGCGAGTACACTCATAATTCATGCCATGCTGCTTTTGTGGCATCTATCGAGTTTATAGATCACGTGTGACAACAAAAGTATAGATATGTTATAATTGTCGGTATTAGCGTTATTCGGTTTGAAACCATGCATAGTGGTAATTTGTACCCTCAAGTAATTGACTGGAAGTATATGTCTAGCTACTGGATCCATGTTTTCGATGAATTATTATACAGGATCTAGATATGTTTGTTTATAGTTCCAAATGGCATATGATAAGAAAGTCAGGTATGCCATATTTGGTGCATACATTGTTATTATGTTTTTGTGAGCATGTACAGCCTGTAATAACAACGATAGTGGTAAGTACCCAAAATATATACATTGAAGTATATGCCTAGTTGTGTACTTCAACAGAAATCTTCTTGGTGGTTATAACGAGGATTTCGTGTCTCCTAAACTCCTTGCTTATCTAAGTTTATCTCATTACAAGAGATAGCCAAAAAAATAAGTCCGGCATAATTTTAGTTTGACGTAAGGCGGCTGGTAATAACAGGTAGCCCATGCCCAGAACTGCTATGAAAAAATACGGCTAAAATATAGGGAACCTGTTGTGGGCGGTGTAGAAAGGTAGTCTTGGTCTTAACTAAAACTCATGGTACTGGTCCTAAAATTTTCCAAGATAAAGAGACCAACTTAATTTCCTGAAAAAGTATGGTGTTTGAGCCGGGTGATTGCCACAGCTGACCATTGTGTTCTTGATCAAAATTTCCAGAATATTTTATTTATGTACATTGTAAGTTTCATAGTTTTAAACAATATTGGTGTGTGCATACAATTTAAAAACAAAGTAGTTTTGCAAACAGATTATTTATCTAAAATTTAATGGTTGTTTTCAGGAAGGCATACTAAAGCTTGATGGGTTGAAATGATAATGGTGAGTACCAAAATATATAGATTAAATTATATGCCTAGTTACATACCTTATGTTCTTTGTGGTGGTCTTACCTGGGATTTTCATGTCTCCTAAATATTTGCTTGTCCCAGTTTATCGTTACAAGAGATAACCAAAAAATTAAGTATGCCATATTTATTTAAACCCCATTATTTCGTTTTGTCGTAAGGCGGGTAGGTAATAGTTAGCCCATGCCCACCATTGATATTAAAAAAAAACTCTCTTCTATAAAGCTAGAGCTGGTGGTTTCATACTAGGAAAAGGGTCAGTCGGAGGGATAGGAGAGGCTTTGACACTCTCGCCATCCTGATCAGCTGGAGACTTTGGAAGCAGCGCAATGCTAGAGCTTTTCTGAAGGTATCCCAGCAGTTCGACGTCCCAGGTTTGATCAATCAAATTGTTGCTGAATGGGAACAGTGGAGAGCAGCAGGTTTAGGTGGGAGTAGCAACTTTGCGAGAGTAGTTCACTGATTAGTTGGTGTTGGTGTGGTGTGGGTGTGTGACAGACATTGTGCGCAATGATTCTGTCAATGTTTGTACCAAAATTCTCTCTCCTATAAAGCTACGGTACGCGATAGCATACTCTCTAAAAAAGATATAAAAAAATACGACTACAATATAGGGAATCTTCAATGGGCAGTGTAGAAAGGTAGCCTTGCCCCTTAGTTCATGAGGGTTCAACTCTTCAGATCCATTTTTTTAGAGAATTTGGCATGACTTCCCATTGTTAACTATATCTCATGGTGTTGGTCCTAAAGATTTTCAAGATAAAGACACCAACATCATTTCCTGAAAAAGTAGATGATCAAAATTTTCAGCATTTTCAATTTTGTATACAGTTTTACTTTTTACACAATATTGTTTTGCATGCAATTTAACAACTCGGTAGTTTTGCAAATTGATTTTATCTTCTATTTAATGGTTGTTTACAGGAATGCATACTAATGCGCTGAAAGATGACAAGAGAGGCCCCTCCCAAATAAGTTCTGTGATGCAGTGAGGGTCATAGACGAAGATGACAGATGTTAAATTTGTTTTTTCAGATTTATATTTAGTCTGAACTATACCTATATCTTTTTCTGGACAAGCTTAATTTTCATTGTTGTTGCTCTCTAGGCCGTGAGAAACAACTGATAATTTTGAACCATGCGGTAATTATTCTTATGTACTCGATATACAAACTCCAATATTTGTGTGTTGCTTGTAGTTATAGCATTGGGCGAATTTGTTTTTTTGTTTACAGCAGGTTGCACCACTTCTGTTTCTACTATCGAGTTGCCAATGTTCACTATAGATGGCCTATAATGTCAATACTCATATTTCACGTCTCCATCATTTAGGGCTAAACTAGTGAAATGTTGATGCATGTCTACAATGCATACGTCCCGTGAGTTTTGCTGGAATTTTGTTGCAAACTAGTCGCCTTCTAAGAGGAATTGAATGTTGGTAGAACGTTTGCCGAGACCCAGCGAGACTAAGGCTATGTTTAGCATTGTGATGGATATTACTTCGTTTATTTGTCATTTACAACTTCTTTGAGCATACAATTTTTCGTATTAGTCTACGTACCACTGAGTTTTTGTGTGGTTAGTGTTGGAAAGATAACTCCTCATGCTGGATTAGCTACCATGAAATTGCAAAGCTACTGAAGATCTATACCAAAATTGAAGTTTCTAAGGTGGAACGCGTGAGCAACGGGCTAGCGCATGCTTTAGCGCAATTAGGCAAGAGTGGTGTAAGTGACGTGTTAATTGGTGAGGTCCCGGCCTGTGTGTCGCAAATCCTAGCAAACGGTTGTAATAATTCTCTTGGCTAAGTAATAAAACTCACGGTTCCCTAAAAAAAAGAGTTAAAGTCTCCTTTCGGCTAACAAGAAATATAAGAAAGATTTATCCACCAGCAGCATTTTTATGTGCTATGTATCATCTTTTTATATAGATGTGTACTAAATTTAAACCATCATGATGTTCAGTTGTACAAGAACTTCATACGGGAACTTCCTTTGTACAAAAAAATAAATACGGGAACTTCGAATGCATCAGTTGTAAAAGAGTTGATTAGATCCATCAAGGAGCCAGGCCCTTCCCTCCTCTTTGATTTTCCCTAGCACTGTCGTTCAAAATTACAGCTTTGTTGTTGAAGGCTCTAGCGTTCATTTCTTTAAAAAAAAATTAAAAACAAGAATAGCTGCAGAACGGAGGCCTTTCCGACGTATGCCTGTGTGTGTGGTGAAATTGTGCCAAATCTGATCCACGTCACCTTCTAAAACAGTTGTCACGAAATGACTCACATTCCCGGACCACGAAGCAACATGGCCTAGATTTGCTTGGAGTAGTGACAGCGGAAAAAACGTGTGAAGCCACTTCTTGGGTGTACTTATGAAAGTAGCAAACATGGTTCTCCAGACAAAAGGGCAAGTATTTTTGTTGACCCTATTCCAAGAAGCTAGTTTATCCTCACATGATACAAATACATACTTGAGTATCTGCACGTACCATGAGATAGGAATCAGAAGAGTATACTTTAACCTTCATAATTTAGGAAAACAATCAGCGGCAAGAAGTAGAGAGCATGGCCTGGAGCTTGTGATATTACATGAGCATCAATCTTGCTAACAACCTTTCTCAAATCTACAAACTTGCTCACACCAAAAGGGCAAGCAGTACTATCAGTTTGAGAGCGGTCAAAGATAATATGCTACATTTCCGTTGTTGAATATCAGACAGAACTCTCCAAACTAAATCCAAGGTTCAGTTTTAGGGAGGTGAAAAAGGTGTCTGTGGTAGGTGCTAGGGTTCTACCGGGTCTAGGGCGAAGGATGTAGGGGTGGGCGTGAGGTTGTCGAGGAGGAAGACGAGCACGGCGGCGAGACGGCGACGTGGTGGCGACGCGACGGCGGCAGATGCAAGCGGCGGCGCGGCGGCTAGGGTTCAAGACCGACTCCTGAGGGAGTCGGCAATAATGATATGATTATTGCTTAATTCAATTGTCCCGATTACAACTCATTATATGATGGATAAATTGGGCTAAGCCCCTAATTGGGCCCACTGGTGGGCCTCCTCCTGCTATATGACAGCCCGGTCATAACATCTCTCCCCGCCTGCGCAAACAGCTCGTCCTCGAGCTGGTAATCTGGGTAGTGTTGGCTGAACTCGTCACGCGGCTCCCAAGTGGCCTCCTCCTCCGGAAGGCCCTCTCACTGCACCAGCAAGTACCACAGTCCGCGACGAAGTTGAGCGCGCAACACATTCGCTGGGCTCGGAAGAAGTCGCCCGTCGGCGACCGGAGGTAGCGCCGGTGTCGCCGTCGGAGGCTCCCCACGGTAGGGCTTCAGCAGCCCCACATGAAAGACATCGTGGATGCGGGTCCCAGCCGGCAGCTGGAGTCGATACGCCAGTGTCCCGATGCGCTCCAGGATAGTGAATGGACCGGCGTAGCGCGGACCCAGCTTGCGTTTCGCACGCGGGTCCAGGGACTTGGTGGTGCGATGAAGAAGGCGCAGCCACACCCAATCCCCCACCGCGTACTCCGCCTCGCGATGGTGGCCGTCGTAGTAGTGCTTGGCCAGCTGCTGGGCCTGAAGGAGACGCTGCCGCACCTCGGCAAGCATCTCATCACGGTCGCGAAGAAGCTCGCCTGCCACCTCCGTCCGAGCAGTGGTCGGGTCAACCGGCAGGATGGGCGGTGGCGGCCGGCCGTAGACCACCTCAAACGGCGTAGCGCGCAGGGCGGTGTGATAGGAGGTGTTGTAGCAGTACTCCGCCCATGCGAGCCAATCCACCCAAGCGCGAGGACGATCTCCTGTAACACAACAGCAAATACATGGCAATCACCTTGTTGACCACCTCCGACTGTCCGTCCGTCTGAGGGTGGAAAGCCGTGCTGAAACGCAGCTTCACCCCCGCCAACCGGAAAAGATCTCTCCACACGTGCCCCGTGAACACGGGATCCCGATAACTGACGATCGACGAGGGAAACCCGTGTAGACGGACGATGCTGTCGAAGAACGCACGGGCCACGGACGCGGTGGTGTAGGGATGACCGAGCGCGATGAAGTGAGCATACTTGGAGAAGCGATCGACCACCGTGAGGATGACGGACTTGCCGCCCACCTGGGGAAGACCCTCGATGAAGTCCATGGAAATATCAGCCCAAACCTGAGTAGGCACCTCCAGAGGCTGCAGCATGCCAGCCGGACGCAGCGTCTCCGTCTTGTTCCACTGGCACGTCACACAGGACCGCACCCAATCGCGGACGCGGGCCCTATCACTGGGGATGTAGAAGTCGGCGCGGAGACGGTGGAGGGTCTTCTGCACGCCCTCGTGTCCGGCCGAGTGCGCCATCAGCAGCACCTGGTGACGGAGGTCGTCGTGGTCCGGCAAAAAGACCCGGCGCCCATGGAGGAGCAGGCCGCATCATCCCATGCGAAGGCGTCGCGGCGTAGCAGCCGCGTGAGCGGGGCCGCGATGAGGCCAAAATCCCGGATGAACTTCCGGTAGTAGCCCGCGAGCCCCAGGAAACCGCGGAGGGCCCGCGGCGAGTGCGGTACCGGCCATGCCTAGACCGCGGCCACCTTGTCCGCATCCATCGCCACTCCCTCGGCCGAGATGACATGACCGAGGTAGGCGACCGAAGACGTCCCAAACGAGCACTTCGAGCGCTTAAGATGAAGACGATGCGCTCGAAGCTCGTTAAAGACGATGGCGACGTGCTGGAGATGCTCGGCCCACGACATGCTGTAGATAAGAATGTCATCAAAGAAAACAAGCACAATCCGTCGTAGGTACGGCTGAAGGACGTCGTTCATCAGGGCCTGGAATGTCGCCGGGGCGTTGGAGAGGCCAAACGGCATCACCAAGAACTCATAGTGGCCATGATGAGTCCGAAACGCCGTCTTGGCGACATCATCGGGATGCATCCGCACCTGGTGGTAGCCCGACCGCAAGTCGAGCTTGGTGAAGAAGCGCGCTCCCCGGAGCTCGTCGAAGAGCTCATCGACCACCGGAATAGGAAACTTGTCCTTGGGCGTCATGGCATTAAGAGCACGGTAGTCGATGCAGAAGCACCACGTGCCATCCGACTTGCGGACGAGGAGGACCGGCGCCGAGAAAGGCGACGTGGAGATGCGGATGATGCCCGCGGCGAGCATGAGCGCGACCTGCCTCTCCAGCTCGTCCTTCTGCAGCTGTGGGTAGCGGTAGGGACGTACGGCGACGGGCGCGGTGCCCGGCAAGAGATGGATACGGTGATCGTACAGCCGGGCGGGAGGAAGACCTGTAGGCTCGTCGAAAATGTCGCCGTGCTGCTGCAGGAGGTGATCCAACAGCGGCCGCACGGACTCGGGGGTGGTCGTGACGAGCTGTAGCTGCGGGTTCGGCGGGGGGGCGCCTCCGATGCCCTCCCAGCGGATGCGACGACCCATACGCCAAAAGGTCATCGTCAAGGTGTCGAAATCCCAGAGGATGGGACCGAGGGTCCGCAAGAAGTCGACGCCAAGGATGAAGTCGAAGCAGCCCAAGTCGATGCCGGCGCACGTGATGGCGAAGGTCTCGCTGCCGATGGTGACTGGTACGTCCCGCGCCAATCCGTGGCAGCGCAGGCGGTCGCCGTTCGCCACAGTGACCTGAAGGTGCTCCCCGCCCGTCGGCCGAAGGGCTAAGCGGCGCATGGTAGCCTCGGGCAAGAAGTTATGAGTGGAGCCCGTGTCAAGGAGAGCCACCAGGCGCTGGCCGTGAATCGTCACCGGAAGGAGCATCGTGCGCTCGTCGCGGAGTCCCGCCATCGCATGGAGTGAGACAACGAAGGCCGTCGCCGTCGTGGTTGCTGGGGCGGGCTCGGCGTCTGCGGGTGCCGGCGACTCGCCAAGCTCGTCGGCAGGGGTGTCCTCCGTGTAGTCGACCGTCTCCAGGTAGAAGAGGCGCGGGCAGACATGGCCAGGTACGTACGGCTCATCGCAGTTGAAGCACAGGCCCTGGCGACGGCGCTCGAGCTGCTCGGCCGGGGTCAGCCGGCGGAAGGTCCGCGTGTTGGCCGGAGGCTGGCGGCCGGGCCCGGTTGCGGACGGCGGTGGCCTGGCGGGCTGGCGGCTCCCGCGTCCCAGAGGAGCCTGCTGCAGAGCCTGCGCGCGACGCTCGTAACCGCGGGCGTAGTGCATGGCCGTCTGGAGGTCCTGGGGGCCCTGAAGCTCCACGTCCACCCGGATGTGATCCGGAAGGCCACCAACAAAGAGCTCGGCGCGCTGCTGTCCCGTCACACTAGGCGCGTGGCATGCGAGGGCCTGGAACCGGTCGGCGAAGTCTTGTACCGAGGTGGTGAAGGGGAGGCGGCCGAGCTCGGCCAAGCGGCTCCCACGGATCGGCGGCCCGAACCGCAGGAGGCATAGCTCACGAAAGCGCTCCCATGGGGGCATGCCGCCCTTGTCCTGCTCAAGGGCGTAGTACCACGTCTGTGCGGCTCCCCGGAGGTGATACGAGGCGAGCCAGGTACGGTCCGACGCGAGGGTGCGCTGCCCGCGGAAGAACTGCTCGCATTGGTTGAGCCAATTGAGAGGGTCTTCCGTACCGTCATAGGTGGCGAAGTCGATCTTGGCGAAACGCGGCGGTGTCGGATTGGCCGCGGCAGGTGTGGTGGACGCGCCGCGTCCCCCGTGGAGGCCGGCGAAGTGCGACGTGTCGCCGGAGAGCAGGGCGGGTGCTGGCGGTTCGCCAGCCGTCGTGTAGACTGGAGACGGCGACGTCCCGGACAGCCAGGCCGGAAGTGGTGAGGGCGACGATGGAAAGCGCACTTGATTTATCGGAACGCCGGATGGCGTGGGGGGCAGCGACCCGAGGTTGGGCGGTGGCTGCCACGGCGAGGTGGCCGGCGGCTGCAGGGGCGGCCCGGTGAAGGCCGCGGCGGAGGGCCATGTGGGGCCCACGGTCGGCGGCGGCGGCGGCCCGTAGGGCCCATGCAAGAACTGCCGGATCACTTGGACCGCGACAACGAGGTCGTTGAGGACTCCGCTCATCTCGGCGGGGTGTAGACGACGGCGGCCGAGGCGGAGGAAGACGCCGGCATGGTGCCGGCGGCCGAGAAGGCCGGCGTGGTGAAGTTGGCGGCGGCGGTGGTGGAGGGCATCGCGGCGGATGTGGAGGCCGAAGACGACATGATCGAACGAGAGCAATCTGATACCAAGGTGGTAGGTGCTAGGGTTCTACCGGGTCTAGGGCGAAGGATGTAGGGGTGGGCGTGAGGTTGTCGAGGAGGAAGACGAGCACGGCGGCGAGACGGCGACGTGGTGGCGACACGACGGCGGCAGATGCAAAAGCGGCGGCGCGGCGGCTAGGGTTCAAGACCGACTCCTGAGGGAGTCTGCAATAATGATATGATTATTGCTTAATTCAATTGTCCCGATTACAACTCATTATATGATGGATAAATTGGGCTAAGCCCCTAATTGGGCCCACTGGTGGGCCTCCTCCTGCTATATGACACCCCGGTCATAACAGTCTGAGAACCACTAAACGGTATATTCATCAAACTATTTCCCTCTTATAGACATGCTATGCGACAAGTTAGCTTAGCCTAATGAAACACAGGTAAACTCTAAATTTAGCTATCCAAAAACTGCTTCCCAGACTAACAATCTCAACAACTAACAAAATCTTGAGTTAAACATAATACCCTACTGAGATCTGGAGCCATCAATCCTTCCTCCGAAAATGGCATGGCCAGGTCTGTGAGAAACAATCTGTTCTTAATCATTAAACCATAGCTAACTCAGTTCCACCAGCCAACTCTTATACTTGGCTGGTGGAGTCAGTTTGATTCTGGAACTGACTGTCAAGGACATCATTTACAGTGTTGAGTGGGCACCGGTCAGCATGGTTCCTAGCTTTCGTCTGGCAGAAGCACTCTGGCCACGGGTTTGTGTAGAAAGACTCTGGATGGATGCGCTTGTGGGGCGCGCCAAAATGGGTGTTGAACATGACCTGCCTGATCCTCTCCTCGTATCCAGATGCACGCCCTTCCTCCATGTCCATGAATATTGGAGCAAGGGCCTTCCTGTTTGGTGTGACTGTGGTTCGGAAACCATGGTATAGGCGATGGCCCATGAGATTGTTTGCGAAGTTGCTTGGGCCATCATAGGTGGGCATAAAAATGTCCGACAGGAGACAGACCATGTAATCAACTGCTGACCCAGCTAGCCCTCTGGTATTTTCTTCCAGCTTTCCACTTCCAACCATACTATGGTTTTCTTGGCGTGGAAACATAGCCTTAAATGGATTCATGAAGCGTTCCCCACCAAAGAGCTTGCCAGAAGCAAGGTAAATCCGTGTTGTGTTATCAAATCCCATAGCACGTAATATAAGACCTACCTGCAAAACAATATAAATAGACCATTTTTCCATTATTGATGGAAAGAATTATTCAACAGAAAAGTCAGTTATGATCGCTATGATATTTATGTTTCATATACCGTGGTCCCACATTTGTGTGCTTTAAATAAATAATATTTGAAGGAACAAGGTCTATTGTGGACCTCAAACTAACCATGCCATGCGTGGGCCAGAAATGTACGGCTTAGTCTGAGGGCTAAAGTTCTCCGTGCTCTGGTTTTGTGGTTCAAGAGGACCAAAAACAAAAAGGTAGGCATACTAATTGTTATAAACGATAGCAAAGAAACGACGAAGTGCGGAACGATCAAACCAATGGGGACACGAGATTTTAACGTGGAAAACCCCTCCAACAATGGAGGAGAAAAAACCACGGGCGCCAGCCAGCAATACTTCACTATATCGGGTGAGGTTACAAACACCGTGGGTTTACAATGTATGGCTTAGCCCAACCGGCGGCTTACAAGATGAATATATGGTGGTATAAAACCCTAGGTCGGCTGCAGTCTGACCCGGAAACAATCCGTACCATACCGCGGGGGGCTGCCGCTCCGCTCTCCTTCGTCACAAGTTGGCCTTCATCAGTATAAACGAATTTGGATCACCATAAAATAACACTAATGATTGAAGCGGCGAAACAAGAGAAGAGGGGCGCCACCCAAGCCTCTACTGTGATGCAACGAGGGTCATAAAGGAAGACCATGGATGCTTAATTTGTTTTTCCAAAAAAACTATTTAGTCCGAACTCTATACAAGCTTTATTTTCATTGTTATTTCTCTCCATGCGTGAGAACAACCGATAATTCTGAATCGTGAGCAAATGTTTCTAGTTTACTTGATGTACAAACTAAAATATGTGTGTCACACTTTGTAGTGTTGTAGCATTTGGCGAACTATTTTTTATTTCCGAGAGCAGGTTGCACTATTTTTTTTCTCTACTATCAAGCTACCAACGTTCGCTACAGATGGCCTAAAATGTCAATGCATATATTTCACTACTCCATCCAGTAAGGGACATAAACAAATTTGATTGATGCATGTATGTAATGCATGTGTTCCGTGAGTTTTGCAGGAATTTTATTGCAACCTAGTCAACTCCTTCATAGGAATGGAATGTTGGAAATACATTTGGCAAGACCTAGCGGCACTAACGCTACCTTCAGCATTCTGATGGATATAATTTCCTTTAGTCGTCATTTACAAAGTAGCTTATTTGACCATACTATTTTTTCATATTAGTCTACCACTGAATTTTTGTGTACTAAGTCTTTCAAAAAAGAGTTAAAGTCTCCTTTCAGCTAACTCGAAATATAAGATTTATCGACCAGCAGTATCATTGTGTGCTAAGTATCTGACTGTTAGTTCAATTAGAGTCCAATAGTTTGTGAAACTTAACATACACTCACATTTTTATTTAGATATATTCTAAATTGTATGTATCATGATGTTCAGCTACTGCAGCCTCTATTTGTGATAGCAATAAACAAATTTCTATGAGAGATATCCCAATGGTGCGGTCCAAACGCTATATAATTTTTGTTTCGGCTTTGCGATTTCTTAGATGACTGAAAATACCTATCTCTTTTTTAAAACGGGACAAGGGCCTTTTTATTGGTTATAAGGAGAAGTAAACAAGTGGTCGAGGCCAAACGGAAAAAATCACCCCACATGACATCATACATGAATTTCTAATGCATCACTTGTGTAAAGTGTTTAATTAACTCCAGCAGTGAGACAAAAGCCCTACGCCCCTGCCCTCATCTTTGATTTTCCCTAGCACCTCATTTGGCATTACAACTTTGCAAGGAGTGCCCAAATTAGATCCACGTCACCTTCTGAACCAGTTATCACGGAAGGGCTTGCATTCTCATGTATGGAAGCAACGCCGGCCTAGATTCGCTTGGAGCAGTGACCATGGAAAAAGTGTGAAGCCAGTTCATCGGCAGACTTACAAAGGTAGGAGAGGGGCTGATGTAGCCATCCTCTAGTCAGAAGGCGGTCAGCCATCCATACATGGTTTTGAAAGGTGAGCTAGGAAAAGATTTACATTTCAGCAAAGCATAAGGTCCCCACACAGTTGAGCAAGCTTCCCAGGTTAGGCTTTGCATGAACTGGACATTTTAAGCAAAATTGGTCGAGTAGAGGCTGTTGGCAGTTTATCTCATGAAAATACAATCCATAGTCCTATGAATAATATCGATGGGTTGAAATTTCGGCAAAGGGTAATGAATTCTGGGAGATGGGGGCAATGAACTATAGAATTTGAGGTCCAACGTCCATGGTGGAGCTGTTGCGAAAATTTCCAGTTTTTTAGGAGGTACATACTAATGGAACATGGTCCTTAATACATGTGTCTACCATCCCCAATGAGAGCTAATATTTGTGTTACCATTACCAATCGAGATGACCTTGGTGTCACAAAAAGCTAGTCATCGATGTGATCGCGAGACGGAGGATGACAAACCCGCGTTTTGTGTGGGAAAACCCATTCATGCCCAAGCCCGGAGAGGCGAAGGGCATGAGAGATCCACGTTTAAAAGGCCACATAAACCTTTTGTTCTACAGACTCGTGCTCAATTACCCTATAAATATCATATTAATGGAAAATTTAGTTAGTTTAGAACTTTCTTTTGGGATAAATATATGATTTAAAATATTTTGCCGTGCTATCTTTATAAATTATTATTTATTTCCTTTCTATCTAACTTAAGATATATCTATTATAAACTACATGAGTTTTATTTTTTATAAAACAAATTTAAAATATGTAGTATGCTGTCTATTTTAATCAAATATATAAAAGACACATTTCATTCTTAAATTATCTTATCAATGTCAAGCAATTTCAGGATATTTTGAATTTCAATTTGTCTATGTATCATGTTTATGAAACATCTACCATGTGATCATCCAAACTTATTTAGGTGGAATAAATGTCCAAATTTGTCAGTGTTGACAACTGAGGTAACCGTTCGATTTTATGCAGCACTTAGGGTGAACAACTAAACTGACACTAATGTAGATATGTGTATCGGTACATATGGACCAAAATATTATATCGGTTTTACCTCATATTGTTTCTAAATTTATATGCTTGATTCCTTGTGAATCGCGCCTCAATAAAAGAAATGTGAATCATGCCTCAATAAAAATGCAATCAAGCCTAAAAATGACATGTTTTGCATTTCTAAGATGACTAAAAAATACTCAGAAATATTCGATTAATCCTCAGAATCCATACAAGTGCAAAAGTAGTGAAAAATTCATAAGTCTATAAGTAGTTGACTTAGACATAAGTCTTTCTAAGTGGAATGAAAAATAACATTCAATTGGCCAAGTCATAAAAGATGGGTATCATGCATAAAATGTTGCGGGACTGGAGTAATCTATTTTCTAAAAAGAATTGTCTGGCCCGTCTTCTCAATCTCATATTAGAATGTGTAATTCGCTGCAAAAAATGAAAAAAAGGAAATTCACAATCTTGTAAGTTGTTTCCTCGTCACCGTGTACCTAAACTTCATCCCTTGGGATATATTTATTCAAATTGAGAAATGCATTTTCTCCGAAGGAAACACACAAAATCAACATAATGCACTTTTAACGTGCCAAAAAAATTGAAATCTAAACTCAATCCACATATATTGAAACCCAAAAGAAATCCAAACCATGAATAGTACCTAATTCATATTTAATTCGAGTAGTAAAGATTGGCTATTGTTTACATTAGAATTCGTCACTTTTGTTTCTCTCGACGTCGTAGCTAGGTCGAATTTAGATTTATAAAATTTGTACCAATGATGTGAAAAGGTTTCGATATTTTCCATGTCGACCTTTCCATTGCCAAACTTTAAACGGGTAACAGCGCCTAAATGAGTAGGAACACATGCAGAATCGACAGCTCATCCTCGTCACCAGCTGAACAGCATGCAGAAACGCCAATTCCAGTAAGATTACACATGAATGCATTCCTCTTCCGTAAGGGCTATCTTTTTCACCCTCTCCCACCCCCACCGACCAGCCCTGGATCTATTCATCAGATCCATTTCTCCCCACCGTCTCCTCCACCAGTCTACCATGGCGGCTCAGCCTCTTCGGAGGAGCACAAGGCTGCAGGCGAAGAAGGAAGACTGGAGCACAGTTCTGCCGAGCGAGCTCTGGGAGAGCCTTGTCACAAAAACATTACTGAGGGTTCAGAGGCTCTTTGCTGGATTCAACCCAATCATTGGGCATAACCACATAAGGTACGTGTGTGTATGTGTGTATCTATGGAGGTTTTTCCACGTACGATTTACTTTATGCGGTGATCGATGTCACCGTTTACATATATATGATCGAGCTTCGATTCCCCCCATGTTTATTTGGTGGTCACCGGCTATGACAACTGATTAGATACTATTACTACCTCTATTTCTAAATATAACATGTTTTTTAAGTTCAATTGAACTCACAAAACGTCTTGTATTTAGAAACGGATAGAGTATATCTCATATTCTGCTAATATACAGGACGTTACTCTGTTTGCAACCATAGAGTTATATGAATGGTTCGACGTTATGACTCCTAGCTAGTTACTCTATATATCCACATTGTTTTCTTGACATGTAAATTTTATTAATTGGTTCTAGAAATCTAGGCACATTTGATTCATCGTCACTTCATACGACGATGGGCAATGTTAAATGTGACACATCTCGTGTTTATTCAGCTTACAACCATACTAGCAAGTGCCTTAGTTGAATGTGTGGGTCATATGTACGTGTTTTTGCTGGATTTTATTTCTAGGGTTTGAACACTTCAGTAGAATTTTTCGACGTGTTTTCAGGTGATGAAAATAAAAATCGAAAGATAGAACAAGGTTTGAAGCCGGTAATAACATCATATGTGAAAGTTGTTCTAGAAATCATGAAGTACATGTTCGGATCATTGTCACAGGTGACGATAAAATGAAATAAGTGTTAAATTGGTCGGTATTACAATTGTTTGGTTTCCAACCATAGTGGTAGACCGGTAGTTTGTACCCTCGAGTGATTGGCTAGAAGTACATGTGTACCTACCCGATCCATGTTTTCGCCACATCCTTACAATCTCAGTATGTTTGGTTTATTACGATTTTTTTTTATAGAAATGGGTGCCCCGGCCTCTGCAGAGTGATGATGCACACAACCTTTTTATATTAAAAAATATCAAAAGAGTATCAATCAGTTATTACAACTCACGGATCAGCCAACGTGACTACATGAATCAGCCAGCGAAACAAAGCTAATAAGAAAAGACTAATCATTGAAGTCTTCTAGTATGTTGCCATCCATGTTG
Source organism: Poa pratensis (assembly GCA_947311845.1). Lineage (NCBI taxonomy): Eukaryota > Viridiplantae > Streptophyta > Magnoliopsida > Poales > Poaceae > Poa > Poa pratensis. Next base: position 5,132,766 of record CAMZMU010000084.1, read on the forward strand.
GCAGCAAATAGCTCGGACGACCGCCAAGATGCGGATACATTCAGATTCCATAGTATCCCGTTGGTCCAACGGGAGAAGGAAGGACCATAGACGAATCCAGTAGATAGCGCGATGAACCACCTGCAAAAAATGAGCATCTTTGATCTTGTTAAACACCACATCATTACGACAATTCCAAACAGCCCATAAGAAAGTTACGTGTGGCAACTTTAGTGCATACACTGTTTATTATGTTTACAACATCTAGGGCTTATTAGTTATGGAAATACAAACGCAGTGTTTTCATGATCACATATAGGTGATGATAAAAGGCTAGACTTAGCAGATAAACATTGTTCGGTTTGTAACGACAATTCTAAGTACGCAGAATATATGGACTGAATTATATGGCTAGTCACGTACTTGTTTTCCTTGGTGGTTTTAGCTAGGATTTTCATGTCTCTTAAAATCTTTGCTTGTCTAAGGTTATCGTTCCAAGAGATAACCAATAAGTGCGCCATATCTACTGAAAAAATAATTATTTAGTTTGACGTGAGACAGTAGCTAACATGTAGCCCTTGCCGTCCAATTGTATAAGAAAATACGGCTAAAATATGGGGAAGCTTCAGTGGGCAGTGTAGCAACATAGTATTGCCCATTAGCTCAAGAGAGTTCAACTCTGTAAATCCATTTTGCTAGAGATCATGGCGTAACTTCCCATTAAAAACTAAACCTCCCGGTGCTGGTTCTAACATAAAGAGGTGAACTTAATTTCCTGAAACAGTATGTTGTTTATGCCCGTGGATTGCCACAGCTGACCACTGTGTTGTTCATCAACTTTCCAGCATTTATTTTGTTTGTGTACATTGTTACTTGTATATTTTTTTTACACAATATTGATGTGCTGCAATATAACAACACACTCGTTTTGCATACTAATATTTTATCTGAAATTTAATGATTATTTTCAGGAAGGCATACTAATGATTGAATGGTGAAAGGTAAGAAGAGAAGCCCCACCCAAGCCTGTTCTGTGATGCAACGAGGGTCATAAACTAAGATCATAGATGCTTAATTTGTTTTTCCAAAAAAAACATTAGTCTGAACTTTATTCCTATATCTTTTTCTGGACCAGCTTTATTTTCATTGTTATTTCTCTCCATGCTGTGAGACCAACAGATAATTTTGAATCGTGAGCAAATTGTTCTTATTTACTTGATATAAAACTACAATATATGTGTGTCACACTTGTAGTTGTAGCATTCGGCGAACTATTTTTCCTTTCCATGAGCAGGTTGCGCTACTTTTCTGCCTACTATCAAGCTGCCAACGTTTGCTACAGATGGCCTAAAATGTCGATGCACATATTTCACTTCTCCATCCAGTAAGGGTCATAAAAAATTTGATTGATGCATGTATGCAATGCATGCGTTCCTTTAGTTCTGCAAGAATTTTATTGCAACCTAGTCAACTCCTTCATAGGAATGGAATGTCGGAAATACATTTGGCAAGACCTAGCGAGACTAAGGCTACCTTCAGCATTCCGATGGATATAACTTCCTTTAGTCGTCATTTAAAAAGTAGCTTATTTGTCCGTACTATTTTTCATATTAGTCTACCACTGAATTTTTGTGTACCAAGTCTTCCAAAAAGGAGTTACAGTGTCCTTTCGGCTAACTAGAAATATAAGATTTATCCACCAGGTGTATTAGTATGTGCTAGGTATCTGAGTGTTAGTTGAATTAGAGTCCACTAGTTTGTGAAACGTAACACACACTCACATTTTTATGTAGATATATACTAAACTGCGTGTATCATGATGTTCAGCTACTGCAACCTCTATTGTGATAGCAATAAGAAAATTCCTATGAGAGCTATACCTATGGTGCGAGCCAAACACTATATAGATATTGTTTCGGTTTTGCTATTTCTTAGGTGACTGAAAAACACCTCTCTTTTTTAAACTGGGAAACTTTTTAATTTTTTATTGATTAAGGAGAAGGAAACAAGTGGTCGAGGCCAAACACAAAAAATCACACCACATGACATCTTACATGAATTTCTAATGCATCACCTATGTAAAGTGTTTAATTAGCTCAAGCAGATAGCCAAGCCCTGCCCTCCTCTTTGATTTTCCCTAGCACCTCGTTTGGCATTACAACTTGTGAAGAGTGCCCGGGTGCATGGTGAAATTGTGCAAAATTAGATCCATGTCGCCTTCTAAACTAATTATCACAAAAGGACTCGTATTCTCGATCCTGGCAGCAACGGCGTTCTTGATTCGCTTGGAGTAGTGACCATGGAAAAACGTGTGAAGCCAGTTCATCAGCAGACTTACAAAGGTAGGAAACGGGCTGATGGAGCCATCCTCTAGTCGGAAGGCGGTCAGCCATCCATACATGGTTTTGAAAGGCGAGCTAGAAAAAGATTTGCATTTCAGCGAAGCATACGGTCCCCACACAGTCGAGCAATATAATCCATTGTCCTATGAATCAGATTGGCGGGTTGAATTTTGGCAAACCATGATTAATTCTGCGAGATGGAGGCAATGAACTATTGAATTTTGAGGTCCAATATCCATGTTCCATGGTGGAGCTCTTGCATGAATTTCGTGTTTGTTAGGAGGCACATAGTAATGGAACATATAGTTCTTAAGACATGTGTCTATACCATCCCCAGGTAGAGCTAATTTTTCTTTGTGTTACCATTTGCAATTAAGATTCCTTGGTTGTCACAAAAAACTAGTCATCAACGTGATTGCAAGGCGGAGGATGACCAACCATGGCTTTGTGTGGGGTAAATGCCAAAGCCCACGGAGGGGAAGGGCATGAGAGAATTTATCCATCTTTGAAATGTCGATGCCACACAAACCTCGGCTTTATCCCATCTCATTCTCATGTTACAAATGTGTAATTCGCTGCAAAAACGAAAAAAAAAGATTCAAAATCTTTTAAGTTGTTTCCTCATCACCATGTACCTAAATTTTGTCGCTTGGGATATATTTATTTAAATCCTAGGGCTATGTATTTTCTCCGAAGAAAACACACAACATCAACATAATATACTTTTAATGTGCCAAAAAATTAAATCTAAACTCAATCCACATATATTGAAACCCAAAAGAAATCCAAACCATTAATAGTACCTAATTCATATTTGATTTGAGTAGTAAAATTGGCTACTGTTTACATTAGAATTCGTCACTTTTGTTTCTCTCGACGTCGTAGCTAGGTCGAATTTAGATTTAAAATTTTGTACCAATGATGTGAAAAAGGTTCCGATATTTTCCATGTCTACCTTTTCATTGGAGTAAATTACATAAAACTTGCCAAATTTTAAACGGGTAACAGCGCCTAAATGGGTATAGGCCGAACACATGCAGAATCGACAGCTCATCCTCGTCACCAGCTGAACAGCATGCACAAACGCCAATCTTTACTATTAAATGGGAGTTGGTCGTTCGTGTAACCGAGCGAACCGTGGTCCGCCAGACTATGGTCTGCCTCGATCGCCCCTCGCGCGATGACCGCTTGGCCCGGCCCATCAACGTCGTCGCACTCGCACGCAGGCTCGCTCAGCCTCACAACCTGCCCCCGTAGTCCCGGTTCTTTTTTTGTCAGAGAGACATCAGGTGGACTAGGGTTCTACTCTATCGCCGCCTCCACTAACGAGTCCCGCCGCCGCTAGCAGGTTCCCATCTCGGAGGAGCGGGCGGAGCATCTCCTCCTCTTGAGCCGGTGGTGGCACGAGCTCTTCACCGGGGTCGCCAGCGCCTTGGAGCGCCAGCCTCCTCGAAGTCGGCTTCTTCTTCGACGTTAAGTCCGCGGACGAGTCCTCCCAATCACCTGACGGCGGGCTGAAAGAGGAGGCTTCTCGGAGGAATGCTGTGACAAGGAGGACGTCGAGAGGAAGGCGGCCATGGAACAGCTGAGGTGCGAGTGGAATCCTAGCTGCAATCCACGACTGCGGGTGGCACTATTGAAGACGAAGACCTACTCCTTGCGCCCCCACGATCCTCCTTCCCTCTGAGCGCCGCCAACCCGCACCAAGATTTGAGACGCCAGCGCACGCGGCGCCCCTGACACCCCATTTTCTCCTTCAGGCCGGCCATCTTCCTAATCTTCAGGTCCGGAAAATCTCTAACGGTGCTGTTTTTGGTTTAGCCTGCGTAAGTTCATGTTCTGGGGTTGCAGATGGAGGCGATTAAAGGAACTTAAGTGCATGGTTTTGGATTGCAGATGGACTAAGTTCTTGCTTAAAAATGGTGACCCCGTTTAGAGCTGGAATTGGTGCTTGGTTAGCCACTTAGCCATGGTGTCTTTGTAACTACACTAAGTTCCCTGGTTCCTGCTTAAAAATTTGCAAGATTACAATAATAAACTAGATCTAGAAGCCCTCAAACAAGATCAAGCTCGGTACGTTGGAAGCGAAAAAATGACAAGGTAGTAAGAAGTTCATAATTCTGAACCTGCCCATAGAGATAATCCCTAATGTGCAGCCAAGGTTCAGGGAGGTGATCCAGGTTTCCAGGAAGGTTATTTGCTTGTGCAATTCAGTTCAGATTTAGCCTGTTGCTTTAAGGAGTAGACCTTGATTATATTGGATCAGCATTATTGGTATTTTGGTAGTGGTTAAGTATGGGATATGCACCTGCCATTTGTCTATGCATAATTTTTCTGTTCATGCATGTCATCCTTTTGACTTAGCGTATGATGTGTTCAGCGATGTCATTGGTGACTCATGTGAAGTTGCTGATTTTGATTCAGGTGCAATGGGACCGTGGCAACCATGGAGAATATATGCATGAAGCCGTGAGCATTAAGCAGCTTAGCTATTTATCATTCTTGGCCTTTTCAGTTGGATTTAGTATAGCTGGATTACCTGCCTCTTAGATGATTAACAAAGACTAACATTATCTCTTTATTCTTGCATCTTATACCCTCAGCTTGAGAAAAAACAAACCTTATTATTTCTATTCGTAAAATTAATATTTAATTCGGGGGATTCAGTTGGCATTGATTCCTAAAATGTGTTGTTTTTTCGTTTGGTTTATCGTGGTGTGTTCACGTTGGCGCACAAGTCATCTTACAGTAGAATGATGAGGACAATCAACTGAGCTCCAACAACTTATCTGCTATGTTTGTTGAGCTTATGTAAACAATCAGACCTCAGACCTGTTAAAGAAAAGCAATCTGTAGAACTTCTACTGAAGGAGACGCTTATCATTTAGGTTAATTGTTGTGAGACCTATGAAAGAAAACCAATCTGTACAACGTTTGCCTGATCCCTATGCCTTTTCTACATATTCTGTTCCATCTATAGGTTAATTGTTATGAGGGAAAAACTGCATTCTAGATCAATGTAGATGTCAAGCTGGAATAAGAACAGTCAATAGCTTCTCAATATGGACATTGTTATCCATGGACTACTGGGTAGTTATACTGAGTACTTTTATCTACATATACTGAATCTGTGCATACGCAAATTGTCGTATGATTTACTTCCTTGGTCCTTATGTTGCAGTCCTGCTGCTACTGAAGTAATATGTACTGTGTTTTTTTTCTTTTTGTTCAATAGTAGGGGCAATGTCGGCTCTCCACAGTCCACACAAGGTAGTATTACCTCCTCGCAGGATTAGGAGGAGATATGTTCTTCACAACTGCATGGGAGTGGTCAAATGCACGCCTCCCCCACACGTATGATGAGCATTTTTTTCAGGTATAAACAGTCTCATTGTACCATCTCACATTTCTAACATAGTATTATACTATTATAGCCTCTATCACTCATAGAACCTGATACAATTTGTCTCCTATCATTTTAAATGTTATAGCCTCCGCGGATGTTCTGTAGAAAGTTTAAATTTGATTGACCATTCAAGTTGATTGTGTAGCTAGCACTCTTGAATGCCTATAACTAGGTGAAATTATTACAAGTTTGTGAAATTATTACAAGTTTGACGGTCTACAAGTTTGATTTTATGTGCATTTTCAATGTTCTTGGACAAAATGATATGATACATTTTGAGAATATCAAAGTTCACTGTGGTATAACTCTTTCTATGATAGTGGTGTCCCTAAAATGGTGTAGAAATTCACGGTGTAGTAGATTTTCCCGGACTGATTCTGATTCAAATTGTAAGTATCTGATATTTCACAGATAGCCACGTTGTAGAAATCATGACATCTTTCTTTTCCCATTGAAAACCCAATACGACACCCTATATGTGCATCCATCTGGGAGTTGTTGTTAATTTGGCCATATGTTCTGTTGTCTGATTGAATATTAACTTTTTGAAAAGTACATGGCTGAGTTGACCAATTTAGAATATTTTGCAGTCCCAGAGGCATATAATTGTTGCAAGACATGTACGCCACACTTTGGAGTTCTCGACATCCACACGGGCAAAGAATGTGTGATGTGCTGTACATGCAAGCCTCCGCCACCACTGTGAGCTCAGGCAACTGTCTCCTTTCCTCAGTCATCCGCTACCGTAATCATCAGGTCGTTGGCGCTGCAGCAACCATGTACCCATTTGGTGAACACAATTCCACTCTTTCTTCTTTTTTGTGGGGAAGTTGTACTACTGCCTTTGTGATGTACAATTGCATGCGTTAATTGAGTGAGCACCATTTCCATGGTGCTAGATATATCTCCTGTTTTCTTTCTTCTGTATCCATGATTCTTGGTAGAAATGGAGTAGGTTGTATAGAGTACTTAGCTTTCTGTAGTTCTTCCAATTGAAGGAAGTGTAGGAACTTGGATGTAATAAACGATGATTTGAGTCGTTGAATCGTATTCAGTAGTGTTCAAGAATAAGAATGGATAGAGTGGAAGCATATGCATGTTGTTTCAATATATTGCATACTGTTTGAGCAGGTAAAAATTATTTATATGTGTGTTCTTGAATTGATAAGAAAGCATATTTCAGCATATACATTTATATCTGAAGATATGATACTGATATATAGCCAAAACTATGTTGCGTTTGCTTGATCGTTCTTACGAATCTGTCTCAAGGGCATGTGATTGTGATGTGAGAATTGAGATAGGGAAAGCATGGTGGCAAACTTTTTTTTGGTACCAGAGGGAGGTGGAGCTGGAGAGAAATTTTTGTTTGGGACGCGATGAGAAGGCTTCATGTGTATTATTTTCAAATGTGTGACACGAAATGAATTCGAGGTAGCCGTAGCAACGCACGGGCATTCAACTAGAAAACGGATATCGAGAAACTGCCAAAAACTAGAAATCAAAGTTCCCAAAATTAATTTATCTTATCATTCACTAAAATCCAAAAAAAATGAAGAAGAAAATAAAAATATAGAAATTTACCAATTTGTTTTGTTCTTCTATCAAATTTTCTCGATTTTTCTTGAAACGTGTGGATTTACTCAGTAACCATATAGTTCATGGACCAAAATAAACAGTTTTCTTATAACTACTCATTTCAGTTGTCACTTCACAGGTACCGCCAACAAACAACAAATGCATACAAATGCGTCGGTTCAAATTGTAGGGATGAAACATAACTTGAGCATGAAATGTGGTTTGAGTAACGCAAATCATGATTTTTCAGGCAGTAAGAGGTCATAATTGGTTAAGCAGGTGCCTAAAGCGGGCTAATTTCCAAGGCGCTAGCAGGACGCCTTATTGCCTAGCCGTTGCCTAAGGGTTCTAAGGTGGACGCCTAAAAAATCATGACCCAAACGAAATACTCTTTCCCTCGGATGGATTGTGTTTTTATTCATAGGAGAGTTGTCTTCATTAACATATCTCCGCATCACTGGAAATTTACAGGAATGCTATGTTTAAGACGAGAAAATAAAATTTAAAAACCCGTAGCAACGCACGGGCATTCTACTAGTTCCAGTAAGATTACACATGAATGCATTCCTCTTCCGTCAGACTATCTTTTTCACCCTGATCTCCCACCCCCACCGACCATCCCTGGATCTTTTCCTCAGATCCAATCCTCCCCACCGTCTCCTCCACCAGTCTATCATGGCGGCTCAGCCTCTTCGGAGGAGCACAAGGCTGCAGGCGAAGAAGCAAGACTGGAGCACAGTTCGGCCATGCGAGCTCTGGGAGAGCATCGGCGAAAGGCTACCGTCCGGCCGCGACGCCGCCAACTTCCGGTCCATGTGCAGGCTCTGGTGCGCCTCGCTGCCCTTCACCAAGTTCGCGCCGGTTCTAATGCTTCCTTTCGAACCGGAGTCTCTGGACGGCGCCGTCACCTTCTACAGGCCGACGGACGAGAAAGCCTTCACCAAAAAAATTCCTGCCCTGCACAGCAAGGTGGTGTGCGGCTCGTCGCATGGCTGGCTGGCCCTCGTCGACGAGGCCGCGTGCCTGACACTTCTGAACCCGTTCACCGGCGCCACCGTCGCGCTGCCTCCCACCGATGGCCACTTCGCCTCCGACTTCTCGATACCCGCCTTGTTTGTTGACGGCCGCTGGCTCCGCAGATCGTTCTTTGATGACAACGAGCTGGACGAGGTAGAGCTATGCGAGATGCGCGACATGTTATTCACCGAGGTCGTGCTCTCCTCGCCTGCCGACTCCGGCCACTGTACTGTGATGGCGGTGCTCAGCGACTCGTATGATGTCGCCTTCTGCCGCGTCGGCGTCGATGCGTCGTGGAAGCTGCTCAAAACCGACCTGGCACATCCAGTCAGCTCCATCGTCCACTGCCGGAACAGGTTCCTGGCAATCAGCCTCGCTGGTCAGGTCTCCATCTGCAACGTTGCCGGTGCAACTCCGACGGCGAGGCTGGTGCAGTGGTTGCATCTGCCCACAGAGGTCTCCTCCCGTGCCTATCTACAGGTGAGGAACGAGCTGCACCTCGTGGGCACCGTTCTGCAGGGCTCCACCCACCGCATCAGGGTCTACAAGTGCAATGTCTTTGCTCGGACGCCGGTGTGGTCCAGGGTGGATAATGCCGGCGATCTCACATTGCTCACGTCGAGCAATCTCATGGCCGGCCATTTTGGAGGGAGCGTCTCGGCGCTCAAGAAGAACTCGGTCTATTTCGCTGCCCACTTCTATGAGCTTCTCAGCCGCTGTAAGCGTCTTGATGATGGATGTAAACATAGCCACTTGGACAATGCATTAGAGATCATCGACATCACCAGTGGCACCTCAGAGTGGTTTTCCTACCGCAACACTTACGGCTCTTCCGAGTCTCTTTGTTGGATTATTCCGAATCCATGGACACAAGGTACGTTTGTATCCAGCCCCTCCCTTGTTTTAATTTTCTCTATGTCTGGGATATATATATATATATTTATTGGTACAAGAAATCATGCAGCGCATATTTTGCTCATGGTCATTTATAGTTGAAAACAAAATATTAAATATGTTGTATTTGGCGAGTACACTCATAATTCATGCCATGCTGCTTTTGTGGCATCTATCGAGTTTATAGATCACGTGTGACAACAAAAGTATAGATATGTTATAATTGTCGGTATTAGCGTTATTCGGTTTGAAACCATGCATAGTGGTAATTTGTACCCTCAAGTAATTGACTGGAAGTATATGTCTAGCTACTGGATCCATGTTTTCGATGAATTATTATACAGGATCTAGATATGTTTGTTTATAGTTCCAAATGGCATATGATAAGAAAGTCAGGTATGCCATATTTGGTGCATACATTGTTATTATGTTTTTGTGAGCATGTACAGCCTGTAATAACAACGATAGTGGTAAGTACCCAAAATATATACATTGAAGTATATGCCTAGTTGTGTACTTCAACAGAAATCTTCTTGGTGGTTATAACGAGGATTTCGTGTCTCCTAAACTCCTTGCTTATCTAAGTTTATCTCATTACAAGAGATAGCCAAAAAAATAAGTCCGGCATAATTTTAGTTTGACGTAAGGCGGCTGGTAATAACAGGTAGCCCATGCCCAGAACTGCTATGAAAAAATACGGCTAAAATATAGGGAACCTGTTGTGGGCGGTGTAGAAAGGTAGTCTTGGTCTTAACTAAAACTCATGGTACTGGTCCTAAAATTTTCCAAGATAAAGAGACCAACTTAATTTCCTGAAAAAGTATGGTGTTTGAGCCGGGTGATTGCCACAGCTGACCATTGTGTTCTTGATCAAAATTTCCAGAATATTTTATTTATGTACATTGTAAGTTTCATAGTTTTAAACAATATTGGTGTGTGCATACAATTTAAAAACAAAGTAGTTTTGCAAACAGATTATTTATCTAAAATTTAATGGTTGTTTTCAGGAAGGCATACTAAAGCTTGATGGGTTGAAATGATAATGGTGAGTACCAAAATATATAGATTAAATTATATGCCTAGTTACATACCTTATGTTCTTTGTGGTGGTCTTACCTGGGATTTTCATGTCTCCTAAATATTTGCTTGTCCCAGTTTATCGTTACAAGAGATAACCAAAAAATTAAGTATGCCATATTTATTTAAACCCCATTATTTCGTTTTGTCGTAAGGCGGGTAGGTAATAGTTAGCCCATGCCCACCATTGATATTAAAAAAAAACTCTCTTCTATAAAGCTAGAGCTGGTGGTTTCATACTAGGAAAAGGGTCAGTCGGAGGGATAGGAGAGGCTTTGACACTCTCGCCATCCTGATCAGCTGGAGACTTTGGAAGCAGCGCAATGCTAGAGCTTTTCTGAAGGTATCCCAGCAGTTCGACGTCCCAGGTTTGATCAATCAAATTGTTGCTGAATGGGAACAGTGGAGAGCAGCAGGTTTAGGTGGGAGTAGCAACTTTGCGAGAGTAGTTCACTGATTAGTTGGTGTTGGTGTGGTGTGGGTGTGTGACAGACATTGTGCGCAATGATTCTGTCAATGTTTGTACCAAAATTCTCTCTCCTATAAAGCTACGGTACGCGATAGCATACTCTCTAAAAAAGATATAAAAAAATACGACTACAATATAGGGAATCTTCAATGGGCAGTGTAGAAAGGTAGCCTTGCCCCTTAGTTCATGAGGGTTCAACTCTTCAGATCCATTTTTTTAGAGAATTTGGCATGACTTCCCATTGTTAACTATATCTCATGGTGTTGGTCCTAAAGATTTTCAAGATAAAGACACCAACATCATTTCCTGAAAAAGTAGATGATCAAAATTTTCAGCATTTTCAATTTTGTATACAGTTTTACTTTTTACACAATATTGTTTTGCATGCAATTTAACAACTCGGTAGTTTTGCAAATTGATTTTATCTTCTATTTAATGGTTGTTTACAGGAATGCATACTAATGCGCTGAAAGATGACAAGAGAGGCCCCTCCCAAATAAGTTCTGTGATGCAGTGAGGGTCATAGACGAAGATGACAGATGTTAAATTTGTTTTTTCAGATTTATATTTAGTCTGAACTATACCTATATCTTTTTCTGGACAAGCTTAATTTTCATTGTTGTTGCTCTCTAGGCCGTGAGAAACAACTGATAATTTTGAACCATGCGGTAATTATTCTTATGTACTCGATATACAAACTCCAATATTTGTGTGTTGCTTGTAGTTATAGCATTGGGCGAATTTGTTTTTTTGTTTACAGCAGGTTGCACCACTTCTGTTTCTACTATCGAGTTGCCAATGTTCACTATAGATGGCCTATAATGTCAATACTCATATTTCACGTCTCCATCATTTAGGGCTAAACTAGTGAAATGTTGATGCATGTCTACAATGCATACGTCCCGTGAGTTTTGCTGGAATTTTGTTGCAAACTAGTCGCCTTCTAAGAGGAATTGAATGTTGGTAGAACGTTTGCCGAGACCCAGCGAGACTAAGGCTATGTTTAGCATTGTGATGGATATTACTTCGTTTATTTGTCATTTACAACTTCTTTGAGCATACAATTTTTCGTATTAGTCTACGTACCACTGAGTTTTTGTGTGGTTAGTGTTGGAAAGATAACTCCTCATGCTGGATTAGCTACCATGAAATTGCAAAGCTACTGAAGATCTATACCAAAATTGAAGTTTCTAAGGTGGAACGCGTGAGCAACGGGCTAGCGCATGCTTTAGCGCAATTAGGCAAGAGTGGTGTAAGTGACGTGTTAATTGGTGAGGTCCCGGCCTGTGTGTCGCAAATCCTAGCAAACGGTTGTAATAATTCTCTTGGCTAAGTAATAAAACTCACGGTTCCCTAAAAAAAAGAGTTAAAGTCTCCTTTCGGCTAACAAGAAATATAAGAAAGATTTATCCACCAGCAGCATTTTTATGTGCTATGTATCATCTTTTTATATAGATGTGTACTAAATTTAAACCATCATGATGTTCAGTTGTACAAGAACTTCATACGGGAACTTCCTTTGTACAAAAAAATAAATACGGGAACTTCGAATGCATCAGTTGTAAAAGAGTTGATTAGATCCATCAAGGAGCCAGGCCCTTCCCTCCTCTTTGATTTTCCCTAGCACTGTCGTTCAAAATTACAGCTTTGTTGTTGAAGGCTCTAGCGTTCATTTCTTTAAAAAAAAATTAAAAACAAGAATAGCTGCAGAACGGAGGCCTTTCCGACGTATGCCTGTGTGTGTGGTGAAATTGTGCCAAATCTGATCCACGTCACCTTCTAAAACAGTTGTCACGAAATGACTCACATTCCCGGACCACGAAGCAACATGGCCTAGATTTGCTTGGAGTAGTGACAGCGGAAAAAACGTGTGAAGCCACTTCTTGGGTGTACTTATGAAAGTAGCAAACATGGTTCTCCAGACAAAAGGGCAAGTATTTTTGTTGACCCTATTCCAAGAAGCTAGTTTATCCTCACATGATACAAATACATACTTGAGTATCTGCACGTACCATGAGATAGGAATCAGAAGAGTATACTTTAACCTTCATAATTTAGGAAAACAATCAGCGGCAAGAAGTAGAGAGCATGGCCTGGAGCTTGTGATATTACATGAGCATCAATCTTGCTAACAACCTTTCTCAAATCTACAAACTTGCTCACACCAAAAGGGCAAGCAGTACTATCAGTTTGAGAGCGGTCAAAGATAATATGCTACATTTCCGTTGTTGAATATCAGACAGAACTCTCCAAACTAAATCCAAGGTTCAGTTTTAGGGAGGTGAAAAAGGTGTCTGTGGTAGGTGCTAGGGTTCTACCGGGTCTAGGGCGAAGGATGTAGGGGTGGGCGTGAGGTTGTCGAGGAGGAAGACGAGCACGGCGGCGAGACGGCGACGTGGTGGCGACGCGACGGCGGCAGATGCAAGCGGCGGCGCGGCGGCTAGGGTTCAAGACCGACTCCTGAGGGAGTCGGCAATAATGATATGATTATTGCTTAATTCAATTGTCCCGATTACAACTCATTATATGATGGATAAATTGGGCTAAGCCCCTAATTGGGCCCACTGGTGGGCCTCCTCCTGCTATATGACAGCCCGGTCATAACATCTCTCCCCGCCTGCGCAAACAGCTCGTCCTCGAGCTGGTAATCTGGGTAGTGTTGGCTGAACTCGTCACGCGGCTCCCAAGTGGCCTCCTCCTCCGGAAGGCCCTCTCACTGCACCAGCAAGTACCACAGTCCGCGACGAAGTTGAGCGCGCAACACATTCGCTGGGCTCGGAAGAAGTCGCCCGTCGGCGACCGGAGGTAGCGCCGGTGTCGCCGTCGGAGGCTCCCCACGGTAGGGCTTCAGCAGCCCCACATGAAAGACATCGTGGATGCGGGTCCCAGCCGGCAGCTGGAGTCGATACGCCAGTGTCCCGATGCGCTCCAGGATAGTGAATGGACCGGCGTAGCGCGGACCCAGCTTGCGTTTCGCACGCGGGTCCAGGGACTTGGTGGTGCGATGAAGAAGGCGCAGCCACACCCAATCCCCCACCGCGTACTCCGCCTCGCGATGGTGGCCGTCGTAGTAGTGCTTGGCCAGCTGCTGGGCCTGAAGGAGACGCTGCCGCACCTCGGCAAGCATCTCATCACGGTCGCGAAGAAGCTCGCCTGCCACCTCCGTCCGAGCAGTGGTCGGGTCAACCGGCAGGATGGGCGGTGGCGGCCGGCCGTAGACCACCTCAAACGGCGTAGCGCGCAGGGCGGTGTGATAGGAGGTGTTGTAGCAGTACTCCGCCCATGCGAGCCAATCCACCCAAGCGCGAGGACGATCTCCTGTAACACAACAGCAAATACATGGCAATCACCTTGTTGACCACCTCCGACTGTCCGTCCGTCTGAGGGTGGAAAGCCGTGCTGAAACGCAGCTTCACCCCCGCCAACCGGAAAAGATCTCTCCACACGTGCCCCGTGAACACGGGATCCCGATAACTGACGATCGACGAGGGAAACCCGTGTAGACGGACGATGCTGTCGAAGAACGCACGGGCCACGGACGCGGTGGTGTAGGGATGACCGAGCGCGATGAAGTGAGCATACTTGGAGAAGCGATCGACCACCGTGAGGATGACGGACTTGCCGCCCACCTGGGGAAGACCCTCGATGAAGTCCATGGAAATATCAGCCCAAACCTGAGTAGGCACCTCCAGAGGCTGCAGCATGCCAGCCGGACGCAGCGTCTCCGTCTTGTTCCACTGGCACGTCACACAGGACCGCACCCAATCGCGGACGCGGGCCCTATCACTGGGGATGTAGAAGTCGGCGCGGAGACGGTGGAGGGTCTTCTGCACGCCCTCGTGTCCGGCCGAGTGCGCCATCAGCAGCACCTGGTGACGGAGGTCGTCGTGGTCCGGCAAAAAGACCCGGCGCCCATGGAGGAGCAGGCCGCATCATCCCATGCGAAGGCGTCGCGGCGTAGCAGCCGCGTGAGCGGGGCCGCGATGAGGCCAAAATCCCGGATGAACTTCCGGTAGTAGCCCGCGAGCCCCAGGAAACCGCGGAGGGCCCGCGGCGAGTGCGGTACCGGCCATGCCTAGACCGCGGCCACCTTGTCCGCATCCATCGCCACTCCCTCGGCCGAGATGACATGACCGAGGTAGGCGACCGAAGACGTCCCAAACGAGCACTTCGAGCGCTTAAGATGAAGACGATGCGCTCGAAGCTCGTTAAAGACGATGGCGACGTGCTGGAGATGCTCGGCCCACGACATGCTGTAGATAAGAATGTCATCAAAGAAAACAAGCACAATCCGTCGTAGGTACGGCTGAAGGACGTCGTTCATCAGGGCCTGGAATGTCGCCGGGGCGTTGGAGAGGCCAAACGGCATCACCAAGAACTCATAGTGGCCATGATGAGTCCGAAACGCCGTCTTGGCGACATCATCGGGATGCATCCGCACCTGGTGGTAGCCCGACCGCAAGTCGAGCTTGGTGAAGAAGCGCGCTCCCCGGAGCTCGTCGAAGAGCTCATCGACCACCGGAATAGGAAACTTGTCCTTGAGCGTCATGGCATTAAGAGCACGGTAGTCGATGCAGAAGCACCACGTGCCATCCGACTTGCGGACGAGGAGGACCGGCGCCGAGAAAGGCGACGTGGAGATGCGGATGATGCCCGCGGCGAGCATGAGCGCGACCTGCCTCTCCAGCTCGTCCTTCTGCAGCTGTGGGTAGCGGTAGGGACGTACGGCGACGGGCGCGGTGCCCGGCAAGAGATGGATACGGTGATCGTACAGCCGGGCGGGAGGAAGACCTGTAGGCTCGTCGAAAATGTCGCCGTGCTGCTGCAGGAGGTGATCCAACAGCGGCCGCACGGACTCGGGGGTGGTCGTGACGAGCTGTAGCTGCGGGTTCGGCGGGGGGGCGCCTCCGATGCCCTCCCAGCGGATGCGACGACCCATACGCCAAAAGGTCATCGTCAAGGTGTCGAAATCCCAGAGGATGGGACCGAGGGTCCGCAAGAAGTCGACGCCAAGGATGAAGTCGAAGCAGCCCAAGTCGATGCCGGCGCACGTGATGGCGAAGGTCTCGCTGCCGATGGTGACTGGTACGTCCCGCGCCAATCCGTGGCAGCGCAGGCGGTCGCCGTTCGCCACAGTGACCTGAAGGTGCTCCCCGCCCGTCGGCCGAAGGGCTAAGCGGCGCATGGTAGCCTCGGGCAAGAAGTTATGAGTGGAGCCCGTGTCAAGGAGAGCCACCAGGCGCTGGCCGTGAATCGTCACCGGAAGGAGCATCGTGCGCTCGTCGCGGAGTCCCGCCATCGCATGGAGTGAGACAACGAAGGCCGTCGCCGTCGTGGTTGCTGGGGCGGGCTCGGCGTCTGCGGGTGCCGGCGACTCGCCAAGCTCGTCGGCAGGGGTGTCCTCCGTGTAGTCGACCGTCTCCAGGTAGAAGAGGCGCGGGCAGACATGGCCAGGTACGTACGGCTCATCGCAGTTGAAGCACAGGCCCTGGCGACGGCGCTCGAGCTGCTCGGCCGGGGTCAGCCGGCGGAAGGTCCGCGTGTTGGCCGGAGGCTGGCGGCCGGGCCCGGTTGCGGACGGCGGTGGCCTGGCGGGCTGGCGGCTCCCGCGTCCCAGAGGAGCCTGCTGCAGAGCCTGCGCGCGACGCTCGTAACCGCGGGCGTAGTGCATGGCCGTCTGGAGGTCCTGGGGGCCCTGAAGCTCCACGTCCACCCGGATGTGATCCGGAAGGCCACCAACAAAGAGCTCGGCGCGCTGCTGTCCCGTCACACTAGGCGCGTGGCATGCGAGGGCCTGGAACCGGTCGGCGAAGTCTTGTACCGAGGTGGTGAAGGGGAGGCGGCCGAGCTCGGCCAAGCGGCTCCCACGGATCGGCGGCCCGAACCGCAGGAGGCATAGCTCACGAAAGCGCTCCCATGGGGGCATGCCGCCCTTGTCCTGCTCAAGGGCGTAGTACCACGTCTGTGCGGCTCCCCGGAGGTGATACGAGGCGAGCCAGGTACGGTCCGACGCGAGGGTGCGCTGCCCGCGGAAGAACTGCTCGCATTGGTTGAGCCAATTGAGAGGGTCTTCCGTACCGTCATAGGTGGCGAAGTCGATCTTGGCGAAACGCGGCGGTGTCGGATTGGCCGCGGCAGGTGTGGTGGACGCGCCGCGTCCCCCGTGGAGGCCGGCGAAGTGCGACGTGTCGCCGGAGAGCAGGGCGGGTGCTGGCGGTTCGCCAGCCGTCGTGTAGACTGGAGACGGCGACGTCCCGGACAGCCAGGCCGGAAGTGGTGAGGGCGACGATGGAAAGCGCACTTGATTTATCGGAACGCCGGATGGCGTGGGGGGCAGCGACCCGAGGTTGGGCGGTGGCTGCCACGGCGAGGTGGCCGGCGGCTGCAGGGGCGGCCCGGTGAAGGCCGCGGCGGAGGGCCATGTGGGGCCCACGGTCGGCGGCGGCGGCGGCCCGTAGGGCCCATGCAAGAACTGCCGGATCCCTTGGACCGCGACAACGAGGTCGTTGAGGACTCCGCTCATCTCGGCGGGGTGTAGACGACGGCGGCCGAGGCGGAGGAAGACGCCGGCATGGTGCCGGCGGCCGAGAAGGCCGGCGTGGTGAAGTTGGCGGCGGCGGTGGTGGAGGGCATCGCGGCGGATGTGGAGGCCGAAGACGACATGATCGAACGAGAGCAATCTGATACCAAGGTGGTAGGTGCTAGGGTTCTACCGGGTCTAGGGCGAAGGATGTAGGGGTGGGCGTGAGGTTGTCGAGGAGGAAGACGAGCACGGCGGCGAGACGGCGACGTGGTGGCGACACGACGGCGGCAGATGCAAAAGCGGCGGCGCGGCGGCTAGGGTTCAAGACCGACTCCTGAGGGAGTCTGCAATAATGATATGATTATTGCTTAATTCAATTGTCCCGATTACAACTCATTATACGATGGATAAATTGGGCTAAGCCCCTAATTGGGCCCACTGGTGGGCCTCCTCCTGCTATATGACACCCCGGTCATAACAGTCTGAGAACCACTAAACGGTATATTCATCAAACTATTTCCCTCTTATAGACATGCTATGCGACAAGTTAGCTTAGCCTAATGAAACACAGGTAAACTCTAAATTTAGCTATCCAAAAACTGCTTCCCAGACTAACAATCTCAACAACTAACAAAATCTTGAGTTAAACATAATACCCTACTGAGATCTGGAGCCATCAATCCTTCCTCCGAAAATGGCATGGCCAGGTCTGTGAGAAACAATCTGTTCTTAATCATTAAACCATAGCTAACTCAGTTCCACCAGCCAACTCTTATACTTGGCTGGTGGAGTCAGTTTGATTCTGGAACTGACTGTCAAGGACATCATTTACAGTGTTGAGTGGGCACCGGTCAGCATGGTTCCTAGCTTTCGTCTGGCAGAAGCACTCTGGCCACGGGTTTGTGTAGAAAGACTCTGGATGGATGCGCTTGTGGGGCGCGCCAAAATGGGTGTTGAACATGACCTGCCTGATCCTCTCCTCGTATCCAGATGCACGCCCTTCCTCCATGTCCATGAATATTGGAGCAAGGGCCTTCCTGTTTGGTGTGACTGTGGTTCGGAAACCATGGTATAGGCGATGGCCCATGAGATTGTTTGCGAAGTTGCTTGGGCCATCATAGGTGGGCATAAAAATGTCCGACAGGAGACAGACCATGTAATCAACTGCTGACCCAGCTAGCCCTCTGGTATTTTCTTCCAGCTTTCCACTTCCAACCATACTATGGTTTTCTTGGCGTGGAAACATAGCCTTAAATGGATTCATGAAGCGTTCCCCACCAAAGAGCTTGCCAGAAGCAAGGTAAATCCGTGTTGTGTTATCAAATCCCATAGCACGTAATATAAGACCTACCTGCAAAACAATATAAATAGACCATTTTTCCATTATTGATGGAAAGAATTATTCAACAGAAAAGTCAGTTATGATCGCTATGATATTTATGTTTCATATACCGTGGTCCCACATTTGTGTGCTTTAAATAAATAATATTTGAAGGAACAAGGTCTATTGTGGACCTCAAACTAACCATGCCATGCGTGGGCCAGAAATGTACGGCTTAGTCTGAGGGCTAAAGTTCTCCGTGCTCTGGTTTTGTGGTTCAAGAGGACCAAAAACAAAAAGGTAGGCATGCACGGACTGGAAAAAAAATAGGGGCATATGCCTTGTTTTCAAAAAACATATTTCTAGATGTAAAAACAAATCGGAAAAAAATTGTGGGGTACATATCCACGTTCTATCTGTGCGCAGAAAATTCGCGAAAAAATGATTTTTTTTGTGAAGACAAAACAAAAATTCATGTTTACAAAAACTTTGTGCTGTGCGCATATTTTGCGGAGATGTACACGTAAAATTTTCAAACATTTCAAATCCATTTAAAATGCATTTTTTTTAAATGGGGCAGATGCTCCTAGGTTCAGATCGTCCCTCTCTGCACGGACTCCCCTATTTAATATTTTAGAGTAAGTTTTACATTTTGGAAGTTTGGAAGCTCCATTAGAAAGCATACTTAGAAGCTTACAAAAAATTGAACTTAGATTGTGATTGGATATTTATCCATGTCAAATTCAAACGCAATCTGGATTAATATATACGAAAATGACAAATTGAGCTGAATTTGTCATTTTGTCATACGCTAATCCAAATCGAATCTGAACTTGAAACGTTGAATACACATATGTCTTAACATGAAGTACGGTTGTGCTAAAGTTCTTTTTTTGTTAGAAATATTCCAACCATACCACCACCTCAAGTGTAGTTTTCATTTATACCATCAACATATATCAATGACATATAGGACCAGACCCCACATGTAATTGACTAGTTTGATGGTATAAATGCAAAGTGCATCTAGTTTCGTGGTATGGATGCAAATAACCCCCTTTTTAAGCTACTAGGTATATTTTATAGAATTTTCAAATTTCCAATTTTTAGGGTGGCGGAGCCTAAATTTGTACCCCCATCTAGAGTAATTAACTTTACTGTCCGCACTCAGCACACAATTAGCTTATATATTAGCACTGAACAAACATCAGGAACAATGTCTATAAGAAGAATCAATACCTCTTCTGGAGTTAAAGGGCACTTTCCAATGCGCTTTCTTTCCCTGTAGACAAGGGTCTTATTTCGAAAATGTTCTTCCCGATATTTCAACAGGATTTCCTGTTCTTCAGGTGTGAATATGTCGATGCACCTGCAGTTTTTATTTTGGAAGTAAGGTACGCTCATGTCTAGCAACACAAATACTAATTAAGCAATCAAACACTGGTTTGATCAAAGTCATACCCGGCATATGCAAGCATATCCAGCTCAAACCGAAGATGAATTGACATGAAATGGCCTTCTGAACGGAGCTTGTTCACTATATCACTGCTTGTTTTCCTGATATTTGACTTAAATTGAAGTGCGTGATAATTCACCCTGCATCTCAATCTCTGGAGCTCTGGATCATCAATTTCTTCTGCCAATCGGTGTGAAAATGGAGTTAAATATATCGCACCATACTTCCTTATCTTCTCCAGAGCAGTTGTTCTGTACCAAGTAACTGGTGCATCTCTAGGTGGTTCAATCTGAACAAAAAATACTCCATAAGTATAGAATATCTAGAAAAAATGACTTTGCAAAGATAGAAAAAGCGACTTTAGTATAGCTCAATTTAGAGTGCCAGTGTGCTCTAAATATATTCACCTTATATGCTTTGAGCTTCTTGGTCTTTCCCTGGGCAGTGATTTTTGGAACGCTCATAACAATTCGAACATCATATTTCAATGTCTTGATGAAGTGGGGAACATCATATATACCTATAAAACCACTGGTGCATATACATAAAAGAACAACAAGAAAAAAGGCTTTTAGTCCCAAGCAAGTCGGTGTAGGCTAGAGATAAAGCTCACAAGAACCAACAAAAAACAAAACGTAAGTGCTAATTATCTACCATCACCTGAACTCAAATACTTCTACGAAGTTAATCAACATGAGTACATAAAACACTTGAATTATGCCAATATCTTATGGTCATACCATGTAAATTAGGCATAAAACCATATAAATCAACTAATGTAAACTGCAGAATATTTGATAAGAAAAAATATTTATTAAGAACAAAAATTACTGCTCAGACAGAAGGAATCATAAAGAACACAGGGTTTGTGCTAACTTTGCATGCAATGATCTTTCCTGCATGATAGACATTTCAGACTTATGTACCTCTCATCACGCCAGAATGAATTTGTGTCTAACTCTGGCAGCACTAGTGTAGCATTCATGATTCGTGCTACAACAACAGCATTGCATATCTACAAAGTCAGAGAAGCAGTAACCTTAAGTATCTCAGCTATGTTGCCATGAATACATCAAACTTGCATGAAGAACTATGCTACTTCTCATCCTGATCATACCGCACTGCGCTGTTGGGTCAAGCCACCATTGCACCGGACACGCAAGTACTCAGATTCTAGTATGGATGCAAAGCTACTAGCACTTCAGGATCTTCACACTTTAGGCATGAAGATGGACAATGGAGTGACTTGTGGTTCTGGGGAGGGATACGATGCACAGACTTACGAGGCCAATAGGTGCGTGGTGCAGAAGATGCTCTCCAACCATTTGAATCTGCGGTTCTCCACAACTCATTTACAACAAAATCCTTGAGTAGTAGCACTGATGTCAGTATAAGATATAATTTGGTAAGCACTGTATATACGATTCAATTAAAATAACTCGATTTATATGTCAAATGAACTGAAACTTGAATATATAAGTGAAATGATACCAAAAAAACTAATCTAGAATATTTGATAAGAAAAAATTGGGGCATTTTGTGCTATCATGGAATCCTAGAAGCAGTAACCTTAAGTATCTCAGCTATGTTGGAATACATCAAACTTGCATGTATGGATCATAACTGATATAACTAATTCAGTTGGTAAGTACACTTTATGTCAACACTGACCTATATGTCAATGAATTGAAACTGAAAACACAAGTGATGCGCCAAAAATCACATTAAACTCTTATGGCATTGCTATCGGCCTTCCCTACACCGCCAAGCAGAGCAAACAGCACAAACTACAAAAACAGGCGTTGGAGAGGCGAGCACACCTGAACCCTATAGGTGCCGAGGAGGACAAGGGAGGAGGAGGACCAGAGCCAGATGGCGGCGGTAACCAGCGCCGCTACGGAGACCCACAGCCGGCACAGGAACGTCTCTCTCTTGAGGCCCCTGCGAGCGTGGTTCCCCGAACCAATCGAATCAGCAGCAATGGAAAAAAACACGGGAAATGAATTGGGGGCGATTCGCCGCTGGAAGCAGGAGGCTCACCTGCGCATTGGGATGACTCAATGATGGGAGCGGGCGCCGGCGGCCTGCAGGGGAGCGGTCTAGGGCGGACGGAAGACGGCGGTATTCAGGCGCCGGGGAGGTCGGCAACGCCGGTGGAGGTAAGGGCCGGAACGGGCGGCGCAAGCCTCAACCGGGCCGTGTGATTCGTTGCCCCGCTGCGCACGTCTGCAACTGCAAGCAAGCCACGCGGGTTGGTTTTTGGGCCGGGCTCGATTCGTAGGCCCACGTGATTTTCCCCAAGTTTCTGCTCTTTTTGTTGCACGCTATTTTTTTCTCGCATGTGTGAGATTGTGATGGATGACTTCATGTGTTATTTTTTTTGAGAATTTCATCTGTTTATTTTGGTGAGATGAGAAAACCAATGAGCATGAAAATCAGGATTAATACGATTGGGATACAATTATTTATGTCTCATGATTTTCATGCTCACTGAGAAAACCAATGAACATGAAAATTTTCCTAACACCACCAATTCATTTGTATACAATTATTTTTGTCTCGTGATTGATTTTCTAACAATAATCCCCATGAGGCAAGTCATTCGAGGTTGCGAAGTTCATTCCTCTATACTTTTGCCAATGGATATTTTGTTTTGATGTATTTTTTTTCCAGACAGTGTAAAGAAGGGAAGAAAAAAATGTTTCGTACTGGTGGTCGCCATACGAAACAAGCGATGAAGTACGTGCTACTTTACATATTTTTCTTGAAACTGGATGTTTTCTGGTAAACTTGATGCATGTGTGGTAGGGTACGTACGTCATCTAACTTTGAAACTTTTGGGGGATACTAGTTTTATCTGGTTCTGGTTTCAGCGGAATGGCTAGTCTAGGAAGAATATATGCTCTTAGAAAACATTTTTTCAATCATATTTTGGTCACTGATTTGTTTTTTCGCATAGAACACAACAAATGTTATTCAATCATGAAAATTGGCACGTATGTAAAACATTTATATTTATTAGTCGCCAATTGTTTCAGAATTTTTGAACTTTTTTACAAAAAAAATCGTACGGAGCATAGAGAGTCATTTTGAATTTCCGGCATTCAACTGAAGAAAAAGTAACTGACACGAGACACATTCTCGATTTCTCGTGAGAGGACAACCGTCACGTCAGTTCCATGGAGGAGGAAAAATCAAATCCAGACTCGGTGGAAGCGAAGCTCACCAGGATAAGAAGAGAGAATAGATAAATAGTCCTCCGTGCTAGTGCACACTTCATTAACCTACAGATGCTTTCGTATAACGCACTATGCAATGGAGAAGTGTTCTCTAGGGCTTTCGAATAACTCTTCTCTTGGAAACTCGTCTTGCCAGAGCGTGGAATATGCAAAAAAAACTGGAACCACTGAAAAGGACTACCGAGTAAATCGGAAAACTTTGAGCTCAAAGCGAGCATCCAATATTGTGCATTGATATTTTTTAAGGACTACACGGTGCAGATGACAGTTGGAACCGCTGCTGAGCAGCAGCAGCGGCAAGCAAGCTGATTCTGAACCCAACAAGAAAATTCAGCTTTCCAACACAGGATCCAGAGCGCGAGAGAATTGAACCGCACTGCACTACATGTCAGCACATCGCACTTCCTCCCCAACCAGCAAAAGCAAAAGAGAAAAAAGAAGAAAGCTGCTAGTCAGATCACATTACCAAACATCATCTTACACCTCATAGTTCAGGCCAGCACACATCACCAAATTAAAAACTACATCAGCTCTACATCAAAAGCTAATGATGATTTACCATCGGGCATCACCGCTACCGCTACGAATGACACCATCAAGCCACATGTAAAATCACAGCCGTGATCTTCCGTGGCGCCAGCAAGTCGAAATCAGAGCTGGTGTCTAAATCCTGGTTCTGTGTAAGCTATTGTTGGTTTAGGATCCAAATTAAATTACTGTGTGTTGGACGAATCAGTCGAGCCACACGTGCTTCAAGCACTCCGCCGCAGTCGGCCTGCTCTCCGGCGCGTAATCCAAGATCGGGCGGAGGAAGTCGGCCAACCCGTTGGCGTCCGGTTCAGGGAAGTTGTACTTCTCGACCAGGACGCGTTCGAGGGGCCAGAACTTGAGCCTTCGGATCCTAATCAGGTCCCCGTATCGGTTGAAGTAGTCCTTGGAACGGGTACCTGAGCAAGCAATCTAAAACATAACGGCAGCGTTAGATAGGGCATTAGATAACAGGATGAGATGAGATAACAAGATTAAATAGGGCATTAGTTAAGGGAGTCGCAGGAACCTTCTTAGGCATCTTTCCCAGAGTTTCCATCATCAGAGCCAGGTGATCCTACAAAGAGTTGTGCGATGCATAGATGAGTTGATGGGTTCGTGATAACACTTGCAAGTAAACACGGCAGACTTTGCAGCTAAGAGTCAACATATGAAGTTGATTGCTTAATGAGCACAATATATCTGTCACTTTGAAAGACAACCTTACAATAAGTAAGAGATGTGATTCGCTTTGAAGGACAGTCCAGCTAACTGGGAGAGTATATAAATG
Source organism: Poa pratensis (assembly GCA_947311845.1). Taxonomy (NCBI): domain Eukaryota; kingdom Viridiplantae; phylum Streptophyta; class Magnoliopsida; order Poales; family Poaceae; genus Poa; species Poa pratensis. Next base: position 5,157,385 of record CAMZMU010000084.1, read on the forward strand.
TTTTAGCTGCCATTATTCAATTTTCACTGGCTACAGAACAGTCTGTTGTTGTCGGTACGTTATTTTGTGCCAGTGTAATACATCTGGCAAGAACATAACAGATGACAACCAGAGCAGCACCTTTGGATTTGTACCAGCGTATCACATTAAGATGCAATTTCTAGTGTACACCAGTCCTACGATGGCTGGTAACTGTTCATCAAATGCTTCTATGGTTTCAGTTTGGACAAGGGCGTCTGTTTGAACTTTGAAGTGGCACATGAGCTAGTTCATCTACTTTTCACAAGATAATATACTATAATTGTAAATGGTCCAGGAGCAAGTGGGTATCTGCTGCATTCTGGTATATCTGAGCGATCAACATTTCAAAAGCAGGAATGCACAATAATAGTGATATCCGCAATCTTGGCACTAGAAAAAGACTAGCTTGACTAAACGTTAGACAGCCATATAGAGTAGTAACCAAGTTAGTGCAAAATTTATATGAAACAACCTTCATAAGCAAAACAGTACTGATAACTGAAAACATGAAAGTTGACATGTCTTTACCTCATCTTCACTGCAGCCTTGGCAATCCCTGGGAGTGAAGAGCATGTCACCGGTGGCAAGCTCGAACACCAAACACGCGAACGACCACATATCGGCGGAATAAGAATACCCGGAACCGATGATAACCTCGGGGGCTCTATACTGCCTTGTCTGTATCTCACCAGCACTCTGCTGATCAGCCCAGCAGGCGTTCCCAAAATCGACGATCTTGCACTTCATGCTAATGCCATCCAGGCTCCTCTCCTTCTCCATCTCGGCCGCGACCCCGCCAAGCGACACCCGCCGCCGCGAGATCTTCGCGACGGCGCGTCTCGCCCGCATCTTGAGCATCTTCTCGCTGAAACTGATCGTTGTCCCGCTGTACTGGTTCCCCTCGGGCTTCTCGAGGATCGGCGCAAACCCGGCCCGCGCCGGGTCCTTGGACGGGTTTATCGTCGACACGAGGAGCACGTTCTCGGGCTTCAGGTCCGTGTGGATGATGCCGAGCTCACGGTGCAGGTAATCGAGGCCGACTAACACTGACCGGCAGATTTCTCGCACTCTGGTCAGCCCAATGCCCCTGTTCCGGTTGTACCGGATCAGCCGCAGCAGGCTGTCGCCGAGGAGCTCGGTGACCAGGCAGACGTGCTGGCCGTTGGGGCCGGCGTGCTTGAAATGGTCCAGCAGCTGGAGAACACACTTGGAGTTGGTCGGGTCGCTCTTGGCCGCCGCCGAGAGCAGCTCGATCTCGTGCAGCGCCGCCTGCGCGTAGTCCCTCGCGCTCTTCTGGATCTTGAGCGCCACGAATCTCTGCAGGTCATTGCTGTATCCAGTTAACAATCAAATCGTGTATAATACAAAGTTCAAAGTTTGCGCTGATAATAAACGAACGATCTTTGCACGAGTTTGAAAAAACAGAGATGGGCGCAAAAGAAGCAATTTTGAACAGAAGAACGAAGCAATGGAACAGGGGTAAAACGGACAAAGTGCACCGTTTTGGATTGCAGCGAGCTCGCAGCGAGCAAGCAAGCTCCACCGAAGTCTCCGAAATCCAAAAGCAACCGAAGGATTAATCCCCATGGCGCACCACGCAAGAACACGCGAAACAAACAGAAAAAACAGAGGAACAAAGATGCGCTACGAAACACGAAACAGGATGGAGGGGGCTGGGAGGGGAAGGGGCGCGGGCGTACGCTGAGGAGGGTGTCGTATGCGAGCCAGACGGTGGAGAAGTTGCCCCAGCCGAGCTTCCGCTGCACGACGAACCTCCCGCCGGCGAACCGGTCGCCGGGCCGCGCCGCGTGGTACCCGCCCTTCCGGTACCCCTCCGGACCCTCCTCGTCCTCCTCCTCCGACCCCGAGGAGTAGCAGCTGTTGCCAAACGCCGCCGCCATCGGCCGATTGATCCACTCCTCCTCCGGATTCGAACTCGCGGACAGGATTCGAAAGGGGGGCTGGCCGGCTGGGCTGGGCTCCGTTTGGTTCGGTTTGCCTTCGCAAATGGTGGGATTTTGCTGGGTCGAGGAAGGAAAGGGAAAAGTGACCGTTCCGCCACCACCACCACCACCACCACCAGTCTGTCCACCTGCCGGCCGTGCAAGTGGTTAAATTGCACTGCGTTTTGGTGGATTATTAACTACCGTTGATTGCTAAATCACCGGTCTTATAAATGTTAAATATTCGAATCGATCACGAAATCTACGGTTAAATCACCATCATATCACTTTTTTTTGGCTCAGTTTATTTCATCCTAAAACCATGGTCAAACTACATTTCTTTTATGTATTGTTAACCACTAGTACTAGTATAGCACTAGAAACGTAGACCATACCCGTATCTGATTTTTTAAGATATGGTATGCATTTTTAGCGAGCAGCAGGATATGGACGCGCATGTGGATATTGGTCAACCATGTATACATGGGTAGCCGATATGGTATAGTTGATATCCAAACAATTTCTGTTGACCGGAAATTTCTAGAGATTATGAGAGGCACTCTAGCGGATTATCCAACATACCGCCTCTAATCCCTTTTAAATGTCCTAGCGACAATATTTTCAGATCGGAAGGAGTAAGTGATTTGAACCATGAAAAGGAAAAGTGACCATTTCCCCGCCGTCTACATGGTCAAGGCATCGTTAAATCGCCTCCTTAATCTCTTTCCTAAACATCATGGCTAGATTGCTGGGTATACATGTTTTGTATTTCGATATGTAGCGATTCGATGTGATTCTCCTAGGGAGAGGAGATTTTGTAGATCTCTTTCAAGATTTTCACTTGAAACGTTGTGTGCACACTATTAGTGTGTATACCATTAGATTTGTCGAATGATCTAGAATTATATATGCATGATGATTGGATCATGCGAATCCACTTTGGGTCGTAGGATTCACAAGATTTGTGTAGGATTCCAATTGGATTGTCACTACAAGAAAATAATGTTGTTATCAAAAAAATATATGGATCGGATTCCTATCCCAAACTCCATAGAAATTTGATCATACACACCGACCTCTTTTTAAAACTTATAACAGTATAGGATTGGGACATTTTCCAAGAGCTAGAGAGTCTCATTACTTTGAGATGGAGTCTACGTAATCGAATATATTACTCCTGCTCTTCATTTCTACGAGACGCTAGTTTCTTTTTTCAAATACCTTCGACCATCACACGCGATTCACCCCACGAGAGAAGATTTGTGTGGATCTCTTTCAATATTGCCATTCGAAATGCCAAATGATATTAGTGCACACCATTAAATATAGTGATAATAATTTATTTTTTTATTTTTTTATTAAAATTGGCCCCATTAAGGCATTAACTATAGTCAACGGTCTAGCTTGATTGTTTTTTAGCGAATCCACGGGCAGAAGACTCTGTCTCTCTCTCTGGAAAAAAACAGAACATCACGAGATTTCCAGCGAACAGTTTTAAAAAACAAAAGCCTAGAGAAGGTACAGGACGCGTTCCCTTTCCCAGCGTTCTTGGGGTGTTCGTACCATTGTGTATTTTTAAATGTGAGATGCATATCTTTGTGGGAATTTTATCTCTGGAGATTTCTTCTACACGTGCTCGTGTAGCTCAACATGTATTCTTTTTTTTTAAAGCCCACGTATATTCAACATAATACCACGTACATTGTACATAGTACAGAAAACAACAGCACTGCATACGCAGGGGATTCAGAGCTCAAGCAAACCACATCATCACCTCCGGCGTCGACGACGAAGGCCGCCGTCCTCCTTCTCACCGCGCCCCGAGAGCACCTTTCTTGTTGAAGACCGCCGCAAGGCCCGTCCGCCGCGCAGCGGCGGAGCTTGTGCCGATGAACGAGCACGGCGAGTGCCCTCCTGCTCCATCTTCTCCACCTTTCCGCAGCCGTCTTCGGCGCCGAAGCCGACAGGATCCGCCGGGCAAGCCCGACCCTGAGTTCCAGCCGCCAGCACGGATCCGACGGGAGGCCGACAGACTCGAGCACCACGCCGGGCCTCGAGCCTCCGCAAGTCGAGCGCGACGACGACGAGCTCCCAGGAGCTCCTCCGCCGGAGAAGATCGCCCCGACACCAAAACACCCGCCGCCAGCAGCACCTCCTCCAAAGCAACGCCGGCGGTGACTCCACCCTATCCTACCATATATACAAGCCGGAGCCGGGGATCTCCCACCCTCCCGCCGCCGAGGCGGCCGACGGAGGAGAGGAATCCCGCGGCTCAGCGGCGAGCACGCGGTGGATCGGCCGAGATCGCCCAAAAATCGCCTTTCGCCTCCCTGCTACAGTGGCGGGAGAGGAGAGGATAAGGTCGCCCTTCAACATGTATTCTCTCTGTCTCTGTTGTCCAGGTCAACTTCGATTCAAATCCAATTTGAAATCCCTCTCACACTTCTGGCGCGACGGCTGGAGGCCACGCGTCACTTGGCACTAAGGAATGTGAAACGTGTCAGTGTTTGTTTTAGATTAGAATAGACGAGTAGAATGCTCAGTTTTTTTTTTAGATCAAGTGGAATGCTCAGTTGGTAAAAGCACTCGGTAGTGGGTCGCAGTTGGTGCAGGCGCTGTTGTTTGGTGGGCCGGCGCTGCCAAGTGGTGCGCGCCTGCGACATGGCCCTGGGCTCGTTCACCATAATTCGCCCCGGACTGATCCGGCAACGCCAGTGAACTTCACTGTCACTTTTTTTTTGAAAAAACTTCACTGTCACTGATAATCAAGGAAACAAATAGTACCCTACATTGGATTATCTTCCATACCAGTTCGCTGGATTATCTACCATACCAGTTCGTACGCGTATTACTAGAATCTTACATTGTGTTTAAAATGTAGTACATGCATATATATTGCATGTGATGCTTTTTCAACACAAAATAAACACAGCAAGGCGATGCTATTTTTGTGTGTGACTAAGGTGATGCTATTTCGATACTACAAATCACACAAGATTGTTCACGGTTGATCCCACATGGCACAAAATTTACATGTAATGATAAAAACTCTGTAAACCAGCTATGAAAAGCATTTACACACGCTTCGTACACTCGAGAACACTCGACAAACATTTGTCAAAATATTTCTTAAACACTACACTTTAGAGATCCATTTTAAGCTAGGTTTATATTAATATTTAGAAGGATCATAAGACACGCATATGCTATTATTTATTTGCATGATGTGACACATTAAACAATGGACGTGGATGGGTTTACTGTTATATAAGTTTCATTCTTACATTTTAAAGACACCAAAGTTAGTGAAAGATTTCTTTCCAATATAGTGTATACCAAGATAACTTTTTTGTCGCATACCATATGAAATATACTTGAATGATAATATATAAATGATAAAATCAATATTGGAATATTGGTAGTAGTTTATGTTAAGTGCAATAGAAAACTATATTAGATAATGCATTATTGTATACGGGGAATTTGATTTTTTGCCCCACTTTACTTTGGAACACTCCGATTTGCCCCACTTTACTTTTACCTCTCTTATTTGCTCCACTTTACTTTGGTTAGTTTCTTATTTGCCCCCTGACACGTTGGGCCCACAGTCAATTACCAAAATACCCCTTTTCCTTTACCTGGATCGATCCAGTCCAGTGGAGAACTCCCGTATCGCTCTATTCCAAGTCGAGCGAACAGAGCTGCTGGCCGGTCCCGTCCGCCCCAAGCAGAGGAACCAGGTGGCGGCGGTGGCGACCCCACGGCGGCCGGAGCTACGGTCGGCGGCGGGATTCCGGGGACAACGGCAACATCTCCCCCGCGACGCTAGGTACGAGCTCCTTTCCCAGGGCAGCAGCAACCCCATGGCTGAGAGCTAGGGTTAGGACTAAGGCGCGCCAGCCGTCGGCGACGAGCTGTCTCGTGGCCGCTCCCTTGTCTTGCTTCGATTCCTTGCTCGTCTCTTCTACTACTAACCTTCTGGCAATTTCGATTTGGATGCAGAAGTTGGATTTTGGATGAAATTCTAGGGCTAATTGTTCGTTATGGCTGAAGTAGATGCAAGCGACGGCCCCGGTCCCGTTGAGCCTTTCGCTGCAGTACCGCGAAGGTGAAGAATTTTCTTTGCCTGTAGTGTATAAGCTTTCAAAGTTTCCAAACATTGCTCTGAGTAGGGATCCGTGTGTGTATACTATTTTTTATTTGCATGATGTGACACATTAAACAATGGACGTGGATGGTTTTACTGTTATATAAGTTTTATTCTTACATTTTAAAGACACTAAAGCTAGTGAAAGATTTCTTTCAAATATAGTGTATAATAAGATAATTAACTTTTCGTTGCATACCATATGGAATTTACTTGAATGATAATATATAAATGATATCAATATTGTAATACTGGTAGTAATTTATGTTAAGTGTAATGAAAACTATATTAGATAATGCATTATTGTATGCGGTGGCTGACAATATCATTTTTTTTTGCGATGGCTGACAATATCAATGACAATATCATTGAAATAATAAATGTGCCTCGCCAGGATTTCATCACGTGAGCTCCAAAAGCAATGCAAGACTATCAGAATCTTTGAAGCGTGGCTACCAACAACAACACGTCTCTAGTTCAAGTAATCAAGTCCGGGCATTCGAACAACTAGATCTTATGCATGATCGGACGGTCCTGTAGAAGCTCATAACAAGACTGAGACATAAGAAAACGTTAGTCGTCTAAGAATTAGCAAACCTGATAATTAATATCATACAGAGAGTACGTACATACGTACGCGATTTGCAGGCTCTATTTGAGTAATGTTCTCCGTGTAATTAAATCATGTTGTATCATCTAATGGGTAGTTCATCGCCGCTAAATAGGCATCCAGCTGGTCATGGCAGGGCACCACGCCGGACGACCAGGGCAGGAAGTTGATCGCCGCCGGCACAAGACTCTCCTTGTATAGGCTCCAACTCGTGCTAGCGCGGTTATCGCCGTGACGGACCACGAGGACCGTCCTCTTCTCCTTGACGTCGTAAAGCGTGACCCAGCCGCCGACGGCGACCAGGACGAGCACGTCCCCCTCGAGCGCCGCCACGGCCTCTCCGTACTTCACGCCGTAAGCAGGTGCCGTCGCCGCCGCGGGCAGCTCCACCCGGGCGTGGTGCGACCACGTCTTGTTGATGGCGCAGTCGTCGCGGGCCCAGACGTCAAGGAACGGCCACTCGCCCATCACCGACGCGGCGAGCTTCCCGCGCATCTCGAAAAGGTTGATAAAGTCGTCGGAGACCGTCGCGGCGACGGGCGGCAGCGGCATCCGCTCGAACGTCTCCGCGACGGTGTCGAAGGTCAGCATGGCGCAGGAGTTCCAGCCAATCCACGGATGCCGTGCCCAGTGCAGCGTCCCGCCGACGTCCACGCCCATGGGCGGGAAGGGGGCGTTCCCGCTGAAGTGTGAGAAAGGGCGGACGCGCCGTGGCTGGCCGGCGCCGGTCGAGAGGACGTAGTGAACCTGCTGATAGCGGATGATGCTTTGGAAGATGTCTTCCTCGCCTTCGTTCCTTCCGAAGCACAGCACGAGGTGCTCGCCGGATGGACGGTGGAGGTAGAAACCGGACGGCACGACCCACATGCGCGGCGCGGTTGCCATAGCCGGGAACCTCGCGCACTGCCGTGTTGCCGGGTTCCAGATGACGAAGCTCACACCACGGCCATGCAACGGCAGGGAGAATAGCAGCAGGCCGTCGCATGAGCTGAGGTATTTGAGATCGAACCAATGGTCCAGGAGGCGCCAGCAACAGTTGCCGCCGTCGAGCGAGATCCGGTAGAGCGCGTAATTTGGAACGACGCCGCCGTTGCATTCCGACACTCTGGAGTCAAGTATGAGATAATGTGGGCGGTGGAGGGAGTAGGCCGCGACGAAGGAGGCGCTGGCGCGGTGCCACCGCTTGCAGACGGCACCGGAACGGAAGACGGACTTGGCGGCAGGCGCGCGAGGATCTCCGACAGCATGTCGTCGCTCAGTTCAGTTGCCGGCGTCATTGCGGGCGCACAGACTTACAAATTGGAGACACTACATGTACGACGTCCGTGTAGAACGTTAGGGTTTGGGGACCTGCTCAACTTGGCGTACGTGTCCTTGTGTTATATATAGGGCCGGGTGTCAACACGTATAATTTACAACATCCTAACCAGCTCAAGGTATACAAAAGCTAGAATCCTGATACAATACAAAGTGGTTCAGACAGCAATCCAGACACAAGTCTCCATGTCGATCGATGTAGGCATATATATCCGCATATATCACAAGTCTCCATCTCAGATAATATCACCTCTTGGTGCGTGTTTGACATTATAGTCAATTTGGTTACCAGGTTATAGTCAATTTGGTTATCAGGTTAAAATTAAAGGATAGTGCTAGGCGTCCCCGGGGATCTGGGGAAAAATCCCCCGGTCCCTGCACGACACGTGTCCACCTCTCTGGACTCAAATCCCACCAAATCGCGACTGAAGCAAAAACGGTTCGAACGTAATAAGAAGTTTGTGCTATTACAGCAAAATCCAATTTCAACCAAAAATCACCCGTAAATGGCTCATTGAAGCAAAAACGGTTCGCGCTTAATAAGAATTTTGTGCTATTGTAGCAAAATGTCCAGTTTTCACCAAAAATCTCATAAATGTTTCTACGAAGCAAAAACGGGTTGTTTATAACAAGAATTTTGTACTATTGTAGCAAAAGTTTAATTTTCTCTCAAATCGCACATAATGCTTCTATGGAGCAAAAAATTTCATTTGTAGCAATTTTTTGTTTTGTTCGTGGCAACTGCTTCTATGGAATAAAAGTTTTATTCGTAGCATCGCCAGTTCGCACTATGCTAGATGCTTTTACGGCGCAAACCGCGCGCCGTCGATAACACAACTGCGCCGTCGGTAGCAATGTCACGCGCACTCGGTAGCATCGCCGGCTCGTCGGTAGCAATGACATGCGCCACCGGTAGCATCGTCGGCTCGTCGGTAGCAACGACATGCACTGTCAGTAGCATCGCTAGCTCGTCGGTAGCAACGCTGCGAGATGTCTGCAGCATCCGCTCATAGTTTGCCGGATACCGTCGGTAGCATCGTCAGCTCGTCGGTAGCAACAACGCAAGACGCCGGCAACATCTTCTCATAGCTTTGCCGGATACCGTCATGTAGCATCAGCTCTGCAGGATACTATCGGGTAGCATCGTTGGCTCGTCAGTAGCAACGACACGCGTCATTGGTAGCATCGCACGTGCCGTCGGTAGCAACACCGCAGGACGGTAGCATCGTCGGCTCGTCGTTAGCACAATGACATGCACCATCGGTAGCAACACCACGAGACGTGTACACGTTGTTAGCATCACTACAAAACCATTGTAGCAAAAATAAATTGTGCTATTGTAGCAAAAACGATTGCGTCAGAGACATCGTCGAAGACCGGGTAGCAAAAAAATTATACTATTGTAGCAAAATAACAAAACTTTGGTAGCAAAAATTTCGTGCCATTGTAGCAAAAATAACAAAACTTTGACAGCAAAACTTTGCATCAGTCGAAGTCTATGGCAGCACGATCCCGCGTCTCTCGTACCAAGGGCGAACGCCGTTGGAAGCTCTATGGATTTGCATCAAAAATGAATTTTTTTGCTACAAAGCATCCAAACATTTGCACCAAAATCAAGGGCAAAAGGATATTAAAAAAAGTAAAATTGCTACAAATGCTTGGTGGATTTGCATCAAAAGAGAAAATATTGTGCTACAAAACTTCCTAAAATTTGCACCACAAGATGAAAAAAAAGACACAGAAAATCAACGACAAAATTGCTCTATGGACCATTGCTACCTACGGGCGCCATGGCAGCACCGCCACTGACGGGCGTCCACGATAAAATTCATTTTTGATCTGCGTCGAGATAAAGCTCTGTGAACCTGCTACAGAAGCTCTATGAAAATTGCTACAAAAACTCCGGGTACTGTTAGTAGCCGTCGGTGAGCAGCACCCCCCAGGCGTCTAGCTCAGAAGCAGCAACTCCAAGCGTGGAATTAGGGTTCATCTTCAATAGCAGTTCAGAAACGTCCGATGTAGAGGTGGTCTCGGCGTGGATGCAGGAATCAGGGGACAGGTGCGCGGCGGCGTCCGGCCGTCGTCTCTAGCGCGCGACAGCTCACTGGCCTTGAGGAGCTCCTCTCGATGCAGGTCCATCCCCGACAAGGCGGCGCTGCGGGAAGCCCCGGGGCGGTGCTAGACGGGGCGAGCGGCACGGGAGTTCAGCGAGGCGAGGTGAGGGGGGCGCTGCCGGGCATGGACGGGGCCCTCAGCATGGATGGCGACGGCTCCAGGCGAGCGGGGCCTTGTCGTCGGTGGGCTCACGCTCGAGGTGCTCGATGGCGGCGGCCTAGAGCCCGCCGAGGAATTACGCGGCGGCGGCCGGGCCGGGAGGCGCGTGGGTAGGCGGCCGTGCCGTGGAGGCGTGAGGGGAGGCGGCCTTGCCGGTGAGGCGTGCGGCGGCGGCCGGGCCGTGCGTGCTTCTCCATGCTCGTGATGGGGAAAAGCAGGAGACGGTAAAAAAAAGGAGAGGATGGGGTGCGGAGCGTGTGTGGCTGGGAGAAGATGAGATTGTGGTGAGCTGTCGCGCGTGGGTCCCACGATGGACGCGTGTCGATAGAAGGATGCGGAGGCTGCGATCCCCCGGGGATATGAAGGCTTTTCCAAAATTAAATGGTTACCGGTTTTTTTGAACTTGGCTCCTCGTCAATGAAGCCTTGCGATATGGTAATATCATCTTTGTGTGTTGACTGGATTAATTACTCAGTGTCTACACATGAAGATCATTGTTATGAGAAAATTGTAAAAAGTATCTAGTAACAGTGTAATATTTGGACGGTAATGGTTGTCTAGCAGGGGCATATCCTGTGGGGGTGCCATGAAGTTTATTTAGATACTAATATTTGGATTTTTTTTTGCTAAATGGTGCTAATATTTGGACTAATTGTTGCTAAAATAGGGAAGTTTTTAAGATTGGCACCCCACGAATTTTGTTTTAGATCCGCCACTGTTAGCTAGTAAGCAATACGTAGCTACGATTTTTTTTTCATCAAATCATATTAGAACGGGATCTTGTTTTAAAGTTCTCATCGAGACGAACCTAATGGCGAAGACGTAACATTAGTTAGATTAGTGGTTTATGAGATAATTCACTTTGAGTTCTTGGATTTTTGAAAGATTCCTTACATGCATTTATGACGTTGGTCCCTCTGTTTTTATAGTCCGGATGGTGTGTCGGATGGGAATTGCTTTTGGGTCACGCCCCCTTTGTTAGAATTTGTTTTTGTTCGGTGGAAACATATTTGAATTTCACCTTGTTGGGATACTTTAAATCTGACAGTTCAATATCCGATCAAACAACTCAGATCGTCCCAATGTTTGACAACTCAACAATGTCCGATTTTTCCGTTTTACCCTCCCACCAAATCACATAATACTACTAAATTGCCACTCATCTCCGAATCGTTATTTTTGTCTCTCCACGTTCTCTCGCTCGCCGTGGCGCCGGGAAGAGGAACGAATCCGGCCGGATTCCAGCAGGCGGAGGGCACGGGGATGGAGACGGCCAGCAGGCCCCGCGAGCGAAAGAAAATTCCGCCATCGACACAAAGCCGTCCCCGAGGAAACAAAACTGCATCTCCGCGCAATCCCCTCACGCAGTCGATTACGCCGACTCCCCTGCTGCCGTCGAGAAGTCCTCTGCTCCCCTGGTGAGGATCTCGCGTTTGTGCGTGCCTCATTGTCGACCTCTCCCTTCTGGCCTTCTCCAGACCGCCCGCGTCGATCTGCCCTGTCCGGACCGCCAGTTCTTGCTCCAGTGCTCCGCAGGTCCAGCACGTGATGGAACCAAACGGTCGGATCAGTGCTTCTCCCGACATAGATGGTGACAGGGAGCAGCACGAGAAGAGTTCCGCTTAGCCCAGTGCTTGCTCCGCGGCTTTAGCACGGGACGGAACAACCACCGCCGGCGGCATCGTCAGGTATCACTCACTCCTTCAGGCTGGGTGGAGTTGTTCAGTTGAGGGGGTACAGTTTCTGACAATGAACTGGAGTCGAGCCAAATTTGATTACTGAATCATGCTCTAGCATATTTATTTCGTCTGTAATGTTTGCTGCATCTGCACCATATTCAATAATCGGTAGTTCGGTACCAATCTACGCACACACGGGTGATCCTATTTTTTACTGCTTCTATGGTAAAAGGCTCACACGGGAGCCATTAATCGAGTTGTTACATTACATTTTTTTAATTCTTCCCCTTTGCACAATCTTGTAGATTGCGAGGATCAATTAGACTACAACGCTGCCACTGTTAGTATTATACTCTAAAGAGTTGGGAACATAAATTAGAAGATGAAAGTGATATTAGAAGATGTCTCAGTTGATAGTGACGAAGCAATGCGAGGAACTGAATCTCTATCCTTGTCTGACAAATCTCAGTACAGAGGTAATACCCCTTTTGTTACGGTCTTTTTTTTACTGTAAGCAAAGCATGTGATTTCTATTATCAATTCGAATCAGGTTGACGGGAAGGATGGCTTACATTGAAAACAGATCTTATAGTCTCAAACTTTGTGCTTATTGCAAGTCATATATTTCTTGGCCCTCTTCCATGTATACTGCAATAAAAGACTGGATTAGTCCTACTTATATATTTCTTATTCTTCTGCTATAATCTCATTTAGAACACAATGTTGTGTTTAACCTGCACAAGAACAGCAACGCATGACCGTGTCATTTTGAACTTTTGAAGGAATAATCAGATTGGCTAAAAGCACTACTTACAGAATAACAGAGGTGCCCTGTTTTGCTGTCCTGCAGGGCGTTAACTGAAAGCTTTGAATGTGACAAGTAGGTTGTGTTAATTGTTAGATAACCTTTTGCTAAGAAAAAATTAAGCTTATTCTCAGATTGAACAATTTCTTTACAACATCTGAAGTAAGCGTATTGTCAGATAGCGGTTGATCTTTTGTTTTTTGTTTTGGGCATGTTTGAAGCCAAATGTCCTCTCAACTTCTGTAGGAACAGATCTTATTGTAATGTGATTTTATAATGTATATGCCTGAAGTCCTTCAAATGTTTTTATAAATTTTAAACTGTTGTGTGAAAAGTAAACTTTGGGAGCAGCTTTGGAGGTATATATATAAGCACAATGACGTCAGATCTAAGCTGGCCTTCATACTGAATTCGATGTGCTAAGCCGGCCATGTAGTAACCGACAGGAGTCCACTTCGAAACCGCAGTGTCATCAATACCAGGTTGTAGCTAGATTGGTTGAATTGGGGTGCCACGTGTGGTGGTATTCTTGCAGCGTCTGAATGAGGTGCCACAATTGTAGCTTTTAGCCCTACGTTGTTCTCTACGTTTTTGGAGTTGTCTCTTTCCATTCAGTTGCATCAAAATCTGCCTGATGTATGAAAATTAGTTTCATCGTTGAATACATTTTAGTTTTAAGTGATATTTCATCCATCAACCTGTAGGCCTCATGACCCTGTCATCTTGAAGGAAATGAAATCACGTTGGCATGCTTGCCTAGGAAACAAAGTTGGTTTCAAAGTAAGCTGCTGAAATATGACATGTACTCCAACTTCAGTCTTTTTCTCTCTCTGAATTGAATATGTTCTCTGTTGGTCAAACCTGCATATTCTATTTGGTAGGTTATATATTTTCAGTGCAGGATTACTGGTTGAATGGTGTATGTTGGTGTAGTTGATTGTACCTGAAGATTAGCAAGCACTAGTAGAAAAAGGACTTTTGGTCCGGAGTACTGTTTTGCCATTAGCCCCGGTTCAGGCAAAAACCGGGACCAGTGCCTGGCACTGGTCCCGGTTCGAGCTGCCAGGGCCCCGTGGGGCAGTGGTCCCGGTTCGGTTGGGGGCATTGGTCCCGGTTCATGCCAAGAACCGGGACCAAAGCTCCAGAGCCGGACCACGTGGCATGCCGCGGAGCTTTGGTCCCGGTTCGTGCCAAGAACCGGGACCAATACCCCTCCCCTGCCTATATATTGTTGCCCCCACCCCCCTCTCTCCTCTGTTTTTTTTTCCTGGATTGGTGGGAAGTGGGGGTGCTAGTTTTTTTTCTCTTTGCCACGCACAAGATGTGTTCGATGAAATGCCCGACCCGCACCGAGGTTAGCAACTTTATCCTTTTCGTCTGTAATTGATACAGAAATATTGCACGTGTCGATGTACGGTGGTCATTTCACTATTCAAGATGTTATTGTAATGGTATTTGATAAACTTAATTATATATATGATGCAGATGGATGCACGGATGCGATGGATGTACGGCGAACGACGCAGTTCCGAGTTTATTGCAGGCCTGCATAAATTTCTCGATGTGGCTGAGGCAAACAAAGTGAATAATTTTATGCCTTGTCCATGTGAGAAGTGTCGGAACGTCAGGGAGTACTCTGACCCGAGAACCATTCAAGACCACGTGATTCGGAAAGGTTTCATGCCCAGCTATAATTGTTGGACCAAGCACGGAGAAAGAGGGGTTACGATGGAAGACAATGAAGAAGAGGAGGATGATGACAACTATCCTATGTTCCCAGAGGAATGCGGTGATACTGTTATGGAAGACGTTGAAGAAGAAAGAGGTGAACATCGGGCATCAGATGAGCCCGCTGATGGTCTTGGTGGGTCATTTCTGATGCAAAGCGAGAATGCGATACAGAAAAGGAGAAGCTAAAGTTGGAGGCCATGCTTGAGGATCACAAAAAGTTGCTGTACCCAAACTGCGAAGATGGCAGCACAAAGCTCGGTACCACACTGGAACTGCTGAAATGGAAGGCAGAGACTGGTTGTTCTGACAAGGGATTTGAGAAGTTACTGAAAATAATGAAGCCGAAGCTTCCAAAGGATAACGAATTGCCCGAGACTACATACGAAGCAAAGAAGGCTATCTGCCCTCTAGGATTAGATGTGCAGAAGATACATGCATGCATTAATGACTGCATCCTGTACCGCGGTGAGTACGAGAACATGGATAAATGCCCGGTATGCAATGCACTGCGGTACAAGATAAGACAAGATGACCCTGGTGATGTTGAGGGCGATGACGAGCCCCCCGGAAGAGGGTTCCTGCTAAGGTGATGTGGTATGCTCCTATAATACCACGGTTGAAACGTCTGTTCAGAAACAAAGAGCATGCCAGGTTGTTGCGATGGCACAAAGAAGAGCGTAAGAAAGACGGGAAGTTGAGACACCCCGCCGATGGGTCCCAGTGGAGAAAAATCGACAGAGAGTTCCCGACATTTTCAGATGACGCAAGGAACTTAAGATTTGGTCTAAGTACAGATGGCTTTAATCCTTTTGGGGAGCAGAGCTCCAGTCATAGCACTTGGCCCGTGACTCTATGTATCTACAACCTTCCTCCTTGGTTGTGCATGAAGCGGAAGTTCATTATGATGCCAGTGCTCATCCAAGGCCCGAAGCAACCCGGCAACGACATTGATGTGTACCTACGGCCATTAGTTGATGAACTTTTGCAGTTGTGGTCCGAACCAGGTGTACGTGTGTGGGATGAGCACAAACAACAGGAATTTGACCTACGAGCGTTGCTGTTCGTAACCATCAATGATTGGCCTGCTCTTAGTAACATTTCAGGACAGTCAAACAAGGGATACAATGCATGCACGCACTGTTTAGATAAGA
This sequence comes from Poa pratensis, assembly GCA_947311845.1. Lineage (NCBI taxonomy): Eukaryota > Viridiplantae > Streptophyta > Magnoliopsida > Poales > Poaceae > Poa > Poa pratensis. The sequence goes on from CAMZMU010000084.1 coordinate 5,173,063, forward strand.
CTGAAAGTATACATTTGGGAAACAAGAATGTGTACCTGGGGCATCGTCGATTTCTTCCGAACGGTCATGCCGTAAGAAAGCCCGGCAAGCATTTCAACGGTGAGGCAGATTGCCGGAAGAAGCCTAACCTCCCTGATGGTGATGTTATATATGACATGGTCAAGGATTTAGAAGTAATCTTTGGAAAGGGTCCTGGCAGTCTATCTGTTCCGAATGACGCTGACAACCACGTACCCATATGGAAGAAGTGCTCTATATTCTGGGAGCTACCCTATTGGAAAGTCCTAGAGGTCCGGTCTTCAATCGACGTGATGCACGTGACGAAGAATCTTTGCGTGAACCTGCTAGGCTTCCTGGGCGTGTATGGGAAGACAAAAGATACACCGGAAGCACGGGCAGACCAGCAACGTATGAAAGACCCATACAACAAGCAGACGGATAAAGGGCGTAAATACTTAAGCAGATACGCTCTGCATTTTACAACACCAAACATTCATCTTACAAATATAGGTTTTCTGAAATTGTTCTGCATTTACTTCTGCTTGCCATGGGATTTTACAACACCAAAAATAGAATTAACTGAATTAATAATTATTATTACTTAATCATAAATCTTACTTAATCAATTTTTATCGATTTATACGTATTATTAGTCGAGTTTCGACTTACGGATTTAATCATGTTGAAAGTTTTGTCAATTCAAAATATGCAATAAAGTTAATGCATTTTTAATTGAAAATGGCAAAATGGTTAATAGTTTGTATAGTTAGAATAATTATTTTAGAAAACAGAAAATGGTTTTGGATTATTTATTCAAATTTAAAAACTTTTCATGTTGAAAGTCTTTTCAGATTCAAAACCATTTGAAATTCATATCCAAACACCTAAATAAGAAAAAAAAGGCGGGAACAAAATTTCAGAACTGAAAAGTTCGAAATAATTTTGAAAAAGGACTCTTTGGTCCCGGTTTCTACCAAGAACCGGGACCAATGAGTCCGTGGATCCCGCGCTTGATCTGGCATTAACTGCCCCACTCATTGGTCCCGGTTGGTGGCAAGAACCGGGACCAAAGAGGCATTGGTCCCGGTTCTTGCCAGCAACCGGGACCAATGAGGTCTGCTATAACTGCCCGCGCCTCTTCTTCGTCCTCATTCTCACGCAGAGTTCATCGACGAGGAGCAAAGAAGCAGAGGAGCCGCGGAGCCGCCACCACGCCGTCAGGCTGCCCCGCCGCCGACCTCCACGACGCGCCGCCCCGCCGCCTCCCCGCACGCCGCCCCGACGCGGCCGGCCTCCTCCCCGTACACGTACGGCGCCACGACGCGGCCGGCCTCCTCCCCCGCACGCACGCCACCGCGCCGTCCCCGCGCCGTCCCCCTCGCAGCGCCACCGCGCCGTCCCCCTCGCACGCCACCGCCGCCCCCCTCGCAGCGCCACCGCCGTCCCCGCGCCGAGCTCGCAGCGCCACCGCCGCCCGCGCGCACCACCGCTTCTCGATCGGTGAGTTAGAATTTTAGGATTTTTTTTGTATAGGAAATGTTAGTGTTAGGATTTTTTTGTTTTGTATAGGAAAATGTTAGTGTTAGGAAAATGTTAGTGTTAGGAAAAAATATTTGTTAGGAAAATGTTAGTGTTAGGATTTTTTTTGTATAGGAAATGTTAGTGTTAGGATTTTTTGTTAGTGTTAGGAAAATGTAGTGTTAGGAAAAAAATTTGTTAGTGTTAGGATTTTTTGTTAGTGTATAGGAAAATTTTGTTAGTGTTAGGATTTTTTTGTATAGGAAAATTTTGTTAGTGTTAGGATTTTTTGTTAGTGTATAGGAAAATTTTGTTAGTGTTAGGATTTTTTGTAGGAAAATTTTGTTAGTGTTAGGATTTTTTTGTATAGGAAAATTTTGTTAGTCCTAATTTGTGCTTGTCCTAATTCAATAACATTTCAAACATGATTTAGAGTTCCATGTCAATGCATTAAATTGATCATGCATACATATTGCGCATTGCATCAATGCCATGTATTGATTGTGTTCTTGTCCGGTATTTGTTCTTCCCGGTAGATCGTGGTTCGGAAGTTGACCCGGTAAATTGTGTTAGATATGCAAAGATGCAAATTTACGGGTTTACGGGTTTACGATACGAGTTTACGAGTTTACGGGTTTACGATACGAGTTTACGGGTTTACGATACGAGTTTACGGGTTTACGGGTTTACGATACGAGTTTACGGGTTTACGATACGAGTTTACGAGTTTACGGGTTTACGATACGAGTTTACGGGTTTACGATACGAGTTTACGGGTTTATGATATTGTAGATGTATCTTGACATATGGAACAAGTTACCCAACTAAAGTTTTGTGCATTGTTCTTAATTTGCAGAAACTATGGAACGAGACGAAGATCAGGAAAATATCCTCCAGGATATAATCCGCGGGCCGGAAGATATTGTCGATGTCACCACGGAGTTTTTGAACAACTCCGGTGAGGGAGATGAGTCTCTCAACCGAAGAGACGGCTCCGGTGAGGTAGAACCCGACGGCCGGGGTGAGGGAGAAGTCAGCGAGGGAGAAGCCGACGAGGGAGAAGCCGAAGGCTCCGGTGGAACATTAAATGTTGCAAACTCCGGCGAGGTGCATATACATATATTAATGAAGCCGAAGATTGTATTAATTAAGTCTCTGATGTCTATATACATATATTAACGCTCTTTCTTCTTTTAGCCCTCCGGATCGAGCAAATCTTCTGTAAGGACAAAACGAGGCCCAGCCAAAAAGTTGGGCGACCAAGAAAGGTACACGATCGAAAGAGTCGCTGAAGACGGCACACCGACTGCTCCCCCTGGTGTTAAAAATAAAATGGTAAAGCAATGCGGAGTTCTTGTTAGGGACTTCATCCCGATCACCGTTCGAGAATGGCATCGGCCAAGAGAAAGGACAGCTATATGTCAGCGATGAGGGCAAAGAAAGACTTTGGAGAAAGCTCATGGTTAATTTCACCCTGCCGGCGCCAGAGGTGGATTCAGATGAGGAGGATCCAGATGAGGCAGAAAAGATTGCCCGGAAAATCATGGAGCAAAAAGTCAAGGACTGGGCACTTAAGAAGATGGCCGAGCTATTCAAGAACTGGAAGAAAAGATTGAACAAACTGTTTGTCAAGAAAAATAAGACTCCAGACTTCGATAAAGGGTATGAGAAGATAAAGGACTACTGGGAAGAATTTGTGGCGTACAAGAAATCAGAGGAAGCTCTGGAAAAGTCTGCAAAAAATGCGGCAAATGCTGCTCTAAAGATGTACCACCATACTATGGGGCCTGGTGGCTACGCTGGTAGCATGCCTAAGTGGGAGAAACTTGAGGCGGACCTGCTGGCTAATGGGATCACTCCAGAGCCACTCAAGTGGATCGAACGGGCAAGAAATTGGTTTTACGGGCATGGGGGCACGTTGGACGCAGAAGGGAAGTGCATATATAACAGAAGACACAAAGATAATCCCCTACTACCCATCCAAGAAATTAGAAAAGCAGTAAAGGATGTTGAAGAGGGACGGTTCATTCCCGATAGAGAGGATGACGAGCTCACACGCGCCCTTGGGAATAAGGAACACGACGGACGGTTACGAGGCGTACCTGGCTCCAAGCCCAAGACAATTGCGATTCCCGAGCACAGGAAGAAATTTCCTGATAGAAGCCATCAGAGGAGAAAGGAAAGGAGGCAATGGAAGCACGCGCTGCTGCAGACCGGCTGCGTAATATAGAAGAAGAATTAAAGCTGCAGAAGGAACAAATTGCCGTGCTTAGCCAGCAAGGTACTAGCGGCCAATCTCAACGGCACATGGTAGAAGCTGCATGCGATGGTACCGGTGGCCCATCGAATCGGAAAAGCAGCGTGGCTTCCACGGAGCTCCAGGATGGTAATGATGATGCAGTGGCTCCACTTCGTCGCTACCCAGTGGATGATATCATGGAGAGCACACCTTGTGAGATGCATGTGAAAGTTTTTAACTTAACCTGAAGGTGGCGGTCGGCTATGTCGTACCAATTGGACCTAATCCAACTTACCATTTCTCTCCGGTTCCAAATGGCTACGCTGTTGTCGCGGTGGATGAAGTGATGAAAGATTATGAGGAGCTGAAGCTGCAACACCCTGCAGGTGAAGATGGGGAGGTGCTTGAACTTGGAGAAGCCAAGAAAGCGACCATTCTATGGCCAAAGGAATTCATCGTGCTTCCGAACTGGCAGCCAAGGCCATCGACTCCTCACCAGTCTCCAGCGCAACAGTCCTCTTCACCGCCTCACAGTCTCTCCAGCGCAACAGTCCTCTTCACCGCCTCACCAGTCTCCAGCGCAGCCGTCTCCGCCGCCGCGTCAGCCGTCTCCGCCGCCGCGTCAGCCGTTTCCGCCCACCGCTCGTACTATGAGGGGTAAGCGATCACCGAAACGTAAAAGGTCGCCCCTCCCAACAGTACCTCATAAGAATCTTCCCATTAGACCTTATGACAGGACTGTAGCGGAAAACGCCGCGGAGGTGGCTGCCTACAATAAGGCTTTTTTTGCACCAAAAAAGCCCGAGCAGAAGCCGGTATGATGAAAAACCAAAAAGTGGAGAAAGTCCTTCCTTGAGCAGCCATCCCAGATATCGATGAATCTGCCATCTGACTATGGTCGTGAACTTACTAAGCTAGCACGTGCCCAGTCTGAGCAGAACAAGGGAAGAAGTGCAAAAAGCGGGAAACAAATTGCCCAGCTCGGACAGCAGAAAAATCAATCGGTCCCCCCGCTCATAGTGTGTTCCGATGTCGACAAGGACTTCAGAGTCGCTATGGATAAGGACCTGGAATTATTGGACCCCAGAGCCATGCTGCTGCTAAAGAACTTGGTGTCACTGTATCGCAGGCCAAGGAACAGGCTACCGCCTTGGGTATGAGCCTTGGTCAACTTTTAGGCTATGAACTGCGCCAATGTTAGAGATGGCACGGAAATATGTCCAAGGGGAGCCTATGGTCAGTAATGAGGAGCTGCGGGTCTATCAACACATATGCGAAATTGCATACTGGTACCTGGTGCACACATCAAAGAAGGACGCGAAAGATGGTTTCCGCTGGACGTTAGAGTGGAGCATTTCTTCAAACGTTACGTTATACAGGTTCAACTGACTGAACTGTTCCAGTTATTCCAAAAGCGCGCCCTCGACAAATCTATCCTCTCTTGCTATTGTCTGTAAGTGATTTATTTTCGTAATTAAGTCTCTAGCTCAGCTCGTTCATTGCCTGTATTATATTATCCTGACTATATATATATCCTTTTGTACGCTATTATGCAGAATGAAGATGATGGAATGCAAAAGATCTAAAGTTTTTGAGGTTGGGTTCGTTGACCCATATATCGTGAATTCATATACGTTAGTCAATCACCCCAAAGACGTGGAGCATGACCTGACCACCTTTTTAACCATGCAACATTTCTGTACGGAAATACTATTTCCTTACAACTTCAGTGAGTGTTTTGTCTTGTACATATTTTTATTTGGCTTTCTCGATGTTAAGTGTAATTGATGAGCTATGCATGTCTGCTTTATGTAAACGTCCGCAGGTTCCACTGGATTCTGCTAAGCATTCAACCTGACAAGTCCACAGTTGAAGTCCACGACTCATTAAGTTGGGACCAAGCATTGTGGTCCGACATGAAAGAAATGCTCAACAAGTAATTTCAATCATTATCGCATTATATCGCCCTCTTTCGTTCGTTCCCTGATGTCAAGTAATTAATAACTCCTTTGTTCATTTTCTTTGCCAAAGCAGGTGTTGGACACATTTCAAACAGAAGGTAGAAGGTCCATTCAAAGATGAGCTAACTTATAAATCGGTGAAGTCCGCAGCAGCCACCGGGGAGTAATTTATGTGGATTCTACGTTTGCGAGTTCATTCGCGAGTTGACCACTGAGCGGAGAACAACTTTTGAGCACCTGCGGGAGACGCTCGACCAAAACTGCGCGTAGGAGCAATTCAAGAGGAATTGGCGGGATTTCTGCTTAGGGAGGCATCGATGAAAGGGAGAACATTATGCTTCGGACGATGAACTAAATATGCCTTGATGGCTTGATCTATCTCCATGTAATTAAATAGTTGTATTCTCGCAAGAGATCGAATATTAATTATATATGCATCAACGTACTGTGTATATAGTAGAGCGTATAATATGCGTACGGAAACGATGGAGAGCTCGTCGGCGATGCGAAGAAGGGGGAGACGACGGAGGCACCGGCGAGAGGGAGAGGGGGCACCGGCGATAGCGAGAGGGGCACCGGCGAGAAGGAGAGGGGGCACCGGCGAGAGGGGGCACCGGCGAGAGGAGAGGGGGCACCGGCGATAGGGGGCACCGGCGAGAGGGAGAGGGGGCACCGGCGAGAGGGGGCACCGGCGAGATCGAATCCTAAACCCTAAATACCAAAAAAAAAAAGCACTCATTGGTCCCGGTTCGTTAATACGAACCGGGACCAATGAGTCTCCCCCACGAGCAGCCAGACCAGGCCACGTGGACAACCATTGGTCCCGGTTCGTGGCCCAACCGGGACCAGCATTGGTCCCGATTGGCCAGTCCCGGTTGGGCAACCGGGACTGAAGGCCCAACCGAACCGGGACCATAGGCCCATTTTCTACTAGTGAAGGTTATGTGAGAGAAATATTTGTTTATTAATTATCCTAAAAAGAGTTCATATATGCGGCTGGTAAGAAACATTCAATGTTATGCAAAAATGATGCTCGGATGATGGTTTGGTGCCCAGTATGATTTGATGATTTGTTAATTGTGTCAAGGCATGATGGTTATGCAAACATGGTGCTGTTGGAGATAGTACAAATATTGTCGAAACCGTTCTTCAATTATTTCAGACATCTTTGTTAAATCCTTTCCTTAACTAGTTGTCCATCTAGCAGCCTCCGATGCGGCCACACGTGTTGAACTCATTTGTGTCTGTTCCGCCGCCACAAGCTTCTCACTCAGACGACAACGACGCCGAGTCCTGCACGACGGACATTCCCAAGTTCCGTTGTTCTTCTCCGACAAGCTGAAGCTTGGGTAATTGTAGTAAGCAAGCACACCGCATTTGCCTTTTCTGTTCCACCTGGCATTTTAATTTGATGCTGAGACTGCCTGCATCCCTTGTGTTCTCTAGCATGAAGTATGAGATGTACATGAACAACATAGTGGCAATAGACAATAGAGGCGAGGGAGGTGTGCTTGCTCGGCACTCCGAGGTGTTGTGTCATTGTGCTTGCTCGACCATAAATTATCTCTGCCAGAAAATAATGGTCGATCTACAATCTTTACTCGTAGCTTTGTTTCTCAGGGCTTAATGAACTGATTTGAAAATAATAGTTTTAAAAATTTCAGTTTAGATTTATGTTGGACCTGTCATGATGTGATTGTGCCGACTATCTTGTCACAAATTTGATTTAGTCGTGGTGATTAGCATATGGAAGAAATCCTAAAACTATTCGTGCGTTGCACGTGCACGTTCACTAGTGATTTGAAAAGATAAATATTTTAATCTTTGAAAGCTGAAAGGAACCTATATGGTTCTATGTATATAAGACTCGGTTACCATATTTGGGGTGTGCTCAAGAAAGTCTAATATGGGGCACATGCCTTATTAGCACAGTCAAAAAGAAAAATTTATTGATAGAATAATTGATTGATAGCAGCTGGGCCGGGCCAAATGTGCATGGGCAACAGGTGAGCGCCTGTGTCGGCTGATATTTTTTCTTTTCGGCCTTTTTTTTTACATTCTTTTCGGGCTTTTTGGCACCTTGAAGGCTCAATTTATAAGCTAAAAAAAGGGCCCAATAACGCTTGCCAAATATCATCCCACCCCCTCGCAAACAAAAAGCTAACAACTCCGCCCTCCTGTCTCCTCACCGTCTGCCCGCGCCATCTCCAGTCCAACCGTCGGGAAGCCTCCCTCCCTCCGCCGCCGCCGCCCCACGCCGCCGTTGAACCCATTCTTCTCGCGCGGCCCGTACCGCCGGCACCTTCCTCTCGTCCCCCTCTCCCGAGTCCTCGCCTACCCCAAGTACGGCATTCAGAGCCGCGGCCCTACCTTTCCCCGCGGCCCCAGAGCTCCCGCCGCCGTGCCCTGCCCTACCTCCCATCCGCGGAGCCCCCCGGACTCCACCCACGCGTCTCCACCGCCATCGCCATCCCCGTTTCAACCGCAGCGCTCCGCTGCTGTCCCAGCCCCGCCCTCAATTGGACGCCCCCCTCAATTTCGGGCACTCGATTCTCAGGTATGGGCATTTTGCCATCCATGATAGGGTAAACCCTGCTGGCCTCCAGAAATTCCGGGTGGTGCACGCCCGGCACATCACCTAGAACCGTTCCTGTCTTCCTGATAAGAACAGGCGCACATTCCATGCGGAATGATGGTTTGCTTGTGCATTGTGCTTGCGAGTTCTAGGTTGCGGTCTGTTCCTTGCTGTGTAGGTCGGCTACATGCCAATTTCATCATGCCTTAATGACTGAGCTGCCTCTGTAGTTTTGCATCTCGATCGCTCGTAGCCAGACTCGCAAGTTAATCCCTTTGAATTCCCCGAAGAATTTTCTGATGTTACCTTTTATTTGTCTTGCTTTGATGCATTTCGTTCTTTACCCGGTGGCTGATCTGAGCTTATTTTCATCGGAACAGGCTGATGCACAACATAAAACGCTTGCCGAAAAGCGTCCACAGCTCGTTGCGCTCAAGCATTATCTTGTCCGACCTCCCGAGGTCGTCGAGGAGTTGATGTACAATAGCATCGACGCAAATGCCAGAAAGGTATTCCTTTTGAGATACCGATGAATGAACGCAAACAGTCTGTGATTCTTCCACATGTAGTCCCTGTAGAGAGTATTACTTTCACATTCAGAAAGGGTGAAATGACCTACACACATGTGGTTTCTTCAGCATCATGTATTGACTTTTTTATACCCCTATACCAATTTCAGATCGATGTCTCAGTAAATGTCAGAGCATGTTATGTCGAAGTTGAAGACGACGGTATGTGCTTACCTTATGTTTTAGCTTTCTTGACGATGGGATTTGCTTTTTTGGAAAAGTGGTCATTCCTTGTTATACCTGTTGCAGGTTGTGGTATTACTCGAGATGAATTGGTTCTCTTAGGAGAAAAATATGGTAAGTCAGAAGTTTGTTGTTTCTTATTTATATGTGCAAGTTCCGAAAGAAAGAAAACGCTCAATGATATTCAGTGGTTTTGAATGTGCTAACAATATCTAACCTCCTTCTGCCATCACAGCAACATCCAAGTTTCATGATATCATGGATGATGTAGAATCTAGTTCTAGAAGTTTTGGATCAAATGGAGAAGCACTGGCATCACTTTCTGATATCTCTGTGGTTGAAGTCAGGACGAAAGCTCGTGGGAGGCCAAATTCATATTGCAAAATAATAAAGGCACCACTTACACTATATACCTATTTATGCATACTCTTGATCTATGCATGCATGTATCTGAATGTCTTGTGCTATCTGCACAGGGATCCAAATGCTCACATCTGGGAATAGATGACCAGAGGGAAGCTGTTGGCACAACAGGTAGTTCTCCGACATCTCTTCTTGAAGACAGATTAGAAAGGCTGTTATGCATGATACATATGTCACCAAGGCGCCCTCTGTATATACGTAATACATGTGCAGAGTTAGATGATATTTTTTACTCTAGTTGTGTGTGCTATATTTTTATCATTTCATGGATGCTAATTTGCTAGAAAACTTCCATCTTTGTAGTTGTTGTCCGGGAGCTTTTTTACAACCAACCTGTGCGGAGAAAACAAATGCAATCTAGGTACATGCGGCCTTTATTTGATTATCTCTATGGTACATGTTTCTTCTATTTAGCACTTCCTTGGACAGACAATTTGATTAATACTTTTCTCGATATAATATTGTGTAGTCATAAAAGAGAACTGCATCATGTGAAGAAGTGTGTCCTGCGAGTTGCACTTATCCATCCACAGATTTCAGTCAGACTTCTTGACATTGACAGGTAGAGGTAGTGTACCGTGCTATGATGCATTTTATTTTTAATTTTTTAACTATGTAATCACAGTTTACATGTCTTTTCTACAATTGCAGTGAAGAGGAGTTGCTACACACAGTTCCTTCATCAACCCCTTTGCCTCTTATATCAAACAGTTTTGGGAATGACGTTTCCAGTTGTCTACATGAAATATCTACCTCAGATCAGAGCTGCACTCTTTCAGGGCACATATCTGGACCAACAAATGTGTTCTGTAATAAGGTAATGTCAATTCTGTGTATTCTGAGCTGCTGAAACTGAAGTTTGACAAATTGTCTTCAGCAAGGTTCACTTTTTCTTTGCAGGATTTGCAGTACCTGTGTATCCTACATTCCTACTCGGCAATAATTTGTTATCTACTTTCAGTTTACCATTTTCAAATAATTGAGTTGGAGACATCCTTGACATCTCAAAGATATCAACTCAAGGTTTGTGAGTAGAAATCCAATCCATAATATTCTGAATAATCTGGCAGCTAGTTTTCAGTCGTCCATTATGAGGACGAATGAAGAAACCGATGGTCAGAGCCGGAAGAGACTGAAAACTGATGTCTACCCTGCATATCTGCTAAACTTCTGCTGCCCTAGATCTAGCTACGATCTACATTTTGAGCCTTCAAAGACTTGTGTGGAATTCAAGGTGATTCAATGTATATGTATGCTTTTGAGTTCTGCTTTTCCTTTCATTTTCTAGTAAAGCTACATTTTAACTAGCATACCTGTATGGATATTACACAGACTTGGTTTCTCTTCTAAAGAGTCAACCACTTTGTTAAAAGTTGCTTTGGCCTTTAGAAAATAAGGCGATGATGCCTTACATGTTGTTTCATTTTAAACTGAATCTACTCTCTTACAGCTTAATTTTAATAATTCCTTCTTTTCTCCCGTTTAGGATTGGCAAAGTATCTTATTTTTCTTTGAGCAGACTATCACAAGTTCCTGGAAGAAGCACGTACCACAATCATCAAAAGGTTAGAGATGAGATTTTTATTTTCCTCATAGTGTCTGAGAAAACTGAATAATTTGGTGGGAAGAAGTTCTTGCTATGAATGGACTAGTTATTGTCACCCTTTCCTGTTGGCAGGCAAAGCCATTGATGCTACCCGTGCTCCTCTGAAAAGTAATGGTTAGTAAACTTGGTAAACACATTTCATTACTTGGTTCTCTTTTGTTTTTTCTTCGTTCTGACCTTTGTTCATGTGTCGTGGCTGCAGTGAAGTCAAACAAGGGCCTCCTAAAGCATCATCATGTGCAGACCAAGGAAGACGATGCTGACTTACAGCAACGCATCCTGCAGAAGAGTGCAGTCAGAGAAAGCAATGTTGGTACAGGTGCAGCAGCCAAAGACTCGCAGTGTTTTTCATTCGATCTGAAGCATGTGCAGACCAAGGAACACGATGCTGACTTACAGCAACGCATCCTGCAGAAGAGTGCAGTCAGAGAAAGGAATGTTGGTACAGGTACAGCAGCCAAAGACTCACAGTGCTTTTCATTCGATCTGAAGCCACCTGCATGGCAACTCTGCTCTCCTGATTGGATCGGTGATGCATCTCATCATGCTGGCAATGTTGCTAGGAACAACCATATAAGTGTTCCTGAAAGGGTCAGTTATCAATGGTTAGAGGATGATTTTTCTGAGCTAGAAGACAGTGATCTTTCAGGTGCTAACCCAACTGTTTGGAAAAAGCGACGGAGGGAAGGTACATTCCATGGGCATACATATTCTCATAACGTTGGAAAGGTTGACCATGTGCAGACCAAAGGCCTTTCAGCTGACGATCAAGACTCTGAGATGATGGGTCCACAAATTGATCTCCAAGAACCTTGCTTTGGGGTTGTCAATAGACCCAATAGTATTAACTGCGACTTTATGCAAAATGAGACCAATATAAAGTCAAACATGTCTTGCTGTGATGGATTCTATAATGATTTTGATAAATTAAATGAGGATCACCTACTCAATGACGCCACCGAGACAATAGCTGATATTTCTTGCCCTGAGAAGTCACACTTCAGTGATGAATTATATCTTGAAGATTGTAATACCGCCAGTATCTTGGAAAGGTGCAGCACAAGAAAGAAGTTAGGGGCTCCATCAGGATATGTTGAAGGCCTTGAAATTAGTGCGATTGCTCAGATGAACTTCCCTGATACCCATGCAGTGTGGGAAAGTGCCGACATGGATAGGTCCTCCATCAAAGATAAATACCTTAATTTCTCTGATCCATACTTATTAGCTGATACGCCTCGCCATCACAGTCATGCAAGGACTGCCTTGGACTTCCAGGGGATATCAAAAAGCTTTGCTCATGGGAACTGTGAAAATGTTGACAGTGATTTTGGATTTACTTTGGACAGATTTAACAGCGAATCTCCAAGAATACGCGAACAACCTAAAAAATCGAATAACTTCGATGATGAAACTCAGTCGCCGAGTTACTTCAGTCGTGCTGATTCTTTTGTTGATCCGTTTGTTAGCAAAGATGATGGGATAGCATGGAAGTCAAAAACTGATGCAACATTGTCATTCAATATTTCTCCTGAGAATAGTACTACTGGTTGCCAGTTGAAGGTTTCTTCTTCCAACATGGCAAACAACAGTGTACTTACTGAAGATCTACCAAATCAACACAATTTTGGATTCGGTCGGAGATCCAGGCCTACCAAGTTTAGACCTAGGAGCCGATCCGCCCCACCATTTTACAAAGGAAAACGGAAATTCCCTGGATTGAATCAGCCTCAGACCAAGTTAGCAGCAGAAGACGATAGAGATATCCCCATTAAGGACTCAGAAGGTTCTTGTGCTGCAACCTTTTCTGTACTTTTTTATTGTGTTGTCAGCGCTAAATTTGTACCGTTTTAATGTGCAGATACTGCACCTGCACCAGAGGATATCTCACCTATGAGTGCAACACAGCCTATTCCTGAGACTAGCAGTGAGTTTTCTGGCCTGACTTTCAGGTATTCTTCTACTGCCCACATCTGCGTACTACTTAAAAAAGTTTTTTGAGCCTGTTACTTAACACTTCTTTCATTTGGGCCAGCTTGAAGGGCAACATGAAAATGCGTGAAGAGACATGTTCTGATGGGTTTGAAAATTTTACTGCTCAAATAACTAAATGGCGATATGACTCTGACAAGCATACAGTTAAGCATGCATTAAAGTTTGAGATGCTCACGCACATGGACCTCAATATGTCCGAGTTACTTGCACGTCTATGCTTAACGTTTATCTTCTTGTGTAGGCTTTGGAGTTGCCACATGTTCCTTCCGAATGCTACAATGATGTACTTAGCATTTCTCTGGGCCCTTACATCTCTCTTGTACATCACTAGTTCCTGAATGTATTGACAAAAATTGCTTTGAGGAGGCAAGAGTTTTGTTGCAGCTGGATAAGAAATTTATTCCCGTCATATCTGGGGAATTGCTACTCCTCGTTGATCAGGTTTGTAGCCGATCACTTGATAAATAGCATTCCTGGCAAATGTAATATTTTTAGCAGGGTATATGTTTATTGTTTCTTTGCAGTAATAATAATTAGCAAATGTTCATGAAGTGGATCTTGTACTTGACGATCACAGGTTTTTTGTTTTTGGATATATGTCTAATATCAGAAAGTATTTGGATTATACTTTGATGGTGAATTCTGAAGCATGAATGTAGACAATGCATGCATGATAAGTTGATGACAGATTATTCTTTTCTGAAATATTTAGAAAGTCATGCCCTATCTTACTATTGTACAGCATGCGGCTGATGAAAGGATACGTTTGGAGGAGCTCCGCAGCAAGGTTTTTAATATTAAACTTACCTGGGAACTACTCTTTAGCAGCCTTTTTATCTTACGTGTTAATGTCCTTTGGATTTTCAGGTTTTATCAGATGAAGACCGAGGAATCACTTACTTGGACCCAGAGGAGGACCTGGTACTTTCTATATTTGTGATCTGCTGCATTGTGTTAATATAACATGTGTACTAAAATGTGTATTTGAGTGCCAACACAAGATGTGCCTTTTGATATCTTATCCTCCATCTGGTGCCACTGGCAGGCTCTCCCTGAGACTGGATATCAATTGTTCCAGAAGCATAGCGAGCAGATTCAGAAATGGGGCTGGATCATCAACAATTCTAGCATTTCGTCTCAGTCATTCAAAAAGTATGTGTTTGATTGTCATCTCGACCCCCTTCTTTTTTCTGCTTAGCATGATATGCTATTTTTCGCTCACATGTTTCTGCTTGTGTCCATTTTAGCCTCTCTGTTCCCTTTTTTTGTACTTAAGGCATCTCCTTTTTTTTTGACAACCTGAGACTTCTGTACTTCTCTTTAGATTTTACGATTTTATTAGCATCTACAGCATCCTTCAGTTAATAGTAACATTCCATTTACTTTGTACTCAGGAACATGAACATTCTGAGGAGACAAGCCCGTGTAGTTACTCTTACTGCCGTAAGCAACCTTTTCTGTAATCCGTATCTGTTCAACATGTTTGCAATATTGCTGTTCCTACATATTTTGCTTCGATCTCTCTGCTGGATGAGGTGGCCTATTAGTTTGTACTACTGCTGAACTATCTGTTTATGTCATCAGTAAATGGTTATGTTATTAGACCCCCAAAAGTATTTTTATATTTACCTTAAAATTGTGCGTAAATTAATTACTATAAGAATGAACAGGTTTCTTGGAAGCTTTAAGAGAATAACTGATAAGCTTCAGAACATACGTAATGTTTCCTTGTAATCTTCAGGCCATGTTATCTTTATGAGATCCATATAACCATGTCTTTAGGAAACAAGCAATCATGAAGGAATAATAGTTCTTTTTAACTGAAATAGCTGTCCTTCTTGAGTTGGGTATTCACAGTACCATTTGTGTATTGTCGTAATGGTAGTAGCCCTTGATGCTGTGGGTTATCATTGTCTACATTTCTTTCTTAGTGCCTCTTAGAAGCACAATTGTTTGATCAAGTTTTTCTGTAAATTTGCATGACGTTATTTCCACGATGGCATGAAATCTTCTCAGAGAAAACTGCGCCACAGTATTCTCATGTGCTAAACGTCATCTGCATACGCAGGTTCCATGTATTTTGGGCGTTGATTTAACAGGAAAAGATCTTATGGACTTTGTTCAGAAGGTGATTGATACACTTTGTTTTAATTTCGTCTTGATCATTTAGGTGTATTGCAAGTCAAATTATTCGAAGGTACACTGCTCTCAGCATTTTCTCGACGCTCTGTATACCAGTAGATGGTTGGCACTTTTATGTTGGAAAATGCCAGTCAGGAAGCATTGAAGAGAGACCTTCACATAACTGGCTTGTTCTTTGACCATGGGTGGATTTTATATATACTAGCATGTAAAATTTGTCCCAATATTGGGCCTATGAGTGATTTGGCGCAAAATTTCCGTTGAATTGTCATTTGTAATGAAAAGAAGTGCACGGATGAGACCTTGCCAAGCGGCATATATGATTCTGCTAAAGCTACTTCATCGTCAGTTTACTTATGCGTTCATATCTTCTGCAGCTTGATGAGACCGACGGGTCGTCAGCCACCCCCCAGCAGTTCTCCGTATTCTTAATTTCAAAGCTTGCAGAGGTAACCATTTCTCCCCTTCTTTCTTCCCCTTATTCATAGGCGGAACTTCTTCCTCGAGCATTTTCTGCAATCTGTATGTTCTGATTTCGTTCCAAAGCGCCGTGTCAGATATTCACCCTCTGTTTACCCCTGCAGGGGCGATCATGTTTGGGGATCCCTTGCTGCCGTCCGAGTGCTGCCTGATCATCGAAGAACTGAAAGCAACGTCTCTCTGCTTCCAGGTAAGAAGACGACCTCGAGAACTTCACGTTCCTTTTTCTTCTGCCGCTACTCCGTGGTTCAGCGAGTGCCTTCTGTTGTTCCATAAATGAAACAGAAATATTTATCTCTTGCAGTGTGCTCATGGGCGTCCAACCACCGTGCCCATCGTGAACATGGCATCGCTCCGCGATGAGCTCGTGAGGCTCGGGGTGCTGAGCGGGAGGAACGGGGCGGAGGAGTCCTGGCACGGCCTGCGGCATCACGGGCCCAGCCTCGAGCGCGCCCAGATGCGCCTCAAGCAACTGAGGCGGCTACGGCGTGGCGCCGGTCTGTAGGATAGAATGTAGACATAGGAAGATGATGTGAATAGCCGACGTGTTGATGACACTTGTACACAAGCCATTTGTTTGTGACATAGAGGTAGCAAGCGAGCGACCTGTCAAGGTCAGTCATTTTCATGTAAATGCAATAGTATTAACCAAGCAGCAGCGGGGTCAGTACATAGATATTTTGGGATAGATAGATGTCCATATACCCTTTTGAGGATGTACATGTTCGGCGTTGCAACTGATTTTCAGATGATTGGATGTTCGAATACTGCTTTGTACTCCCCCTTTTTGTAAATATAAGATGTTCTATGTGTTGCACGTGTTGACTAGATGCAGATCACAATGAGTGAAACAACTATACCACCTATGTAGACTGCAAACAAACAAAAACGACAAAACTACAGTACAAGATCTTTAAGGGCCGATGGGGACCTTGGCCCCCTTGTGAAGCATCTTGTTGGAGTAGACTCCAAAGAGTGTGGCCCACAAGGCTGCGACGCCCGCCACTTCAAAAATATATTGGGCGGCGTCCGCCTGAACAAGGCTGTAGCACTCCGGGGTTTAATATGTACTAGATGAATGTCCGTGCGTTGCTACGGCTCTTTAAAAGTTTTTTTTGTCGTTGAAACAGGAACCGGGGAATCATATATCTACCTCCTCTACATGTTCCGTTGTCACTACGATGTTACTCCAACCTCTTGTCTCCCAAATCCACATCACCGTCATGTTTTTGGGCTCCGTAAATATATACATGTTAGATTGTTATTGTAGGATTTAAATAACGCAAAATCTTTTCCAACAAACAATCCTTATAATGTATGATTAACGCTACCTTCCTAGATTCAATACACTCCAATTTTGTATGTGTATAACATGCTACCAAAATGAGATCGTGTGGGATTCCACCGCCTCTGCTGCCTCCGAGCACCAACTCCCATTCATGAGAAAGCTAGCATGATTTCATGAACTACCATTCTAGCAAAGAAGAAATGTTTACAGCAGGAGAACTGGCAATTACATAAGGGTATAAGCATGTGGAACAAACACACATTTTTTCTGGAACAACCACATAATTGTAATACTGTAAAATTAATTGTATGCAAACAGGTGGATGCGATAAACAACATACACATCCAGCTGTGAAAATTGTCTAAACAATACCCGTACAACAATGATGCCATGGAAGTCATGTGGAAACCATGTTCATCTATGCGTACATTAAACCCATCTTATCGGAAGGAGATATCTACAGGAAAAGCATGACAAAATATCCATTAGATGTCGTAAGAAGGCTGGCTATTATAGAAAAGCATGTACATTCTTCATGAAATACATATTTTTTATACAATCCAAGGGCCTTGAAAAGCTGGTTACATATGCTCCAAATTATTAAATTTTGGAGTCTCAAACAGGATCTGAAAATGGAACAGAAGCTAGCAGCATGAAAAAAAAACTAAGCTAATTGTGGAAAGAAAGATAGGGGCACTCATGATGCTCATATTCTTGCTTTTCTTGACAGTTACATGGCTCACACCAGTTATGAACTTCATGCCAAGCTTTAGCATGGAGGTCCTGCTCTTTTCTCACTCCGACTCTGCTTAGAGATCTTCCACTTGCATCACCTCCGGATCATTAGAGCATAGGAGTATAAATTAGAGACTTCTGAATATTGAATGCCGCCAATAAGTTACAGACATGAAAAATGAGTCTAACATACAGAACATGACTTGTAGGAAAAATCCACATTTGGAAAAGTCAGTAGACATGAAGGACACTTTTCTTTTTCTTGCCAATAAAAGAAGTGAGTGCAAATAAATAAATCATACAACAGTGGAAAATAAAGCTGTAATAGTATGGTGGCATTTCAAGACCAATTGCAACAACAGTAGGTTGCCAATTGCTTAAATGGAAGAACACTAATATTATTGTTGTCCAGTGTATGATGAGAGGAATAAGATGTGGCTTTGGCACCGTGTTGCGGTGGTGCTTCTCCCTTTTGTTGTAGATACTCAAGATGTAAAGCATCCGCGGTGAGCAAAGGAAATAACTTGAGCACTAAATGTTTAAGTATGAAGTAATGTAGAAATTTTTAGACTAAGCTATTTGTTGGAAATCATCTTTAGTACTCAGTTTTTTTTACCATGCCAATCAACTCTTGTAATTGACAAATCCAGATAATGCTAGAACCCCAGC
The DNA here is from genome assembly GCA_947311845.1 of Poa pratensis. Lineage (NCBI taxonomy): Eukaryota > Viridiplantae > Streptophyta > Magnoliopsida > Poales > Poaceae > Poa > Poa pratensis. The sequence continues at coordinate 5,191,443 of CAMZMU010000084.1, forward strand.
AAATAAGCCATACCAATTTAAACCTCTGTGGCTCTGTGTGTATTGTCACTTGCACTAAGAAAATGACTCGCATAAGAAAATGAGTAAATTAACTAAATAATAAACTGACACAAAAGGCATTGTGCGGCTAACTTGGTTTCAAACAATAGCTCGAGGTTGTGTAATAAAGGAAGTTGTTATGAATGGTTGTTACAGTTACAAGAAAATTCTAAACGTTTTGACAAAACAATTGGTGTCATCTATTTTTGGCTAAATTGAAATTTTAACAATACATTGTACTCTTAAGAATAATATAAGAAAAAACGCATCTTACATTCCGTAGTGAACAGTTCACTATCAGCTTCATGATTGCTAAGGTGCTCCCATAGTCCATCAGGCAAATTAAAAAATTGTTTTTCTGCGTAGTTTATGCTCTTATGCGGATTGTTCTGGACAAATAGTTGGTTTGCAAAAGGCTCCTGGAATACGAAACCATGTAAAAAGAGCTCACAGTTGAATTTTGAACTTTTTAGATAGGCATCCCCATTTGGTGTGGAAACCTGAACACAAAGCAAAAGGTCCAAGCATGAGTAGTTAGGCTAATTTTCTATTAAGTCAGCAATCGTAGAACTTTGACAGATGGTTCTTCTACATATGTCTATTTTAAAAAACTCGGATAAATAAAATACCATAATAACGCCATTCACGCTTGTGCTTTAAGATACAGGATTCAGAAACCCCTCCAAGGTGGCATCATAGGACTTGCGTAGGATATTGGCTGAAACGGTTTGTAAGTATTAGTTTGCTATCTAATTCATCTAAAACGATATAAGAGTTGAGTGAACGAAAAAATCGGATGAGGCATCACATTCTAAGCTAGTCAATTTCATCTTAACTGTTGAAGAATTTGCTCATAGCCAAGAAAAGCTCAAACCTGAATATAGGAGCAACAACAGAAGATGACAGATTTTATAAACGTGGCATGGTATATTCCTCTGTATACTCAAATCAATTACTCTCACATTTACAAATATATGAATGTGCAACATCAGCGAGTAACAAAAGTGACTTTGCATCTATGCAGATTGATCACCTAATTGCACTGAAACTGCAGAAAAGAGAGTAGGAATCATCGTCCTCTGGCTGGAGTTGATCGTCAGCATGCATATACCTGATGGTCGGGCCGGGCATGGGTTTTAATGCAGGCAAGTAGCGGAGCAGGAATCCCAGGCCGCCGTCGGATAGGAACAGGTTAGGCATGACCTTGGGACGCGTCCGGCGATGGGGTGGTCTTGTAGGATGCAGGGCACACGTCGCGACGGCGGCGAGCGCGAGTCTGGCCGCGGGGAATCGTCATGGAGGAGCTCTTGTCGCGGGTCCGGTTCATGGAAAAAGGGTACGACTCGATCTCAAGGCGGGGATGACGTGCAGGAGCTTGTAGCAGCGCTTTGAGTCGGGGTCGATTCCAGCGGCGGCGGGTCCTCTGTTCGGACGGCGGCGGACTCGATTTTGGCGGCGACGCGTTGATTCCGCCGGCTGCACTGCGAACTTCGCACGGGCTGAAGGTAGCCGCCGCACCACGGGAGAAGTGGTAGAGATGGGAAGAAAGAAGGGTTTCGGTGGGATTTTTTTTTTGACGGGAACGCAAGCATTCCATTAGGACACGACGAAATCGTCGGCCACCAGACGGGATACATCATCCGGGTAGTCGGACAGCCACAAGAGCTGGTCTGTTCCGGACTCCCTTATACCCAGCGCTGCTAAGCAATGAGCAGGCTTGTTACATGCCCTTGGGCAATACTCAACAACATAGTCATTGCTAAGCAATGAGCAGCCACAAGGTTTCGGTGGGATTTTGCTTTGCCCGAAGTGGCTACCGATCTTTCATTGCTAATTTTTTTTAATAATACATTTTTTTAAATTAATTTTGACAAATATTATGCAAATCCACGAAATTGCACAAATAATGCACCCTCGGCTTGGGCTAAGCCGATAAGCCCATGTCGGCCTGGCTGGGCCGATAAGCCTGTCGGTCGATGCTGCAACTGTCAGAGCACCCTATCGGCCAGGGCGAAGCCGACTGGATCCTGTCGGCCACGGTTGGGCCGACTAGACCAGCGGCACGGCTGGGCCGACTGCTGCATGCGTCGAATTTTCACGATGTTTCACGTTGCTTACTTCCCGGCAACACCCGTTCCCGCCGTATTTTCCTGTCTTCTTCTCTCCCTCCCGTTTCTCGCGCCAAATTCGTTCCCGCCTGTTTCTCCCGCAAAATTCGTTCCCGCCTGTTTCTCTCCCGCCAAATTCGTTCCCGCCATTTTTCCCGCCTTCTTCTCTCCCGCCAAATTCGTTCCCGCAAGTGGCACGATCTGATTGTTGCCGTCCTGACCAATGGCGGTCAAGATCTGTCCCTATACTTTCCAGTAAGAAAAGTACCATCAACACAGATCACTGGTCGACAGTGAGTGAAAGCTTCAATGCATACACCGAAAGAGAAGAACACACGATGCAACATCTTCACGTTTGGAAACTCTGCCATCCAAAAGTGTTTGATGTCAACATATGTGCCTGGATTACGGGCCTGCAATGTGTGGAGGAGCCAAACAACTGAGTCATATGAGTCTAGGAACGATCCGAATCTGTTCTCAAGTGCATCTGCTTAGCCCTCCAAGATTTGCCATAAGATATTTTGTACTTAAACTGGTGAACACCTTATGCTGAATAGCCTCGCTTCCATAGCTTTGCCCTGTACTATTTCTGAGTACAGCAACCGAGCTATAAGCGTCGACGAAATGTTACGATGATCTTGAGGAATACAGTCAATTCTACATGTGTGCTGTACTACGTCGCTCACTTTCCAGTTTATGGCGAACTGAGGCCGATAACCGTGCACCCTTCCAGGACAGCCTGCAACCTCACATTCCATTGTCAGATATTTTTTACTTGACACCTTGGTTTGAATGTCTTGCATGTCGACATTGCCCACTTAATGATTGTGTCTTGCAAATGTTGCTTGTCGGGATATAGAGCACCCACATCAACCTGGTTCTGATGGTATTCCCAGGCAGAATCATGACCATCGTTCACTGTCATTGACGAAGAGAAGTCATGACTCCATGGCGCAGGATTAGGCACGACATGTTCGTCATCCGACTCGTCGGAATCATCACCATAACCACTATCACCATCTTCATCTTCCTCTTCCATCATTTGTTGGAATTCCTCATCTGCATCTGCCTCAACACCATCATCATCTGCTACTTCTGCGTGACTGTTTTGGCCAGAATCATAACCACCACCTCCAACATCTTCCTGATTATAATCATGTCCATATAAATGCATCTCCTGACTACTCTGGCCAGGATCGTGCCTCTCTCGCCTTCACGCGGATTCACCTCCTTCGCGACAGGTATCAGTAAGGCGATAGGAGTACATCCCCTACTTTCGCAGCCTTGCAACCATCGCACCATCTGAGAGGTCCGATCTATCGGCCTCAAATAAAAAAACACCGGTGACCTTGACTTCGTCCACAGTGCATGCACACCGACGGTGTCTGTTTCAGGATTAAGCCCTAAACATGCTGCCAACCAATCTGTCAGCTGACTTAAGGACCATGTTTGTGGGTCGCTCAGTTTCAACTCTGACCATCGAAACTGACCCAAATCAGCTCCATACTCATTTATTACGACTGAGCCAGGACCGTAGTAAAACAAACATTTCACTAAATTACTCATCTCGCCAACCTAAAAATGTGACACCAAATTACGGTTATAACCTGGAACAACTATATACTTAATTATTACTAGCGCAACAAATACTTACTAATTTTTACCGGATACTTAGCAATATCAATATCGCACGACAAACTTAACAATAATGCAAACCTAATTAATCTAAACCCTAATTAGCAAAAAATGGCATACCCTTGAAGCGTGCCTTGATTCAATGGAGTAGCACCACCACCACCACCACCACGGCCGGAGCAGCAGAACCACCACCACCACGTCTTCGTCGAGCTACACCAACCTCCTCCACATCTCCACCATTGCTCCAAAAAAGCACCACCAAATCACCTCCACAATCTAACCCATCTGTAGATCGGAATTGCCCCAACTCTCTAACACCTCTAGCCTTAAGATTTGCTGGCTGGATGGAGAAATCACCGGGGGAGGGAAGAAATCGCCATGGCTTTCTTTTCGGGAAGAAGAAACAGAGAGGACGTGAGGAGGAAGAAGAAACCGAGCGCGATGCAGATATCAGCGACTAATTGGCCTGGGCTAAGCCGATAGGCTAATCGGCTTCGACGTGGCCGATTAGTGGCCACGCGTGACCCGATAAGGTTGTCGGCCTGCGGCCTGGCCCGCCATGCCACCCTTTCGGCTTAGCCAGGGACGATAAGGGCTAATCGGCCTAGCCCAGGCCGACAGGGCCCTTTCGGCTTAGCCCAGGCCGATGTCGTATTATTTTTGACATTCCGTGCATTTGCGTAATATTTTCTGAAATTGATTAAAAATGTATTATTAAAAAAATTAGCTCTTTTATTGGGCCTGGCCCATGTGCGCTATCAGGGTGCGGCGGAAAATTCTGGTGGAAAACGGAGGCTTGACCAACGTACGTCCAACTCCCATTTAATAGTAAAGATTCCGGGCAAGTTCGCCACCATGCCTAAAAGAAGGTAAATACTCCGAACAACGCGCATAGCCATGAAATGACCGTGAAAATGACTCCCCTCACGAAAATCACAGTGGGGACGCCGTCGCGATGCCTGTAGCAGCATCTGCAGAAGTTGGTGATCAATGCTATGGGCACCAGCAGCAGGACCATCCCGAGGAGCCCCAGCTGGAAGGCGGCGTTCATCGGGAACAAGCACCCACCCCCCGCAAGCTGAGATCTTCCGGCTGCAACATACAACTAGGTTGAACACAAGAAGTAATTCATCCAGCATCATGCATGCATGTATATGCCTATGTGTGCTTACTCCGAGCCTTTTTCTGTTGGCCATGAAACCACATGCGGAACATGCAAATCCTATCAATGTTACCACGAGGGACTTTAAACGCTAACGGTCCATCGCCTTCCAACGTGTTGTTTCCTCACAAATGATGCATGGGGATCAAGAACCACATAAATATAAGCGGCCGGGGAGACATGCATGCATGCGAACGACTGTGAACCGGAGAATATCATGGGAGCCAACATAGGGCAGCTAGCGCACAGTTCGTGCTGCCTCTTTTATTTTTGGGAGCCTATAACGAACATCTAGCTTTTTATTATAATTCAGTAACAGTCAAATTTTAGTACCAGTTAAAAACTGGTTTGGTTAGGAAGAGAGATTTAAGACGGTAGCCATCCCAGCAATATCCCGAGGGATGACGATCGGCCGCTCGTGAGTAAAATCAGAGTCCCATGAGGCGATCCCTCTGTCCCCTGCCTCGCCACCGCTGCTGGTTCCTGGACGCGCCGCTGGATAAGATCTCCGCCTCCGCACCAAGGAGCTCAGCCGCGCATGCCTCACCGCCTCACCAAGGAGCTCGGCTGCCTCGCCTCCTTGCCTATGAGTTCACCCGCATCGCCGAGGAGATCCCACTCCGAACCCCTGTGCCGGCCTTGTCCCTGCACTCCACCGCCATCTCCGCGCCGACGTAACCACAGTGAAGTACGAAAATGCATTTGGACTGAGAGAGTAATTAGTTAGCAAGCAATGTAATTATATTATTTTGTGTTTTGTGTATGTCATTACTCTAAACGTTGGTGTTTTCCGCAATTTTTTTAAAGCTGTGGTTATGTCCAAAAAAAATTCCTAGCAAGTGATGTAAATTGCAAAAACCTCCTCATCTGGTGATGCGACGATAACCTGAAGCATTGGCGGAGCAGGATTGCTTAATTTCCCATGTTTCCGCCACTGACCGGAAGAGCAGTGACAAATTCAGTTGCAGAGTTGTTTAAAAAGAAAAGATGACCTCCCGCGCCGGTTCTTGGATTGAAAACGGGTTGCTGCTCTCCCTTCTTGGTTGCTCATCTCCCTGTTGGATTCTTGATAGGCGTCCCGGAGAAGGCGGGCCAAGAAGAAGAACGCGCCTACCATCTATACTACGCACCGTACGTAAGATCTGCGCTCCTCCTAACTGGACTAGACCCATGAGACAGCCTTGATCATCGATTGGTTTCTTAACTGCATAACTGAAGAAAGTTTTGGTTAGCATATCTGACACTTGATTGTTTTCTGATTATGTAAATTAGGACTGTTTGGCTGAAGTGTACAGACACATGCATGATCAACTGATGAATTCATTTTTGTGCTTCAAGTGATAGTAGCATTGTTGCAGCGGGATGATATGAGCTTGCACATGGGTGAGTGCGTGTACCCGATCGATGAGCCCCGCTTTCCCGCTGGGGTTGGTCCTGCTGCTAGATGCTGGCCGTCTCATCTCTTACTTCGCTGTCTATTCACGAATAGGTAGTACTAACTATACTAGTAGTATTTTGCTGTAAAATGGACACAAATAATTACATCTTGGTAGATGATCTAGCTCGAGTCGTTTTAGGACATACCTCTTGATCGAAGACAATAAAATCTATCTCATATAAATTTTGCCGAATCGCCTGGTCTCTGTATTCCAAAATGGAGTTAATTGCACTGGCAGTCACACATCTCGTCGCGTATGTGCACTTAACACAAATCTGGAAAACATGAATAACGGGTCACACAACTGAACAAATGTGAATAACGGGTCATAAAATTTTCAAAAAACCCTAGAGTAATATTAGAGGACCATTTTGTAATATTAGGAGGACCATTCTGTAATATTAGGAGGACCAATTTGTAATATTAGGAGGACCAATTTGTAATATTAGGAGGACCATTTTGTAATATTAGGGGTTTTCTGAAAAATGTCAGTCCAAAACGGGATGACGTGGCCGTTTGTGACCAAAGTGCACACGTTTGTTCAGTTGTGTGACCAAAAAATCTCCTTTTTCAGATGTGTGACTTAAGTGCACATACGCGACGAGATGTGTGACCGACAGTGCAATTAACTCTTCCAAAATACGAGCAAATCGCACAAAGATTTTCCATTGATATCCTGGAGATAACCAATCTTTCAGCAATGATGTTTGCATAACTGTTTTCCTAATTTTTCTGTGAAGACATATTGTTAGTATCAGTATCCATAGGTAGCAAGGACCGCTTAGTGACCTTTGGTGGTACTCTTGCTGGGATTTGGATGCACCAGCGCTGTCGGTTAATCGACGAGGAGAGGCACGATCAAGGCCAAATGTATGCACGCGCAAGCACATGCATGCACGCACCGTCTATTCACGACTAGGTAGTACTAACTACACTAGTGCCTAGGGTCGATGCCCACCATTTGCATGTGCTTGTGTTTGTTGCAAGGATCGATTCGCTGTGGTGATGACGTAATTTAAATGGGAAATTTTGATGAAACATATTACTAACTATTAGGTTTTCCTAAACTACCTACGACTCCCGTGTCGCTCACGAGCGAGCGACCTCGTAGTAACCTAGCCTCGCCTCCCTGGCATGCCGTCAGCGCTCTTCCTCACCACGGCGCTCTTCAGCTGCTGCGAGTGATTGATCACCGTGGCGGGATCTTTTTTTCCTTTTCTGTTTTTTCCTTTCTGGCTGTGTGCATAATTAAAGTCTTGACTAGTTCTTAGCATTATGCCGATGTGGACGCTAGGTGTAATCGGTAACTTCTTGATATTAGTATATTCCCTTTGTCGAAAAAGATTAAAAATATAGTAACTAGGTTTTGTCGAGGCAACAAATTTGGGGTGTCCCGATGGAGATGCTTCAATGTCTCGACTAGTTTTGGGCATTATGTTGATGCAAGCGCTAGTCAGTATCTTCTAAATGTTAATATATTCCATTCGTCGAAACAATGCTACAAAATAGTAACTAGGTTTTGTCGGAACACATTACTTTACCAAGTTGTTACCAAGTTTTAGAGAGAACTACTACTACGAGTTAAGTTATAAACTGCTACTAATGCATGCGATTGCAATTAGAGATGTGGGCAAAGGTAGTTCAACGTTGGGTCGCTATTGAAGTATCTTACGAGTAGCAGCATGTGGTAGCTTATGCAATCGCCGATCAACGACACAGCACGTTGGCTGCAGTATGCTCGGCAGCAGCAGCTAGCTGCATGTCTCTATAAATCCGAGGATGATGAGACGAACAAGTCACGCACCTCCCAAGAAATAACCAATGGCCCTCATCATCCCTTCCCTACTCGCCATCCTGCTGCTGCTCTGCCCAGCCTCCGCCACGCCGGCACCGGCGCCGGCGGCCACTGCAGGAGGGCTAGAGGCCGAGAAGCTGTGCCTCGGCGGCCTTGCCAGTACTGAGGCGGGAGCCTGCGTGGGGAACGTGGCACTGGAGTGCCTGGCCGCGGACGCCACCACCGCGGAGACGACGTTCCTGCCGTGCTTCCTGACCTTGGCCATTACTGCCAAGTGCTGGGCCGGACCACGGGAGCCGCCGGAGGAGGACGGGGAGCACTGCGTCGGCATGCCCATCAGCGACGACCGGGCGAGGTGCGTCGGAGAGGCCGCCTGGTCGTGCCGAGACAGCAGCAGCAGCGGCTTCTTTGGCGATGCAGAGTTCATTTTCTGCTGCGCCGGTGCCGCAGCCAAGTGCTTCATGTAAGAAGAGTAATAGTATTTGCTATGCTGCTCATATGTACGTAGTAATCCCACACTCATCAGTACTCGTATGTTTGGGATCGATCATGTTTGTTTTGAGCCATTACTAGCTCTTGGTTCGGTCGAACCAAGGAGAGTGAGTTATATTTGGCTTCTGTATGTCAATGTGTGTGATATTATCTCAGGCTGTGTTTTGTCAGTTCCTTTGTACTCGTATATTTGGGATCAACGTTTGTTTTGAGCCATTACTAGCTCTTGGTTCGTCGGTCCAAGGAGAGTTATATTTGGCTTCGATCTGTCAATGTATGTGTGATTATCTCCGGCTATGTTCTGTGAGTTACTTTGAAACCGCGCTTATCGTAGTAAATGATATGGCGTTAGAAAGCTATTGACTACTACACCCACAACTCTTGCATTTAATCGTTTTGTAAACATTCCATACGTTTAAACACTAATTTTAAGTTTATAGAAAACGTCAAAACACGGAATGATTTGAATTTGGCATGACTTTGATGCTCGAGTCGGGCGTGGCGGGAAATGAGGGCCAAATTAGACTCATCTAGTTGCTAATTGCATGCGCATGCATGTGATCGATTTGAACAACCGGATCCCGTTGCAGTACAGATTCGTTTGTATTGACGTACATTTTCTTCATAGTTTTTAAACAGTTTGTCGGAATAATACACATAATATACCGTAAAAAAGCTGTGAAAATCTCTATGTTTTCTTGTTGATATTTCTTAGAAATTATTTATGGTTCACTAGAAGTTATAGCATTGTAAATTAGGTTTCGAACCTTTGTGTGTTCTCACCGTTCTGTTAGAGGGGACTTCAACGTTTATATAATGTGAATTTTCAAGCTATTTTGAGGGAACTTTCGTTTTGAAACGTTTTTTTCAAATTGAGAGATTTAAGATGGTAGCCATCCCATCGATATCCTGGATGACGACCGGCGGCTTGTGAGTAAGATTTGAGTCCCATGAGGCAATCCTCTGTCCTTTTCCCGCCACCGCTGCTGGTCGCCGGACACGCCGCCGAATCAAATCTCCGCCTCCGCACCAAGGAGTTCGGCCGCGCACGCCTCAGCCCCTTGCCTACGAGTTCACCGCATCGCCGCGGAGCTCCCACTCCGAACCCCTGCGGCGGCCTCGTCCCTGCACTCCACCGCCATCTCCGCGCCGGTGATCTCCCCCTGGCTAGTGTTGGCATTACAGCGTAGTACGAACATGCATTTGGACTGTGTCAAGCAATGTAATTATATATTTTTGTGTTTTGTGTATGTCATTACTCTAAACGGGCTTACGGGCCTCCGAGCCCAAAACAGAGGCAGCCCACGAGAACGCCCAATTCTCCGACGATTGATGCGCGCGGCGTCGGCGCCCATTTTCATTTCCCCCCAAATCCTCCCGCCCAATTCTCACGGGCAAATCCACAAACACCTGCCGTGCGCCACCACCGCTGACGATCCCATGGCCGGCGACGGCTTCGCCACCACGAAGCCTGCGCCCGCGCGTGGCGGAGGCGGCGTGTACCAGGTGGGCGGCGTGCCGGTGGAGTTCCCCTACAAGCCGTACGAGACACAGCTGGCCTTCATGGGCCGTGTCATTACCACGCTCGACAGCGCCCACCGCCAGGGCCGTTCCCACACGCTCCTCGAGTCGCCCACCGGCACCGGCAAGTCGCTCTTCCTCCTCTGCTCCGCGCTCGCATGGCAGCGCCACTACCCGCTCCGCGCGCCCCCCCGATCCCCACCTCCACGGCGGCGGCTTCGTCCCCGACGACACACAACAGGCTACTCCCGGTAAGCCCCCTCCCCCTCCCCAATTACCCCTCTCCCTCCCGCGCCGGTTCTTGGATCTAGAATGGGCTGCTGATCCCCCTTCTTGGTTGCTCATCTCCCTGTTGGAGTCTTGATGTTCAGGCGTCCCCGAGAAGGCGGCCAAGAAGAAGAACGCGCCGACCATCTACTACGCGACGTGAGATCTGCGCTCCTCCTAATTGGACGCACCTCAAGCAACTGAGGCGGCTACGGCATGGCGCCGGCCTGTAGGATAGAATGTAGACATAGGAAGATGATGTGAATAGCCGACGTGTTGATGACACTTGTACACAAGCCATTTGTTTGTGACATAGAGGTAGCAAGCGAGCGACCTGTCAAGGTCAGTCATTTTCATGTAAATGCAATAGTATTAACCAAGCAGCAGCGGGGTCAGTACATAGATATTTTGGGATAGATGTGAAACCTGTTAGAATATTGGGCCCATTAGTGGGCAGCCCACATAAGCAATTCCTAGAAATATTAAATTGGCCCATGTGCATGGCAGAATTTTGGCAGTGCAAAGCGGTGCTAAAGTATAGTCCCACATTGCTAGTTGGGAGAGAGCTGCACCACCTTATATAGTGGAGTGTTGTACCACTTACTATGCTAGCTGAGAACAGAAGGCTCTCTCCTGCGCTCCTCCGCCTCCGCCGTCCGTCCGTCTCGTCACGACACGCCGCGGGTTGCTGGAATGAGCCGAGCTGATGCCTATATTTTTGTTGTTCGAAAAAAACGAGTCGTGTTAGCGTACGTGTACTGTCGGGGATATAGGACCCGGGTACCCAAGGATCTAAAAAAACATCGCCCGGCTGGAATGCAGCTCGGGCTCAAGACTTGGCCGGCTGGACCATCTGTCAGCCGACCGTTGAAGCCTTGCCGGCTGGCCACCCACCAGCCGGCTCACTCAAGGAATCTGGACACGCCAAGCGTTACAGGACAAGACCTGCAAAGCACTGCGCCGTGACGTGACCCGTCAGGCGGCAATGATGACTTCTTCGGCGGCCGTACCCGGCGGCCCATGCTGATGATGACGGAAGGACCCGGCCTGTCTGCTGACACGTACGGGCCCCTTCGACCCGTCCCATCACCATCATCACAACTGTCATCCGGCCAGGCCTACGAGGGTTGACCGGTCACATCGCCATCAATAGGCCGGTCATCCGGCCAGGGCTACGGGGGTTGACTGGTCACATCACCGACCTAGGCCAGTCAGCCGGCCAGGCCTACGAAGGTTGACCAGTCGCTTCGCCATCATCGGAGTAGTCATCCGGCTAGGCTTTATAGACTTTGACTACACCTGCGGGCCCTCCCGGGCCCCGTCCAGATGGGACAACAGGTTGTAACCGGCCACCCGGCCAGTATATAAGAGGGGCCGGGCTCTCCATTAGAGGGCAGCTTCTCCTACGTCAAGACACCGAAACTCTGTCCAGCTCAAGGAGCACCATTGTAGCTCCATACTCATATATACGAGTCCGTGTAGGAGTAGGGGTGTTCCCTCCACACGAGGGCCCTGAACCTGGGTATGTCTTGGTGTCACCTTGCTCATACCCGATCCCGCCAGCGGGCACCGTCGTTCGTCACCTGTAGGCCTCACCCACTTAGCTATCCCGAGATGGCACTGTCGTGTACCATACCATGACAGTTGGCGCCCACCGTGGGGCCGATAGCGGCGACCAGAGTCATGTTCCGGTCGACCAGTAACCACTTCCGGCCAGCGGTCGCGTCGGGGCTCATCCTGACGCTCGGCGCATTCGATTGCATCACCGACAACGCGGCGTGCTTCGCCGACGCTCCTCCGCCCGAAGAAGGCTCCGTCATCCATTTCGGCGACCACCGCGTCTACGTCGCCGTCATCCCTAGTGAGTATCCTGATGTTATCCTTCCCTGTCCGGACTCTCTGTCCGAAGGCAGCGGCTCTAGCGACGAGTCCTGCGTGTATGCGGAGGTCTACACCACCACCGATGTCCCCTCCGCCTCGGAGGCGGCCAGGTGCGCTTCCGCCGCGCGCCGGGAAAACCCGTAATCCTCCACCGCAGCTGCGTCCCTCGACGCAACCATCCAGGGGCTCATGACGCCCATCGCCGCCGGCGATGATCCGGCTGCGACCGTCGCGCCAGCGCATCATCAATGGCGCGCAAGAGGTGGCCAACACCAAACGCCGGCTCGCAGCCACCATGTGCGAGTACAGCTCCGCGCACAACCTCACCCCCGCTGGGGATCGTCCCAGCCGGCTCCAAGTTATCCGCCGCAAAGGCGCTATGCTGGGTGGCTGGATGAACGAAGATTCCACCCGGCCAGACTTCGCCCTACCCGTCTACAACACTCCGGCCAAAAACATGCGTGCCGCCGAGGCGGCCGCACTCGAGCTCGACCATCCGCAAGGCGAAGAGTTGACCGCGCAATCCAAGCACGTCCAGCAGCTGCTCACAGTTGCTAATGTCATGCAAGCCACCTCCGAAGACGGCAAGACCCAGCGAGGCCTGCCCAAGTCTAGGGGAGCTTCTTCCCTGGCCGCCAGCCGGCAACGCGGCGGAGGACCAGAGAAAAGTGTTAACTCTGGCAACGCACAACCCCGAGCGAAGCCGCTCCAACCACGTCGACCCCCGGGACGACGAGCACAGAAATCGCGCAAAGCGCATCCTGAGCCGGCTAAAGCAGCCGGCAAAGGTCCCGTCGCCAGCTGGCTAGGTCCCTAGCAGCGTCCCGAGCCATCGAGGACAACGGCCTCATCCTGAGCCACAAGTGCTACGGTCCCCCGCATCCAAAAGGAGCCGTTCCCGCCCCGTTTCTATCTCCCTCGGGAGACGCCCAAGTACAACGACACAGCTAAGCCAGAGGACTGGCTGATGGACTACCTCATCGCCGTCGACATCGCCGGCGGTAACAAGCGTAGCCGTCCGCTACGTCCCACTCATGCTGATGGCCACCGCTCGGACCTGGCTTAACAGCCTGCCACCCGGCAGCGTCAATTCATGGCTAGATTTCGAGGAGGTGTTCGTCGGGAACTTCAACATCACTTACAAGCGTCCGGGCCGACCGCGCACTCTGCAGCTCTGCACCCAAGGGAAGGCCGAGTCTGACCGCGACTACCTCACGAGGTGGTCCGAACTGCGCAACTCCTGCGAAGGGGTTAGCGAGGAAGAGGCCATCCGCTACCTCACTGACGGCTGCCGCCACGGTACCATGTTGAAGCACAAGCTTCTGCGATCCGAGCCAGAGACCCTGGGAAACCTCTTGGACATCGCTGAGAAATATGCAACGGCCGACTCCGCCCTGAAGGCACCAACCCGGGTGACTGATCACGACAAGCCGGCTACAAATGAGCCGAAGAAGAAAGATCCACCTCGCGATCGCAAGGAAGCCGGCTCCTCACGCCGCTACTCGGACAACCGGCGTGACGACCGCCACAAGCGCAAAGGCCTGTATTCCGAGAATCGACGCGATTCCCAGTTCATCGCGCTCGGCGAGGAAGGCCGCGCACGAGAAGATGGCGACCGAGGTCGCATGAGGGAGAGCCGCCCGTGGCAGAAGACCAAATACACCTTCGAGGCCATGCTCGACATGCCCTGCAAGTACCACAGCTTCGATCGCAAGCCGGCTAACAACACCACCCGGCAATGCAGCTGGACCACCCGATTGCCCGCGACGAGGAACTCCGCCGCCTCCTCCTCGTGGCCAACCCGGCGACAATCGCGACAACCGCGACAACCGCGACAACCGCGACAACCAAGATAATCACGACAACCGCGACAACCGAGGAAATCAAGACAACCGTGATCGGCGCCCTGAGCGGCCCCGATCTCCCGCCAAGCCGGCTGGACGACCAGACGACTTCCCGCACCAAGATGCCTTCTATGTCGTGTACACCAGCGAGCGCGACGACAAGCGTGCCAGACGGCAACGCTACGCTGAAGTGCACGCCACCGTCCCTCCCGTCCCTCAGTTCATGATTGTCATCTCGACCCCCTTCTTTTTTCTGCTTAGCATGATATATTATTTTTCGCTCACATGTTTCTGCTTGTGTCCATCTTAGCCTCTCTGTTCCCTTTTTTTGTACTTAAGGCATCTCCTTTTTTTTTGACAACCTGAGACTTGACTGTACTTCTCTTTAGATTTTACGATTTTGTTAGCATCTACAGCATCCTTCAGTTAATAGTAACATTCCATTTACTTTGTACTCAGGAACATGAACATTCTGAGGAGACAAGCCCGTGTAGTTACTCTTACTGCCGTAAGCAACCTTTTCTGTAATCCGTATCTGTTCAACATGTTTGCAATATTGCTGTTCCTACATATTTTGCTTCGATCTCTCTGCTGGATGAGGTGGCCTATTAGTTTGTACTACTGCTGAACTATCTGTTTATGTCATCAGTAAATGGTTATGTTATTAGACCCCCAAAAGTATTTTTATATTTACCTTAAAATTGTGCGTAAATTAATTACTATAAGAATGAACAGGTTTCTTGGAAGCTTTAAGAGAATAACTGATAAGCTTCAGAACATACGTAATGTTTCCTTGTAATTTCAGGCCATGTTATCTTTATGAGATCCATATAACCATGTCTTTAGGAAACAAGCAATCATGAAGGAATAATAGTTCTTTTTAACTGAAATAGCTGTCCTTCTTGAGTTGGGTATTCACAGTACCATTTGTGTATTGTCGTAATGGTAGTAGCCCTTGATGCTGTGGGTTATCATTGTCTACATTTCTTTCTTAGTGCCTCTTAGAAGCACAATTGTTTGATCAAGTTTTTCTGTAAATTTGCATGACGTTATTTCCACGATGGCATGAAATCTTCTCAGAGAAAACTGCACCACAGTATTCTCATGTGCTAAACGTCATCTGCATACGCAGGTTCCATGTATTTTGGGCGTTGATTTAACAGGAAAAGATCTTATGGACTTTGTTCAGAAGGTGATTGATACACTTTGTTTTAATTTCTTCTTGATCATTTAGGTGTATTGCAAGTCAAATTATTCGAAGGTACACTGCTCTCAGCATTTTCTCGACGCTCTGTATACCAGTAGATGGTTGGTACTTTTATGTTGGAAAATGCCAGTCAGGAAGCATTGAAGAGAGACCTTCACATAACTGGCTTGTTCTTTGACCATGGGTGGATTTTATATATACTAGCATGTAAAATTGGTCCCAATATTGGGCCTATGAGTGATTTGGCGCAAAATTTCCGTTGAATTGTCATTTGTAATGAAAAGAAGTGCACGGATGAGACCTTGCCAAGCGGCATATATGATTCTGCTAAAGCTACTTCATCGTCAGTTTACTTATGCGTTCATATCTTCTGCAGCTTGATGAGACCGACGGGTCGTCAGCCACCCCCCCAGCAGTTCTCCGTATTCTTAATTTCAAAGCTTGCAGAGGTAACCATTTCTCCCCTTCTTTCTTCCCCTTATTCATAGGCGGAACTTCTTCCTCGAGCATTTTCTGCAATCTGTATGTTCTGATTTCGTTCCAAAGCGCCGTGTCAGATATTCACCCTCTGTTTACCCCTGCAGGGGCGATCATGTTTGGGGATCCCTTGCTGCCGTCCGAGTGCTGCCTGATCATCGAAGAACTGAAAGCAACGTCTCTCTGCTTCCAGGTAAGAAGACGACCTCGAGAACTTCACGTTCCTTTTTCTTCTGCCGCTACTCCGTGGTTCAGCGAGTGCCTTCTGTTGTTCCATAAATGAAACAGAAATATTTATCTCTTGCAGTGTGCTCATGGGCGTCCAACCACCGTGCCCATCGTGAACATGGCATCGCTCCGCGATGAGCTCGTGAGGCTCGGGGTGCTGAGCGGGAGGAACGGGGCGGAGGAGTCCTGGCACGGCCTGCGGCATCACGGGCCCAGCCTCGAGCGCGCCCAGATGCGCCTCAAGCAACTGAGGCGGCTACGGCGTGGCGCCGGCCTGTAGGATAGAATGTAGACATAGGAAGATGATGTGAATAGCCGACGTGTTGATGACACTTGTACACAAGCCATTTGTTTGTGACATAGAGGTAGCAAGCGAGCGACCTGTCAAGGTCAGTCATTTTCATGTAAATGCAATAGTATTAACCAAGCAGCAGCGGGGTCAGTACATAGATATTTTGGGATAGATAGATGTCCATATACCCTTTTGAGGATGTACATGTTCGGCGTTGCAACTGATTTTCAGATGATTGGATGTTCGAATACTGCTTTGTACTCCCCCTTTTTGTAAATATAAGATGTTCTATGTGTTGCACGTGTTGACTAGATGCAGATCACAATGAGTGAAACAACTATACCACCTATGTAGACTGCAAACAAACAAAAACGACAAAACTACAGTACAAGATCTTTAAGGGCCGATGGGGACCTTGGCCCCCTTGTGAAGCATCTTGTTGGAGTAGACTCCAAAGAGTGTGGCCCACAAGGCTGCGACGCCCGCCACTTCAAAAATATATTGGGCGGCGTCCGCCTGAACAAGGCTGTAGCACTCCGGGGTTTAATATGTACTAGATGAATGTCCGTGCGTTGCTACGGCTCTTTAAAAGTTTTTTTTGTCGTTGAAACAGGAACCGGGGAATCATATATCTACCTCCTCTCTACATGTTCCGTTGTCACTACGATGTTACTCCAACCTCTTGTCTCCCAAATCCACATCACCGTCATGTTTTTGGGCTCCGTAAATATATACATGTTAGATTGTTATTGTAGGATTTAAATAACGCAAAATCTTTTCCAACAAACAATCCTTATAATGTATGATTAACGCTACCTTCCTAGATTCAATACACTCCAATTTTGTATGTGTATAACATGCTACCAAAATGAGATCGTGTGGGATTCCACCGCCTCTGCTGCCTCCGAGCACCAACTCCCATTCATGAGAAAGCTAGCATGATTTCATGAACTACCATTCTAGCAAAGAAGAAATGTTTACAGCAGGAGAACTGGCAATTACATAAGGGTATAAGCATGTGGAACAAACACACATTTTTTTCTGGAACAACCACATAATTGTAATACTGTAAAATTAATTGTATGCAAACAGGTGGATGCGATAAACAACATACACATCCAGCTGTGAAAATTGTCTAAACAATACCCATACAACAATGATGCCATGGAAGTCATGTGGAAACCATGTTCATCTATGCGTACATTAAACCCATCTTATCGGAAGGAGATATCTACAGGAAAAGCATGACAAAATATATCCATTAGATGTCGTAAGAAGGCTGGCTATTATAGAAAAGCATGTACATTTCTTCATGAAATACATATTTTTTATACAATCCAAGGGCCTTGAAAAGCTGGTTACATATGCTCCAAATTATTAAATTTTGGAGTCTCAAACAGGATCTGAAAATGGAACAGAAGCTAGCAGCATGAAAAAAAAACTAAGCTAATTGTGGAAAGAAAGATAGGGGCACTCATGATGCTCATATTCTTGCTTTTCTTGACAGTTACATGGCTCACACCAGTTATGAACTTCATGCCAAGCTTTAGCATGGAGGTCCTGCTCTTTTCTCACTCCGACTCTGCTTAGAGATCTTCCACTTGCATCACCTCCGGATCATTAGAGCATAGGAGTATAAATTAGAGACTTCTGAATATTGAATGCCGCCAATAAGTTACAGACATGAAAAATGAGTCTAACATACAGAACATGACTTGTAGGAAAAATCCACATTTGGAAAAGTCAGTAGACATGAAGGACACTTTTCTTTTTCTTGCCAATAAAAGAAGTGAGTGCAAATAAATAAATCATACAACAGTGGAAAATAAAGCTGTAATAGTATGGTGGCATTTCAAGACCAATTGCAACAACAGTAGGTTGCCAATTGCTTAAATGGAAGAACACTAATATTATTGTTGTCCAGTGTATGATGAGAGGAATAAGATGTGTGGCTTTGGCACCGTGTTGCGGTGGTGCTTCTCCCTTTTGTTGTAGATACTCAAGATGTAAAGCATCCGTGGTGAGCAAAGGAAATAACTTGAGCACTAAATGTTTAAGTATGAAGTAATGTAGAAATTGTTAGACTAAGCTATTTGTTGGAAATCATCTTTAGTACTCATTTTTTTTACCATGCCAATCAACTCTTGTAATTGACAAATCCAGATAATGCTAGAACCCCAGCAAATAAGCCATACCAATTTAAACCTCTGTGGCTCTGTGTGTATTGTCACTTGCACTAAAAAAATGACTCGCATAAGAAAATGAGTAAATTAACCAAATAATAAACTGACACAAAAGGCATTGTGCGGCTAACTTGGTTTCAAACAATAGCTCGAGGTTGTGTAATAAAGGAGAGTTGTTATGAATGTTGTTACAGTTACAAGAAAATTCTAAACGTTTTGACAAAACAATTGGTGTAATCTATTTTTGGCTAAATTGAAATTTTAACAATACATTGTACTCTTAAGAATAATATAAGAAAAAATGCATCTTACATTCCGTAGTGAACAGTTCACTATCAGCTTCATGATTGCTAAGGTGCTCCCATAGTCCATCAGGCAAATTAAAAAATTGTTTTTCTGCGTAGTTTATGCTCTTATGCGGATTGTTCTGGACAAATAGTTGGTTTGCAAAAGGCTCCTGGAATACGAAACCATGTAAAAAGAGCTCACAGTTGAATTTTGAACTTTTTAGATAGGCATCCCCATTTGGTGTGGAAACCTGAACACAAAGCAAAAGGTCCAAGCATGAGTAGTTAGGCTAATTTTCTATTAAGTCAGCAATCGTAGAACTTTGACAGATGGTTCTTCTACATATGTCTATTTTAAAAAACTCGGATAAATAAAATACCATAATAACGCCATTCACGCTTGTGCTTTAAGATACAGGATTCAGAAACCCCTCCAAGGTGGCATCATAGGACTTGCGTAGGATATTGGCTGAAACGGTTTGTAAGTATTAGTTTGCTATCTAATTCATCTAAAACGATATAAGAGTTGAGTGAACGAAAAAATCGGATGAGGCATCACATTCTAAGCTAGTCAATTTCATCTTAACTGTTGAAGAATTTGCTCATAGCCAAGAAAAGCTCAAACCTGAATATAGGAGCAACAACAGAAGATGACAGATTTTATAAACGTGGCATGGTATATTCCTCTGTATACTCAAATCAATTACTCTCACATTTACAAATATATGAATGTGCAACATCAGCGAGTAACAAAAGTGACTTTGCATCTATGCAGATTGATCACCTAATTGCACTGAAACTGCAGAAAAGAGAGTAGGAATCATCGTCCTCTGGCTGGAGTTGATCGTCAGCATGCATATACCTGATGGTCGGGCCGGGCATGGGTTTTAATGCAGGCAAGTAGCGGAGCAGGAATCCCAGGCCGCCGTCGGATAGGAACAGGTTAGGCATGACCTTGGGACGCGTCCGGCGATGGGGTGGTCTTGTAGGATGCAGGGCACACGTCGCGACGGCGGCGAGCGCGAGTCTGGCCGCGGGGAATCGTCATGGAGGAGCTCTTGTCGCGGGTCCGGTTCATGGAAAAAGGGTACGACTCGATCTCAAGGCGGGGATGACGTGCAGGAGCTTGTAGCAGCGCTTTGAGTCGGGGTTGATTCCAGCGGCGGCGGGTCCTCTGTTCGGACGGCGGCGGACTCGATTTTGGCGGCGACGCGTTGATTCCGCCGGCTGCACTGCGAACTTCGCACGGGCTGAAGGTAGCCGCCGCACCACGGGAGAAGTGGTAGAGATAGGAAGAAAGAAGGGTTTCGGTGGGATTTTTTTTTTTTGACGGGAACGCAAGCATTCCATTAGGACACGACGAAATCGTCGGCCACCAGACGGGATACATCATCCGGGTAGTCGGACAGCCACAAGAGCTGGTCTGTTCCGGACTCCCTTATACCCAGCGCTGCTAAGCAATGAGCAGGCTTGTTACATGCCCTTGGGCAATACTCAACAACATAGTCATTGCTAAGCAATGAGCAGCCACAAGGTTTCGGTGGGATTTTGCTTTGCCCGAAGTGGCTACCGATCTTTCATTGCTAATTTTTTTAATAATACATTTTTTTAAATTAATTTTGACAAATATTATGCAAATCCACGAAATTGCACAAATAATGCACCCTCGGCTTGGGCTAAGCCGATAAGCCCATGTCGGCCTGGGCTGGGCCGATAAGCCTGTCGGTCGATGCTGCAACTGTCAGAGCACCCTATCGGCCAGGGCGAAGCCGACTGGATCCTGTCGGCCACGGTTGGGCCGACTAGACTTGGTCAGCCACGGCTGGGCCGACTGCTGCATGCGTCGAATTTTCACGATGTTTCACGTTGCTTACTTCCCGGCAACACCCGTTCCCGCCGTATTTTCCTGTCTTCTTCTCTCCCTCCCGTTTCTCGCGCCAAATTCGTTCCCGCCTGTTTCTCCCGCAAAATTCGTTCCCGCCTGTTTCTCCCGCCAAATTCGTTCCCGCCATTTTTCCCGCCTTCTTCTCTCCCGCCAAATTCGTTCCCGCAAGTGGCACGATCTGGTTGTTGCCGTCCTGACTAATGGCGGTCAAGATCTGTCCCTATACTTTCCAGTAAGAAAAGTACCATCAACACAGATCACTGGTCGACAGTGAGTGAAAGCTTCAATGCATACACCGAAAGAGAAGAACACATGATGCAACATCTTCACGTTTGGAAACTCTGCCATCCAAAAGTGTTTGATGTCAACATATGTGCCTGGATTATGGGCCTGCAATGTGTGGAGGAGCCGAACAACTGAGTCATATGAGTCTAGGAACGATCCGAATATGTTCTCAAGTGACATCTGCTTAGCCCTCCAAGTTTTGCCATAAGATATTTTGTACTTAAATCTGGTGAACACCTTATGCTGAATAGCCATCGCTTCCATAGCTTTGCCCTGTACTATTTCTGAGTACAGCAACCGAGCTATAAGCGTCGACGAAATGTTACGATGATCTTGAGGAATACAGTCAATTCTACATGTGTGTTGTACTACGTCGCTCACTTTCCAGTTTATGGCGAATTGAGGCCGATAACCGTGCACCCTTCCAGGACCGCCTGCAACCTCACATTCCATTGTCAGATATTTTTTACTTGACACCTTGGTTCTGAATGTCTTGCATGTCGACATTGCCCACTTAATAATTGCGTCTTGCAAATGTTGCTTGTCGGGATATAGAGCACCCACATCAACCTGGTTCTGATGGTATTCCCAGGCAGAATCATGACCATCGTTCACTGTCATTGACGAAGAGAAGTCAAGACTCCATGACGCAGGATTAGGCACGACATGTTCGTCATCCGACTCGTCGGAATCATCACCATAATCACTATCACCATCTTCATCTTCCTCCTCCATCATTTGTTGGAATTCCTCATCTGCATCTGCCTCAACACCATCATCATCTGCTACTTCTGCGTGACTGTTTTGGCCAGAATCATAACCACCACGTCCAACATCTTCCTGATTATAATCATGTCCATATAAATGCATCTCCTGACTACCTGGCCAGGATCGTGCCCTCCCTCGCCTTCACGCGGATTCACCTCCTTCGCGACAGGTATCAGTAAGGCGATAGGAGTACATCCCCTGCTTTCGCAGCCTTGCAACCATCGCACCATCTGAGAGGTCCGATCTATCGGCCTCAAATAAAAAAACACCGGTGACCTTGACTTCGTCCACAGTGCATGCACACCGACGGTGTCTGTTTCAGGATTAAGCCCTAAACATGCTGCCAACCAATCTGTCAGCTGACTTAAGGACCATGTTTGTGGGTCGCTCAGTTTCAACTCTGACCATCGAAACTGACCCAAATCAGCTCCACACTCATTTATTACGACTGAGCCAGGACAGTAGTAAAACAAACATTTCACTAAATTACTCATCTCGCCAACCTAAAAATGTGACACCAAATTACGATTATAACCTGGAACAACTATATACTTAATTATTACTAGCGCAACACATACTTACTAATTTTTACCGGATACTTAGCAATATCAATATCGCACGACAAACTTAACAATAATGCAAACCTAATTAATCTAAACCCTAATTAGCAAAAAATGGCATACCCTTGAAGCGTGCCTTGATTCAATGGAGTAGCACCACCACCACCACCACCACGGCAGGAGCAGCAGAACCACCACCACCACGTCTTCCTCAAGCTACACCAACCTCCTCCACATCTCCACCATTGCTCCAAAAAAGCACCACCAAATCACCTCCACAATCTAACCCATCTGTAGATCGGAATTGCCCCAACTCTCTAACACCTCTAGCCTTAAGATTTGCTGGCTGGATGGAGAAATCACCGGGGGAGGGAAGAAATCGCCATGGCTTTCTTTTCGGGAAGAAGAAACAGAGAGAGACGTGAGGAGGAAGAAGAAACCGAGCGCGATGCAGATATCAGCGACAAATCGGCCTGGGCTAAGCCGATAGGCTAGTCGGCTTCGATGTGGCCAATTAGTGGCCACGCGTGACCCGATAAGGTTGTCGGCCTGGGGCCTGGCCCGCCATGCCACCCTTTCGGCTTAGCCAGGGACGATAAGGGCTAATCGGCCCAGCCCAGGCCGACAGGGCCCTTTCGGCTTAGCCCAGGCCGAGGCTGTATTATTTTTGACATTCCGTGCATTTGCGTAATATTTTCTGAAATTGATTAAAAAATGTATTATTAAAAAAAATTAGCTCTTTTATTGGGCCTGGCCCATGTGCGCTATCGGGGTGCGGCGGAAAATTCTGGTGCAAAACGGAGGCTTGACCAACGTACGTCCAACTCCCATTTAATAGTAAAGATTCCGGGCAAGTTCGCCACCATGCCTAAAAGAAGGTAAATACTCCGAACAACGCGCATAGCCATGAAATGACCGTGAAAATGACTCCCCTCACGAAAATCCCAGTGGGGACGCCGTCGCGATGCCTGTAGCAGCATCTGCAGAAGTCGGTGATCAATGCTATGGCCACCAGCAGCAGGACCATCCCGAGGAGCCCCAGCGGGAAGGCGGCGTTCATCGGGAACAAGCACCCCCCCCCCCCCCCCCCCCCCCCGCAAGCTGAGATCTTCCGGCTGCAACATACAACTAGGTTGAACACAAGAAGTAATTCATCCAGCATCATGCATGCATGTATATGCTTATGTGTGCTTACTCCGAGCCTTTTTCTGTTGGCCATGAAACCACATGCGGAACATGCAAATCCTATCAATGTTACCACGAGGGACTTTAAACGCTAACGGTCCATCGCCATCCAACGTGTTGTTTCCTCACAAATGATGCATGGGGATCAAGAACCACATAAATATAAGCGGCCGGGGAGACATGCATGCATGCGAACGACTGTGAACCGGATAATATCATGGGAGCCAACATAGGGCAGCTAGCGCACAGTTGGTGCTGCCTCTTTTATTTTTGGGAGCCCATAACGAACATCTAGCTTTTTATTATAATTCAGTAACAGTCAAATTTTAGTACCAGTTAAAAACTGGTTGGTTAGGAAGAGAGATTTAAGACGGTAGCCATCCCAGCAATATCCCGAGGGATGACGATCGGCCGCTCGTGAGTAAAATCAGAGTCCCATGAGGCGATCCCTCTGTCCCCTGCCTCGCCACCGCTGCTGGTTCCTGGACGCGCCGCTGGATAAGATCTCCGCCTCCGCACCAAGGAGCTCAGCCGCGCATGCCTCACCGCCTCACCAAGGAGCTCGGCTGCCTCGCCTCCTTGCCTATGAGTTCACCCGCATCGCCGAGGAGATCCCACTCCGAACCCCTGTGCCGGCCTTGTCCCTGCACTCCACCGCCATCTCCGCGCCGACGTAACCACAGTGAAGTACGAAAATGCATTTGGACTGAGAGAGTAATTAGTTAGCAAGCAATGTAATTATATTATTTTGTGTTTTGTGTATGTCATTACTCTAAACGTTGGTGTTTTCCGCAATTTTTTTAAAAAGCTGTGGTTATGTCCAAAAAAAAATTCCAAGAAGTGATGTAAATTGCAAAAACCTCCTCATCTGGTGATGCGACGATAACCTGAAGCATTGGCGGAGGCAGGATTGCTTAATTTCCCATGTTTCCGCCACTGACCGGAAGAGCAGTGACAAATTCAGTTGCAGAGTTGTTTAAAAAGAAAAGATGATCTCCCGCGCCGGTTCTTGGATTGAAAACGGGTTGCTGCTCTCCCTTCTTGGTTGCTCATCTCCCTGTTGGATTCTTGATAGGCGTCCCGGAGAAGGCGGGCCAAGAAGAAGAACGCGCCTACCATCTATACTACGCACCGTACGTAAGATCTGCGCTCCTCCTAACTGGACTAGACCCATGAGACAGCCTTGATCATCGATTGGTTTCTTAACTGCATAACTGAAGAAAGTTTTGGTTAGCATATCTGACACTTGATTGTTTTCTGATTATGTAAATTAGGACTGTTTGGCTGAAGTGTACAGACACATGCATGATCAACTGATGAATTCATTTTTGTGCTTCAAGTGATAGTAGCATTGTTGCAGCGGGATGATATGAGCTTGCACATGGGTGAGTGCGTGTACCCGATCGATGAGCCCCGCTTTCCCGCTGGGGTTGGTCCTGCTGCTAGATGCTGGCCGTCTCATCTCTTACTTCGCTGTCTATTCACGAATAGGTAGTACTAACTATACTAGTAGTATTTTGCTGTAAAATGGACACAAATAATTACATCTTGGTAGATGATCTAGCTCGAGTCGTTTTAGGACATACCTCTTGATCGAAGACAATAAAATCTATCTCATATAAATTTTGCCGAATCGCCTGGTCTCTGTATTCCAAAATGGAGTCAATTGCACTGGCAGTCACACATCTCGTCGCGTATGTGCACTTAAGTCACAAATCTGGAAAACATGAATAACGGGTCACACAACTGAACAAATGTGAATGACGGGTCATAAAATTTTCAAAAAACCCTAGAGTAATATTAGAGGACCATTTTGTAATATTAGGAGGACCATTCTATAATATTAGGAGGACCAATTTGTAATATTAGGAGGACCAATTTGTAATATTAGGAGGACCATTTTGTAATATTAGGGGTTTTCTGAAAAATGTCAGTCCAAAACGGGATGACGTGGCCTGTTTGTGACCAAAGTGCACACGTTTGTTCAGTTGTGTGACCAAAAAATCTCCTTTTTCAGATGTGTGACTTAAGTGCACATACGCGACGAGATGTGTGACCGACAGTGCAATTAACTCTTCCAAAATACGAGCAAATCGCACAAAGATTTTCCATTGATATCCTGGAGATAACCAATCTTTCAGCAATGATGTTTGCATAACTGTTTTCCTAATTTTTCTGTGAAGACATATTGTTAGTATCAGTATCCATAGGTAGCAAGGACCGCTTAGTGACCTTTGGTGGTACTCTTGCTGGGATTTGGATGCACCAGCGCTGTCGGTTAATCGACGAGGAGAGGCACGATCAAGGCCAAATGTATGCACGCGCAAGCACATGCATGCACGCACCGTCTATTCACGACTAGGTAGTACTAACTACACTAGTGCCTAGGGTCGATGCCCACCATTTGCATGTGCTTGTGTTTGTTGCAAGGATCGATTCGCTGTGGTGATGACGTAATTTAAATGGGAAATTTTGATGAAACATATTACTAACTATTAGGTTTTCCTAAACTACCTACGACTCCCGTGTCGCTCACGAGCGAGCGACCTCGTAGTAACCTAGCCTCGCCTCCCTGGCATGCCGTCAGCGCTCTTCCTCACCACCGGCGCTCTTCAGCTGCTGCGAGTGATTGATCACCGTGGCGGGATCTTTTTTTCCTTTTCTGTTTTTTCCTTTCTGGCTGTGTGCATAATTAAAGTCTTGACTAGTTCTTAGCATTATGCCGATGTGGACGCTAGGTGTAATCGGTAACTTCTTGATATTAGTATATTCCCTTTGTCGAAAAAGATTAAAAATATAGTAACTAGGTTTTGTCGAGGCAACAAATTTGGGGTGTCCCGATGGAGATGCTTCAATGTCTCGACTAGTTTTGGGCATTATGTTGATGCAAGCGCTAGTCAGTATCTTCTAAATGTTAATATATTCCATTCGTCGAAACAATGCTACAAAATAGTAACTAGGTTTTGTCGGAACACATTACTTTACCAAGTTGTTACCAAGTTTTAGAGAGAACTACTACTACGAGTTAAGTTATAAACTGCTACTAATGCATGCGATTGCAATTAGAGATGTGGGCAAAGGTAGTTCAACGTTGGGTCGCTATTGAAGTATCTTACGAGTAGTAGCAGCATGTGGTAGCTTATGCAATCGCCGATCAACGACACAGCACGTTGGCTGGACTCCCCTGCAGTATGCTCGGCAGCAGCAGCTAGCTGCATGTCTCTATAAATCCGAGGATGATGAAATGAACAAGTCACGCACCTCCCAAGAAATAACCAATGGCCCTCATCCCTTCCCTACTCGCCATCCTGCTGCTGCATGCTCTGCCCAGCCTCCGCCTCCGCCACACCGGCGATGGCGCCGGCACCGGCGCCGGCGGCCACAGGGCTAGAGGCCGAGAAGATGTGCCTCGGCGTCCGTGCCCACACTCAGGCGATGGCCTGCGCGGGGAACGTGGCACTGGAGTGCCTGACCTTGGACGCCACCACCGCGGAGTCCACGTTCGTGCCGTGCTTCCTGGGCTTGGCCATTACCGAGAAGTGCTGGGCCGGACCACTGAAGGCGCCGGAGGAGGAGGGGGAGCACTGCGTCGGCATGCCGATCAGGGATGACCGGGCGAGATGCGTCGGAGAGGCCGCCTGGTCGTGCCGAGACAGCAGGAGCAGCACCTTTGGCGATCTAGAGTTCAGTTTCTGCTACCTCGGTGCCGCAGTTAAGTGCTTCATGTAAGAGTCATAGTATATGCTGCTGCACTCCTCATATATATAGTATAATCCCACAATCATCACTCGTATATTCGGGATCATGTTTGTTTTGGGCCATTACTCATGGTTCGGTTGAAAGAGAGTTGTATTTGGCTTCGATCTGTCAATGTGTGTGTGATTACCTCAGCCTGTGTTTTGTCAATTACTTTGAAACCGCTTATCGTAGTAAATGATATGGCGTGGCGTCCGAAAGCTTGACTACCCGCAACTTTTGCATTTAATCGTATTTGTTTTTCAATATTCCATACATAAGAGTAA
Organism: Poa pratensis; assembly: GCA_947311845.1. Classification (NCBI taxonomy): domain Eukaryota; kingdom Viridiplantae; phylum Streptophyta; class Magnoliopsida; order Poales; family Poaceae; genus Poa; species Poa pratensis. Next base: position 5,219,007 of record CAMZMU010000084.1, read on the forward strand.
TTTTAAGTTTATAGAAAACATCAAAACACGCCGTGACGGGAATGATTTGATTTTGGCATGATTTGATGCTCGAGCCGGGCGTGGCGAGAAATGACAGCCAAATTAGACTCATCTCGTTGCTATTTGCATGTGCAAGTGGTCGATTTGAACAAACGGATCCCGTAGGGATGATTTTTATGTGTAAACAAATGACACAAAATGATTCGAATATAGCTGTGAACTTATTTTGATGTGTTAGTAAACTTCCAATCGTAGTACAGATTCATTTTTGGGGTTTTCATATTTTTTTAACCAGTTTGTCAGAATAATACACAAAATATACCGTTCAAAAGCTGTGAAAATTTCCATGCTTTTCTTGTTGATATTTTTTATAGAAATTATTTATGGTTCACGAGAAGTTTTAAACATTGTAAATTCTGTTTCGAACTACTATGTGTTTGCACTGTTTTTTTGGAGGGGACTTCGAAGTATATATAATGTGAATTTTCAAGCTATTTTGTGCGAACTATCGTTTTTTTAAAAGCGAGAGATTTAAGATGGTAGCCATCCCAGCAATATCCTGGATGACGACTGGTGGCTTGTGAGTAAGATCTGACTCCCACGAGGCAATCCTCTGTCCCCTGCACCGCCACCGCCCCTGGTCGACGGACGCGTTCTCAGATCTCCGCCTCCGCACCAAGGAGCTCGGTCACGCACGCCTCACCCTCTCGACCCTTTGCCTACGAGTTCGCCCGCGTCACGGAGGAGCTCCCACTTCGAACCCATGTGCCGGCCTCGTCCCCTCACTCCACCGCCATCTCGCGCCGGTGATCTTCCCCTGGCTAGTGTTGGTATTCGGACAGCGCAGTAAGAACATGCATTTGGACTGAGGGTGTAATTAGTTGTCAAGCAATATAATTGTATATTTTGTGTTTTGTGTATGTCATTACTCTAAAGGGCTTACGGGCCTACGAGCCCAAAACAGTGGCAGCCCACGAGAACGGACTCGCTCACTCCGGCGACGGCGATTGATGCGCGCGGCGTCGGCGCCATTTCCATTTTCCCCCCAGATCCTCCCGCCCAATTCTCACGGGCAAATCCACAAACACCTGCCGTGCGCCGCCACCGCCGACGATCCCATGGGCGCCGATCCCATGGCCGGCGACGGCTTCGTCACCCCGAAGCCCTCGCCCGCGCGTGGCGGCGGCGTGTACCAGGTGGGCGGCGTGCCGGTGGAGTTCCCCTACAAGCCGTACGGGACGCAGCTGGCCTTCATGGGCCGCGTCATCACCACGCTCGACCGCGCCCGCCGCCAGCGCCGCTCCCACGCGCTCCTCGGGTCGCCCACCGGCACCGGCAAGTCCCTCTCCCTCCTCTGCTCCGCCCTCGCCTGGCAGCGCCACTACCCGCTCCGCGCGCCCCCCGCCGCCACCGCCGACCCCTTCCTCCACGGCGGCGGCTTCGTCCCCGACGACACCCAGCAGCAGCCCACTCCCGGTACGCCCCCTCTCACCTCCCAATCTCCCTCTCGCTCCCGCTCCCGCGCCGGTTCTTGGATCCCCCTTCTTTCTTGCTCACTCATCTCCCTGTTGGATTCTTGATGTTCAGGCGCCCCCGAGAAGGCGGCCTCCAAGAAGAAGAACGCGCCGACCATCTACTACGCGACGTGAGACCCGCGCTCCTCCTAATTGGACCGATTGGTTTCTTGGCCCGGTGTCTTGAATCGAGGACACAATCTAGATCGATTTCACTTCGAAATTTGCCTTGGAAAAAAAAAATCTTAGATTGGTTTCTTGGTTCATTGGCTGCCTGCCTGTCTGCAGGAGGACCCACTCGCAGATCACCCAGGTGGTTCGGGAGCTCCGCAAGACGTCGTACCGACCGCGCATGGCCATCCTGGTAACTAGTTCCCGTCTCAATGTACTTCTTGTCGGGTTTCGTCCGTCACTTGAAAAGGAAATGCGTAATCCAAGAAATGTATATAGCAGTGGCGCAGATGATGCTAAGACATCTGTTCAGTCATCATGTTGTAGTCGCTGGTTTTGTAGTTGTAATCCACATGTTACCTGGGGCCTCTCCCCCAGGGCCGGCCCGGAGGGGGGTCAGGGTGGGCGGCCGCCCCGGGCCCCCGAATCCAAGGGGCCCCCAGGAGATACTACATAAGCAGCGGGAAGAGTTTATCAGGTGCCGCCATTAAAGGAGCTCGAGGTTTTCCCTCATACGGTACAGGAAGACGAAGAACGACTCGTTACCTCCCATGCTTCTAAGTGAGCTGAGACGTGGCCCTTTTCCCTTTATTATTTGGGCCTTCTTTTCGCTTTTGTTAGCTCGGCCTTTTGGCCTTTGGTTAGTTACGGGAGAATTTTCCCTAAAAAGAAACTAAAAAAAGATAATGTACTACGGGAGGATAACTAGAATGGTGCAGGGGACGCAACAATCCTAAAAATGCGCACAATCGCCCCATTGTTCTTTCATGGCGCGTTGATTGATTTAACTATTTTTCTCTCTAAATCTGTTATAATCATTGCCCCCCACCACCAAACACCGAGACGACACAATTCTCGGCATATTCGATGTGATAATTGACAAAGTTAGTATTGATATACCATCATCATATGTGAGTTTCATCTAGATATGTACGAAGATTTCTTAACACAAGAGGTATAAATTGTTTCACACCAATATTTGTCTTTGAATCAACTTTAAGTGTTGTAAGACATATATTTATTATTACTATGTTGGTTATATTAGGGGCCCCAACTTCTAGTTTTGCCCTGGGCCTCGAAAATCACAGGACCGGCCCTGCTCTCCCCTGTTCTAAAGTTAAGCTGCATGAAGTTTGACCGGTCAGTACTCGTACAATGCAGGCCTCAAGGAAGCACTACTGTATCAATAACAGCGTATGCATGTCTGACAAGATTGACGAGAACTGGTAACATTTTAAGAATCTATTTTTTCTTCCAATTTTGTTGCGGGCATCATTGCTAATCATTTAGTCAACCAATTGATCCCTCATCAGCAAGAAGCTCCTAGACGACAAGTTTCAAGGATGCCCAGAATTCAAGTGAGGTTTCCTAGCTTCTTTCGCGGCAGAACATATTTAACCTTTCCCACACTTTCCCTAACTGACACAACGAGAAACATGTATTGGCAGGAATGCGCAGAAACTAAGTCGTCACCCATCCCTTCAGATCGGTGGCTCCTATGGAGTTCATGATATTGAGGATCTTCTTAGAGTTGGAAAACAAGTCAAGGGTCTGTCTATCTGTTTTTTTTTTTTTTTTTTTTTTTTTTTGCGAAAACGCAAAAGACTTTTGCGTTTCTTTTTATTGAAAAGGTGGAGTTCGGTACAAGCCTCCTAGGAGGTGATTACATGGGCGAAAAGCGAAATCAGTGCACATCCCAGGTCTGCGGAATGATTGCACGAAGACCTAGTGCTCCGGCGCTGGCCCAAAGGGCAGCCTCTTCTTTGATCTTCGTCTTCAAGTCGCGCACCGATGGGCGGCCCCTGTCGAAGACACAATCGTTCCTGTGTTTCCAAATCATCCAAGGCACAAGAAGCGTCGCGGAAGCTAAGCCTTTGCGCATGGGTTTTGGGACGATCTGCTTAGCCGCAAGCCACCAGGAGTTGAGCGACGCCTCGCCGTTGGGTGGGAGGCATGGCGTCCGTAGCCAAGACAGGATCTCGTGCCACACCTGCCGAGAGAAAGGGCAGGTAAGGAGGAGATGGTGCATGGTCTCCGGTTCCTGGTCGCACAGGGGGCATCTCGCTGGGTGCTGCAGGCCACGGCGAGCGAGGCGGTCGGCAGTCCAACATCGGTCGAGGTGGGCGAGCCAATGGAAGAACTTGACGCGCGGCGGTGCCCAGCTCTTCCAAGTTAGCTTCCAGGCCTCACAGGTGATGGAACCTTCGAATGTGGCGCGGTAGGCAGATTGCGCGGAGTAGGTGCCGCTCGCGTTCAAGGTCCAGATCATGCGGTCTGGCTCCTCCGAGAGCGTCGTGTGCTCGATCGTGTGCCATAGCTGCAGATACTGTCCTAGCTCCTGGATGCCGAAGGTGCCATGGATGTCATGAGCCCAATGGTGAGCTTGGAGTCCGTCGGCGACCGTTCTTCTTTTGCGGCGACGCTTAGGTATGCACGCGTACAGGAGAGGCGCGACTTCGCGGACAGAGCGGCCTCCGATCCAGCGGTCCTCCCAGAAGAGGGCCTGCTGGCCGTTCCCGAGCTGCATCACGGTGGAGGTGAAGAATAGGGATCGCTCCTCGGCTGAGAATTGTAGGTCTAGTCCGCTCCAAGCTCTAGTGTTGTCGGTGCGACTGAACCACAACCACCGTGTGCGCAGCGCCAGCCCCGTGCGTTCCAAGTCGCGCACTCCTAGCCCTCCAAGCTCGATAGGCCGTGCAACGCGTTGCCAATTGACGTGGCAGTTGCCGCCATTAGCGTCCGCGCGTGCAGCCCATAGAAAGCCCCTCTGAATTTTCTCTAGAGCCTTTAGGATCTTCTTCGATGGTGCCAGCACTAGCAAGAGGTGCACGGGGATCGCACTGAGCACCGCTTTGACGAAGGCGAGGCGGCCTGCTTTGTTCATCAGGTGTGCCTTCCAACTAGGGAGCTTGCCCGCGGTCTTGTCGACAACGACCTGAAGCTGCGCTGCGGTCGGCCTCCGTATCGTCAAGGGGATCCCGAGATACGTGATGGGAAGGTCCGCAAGCGGACAACCAAGCTGGTCGACGACAGGCGCGACGTCGTCGGGGCTGCAGCGAATGAGGGTGGCGGTGCTCTTCTGGTAGTTCACTTGGAGGCCAGAAGCCCGACCAAACAGCTGCAGCATGCTCTTCACCGCGAGGACGTCGCTCGGTGTTGGATGGCAGAAGAGGATCACGTCGTCTGCATATAGCGAGGCGACGGGGATCGATCGCCGAGGGTGCAGTTGCTGCAGGATGCCCATTTGCACAGCGCGATGGAGCAGGCGCCCGAGCGTGTCCACCGAGAGGACGAAGAGTTGGGGCGACAAAGGGTCGCCCTGCCGCAGCCCGCGACGGTGCCAGATGGCTGGCCCTGGTTCACCATTGAGGAGCACTTTGGTGCTGGCGGATGAGAGCAGGATGGCGAGCCAGTCGAGGAAGCGATCGCCGAAGCCATATTGGCGCAAGACCTCGAACAAAAATGCCCAGCTGATGGAGTCAAAGGCGCGTGTCAGATCAAGCTTGAGCAGCACACGGGGAGCGCCAAGCTGGTGGAGCAATCTCGCCGACTGTCGGACAAGCACGAAGTTGTCGTGCAAGCTTCGACCCGGGATGAACGCGTTTTGATTGGCGCTGACTAGGCTGTTGAGCTTGGGGGCGAGGCGCAATGACAGGACCTTTGCAAAGATTTTGGCGACGAGATGGATTAGGCTTATGGGCCTATAATCCCCGAGGCAGCTCGCGTCGGCACGCTTGGGGAGCAGCGTGAGCAGGGCCTGATTCAGGCAGCTGAAACCTCGTCCGCGTAGAGTGTAAAGCTGCTGGAAGACGTCGACGAAATCTTGCCTGACGATGGGCCAGCACGCGCGCAGGAATTCGGCCGTGAACCCGTCGGGTCCGGGTGCCTTGCGCGCCGGCAGCCGCTTGATTGCCTGCCAGATCTCGTCAGCACCGAAGGGTGCGTCAAGGTCGGACAGGTCGGTGGCGGTGATGAGCTCGGAGAGGTCGAGCGTGCAGTCTCGTGGCACCGTAGTGCCAAGCAGCTCGTCGAAGTGCGAGTATGCCGCTGCTGCCATGTCCCCGGGGTCCGAGACGACGTTGCCATCCACCATCAGGCTATGCACTCTGTTCTTTTGGCGCCGGTACGCGCACTGTCGATGGAAGAACGACGTGTTGGCGTCGCCGTCCTTGAGGAACGCGACGCGGGCGCGCTGTCGAGCAAGAGTGCGTTCGAGGGAAGCGAGGCCGAGGTAAGAAGCCTTGATCTGTCGCCGTAGCCAGTGCTCGTCCGGGGTTAGTGTTCTGTTCTCCTGCGCCGTGTCAAAACGGAGTAGCAGCTCACGCGAGATCGCCAGCTTGAGGCGAACGTTGCCCACGGTCTTTGCGCTCCAACTCGTGAGCCTGCGCGCCGTTGCTTGCATACGGAGCATAACGCGCCGGAACGGGTCCGCGTCATGGACAGAGAGCCAAGCCTCCGCCACGACGTTGTGGAAGCCGTCGATCCGCGTCCAGAAGTCCTCGAAGTGAAAGCGCCTATGGGTCGGCGTGGTCGGGGAGCAGTTGAGAAGGAGAGGGCTGTGGTCAGAGACGACCGAGGCCAGGCAGCGAAGGTGACATTCGCCGTGCAGCTCCTCCCAGTCCGCGGTGCAGAGCACGCGATCGAGGTGGACAAGCGTCGGTGGAGATTGCTCGTTCGACCATGTGTAGCGCCGCCCGTTGAGATAGACCTCTTTGAGCGCGAGGTCGTTGATCACCCGCCGGAATCGTCCCATCATTCTTCGGTTTAGATTCCCATTATTCTTGTCCTCGTCACGATAGATGAGATTGAAATCTCCACAGATCATCCACGGTCCGGGGCACTCGATGCGGACGTCGCGTAGTTCTTGCAAGAAGGTGATCTTGTCAACGTCTTCTTGCGGACCGTACACAATCGTGAGCCACCAAGGTGTGCCGACGCCGGAGGCTGTAGAAACCCGAGCAGACAGAGTGTTGGCGGTGAAGTGGGGGTCATCGATGGTGACCACCTTACTTTTCCAAGCCAGAAGGATGCCGCCGCGGGTTCCGATCGCGGGGAGGTATACATAATCGTCAAAGTCCGAGCCTAGAGCTTCGAGGACAATGAACGAGTGGATCGACTCCATCTTTGTTTCTTGAAAACAGATGATCGACGCACTGGTGGTGTCAATCAACGATCGGATGGCATTACGGCGAGCGCGCGCATTGAGGCCGCGCACATTCCACACAACAATCTTGAGGTTGTAATCCATTAGGAAGATGTCGACGTAGGGCGGACATCGTCGGCTAGACCTCGATCGGGCTGCCAGCGATCAACGTGGTGACCGGCGCGATCGTGGTGTCTGCCGGGAGCTCGCGGTCAAGAAGCGCCGCGATGGCCGCGAGAACGGGCCGGGAGATGGGCGCCGCGAAGAGCCCATTGTAGGCTTTCATGTCCGCGGTGGTGATCTTCTGATTGACGCCAATGAATCCAAGCGTGCGAAGGATGTGCACGTGGGTGCGTCGCTCGGCCGTGGGCGGTGCGATGCACTTCTTAGTCGCGGTGGTCGCCGATCGTCCGCGCCGTGGATTGAAGTTCAGCGGGATCTTCCTCTTCCGTTTCCCGGAGTTGGGAGTACGGCGGCTAGCTCCTTGGAGGCGGCTTCGAGGAACGAGCCTAGCGTGTAGGGCGTCGTGGTTTGCGGTCTGCATCGCCGCATGACGATCGGGGGCGAGGCAAAGCGCGCAGGGGTCCGTGACGGTGTAGATTGCGGGGCGCGGACCACGATGTCCAGTGGGTCGCACTGTGGGGCGCGAAGCAGACTTGCCGTCTCATGTTGGGCCTCACGCCCATGGGCCAAGGGCCGGTTGGGGCTTGGCGGGTTGGCGCTGGAAGCTTCTGGAAGCGGGGCGGCGAGCCCTGGAGTTTCACCCGTGAGCTCTGCAGCGGCGCTGTTGGGCTCGGAGTTCTGATCTGGCTGGGTCCCGTAGGACGCAGAGACATGTGAGGGCGAGGCCTCGCTTTGCCCCGACTGCAGATCAGTCTCGGTCATGGCGTGCAGCGAATCGGGGACCTCCTCGACCGTGGACAGGGATCCACTAGCGTCTTCCTGGTCGTCCCTGCGGCTTTCTTGATCTCCTGTCGCCGTGGGATTGGCTGGGAACAACACAGTCTCTGCGGCCCCGTGATCAAGTGCACTAGGCGACACGGGCTGTGAGCTCGGGGAGGGGTTCGCAGCCAATTGCGGGGAGCCAGCTGGCGCGTTGACGTTGGACTCCGTCTGCGCGAGAGGACTAGCCGGTGCAGATGTCGCAGCGGACGCAGCTTTGGCGCGTTTGGCTTCTTCCCTGGCTCTTCTCTGTCGACCACCGCGCTTTCTTCTTTTGGGAATACGACGAGGATGCCGGGCCCCACTGGTGGGCCAAGGTTCCATCGTGCGTCCCATGCCCTGGGTAGGCGGCGGCGCCACCGTGGAGTTGCGGCCGCGGGGAGCGGGCCAGGCGGCGTCGATAGCAACGGCGTCAGTGCGAACGCGGCGATCGGAGGCCGACCAGCCAGCGGCGTCGACGGCCATGTGATCCGCGCGACCGTCCTTGGCTTCAGAAGTGCGGCGTCGTTTGCGGCCACGGTGGCGACCTTGTTTGCGCCCTGCATCGTGGCCCCGTCCTGGCGCGTCGCCGTCGTCTTGGGGCGCGCTGCCGTCCGGGCCGCCTGAGTTGCCGCCGTTGCTGATGGGCGGCGGGAGATCGTCATCTGTTCGCGTGGTCCTGATGGAGATCGGGTAAGTGAGCGTGCGGATGGACGGCGGGAGCGCAGGGGTCCGTCCGGGGATGGATTCCACAATCTCCAGAATCGCAGCGCGGCGGATGCATGCCGGGTCGTGCGTGCGCGCTGAGAGCCGGAAGGTGGCAAGGTCAGCGCGCGAGCGCGTGCCGGGGTGCAGGCGTTCGATCCAGCAGCTGCGGCCGAGTAGGTGCTCGGCGGTCGACAGGTGCCAAGCGTACGCCGGTATGCCGCGGAGCTCCAGTTGGACGCGGTGCTCGAAGGAGCCAACGTCGGCGTGAGCAAGCTTGCACCAAGGGCGCAGCGATAGCGTGAAGCCGGGGCCGTTGACGAAGTGGTCGCCAGAGAAGCGCGCCTTGATCTCGGAGGTGGAGAAGACAATGAGGAAGTCCTCAGGGTGGTGCACGTGGACTGTGAAGTCGCCGGGTAGGAGGTAGTCGAAGGAGGTGTACAGGAGGTCCTCGACCTGACCCACCGCGACGGCAGGCCTGGTGCCAGTGATGATGCCCACCATCGCGCGTTGCAGCACGGCCTCGGCCTCCTCCATCTCCACAGAGTGCGATAAGATGACACGCTCCGGGTCGACGGGAGGGGGCGTGGCGGCGGGCGGCGGCGGCGGCGCACGTGGCGCAGGCGGCGTAGCGGCCGGAGGGGTGGCGGTGCGCAGGGCCTCGCGGAGCACGCCGCGGACGTACTTCCAGCAGTCCCGCGAGCTGTGGCCGGAGTAGAGGCAGCGGCGACAACGAATGTCGTTGGTGCAATCTCTCACGGGGTGGCCGCTGTCGAGGCAGCGGAAGCAGAGCCCGGCCGTCGCCTCCGGCGATGGGCTCCTAGGGCGCGGAGGTGCCTGGGGAGTGGCACGGCGTTGGCGGCGGCGACGGCGTCGCGGCTGCTGGAAACCCTCCGCGTCAACCTCAGCGACGCGATGGATCTCGGAGCGAGGGCCGAGGCGCGTGGCGGCGGGGCCGCGACGAGGGGCCGCCGGAGAGCCGCGGGTAGCCGGAGCTGAGGGAGCGGCCGGTGGTGGGCTTGGGGCAGGAGGCGTTGACCGAGCGACGTCGCGGTAGGAGCGCGAGGAAGACTCGCCGTCGGATTCCATCCAGCGCTGCGCGCCGGCAGGGCTGGGGGCGCCGGAGTTGGAGCTGGGGGACGCCATGGGGGAGGTGGGAGGGCTACCGGCGTGGGCACGTCGGCGGCGGGGCTGGTGGTGGGTAGGTGCTAGGCTAGGGGCGGGGGGAGCGGAGCCCGCATCGAACAATAATTGTCTCGAGATATATGATGAAACTCCCATGCATGCATGTATGGATAGATGGATCAGCTGTTCCAAAATGAATGAGCTGGGCCTAGGAGGAAATAGGAACCAGATTTTTAATAGGTAGGAGGTGAGGCTCGAACCCTGGCTAGCTAGCTCACCAACTCATGTGCTAGCCAGTAAGACTCAGGGACTTTCTCCTGAATCCCGATGGGCATGTGATGTCACTGCTGAATGCTGACATCTATCTGTTTGGTTACATGGTTTTCTCCTGAATCCCGATGGGCATGTGATGTCACTGCTGAATGCTGACATCTATTCTACTGCCACGTTTTCTTGGTTATCTGCAGGATGTCCATATTTTGCTGCACAAACCATGGCAGAAGGGGCTCAATTGGTTTTCTGCCCATATAACTACCTAATTAGTCCAATTGTCAGAAGAGCAATGGACATTGATATCAGTGGCTCGATCGTTATTCTTGATGAAGCACAGTAAGTCCAGACTCGGTGATTTTTGTTTCAGTCAATCAATAACTTTGACTTGATTGATGCACTTTAATAGTCCCCTTAAGTGGAGTAGTATTTATATTCCTCGTGGTACCTTTCTATGTACTTAGTTATCAACTCTGAAATTTCTCTTATGTACAGTTGAAGTAACAAGATAGTGAAATTTCAGCTGTAATCTTTATTTCAAATCTTTGTCTTGCAGCAACATAGAGGACATAGCACGTGATGCTGGAAGTGTTGATGTTGATGAAGATTCACTTAACAGTAGGACAATTGTCACTGTTCCGTTAAAGCTTATGTTTCAGAAAATATATCATTCTGTTAAACTCATGCTAAGCTAAGTTTATTATTTCTGTGATCAAGATTTGGAGGGAGAACTAGCAAACTTGGCCACTGATGAGGGTGTCGCATCGATATACCAACCCCTGCATAATGTCATTGAGGTACTTCTATGAGAAGATGGTTCACAGTTCTACTGTTTCTCCATCATAATGGAACAATACGTACTTTAGCAGCAATACTAGTCCCAGTGACTAATCTCTTTGTGACTGTATAGGGGCTTCAGGGTTGGATTGCTAATCGGCAGGACAATCTACAAAACAACGACTTTGAACATGGTGCCTCATTGTATGTAGTATTCATATGAGTACTTTATGAATTATTAGCCGTCTTACGGTACTTGGGGCATTATCATGTACCGAGATCTTTAGAAAGCTTTGAACATACCAACCATTTTTATCTGTTGGTTTTAATTATTACTTTTTAAGTTTATTCTCTGAACTGGCCGCAACTGATCTCACTGTCATTCTTATTGTTCTTCACTTGCTCATCGCTCAAGTCAATCCAAACTTTGGATTTAGGAATAAATCCGCATCCATAAATCACCCACAAGCAATTAATTTGCACACATAACTTGGCTGAGATTTTGCAGTGTTTTCAGTTTGCCAATTAATTGCAAACCAGAGCAGAGAGAAATGACGGAGCACATGCACATGGTCGCTGACTAAACTTCTCAATTTAGGTTTTGGTTTGAGATGAAAGCGGAAAGCCTAGACTCGAAGAATTATGTAGGCATCGATGTGGATTTGACCTCCTCAGACTTTTTTCTCTCGAACACACATCAAAATGTGTTTCATTTTTTATGTGACGAAATATGCAAAGAAGCTTCCAATTGTATACCACCACACAAAACCCACAGTAAAAGGAAAAACAACTGCACAAAAATAGAAGGTTGAAAATGTGAAAGCTCAACATGCAAATCTAAAGAACGTAAAAAAATTGCAGCAGCCCGTGCAGCAGAGGCTGCGCTGTTTGGAGGTCTTGAATGTAGCGGTAGCCACTGAAGCAGCCACTGACAAACTTTTGTTGCTCAGCATCGTTAAGGTTTAACTTGACCAAAGCATGACAGTCTTGTTCCATGCTCATTATTAACTTATAGTTGTATAATCAAATCATTCATTAATGTTTTAGAAAATTGTTGATTGCCTTCTCATAGTTGACTTCCAATTGTATAATTTTTTAATACATGCTTGCAAGAAGGCATGAGAATAAATATTTTTCTTGCATCTAGTTAATTTAATCTTTTGTAATCCTCAGTTGGACAGGTGAAAATGCAATGAAAGAACTCCAATTTGCTGGTATTACTCCGGAGCGTTTCCCGATGTTGCAAGAATTTGCAACAAAGGTGCTTCTTATAATCCATTTTCCAGTATTCTAGTGCAGTTACCTATAGAGTATATCACATAGTTTTGGGCCCTGTGACTCTCAAATTATCAGCATGCAACTTCATTTTTTAATATTACCTTCTTGTTACAGGCAGTTAAGGCTGCTACGGATACCGAGTCAGATAAAGCACACCAAACCCTAAGTGGTCACTGTTCTATGACTCTGGAAAGTAAGCAACACTCCTTTTTCATTAATCTTCAGTAAATTTATGACCCAATGACATTATACAATTTTGTAGGTCTATTCTCCTCGTTGAGCCACTTCTTCTCCAGGGATAAGGATGGGCACCATTTCATCCATTTGTATGATTACCAACTTGCTTTGCAACGTTTTGCTAAAAGAGAAGGTAGCAGTGCTTACTCCCTGGCAAATTTCTTGATAATGTGCAAATAGCACGTGATATATTTACAAAGGAAAATTTGATTCTTGATACACTTCACTTGTTTTTATGGATAAAAAGAATTCCCCTCATTTTTTTGCAATAGAAACCAAAACAACAATGTTCAGCCAGAAGCTCAGAACACATCCATCCATCCCCAAAGTCTCATCCATTTCAAACGAAGTGCTAAAAATAGAGCCAGAATGCACAAAACTACAGAAAAGAACTCCTAAGAGCAGGCATGGTACTCCAGGATGTCCCTTCCTTCCTTTTCACTGCATTTGTCCTTGATTTACTTTTTGTGCGTGACAATGCGCACATTTTCTGCCTTGGCGTCCATGTTGTCCATCCCCTCGTGGCGTTCAACACATTCACACTTGAACACTGCACGCCCTTGGTTTGCATTTGCAGAGGAGTGCTGCAAAATCGATAGTTTAATTTGCTAATGGACAGTTGGACACTGCAAGATCGTGTACGTTTCTCGGAACACATTGTGTTTGAGTTATTTTAGGTTGTGTGAGTGTTGGCCCATGTACCTGTGTATGTATAGCAAGAGAGAGGACAAGAGAAAGTGAGATTTCTAGAAATTCCCCCAAAATACCACACATTGGAGTGTTAGATGAATGGCAGATTTCGACAAAGCATAACGAGCATTGCTGCATTTTGACATGTTAATACGTGGGAAATAGATGAATGGCAGATGGCCTAGCTTTCATATTGAAAGCTACAAAGTACAAACATAAGAGTTTTCGACCCATACCGAGTGAGTGAGAGCATAGAGGAGGGGAGATGGCAACCCAGCCGGCACTGATGAAGACACGACCAAGACGCATCTGGGTTGCGACGCCATGCTGGTTAGACTTAAAGGCACAGTCGAGCCATAAGGCAAAGCTTGTTGATATTCTCCATGACGAGGGAGGCCTTCGAAAAGCAGCAATTTCCACTCTATGGAAAAGGGCAAAGATGACTCTCATCTCATTTCTCATAACAAGTGCCGGTATCCAGGAGCAAGTTTTGTTTTTATGAATGTATATGACAATTGGTTCCTCCAGATTTTTAGATTTAAATTCCTAATTTTTTCAAATTACTATCTGATTTCTCGATCAACTATTAAATAATTGACAGTCTTAGCCAATTCTTTTCCAGTTTTATGTCTCAAATTTCACCACATGACTTTTGAATTACAGCAAATGAAGGCAATCCTGGATGGAGACATTTGATGAGTTTATGGTGCCTCAATCCTGCTGTTGTTTTTCAAGATATTGCAGATGTAACCCTTTCAGTAATTTTGACATCTGGGTAAGTCTCCATGTTCATAGTTTTTCTCAGAAGGTTAGGAAGGTGTTTTTGTCACTGTAGCAGCACATGCCTATGATAGTCAACATATTTGATCAGATATCAATTATTAATTTTTAAAACGAACATAGAAGAGAAACTAAGTATATATCAAAGACCGTGAAACATGTACAATAGTTGATACATTAAATATACTTATGGCAGAATTTTTCCAACCGGTATTTGGTTGACGACAGTAAGGGTTTTCAACCTTACTTAAACTTTTTATAGCCTTGTAGGTGCGTGGACCCTGTGATATATAGTTATCCCAAACAACAAAAATTAGGTTACGACACTTTTGAAGTTTTTAGAAATATCCTATCGCAGCTGACTCTTAACGTCTTATCTATGCAGCACACTCTCTCCGATGGGATCCTTTGCATCCGAACTTGGCGTCCAGTTTGATGCTTGCATGGAGGCTGCTCATGTGATAGATGCCGACTCTCAGGTACATCTCCTGCAAGGTGGTTCTGCTTCAGAGCACTGCATGCCCGAACGCAAATTGAATTTTAGTTCATTTTGCTCCGTTGTGATGACCGTGGACAGAATTCTAGTTCAGAATGTTGTAGGTTCTAAGCTTTGTCTGATGGCTATTGGCCATGGACCATTATAGTTTGATTAACTTTGATACTACTTGTTCAATTTTTTTGGCACACTGTTAAATGGCCAGGAAATATGCATTTAAAAAGAGCTGTTTTTTTCAAACTATTTGAAAGCTTAACATTTGAGTTAACTTGTTATGGCTTGAACTTACTGTGCATGGCTCAGCTTCTTATCTAAGCAATTTTTTTGAGGAATTTATCTAAGCAATTTAATTGCCCTTGAAGCTAGTTTTGTCAGGTTTCGCTAGAGTGTATATAATTTCTGTGAACTGATTCTAATTTTCTATCACTTGGAATACAGTTTCCTCCTGCTCCATCCAAACAGCATATTTTTTTTATCCGATGAGCTCTAAGCTTCTAACCTGTTGTTAAACCGTGACCGGGATAAGATTTGGAACTTGCATGTATAGCATGTTAGCATCATTTGTGCCAATCAATTTTATTTGCAGTTCTTCTCAGTCTAACTTCTATTGTGAGGCAGGTTTTTGCAACTGTACTATCATCTGGCCCGACAACACATAGGTTGAATGCCAGCTACAAATCCGCAGACTCGTATTCTTTCCAGGTAACTTGTCCATTGATTTTTTTTGTTCTACGGTAATATAAGCACTTTTCAGAAAATAATGCTCTTTTTTACATAGGATGAACTTGGAGCTTCAATAGAAGAAATATGCAGAATAGTTCCTGGTGGCGCTCTAGTGTTCTTTCCTAGCTATAAGTTGTTGGATAAAATGAAAGCGCGCTGGTCCCAGACAGGCCAATGGGCACGATTGCATGCCCAAAAGCCTGTGTTTGTTGGTAAGGTTTTCTCACTGCTTTGAAATCCTAAAAGGCACCATGTTTATATTTTCAATTTCCTGCATCTTGCTTATTTAAGACATCTTCGTTCCAGAGCCGAGAGGAAGTACTGAGGAACTTGAGCCTGTCCTAAAAGGATACTATAGTGCAATCCTTGGAAAGGCTCCCCTCAAGAAAGGCAGAGGTGGTGCGAAACAAATTGTGAAGAATCGTGTCAGAAAGAATGCATCACAGGAATCTGCTAATGGAGGAGCTGCTCTTCTTGCAGTTTGCCGTGGAAAGGTTCTAATTATGTACATTGATTCTGTAACTGTGTGCATATACCAGCTGTCATTAGCTTATGCTTTGCGATTGCCGATTTTGTTTCAGGTATCTGAAGGAATTGACTTCTCTGATGACAACGCTAGAGTTGTGGTATCCTTGGCTTTTCCTTATCGTTGCATGTTGTTGTGACCTAGAGATTTTAGTTTCAGACTTTTTTGTACTGACATGTAGCATGATTGGTATAAGCAAACGTTTAATGTTTCTATTCATTACGCCTATTCTATTATAATACGGAGTTAATGATACTCAGCAGTTTCCTTGACAAAGACATAGGTCATTGTTGGCATTCCGTTTCCAAATATGTAAGTTCCTTCTTTTATTCTTGAAGATAAATGCATTCTTTGTGTACTGTTGATTCTGAATTTCTGATAATAATTCATGGATCAGAAACGATGTTCAAGTAAAGCTGAAAAAGAAATATAATGACTCATACAAATCATCGAAGCATCTGTTAAGTGGGAGTGAATGGTACTGTCATCAAGCATTTCGTGCTCTGAACCAAGCTGCAGGTACGATACTTTACTTTAGCTGTTAATTTACCTGCTGAGAATATGTTGTGACGAAGATGTTGAAGATGTTCAATTACTGTTTTTATCAGGTCGATGTATTCGGCATAAATTTGACTATGGAGGCATAATTTTGATTGGTATGTTATTCATTCCCAAGTGTTCATGCGGATGGACAGAAAGTGTACCTTCAAATTTTCCTATTGATTGATTCGATTATATCAGTGGATGCAGTGTGTTCTTGATTCGGAGTTACTTACATTGTGATGCTATTTATTCAGATGAGCGATATCAGGAGGAGAGAAATCTTCTACACATTTCGAAATGGCTTAAGAACTCGATTAAGCATTATGGTAGCTTCCAGGAGACAATGAACAAGCTGGAGAGTTTTTTTCAAAATGCTGAGGTATTGATATTGTTACCCATTTACTTTTCTAAATTTGGAAGGACTGTGTAAAATAAAGGACGATTTCTTCAGGGACAAAAAAAACTCAAAGCCATAGACATGTCCCCTAAGGTCAAGTTGGAAGCCGACGTACTTTCAACACACGGTGATAAAAGAAAGCTGCCAGAACTAAAGTTGTCATACCAGTCAGTGCTGCAAAATAATCAGAAGGTAAAGGCCGAGGGGCAGATGTCCCCTAAGGACAAGTTGGATCCTGACGTACTTTCAACACTGGGTGATAAAAGAAAGCTGCCATGGCCAGAACACAAGTCAGTGCTGCAAAATAATCAGAAGATAAAGACGGAGCGGCACATCGGGAAGGTTTCTAGAATTGAAAGTGTGACAGGAGTAGACCAGAAAAAAATGGATTTGTCTTGTACATCATCAGAAGCATGGCATGTATCTTCAAAATCTTCGGATTTAGCAAAGGAAAAAAATTCTCCCATACAAGGTGAAACAGAGATGCGAAGGGCAAATTGTGAAGCCGATATACATGTCATTGACTTGGAAGAGTGCGATTCTGTGTCTCGGTAATCTATTGTCATTAATGTTCCTTTCCTGGGTATTGTATTATCGATAAGTTCTCATTTAATTAGACTTGGTATTTTTTGCAGGTATTCAAAGATAACTATCTTTAGTCCATCAGAAGACAGATCACAACAGCATACTCTGGTTGAAGAAATTTCTGTAGAGCCTCCAGTTCCTAGTCGCAGCAGTCATTCTGAGGGAAATACCTCAGGAACAATGACCAATTGTGAAGACTGGATTGATGTGTCTGCTTCGCTCTCAACTGCAAACAGAAACCTTTCTTGTGTGTCCACATCAGCAGCTACACCTGAAAGAACAGCTAACAGAGATTACCATTTGGAGCATGAATCTATAGTGAACAGAAGCGTAAATTCCCACTGTCAGAAAAGGAAAAAGTTTAGCTTGGAAATGGGCTGTTGTACTTACACAGAACAAATAAATCCTTCCATCAAATCTGTCTGCGATACTGATTCTGCTGCGAGCCTAGTATCTGGAGATCAGCAGAGAACTGATGGGTCATGCTGTAAAAATATGAATATTTCTAGGTGTGAAAATATTAATCTCGAAAGAAACCAGAAGCCAGTAGAGATTTCGCAGAAGATGTCCGTGGAGAAAAAGCTCCTCGTTCTTTGCACCAGATGCAAATCAGAACTTGGATTACAAAAGGATTGTTTTATTCTTTCCTGCTCTTTGTCTCTGTCCTCGAAATATTACTTGGCATATCTTTTGAGACATGGACTATCACGTGTTGACTTCTCACAAGATAATATATCGGCATCACCTCCGGTGACAGTAAATGTGATGGCGTGTGATGCTTCTTCACTCAATCAGAAGATCCTTAGCAAATGTAGCAGTGAAGGTTCTGCTAATTATTCAGGTGTTTGGTCTGAAAAGGATGGATGTGTGTACAGGCCAATAACATGTCCTTTCTGCCATTGTGAAAATGTCTGTGCCACGGTCCTTGGAGTGCAAGTTCTTGCAACGGATGCATCAAATCTACAGTTGTTGAATAAGGTACTCTTTGCAGTTGCAAATTTTAATGAATATCGTTATCTAGTATTACATCTGCATCAATCTGATTGCTATCTATTCTAATGAAGGTGCTCTTGTTTGCTGATTGTTTGGATGTCAAGAATGAACCATCGAATGAACAGGTACATGGTTTTCCTTTCTGAACTGGTATCCCGACAGTCATATTGCTGATATATTAGGCTAATGAACTATATGTATAACTAACAAAAGGAAATGTTGTCATATGTTTCCATATCAAGGTCGCAAGTAAGCAGACAGGTGCAGTTAAACCCATGTCACCCCCACCAGTGGTTGATCTTGAAAAATTTGCTTATAAGCCAGTGAAGAAGAATCCTGTACCACTGAGCACAAGGAGTTCTAAGGTCAGTCGGTAGTTCTCGCGGCTTTTATCTAGTGCACTTTGCTAATGCTCATTTTTCCCCATTATTCCAAATGAATTCATGTTTAGCAAAATTTTCATTCCTCTTCTATAGTAGACTTCTCACATTAGTAGCCAACCTCTTAAGTGGAAAACAGTATCGCACTCCCTGAAGATAGTTGATGCTTCCAATCGGTCATATTGCTGACATATTGGGCTAAGGAACTCCATATATTTAACTAACAAAAGGAAACGTTTTCTTATCCTTCCATATCAAGGCTGCAAGTAATCAGTCAGGTGCTGCTAAACCCATGTCACCCCCACCAGTGATCGATCTCGAGAAATTCGCTTATAAGCCATTGAAGAAGGGTCCTCTACCACTGAGCACGAGGAGGTTGAAGGTCAGTCACTAGTTCCCGTGCCTTTTATCTACTGCAATTTTCATCTTGCTTCTATCTGGTTAAATGCCACTACCTGAAGATAGTTGACAGTCACAATCGGTACTGATCTGTGTTTTTCTGGGTCTTGTGTGAGCAGCTCAGGTTACCTACCACGAACAATTCCAGACCACAACTGGTGCCTAAAGTCGAGGATCCGTAGGATGTGATTTTGGTGTCCATTGGATGGTATTTGGCGTCAAGCTCGTTGCTCTGAAGCACCACGGAAAGCTTGTTGCTCTGAAGTACCCTGAAAAGGTCATTGTTCTGCTCAGCACCAATACAAACTGCTGGATGGTGATGCTAGCTCTGCTGCCAGAAGCTAGTAGAGTAGGAGCTAAACGAAAATTGGTATCTAAGTCGATGCATGATGCAAAATGTAAATACACAGCCATACGAGCATTGGCATATTGGTTTGTGGTGTGGTGGAGTTGTAAATACGAGGAAGGGTGTTGGTAGTTTTGGTCCAACCTCTGAATGCTCAAAGCTAGATCTGGAGGTCTATCCTCGTCGGAGAAAAGATTACCTGTGCATCATCGATGTGTGTATCGTATGGACTTGGCCTTGTTTTTTGTATTCCACTTGAGGTCCTTGGTAGAAAAAATATATAAGGATATCCTGGAAACAAAAAGGACACAAAGTCGACTTGGTACTGCCAACAAATTTGGTTGCACATAAATATGGCAGATATGCTGATAACTAAACTTGATATCCATTGATGATTGTATCTTCTGTATGATACTCCATTGGCAGATTATGGGTGATAAAATTTCGAGTTTGGGGCATCTGGGTATCCTGCTTCGAATGGAATCCAATCTTCCACTAGACATATCCATCACCAAAATACTATAATTCACATGATTTTTTTTATCACCTCGGTAGTTACATGATGGTTACTGGTTGACATGTAGGAGAGACACGTGCCAGCGTCTAGAATGTAACACACTGTTCGATCATTGGAGGAAGTTTACATAGTACTGTACTATGTAGGGATTGAATAAATGTGATTGAACACTCAGGTTCGACATACACATGCTTAGCGCGTCAAACATAAGACTGGTTCATATTCTATTGTTTTTTTCAAGCCTTGCTATCACAAGTTCACAACCAGCTTCAAGGCGGTTTTACATAGCTAAAAAAAGTACCTTTGGTCAAATTTCAAACTCTAACACGTGTCAGCACGAGACGTGCATGGTTTCGTAATATTCAAAAAACTCATTCCATGGTACAGAGCCTTGATGACACTGGGATATTAATGGATGCATGTGAGGGCAAAACACAACTACCCATCGACCATTACTTGCTGCCTCGAGCACACCAGCCCGGCCTTTAAAAGGCGCCGCAATCCCGACCATTTCCCACGTCACTCGCGCAAGAAGAACAAGCAAAGCTATCCCCATTTCGGAAAAAAAGCTAGCTATGTATGCGGAATTCATTTGGGTTGTTCTTGATGGCCAGAACGGATTGGGGATCAGTTGACGGGAAACGGAGGACGATCAAAGACGGACTTTAAGAGTGGGAGGCATCAGAGAATATTTACATGCCATGTCATAATCAGACTAAAGCGGCAAAGGTTCTGGAAGTCCGATTTGAGAGAGAAAACAGTCTATCGGGTTACCAAACCCTTATAGATTGAAGATCACCCAACTTAGGCTTCCACCGCACGTGCAAAGTGCTATATATGCACACGTTAATTAAGAAGTGTGAGTAGGAAAAGCTTTGTTTTAGTGGTTTTGTTAACTACCTCTCACTCAGCCATTCCAAAGTGTATTTCTTTCGCCACTGAACATTCCTAATCCAGTCCAACTTTCGGCCTTTAGTTAGTATGTTAATTAGTCTACCTAGCATGAACAGAACCACAACTGGTGCATACCATCATTTCAGCTAATGCTCAGTGTTCCAATTATTCCAAATGAAGTCTTGTTCAGCGTAATTTTCATCTTGCTTCTATGTGGTAGACTTCTCACAATATTAGTCACCCTCTTAAGTGGAAAACATCATGCCACTCCTGAAGATGTTTCATAGTCAGTGCAATATTCAACTTATCTGCTTTTTTGTGGTGTTGTGTGAGCAGCTCAGGTTACCTATCACGGACAATTCCGCAAGAACACAACTGGTGCCTAACCCTAAAGTCGACGATCCATAGGATGTGATTTTGGTGTCCATATATAAGATGGTATTTGGCGTCAGCTCGTTGCTCTTAAGCGCTGTGAAAAGCTCGTTTCTCTGAAGCACCAGAAAAGCTCATATCTTGCCTCGGCACCAACACATGTTGCTGGATGGAGATGCTAGCTCTGCCGTGGGCTAGTTGAGTAGGAGCGAAATGAAAAATTGCATCGAAGCCGATGCATGATTTCAAATTGTAAATACACAGCCATTATTAGAGCATCGGCTCTGTGACTTTATCTATACTATAGAAGAAAACAAGCTGTGTCAAACTTATAAATCAAATATCATATCAACGTGAAAAAAAGTTGACTTATTTGGAGTTAATAGCATAAAACCACCACATTTGTCGCCAAATTTCGAAAAAACC
This sequence comes from Poa pratensis, assembly GCA_947311845.1. Lineage (NCBI taxonomy): Eukaryota > Viridiplantae > Streptophyta > Magnoliopsida > Poales > Poaceae > Poa > Poa pratensis. The sequence goes on from CAMZMU010000084.1 coordinate 5,240,215, forward strand.
ACCACTTTGTGTTTTGATCACAAAATACCACCAGTATTCGCGACATTTGTTGCAATGTGCACTGATCACAAATTGAACGCGAATTGACACGATTTCTGATAGGTGGGACCCACCAGTCAGAGCTTACGTGGCAGAAGGTGTTGACTTTTTTGCTCAGGTGGCACCGTGGGCCCACATGTCAGACAATAAAAAATTAAAAATATCTCAAAAAATAAAAAAATATCTCAAAAATAAAAAATATCTCAAAAATAATAAATATCTCAAAAATAAAAATATCACCAGAAAATAAAAAAATCGAGTAGGCTTGTGAGGGGAGGCAGGGCAGAGCAGCCCGGCGGCCGGCCTCTGCTCAGCGCCGCGTCGTCTCGCCGGCTCAGCCCACACTCCGACGGCAGCGCCGTCACCGTGCTCCAGCAGGAAGCCGGCCGTACGCGGCTGCAGCCTGGCCTCGTCTCCACAAGAACAAAACCGGTGCCTAGAGTAGAGGTCTGTAGGCCGGTATTTGGTGTCCACATGATGGTATTTGGCGTCAGCTGATTGCATCAAAGCTTTAAGAAAAGTTCGTTGCTCCAAAGCACTGGGAAAATGATGGTGGCTCGTGGCTCACCTTGGCACCAACACACATTTTTGAGGGAGATGCTAACTCTGCCTCCAGGTGTTTCTTGAGTAGGAGCGAAACGAATATTTGCGTGGAAGGAGATGCAGGATCTAAAATTCTAAATACAAATACATAAGAGCAATGGCATATTAACTTTGTGTGACGTGGAGTTGAAAATACGAGGAAGGGCGGCTAAACTTGCAACAACTCCATTCTATCAGTGTAAAAATGCACAAATGTATTTGTAGCTAGTGGGTGTTGATTGTTTTGATTCAACCTCATCTGAATGCTCACAACTTAGCTCTGGAGGCCCATCCTCGCTGAAACGTGCATTGTTGTATGTATCATTTGGACTTGGCTTTGTCTTGTGTTTTTCAATTGAGGTTCTTGGTGCAAAATACATATAGCGGTATCCAGGAAGCGAAAAAGGACACAAGACTATTTCATATTCAAAATAATAACTTCTTAAGAAAAATAATTATTTTGGCAGATACCTTCAGTACTTCAAAATAGAAACTCGATATTCATATGAATGGATTTCTTAAAAAGTATTTTCGTCCTTTTTAACTCTTTGATATTATATATGTATATACTGGAAAAGAACTAACTCTCAAACTTGCATCCCAAAGATCATACCAACGTAAATAAAGTTACTTATTCGTACTTGATCATGTCTGTGAGCTTCTTGCTTTACTGTTATTTCTTATACATGGTCCAAAAATGCCAACAAGAAACTAAAAATGACAATCATAGCTGCAGGCATTCGAGCGCCAAATATTCGAACTGCACTCGTACACAGTACACACAAGATGCAGGTAGCCATGATGCCACTGGGATATTAACTGATGCTGCTCGATCAGGCCGGCACAGCAGCCCCGTCTTTAAAAGCCAGCCTGATGCCGAGCCTTTCGCAGTTCACGTACACACACAAATGATCAAGCAAATGCACCTCCCCAATCGTAAGCTCGTAGCCATGCATGCGGAATTCATTTGGGCTCTCCGTACTAGTCGATCAGAACTAATTGGGATCAGGGACTACAACATTTGACTAGAACTGGGGCCAATTAAGCATGCAATTTAAGCGTAGGAGGCATACAGGAATAATTACATGCAAGGGTGACTTTGAACGCATATGGGACAAGCTTCGGGAGTACAACTTGAGATGGAACTACAATATGACGAGGCCGAGCTTGGTGTGTCTCGTCAGAGGCTGGCTCAGAGCTTGAGGTTCCTTCATCTTCGCGCTACCGTGAGCTTGATCTTGACCGTGAGGCGGCGAGCAGTATGCCCAAACCATCTTAGTTTCTTTTGTTTAGTCATTCGTAGAAATATAAGGTACTCACAATTGAAAGAAAAAATGCACGCAATTTCGGTGCTGCCAATAAATGGGGTGGCAGTTACGCAGTAGCACCATTGCACATATAATGATGGTAGATATGCAGATTCTCCAACTTGATACATTGCTCATTATCACACTTAATACACTTTCTTCTCTATTTAAGAGCGCTTGTATTGTAAGTAAAAGATCTGGTCGTGGTTTTCAACAATGTATCCCCATCCTCGGCGGTGGTGATCCAGGGGAGGAAGCCGAAGTCTGGAGGGTTGCAGGTCTTTTCAGAGGTTGCCTTCTAGAGGAACCGTGGAGGTTTGGCGAGTAATGGGTGTGAGTTGTAGCTGCTTGGCAGCGTGGGTGCACGCTCAGCGTCTGTGCTAGCCTCTTGGCCTCTTGGCCTTTCTTCTATGAACCCAAATATGCCTTCGAGGGCATATCCTTGAAAAATGTCTCGTTGCGCATTAAGTGATTTTTTAATTCAACGTCAAGCGAAATATTGTGGCATTTGGCTTACTGATGACAGCCTAGTAAATTTGTAATAGAGATTGCCTCAAGGGTATTGGAAATAAAATAATCATATTCGACAAATTTTGATGCGAGCTAAAGAATTGAATGCCACAATAAAGATAGTAAAAAAAATATTTGGAGTGTAACACACAAGAGTTTAGAAGAGACATATAGAACAGAAAATCACATAATACAACTAAATTAAAGATTTTTAACCCTAGTTTTTATGATCCTTCTTTTTTAGCTCTAAATATCTCTGATAAGATCTTCGCCCTAATCTCCACCATTTGAATGGTCAATTACTTTTTTTGGCCGGGGGGGGGGGGGGGGGGGGGGGGGGGGCGGCGCAAGTAAAAGAAATTAGTTCCCAGGATATTTCCAACCGACCATAGTACTAATAATACGGTCGTGCACTATCCTCACTTATTGCCAGTGCATGTAGACTAGAAACATGACCAATGGAAGAGTACTGCCATATGCCGGGATAAATGTAATGGCTTGAGACGGCTGGAATTGCCCTACAGCAGTTGAGTCGAAATTAGGTGCCAGACTGCCAGTTGCACACCTCCAGATCTAGAGTCCCACCACCTCTATGGGAGGTCTACATAATGTTCCCCAACTCTCACCACGTCGAACCTCCAAACTCACATCACATACTTCTACCTTGAAGCACTTACAACACATGAGTGGACTTCTCACAATATGTCCAAAAAAGGTGAAATAAACAAGGGAGACTCGTTTTAACAAGACTCTATCCATTTCATTCTTTGGGGTGAAGCAATGCAATACAACAGCAAGTGAAAGCAGAAGATACGAACTGAATTAATATATACATTGGACTTGGAGGCATTTGGAAATTCCCCGATGCAAGGGTGCGCACTAAGTCGACATAGGAGTGCACGCAGCAGGCCGCCCTCCTCATCCAAACTGTGCGCACAGGCTTCCTCCCCTCGACCTCGAGTCTCCTCGTCCTTGGCTCCTGCTCCACGATCAGAATCCGGGCTGCACTGATTCATTTTAGTCGCTGATTGTCGATCCTCATACAATCATCCATTGCACAATCTCATGTTCCTGACTTCTCAGACCAATCTTGAGGTGATGTGTAGATTCAGAAGAAAAAAAAACATGAAATTGGTCCGAAATTCATAAGACCTAAATTTTGTTTTTTGGTTGTAACTAGTTTTCAAGCCTTAAGGAATGGGACAGTTATCCTGCAATTTGTAAGCTTTCCTATCATTGCGCCAGTTTATGTTTCTACATATTTCGGATGTTGCTTCTTTCATATGTTGAACAATTGGTACTTATTTGAGTTGAAACCTTTGAAGTTATGGTGTGTTTCTATTACTCAAGATATTATAGTAAAATTGTATCATATCTTTTATACATTATACAGTTAGAAATATACGGTGCTATAATCAATTATACATGAAAAACAAGTCTTTACACTGACAAACAATTTTTTTTGTACGCCCTAAGATTTTGAATACACACTCTTGAAATCCTAGGCCCGCCACTGACCGGGATATCTATTGTCGTACCCTGTTCCTCGTTCCTCTTTCTCCATGTCGATGGGCCCATTCCCTTCTGTGGTCCACATGTCGGTTGCCAGAATGTTGCGTCACCCATCTTTCCCGTGCATTTGTTGCGCTGCGTATTTTCTACAGCTCACACCCACTAGGCCACTATAGTACTACACCATACTTCTGTGACTTATCATAGCACTAAGACATGGTGACTGTATAGGCCTTATAACATGCGTGTGCATGCTTCCATGGGGTGGGAAACACCTAGCTATCTGCCTATATAAACCCAACAACATCTCAACATATATCCAGGGGTGTAGCTAGGCAGGCACATACAGACATATACCATGGAATTCGTGCTACTTTTGTTGCTACTTTCTCTTGTGTTCTTCATCAGCTCGGTTGCCGTCTTTCGGCGTCGTGCTTGGGCTTCAGCCGTCCAAGACGCTCAACAGCCGATCATCGAGATCCGAGACCCTACCATCGCCCGCCGAGCGCTCATGGACCATGCTGAAGCCTTCTGCAACCGACCGCTGAACATATTCCCCGTGGCCCTGGTTAGCGGGCGTCGCCGCCGTCACAGCGACAACCTCACGTCCGTGCCCTACGGCCCGCGCTGGCGCGCTCTCCGGTGCACCCTCAACGCCGCGGTCCTCCACCCGTCACGTCTTGGACACATGGACCCGCTGCGCCTCGAGGCCATGGATGCCCTCGTTGCTGACCTCCGCGTCCGGTGTGACGGCGGCGGCGGCGAGATTGTCGTCCGCGACATCCTCAACGCCGCCGTGTTTCCGCTGGTGGCTCGCACGTGCTTCGGCAGCGGCGTGGACGAGGGCCACGTAGTTGCCATGCGTGACTTGCTCCAAGCCTTTGTGTTGTCCGTTGATGGCATCAAGGATTTCGCCGGCTCCAAGATGGCGAAGCTGCTGCACTGGAGGCGGTGGCGTCGGTTCCTCGCCTTCCGAGGCAAGCAGGCTGAGCTTTTCCTTCCTCTGATCAACGCACGACGGAACGCTAACCGTCATCTCAGCCTCAGCGGTGGTGGCCTGCCGGCATATCTAGACCTGCTCCTGGACGTCCGCGTCCCCGTCGACGACGACACAGCCAGTGGCGAGGCCCTGCGCCCTCTCACAGACGACGAGCTGGTGAGCCTTCTCTCAGAGTTCCTCGGCGCTGGGCCAGGGACCGTGGTGTCCAGCATGGAGTGGACCCTTGCCCACCTCGTGCTCCAGCCCGAGGCCCAGAACAACATCCGCCGCGAGGTCGACGCCGTGGAGGGCGCACTGTCGGAGGCAAGCGTTAGACAGATGAAGTACATGCGCGCCGCCGTGCTCGAGAGCCTCCGGCTCCACCCGCCTATTCCGTTCGCCCTGCGCGATGTTCCCGATCAGGGGGTCGCCAGAATCGTGGGCTGCGCCGCCACCGTGCCGACACAGGGAATGCGGGCGCACTTCAACCTGGGAGAGATCGGCAGGGACAAGAATGCGTGGACGGACCCCGACGCGTTCCGTCCGGAGCGGTTCCTCGCCGGGGGCGAGGGGGAGAGCGTTGGCCTGGTGCCGGGGCCGAAGGGGATCAAGATGATGCCGTTCGGCGCGGGGCGGAGGGCGTGCCCCGGAGGAGGGCTCGCCACGATGCACGTCAAAAGCTTCGTCGCGGCGCTCGTACGTGAGTTCGAGTGGGCGCCGCCGGCGGTGGGAGGCGTCGACCTCACGGAGCAGGATGGGTTCTTCAAGGTGATGAAGATCCCGCTCCGGGCGGGCGTCACGACGCGGCAACGTGCCTACGTTTGATGTCGACGACCCATCCCAGGATCTCCATGCTCTCTAACCCAGGTGTGCATGCCGTCCGAGCTGGACGTAATATGTGTGTATTCAGCCTTTCACGCCTGCAGCCATGCAGGATGTACGAATAAGATCGAATGTGCATTATATATTCTTGGTGAGTATTCCCTCCTCCTTCCGCTATGTAAAATACTTGCTCTCTGCACTCTATGCTTTGTGGGAATGTAAATACTATCTTAATTCTGAATTAAGTGTGCACTTTTGAACGTTGATATGGATGCTTTAACTATATTTATCATCAGTTACTGAATCGCTAATCATTCGGAAGTCTGTTTTCGTATAAATTCAAGGGTACCAATTTTTTAACTCAGCTGTATCAATTCTATGTCAAATGATACTAGTTCAAATCAGGTGATTTAAAACCTCTAGTCACGCACAGAAGAAACGATCTATGTGCATTGTAACATAAAAATCATGTGTAGATGATCCATCGGTGCGAAGTCGATGACACATCGCAAATGTGTTTTGTAGATAGCCGTGTGTGCGAAATATCACATACGGTTACCTTAGAAATATTGTATTTGATGTGGTTCATAATCGCATAGGGTTAATTTATGCTACTTTTGTGTGTCGGAATACTTCTATTAACAATGGTTTGCGATACACTACTGGATCTCATACGGTGCATCTTTACAAAAACGTGTGCAGATATTTACTGAGATTCCGACCATCTACTAAAATTCAGACATCATTTCACTCCATAGCAGATTGTGGTGACGGGGTGGTGGCATTTTGAGGTGCGGCCACTATTACAGATCGGCAATTTTAGCCCCCCAATATAACGGGAAGAAAAAATAAAGCTGTCAGCAAGTGCTCTAGCCATGTGCGATTGGGGTATAAAGCGGGGCGAAAGCCTATTTCGAGAAAGAAAAAAACTTAACATGTGCGCTATATCGCACATCCGTTGCTTCCAATAATTATGTGTCAACATTGACCTTAGCGCACAAGATTATGAGAAACGAACCATTTACATAGTTTAGATAGAGTTTGTCAATAATAATTTTGTACATTCCAAGAAAGCTTCGCAACCTGTAAGTTCATTCGACATGTGTTGCCTCCACACCTTTGGCGACTACAAGGATACTTATGGAACGATTACTAGGAGTATTGCCGGCGGCCACAATGCCTCGCTACAAGTCCATTGTCCTTGATGAGATGTGATACTCTCGCGACATAAATCGGCACGTGCGCCAAAAGTTGCTAGCGTGCCGAAGATTCGTACCTGCCACGCAACGTGGCCGAGCACGGGCCCGAGGGATCCCCTTCCTCGCGCCGCCGGGACACGAAGAGTGTGCCGCCTCCTCTGTCGTCCCTGCCTTCCCCGTCTTTTCATCTGACTCCATCCCCCTCTACAGATACGCCGATCTACGATGGCAGTGATTCGTCGTCGCTGGATCTCAGGTATTTTGAGGAGCTCGATCGGATGCAGGAAGAGGAGCAGGAGGAGAAAAGGTTAATTGCTTGAGGAGTCCATCCGACATCACGTCATGAGGAAGCTAGAGTAAATCGCATGGTGAAAGTATTCATTCAAGACTTTGTGCAAAGGCTGGATGCGAAGGTGGGGCTACAAGCAGAAGTTCAAGGATCCCGGTGATACATGCTACAAACAGCGCAAGACCTCATGGCCAAGGCCTCGAGCTCCGTCCATCCATCACTCGCCAACGATGCCACCAACACCCTGGGCTACGACGAGGAGTATGCCGCCGACAACGAAATCTTCTCTATCGAGGAAAACTTTTCTTTGAATTAGTGCTTCTGTGTTTTCTGAATCTTGTAATGTAACATTAAATAATGGAGCCAAGGATGGAAATGTTTGAATTCAGCCCGCCAACACTAGTGGAAAACGGGGATTTAGTCCCGGTTCCAGAGGCCTTCTAGTCCCGGTTAGGCAACCGGGACTAGTAAAGCGGGACTAAAGCCTCCCACCCTTTAGTCTCGGTTCCTTACGAACCGGGACTAAATGTCTCCACATGGGCGGAGCGGCGCGCGCGGGGCAGAGTTGGTAACACCAACCAGGACTAAAGGTACCGGGATTTTTTTAATTTTATTTTTAATTCTATTTTCAATTATTCTTAATTATTTTTATTTTTAATTCTATTTCTAATTCTCACTTAGCCACACACTTAAATTAGTTATACACTTAATCTCAGGACAAAGTACTTACTCTGGTCAAACTTCCCATTCGGTCACCCATCCTGAAAATGTCTAGCCCGAGCACGCTTAACTTTTGAGTTCCTTCCAAATTAGCTTCCAAATGAGAAGTTAGAACTTACTGATAATAGTATCCTATCAATCATATTAACCCCTGAGTCATGATGTAACACTTTTTATTATTTAAATTTTCAAACTTTGTTTGAATAAATACAATGATTATGTAATAGTATATTTTGAATAAATAACAATAAAATGAATTTTACTTTATTTTTTCCTTTTTACATTTAATATGGAAAAATTCATATCTTTAAATCCGTAAATCGAAATTTGACAAATAAAATGTCTAAGTCGATTAGAAAAATGAGAGGAATTCAAATATGCTTTCCATATCATCTTTTGCATCACAAAACATCGATAGTTAGAAAATTTGACCTCTTTCGATGAATAGTCATGGTGACCATTTGGATCGTTTTTTGAAAAAAATCAAATAAAGTGAAAAACCCTAAAAAAAGGTATCCTTTAGCATGGTTGTGTTATGTTAGGACATATGAACATCCAAAACCAAGATCCACCAAACTCTTGCAAAGATTCCCTCCGTTTCACATGAAGTGGGAATTTTCAGATATAAGTCCACCAACTTACTAGAGAGAAAGTGAACCCCGTGAAGCCGGTCACACACCGGAGTAGGATCTTGGACATGTACAACACCCAACACACTTATATACATATGGTATGGAACCAGATAGGTTTTGGTGGGTTTCCGACGCTCCGGAGCCCCGCTTCAGTGAAAGCCTAGACCTGTTGGAAAAAAGTCAAACTTTCCCATATACCCCTTGAACGGAGTCGAAAGGTGGTAGGCTAGTGGACTTTTTTTGCTTGATTGTGTTAGGTTAGGACATAGGAACATACAAAACCAAGATCCACCCAACTCTTGCAAAGATTCCCTCCGTTTCGCCCGAAGTAGGAATTTTCAGCTATAAGTCCACCAACTTACTAGAGAGAAAGTGAAGCTGGTGAAGCCGGTCACACACTGGAGTAGTATCTTGGACATGTAAACAACACCCAACACACTTATTTACATATGGTATGGAACCAGCTAGGTTTTGGTGGGGTTTCCGACGCTCCGGAGCCCCGCTTCGGTGAAAGCCTAGAACCCGTTGGAAAAAAGTCAAAGTTCCTGTATACCCCTTTGAACTGAGTCGAAAGGGGGTAAGCCAGTTGACTTTTTTGCTTGGTTGTGTTAGGTTATGACATAGGAACATCGAAAACCAAGATCCACCCAACTCTTGCAAAGATTCCCTCCGTTTCGCCCGAAGTGGGAATTTTCACCTATAAGTCCACCAACTTACTAGAGAGAAAGTGAAGCTGGTGAATCCGGTCACACACTGGAGTAGTATCTTTGACATTTACAACACCCAACACACTTATTTACATATGGTATGGAACCAGCTAGGTTTTGTTGGGGTTTCCGACGCTCCGGAGCCCCGCTTCGGTGAAAGCCTAGACCCGTTGGAAAAAAGTCAAAGTTCCCGCATACCCCTTTGAACGGAGTCGAAAGGGGTAGGCCAGTGGACTTTTTTGCTTGGTTGTGTTAGGTTAGGACATAGGAACATCCAAAACCAGCCCGAAGTGGAATTTTCAGCTATAAGTCCACCAACTTACTAGAGACAAAGTGAAGCCGGTAAATCCGGTCACACACCGGAGTATATCACAAGAATATCGATAGTTTTAGAAAATTTGACCTCTACTATAAGAGTCATGGTGGCCATTTTAACCGCTTTTTGAAAACAATCAAATAAAGTAAACAAAACCTCTAAAAATATATGGTGCAAAATGGCACCCATATAATTTCACAAAGAGTAATCCACATTTTATGAATAATCCTCAAGTATTAGGAATTTTCTTGATTTCTGCCTAATTTCGCCTAGTTAAATGAGTTTATGCTGATTTTTTGAAAGTAATTTCTTCTATTTAAATGAGTTCTTGTGATGCAAAATATGATATAATTGTTAAATTTGGATTCATCTTGTTTTTCTAATCGATTTTGACATTTTATTTGTTAAATTTCGATTTACGGATTTGAAGATATGAATTATTCCATGTTAAATGAAAAATAGAAAAAAATAAAGGTATGCCGACGGCTTTAGTCCGGGTTGGTGGCTCCAACCGGGACTAAAGGCACGAACCGGGACTAAAGGTTCTCGCGCTGGGCCCCACCTCTGCGGCCGCATGTGGTGACCCTTTAGTCCCGGTTCGTGGCACGAACCGGGACTAAAGGCCCCGCAGAACCGGGACGGGGCTGGGCAACGAGCTTGCCGGGTGGGATGCCCCATTAGTACCGGTTTGTAACAAATTGGGGACTAAAGGTCGAAACCTATTGCCCGTTTTCCACTAGTGCAAGTACTAAATTATATTTATAGGATACTTTTGCGTGTAATGTGTCATTGAATTCTTTGAGAAATATTTGTCTAAATCACTTTCTCCCTATATTCTGTGCAATTGTGTTGTATATCGCACACGGTTTTCCTAAAGTACTCGTGTACAATGTTTGTAACCGCCTTCAGGCTTCCACCTATAAAACATGTGCAATATGTTGACTTCCGAACTCGATCTATTAAGTAAAAGCATGTGCCATGACTATCATTAAATAAGGGTACGAGGGTGGGGTATGTCGTGAAGTAATACCAAACATAATATTCCAAATTGAACGATTACATTTTTCATGCATATTATATGATATATCATGATTTTAACCATAGTTTTGAGAAGTTTCAATATTCCTTCAAACTTTCCATTTATTTAGTAAAAAAATCCCATATTTTGAAATTAATTCAAATACACTACCACTATGCAATAGATTGGTCAACAAAATAACCAAAATCATTTTAAGGTACCCAAAAATGAACCTACGACAACACGTAAACGGTTCCAAGAAATCTAGATCTAGTTATGGTAATATTGGTCGCCGAGTTTCAATTTGTTTTGGAAAAACAAACAATACGATGCAAATGGAAAAAAAAACATTTATTTAGCGCGGACACCATATTTTTGTGCACTAGTTGCTAAAAAATGAAAAAATAGTTTTTGACTAATTATCAAAAAGAAGTATTCATGAAAAGGGTTTGACTGTGTGAAGTATATTGTGTTTTGAGCTACATGACCAAGCTAATGAATATTACCATAGCATAGTTCATAATAATGTGCTCATTTTTTGCACAAAGTTGCATCCAACGTATTAACTCTCCTCTGCTGGATCAAAGTCCCGCTGGAGTGGTGGTCCAAGACATAAAGTTACTGCCGAACAACTTCGTTGATATCTCGTTCAGTCATGTTTGTCACATATCTTAGCTCGTTCTGTGGAACGTCTTGTTTATACTATTATTTTTAAAAATTGCCCCGTATTGTATATATCCAGCAGACAATGTCTAATGATGTGTTTAGATCAACAAAGTGTTGTTTTCCCTAAAAAAAAGGGTTGTTTTCCAAAAATAAAAATAAAAAACTCCAAAAGTAGCAAGGTGCAAAGTAACGAAGTCGTTGTCTCACCTGACTAAAACAGAGGAAGCCATGGTACGTGCGGTCGACATTTCATCGGAAAGACAGTCACTACGGGAAACGCACCGGCCGTCGGCGTACGCTCGTATGCCGTCGGCGTAGCCACTCTGCCGTCGGCGTATCCGTTGCCGTCGGCGTACACCCTCATACGCCGACGGCATCGGCGTATGAATGCAATTTTTTATTTTTTTGAATTTTTTGAATTTTTTAAACTTTTTTTAACTTTTTTTAATATTTCGAAATTTCTAACTCAGCTACATACTAAATCTCTAATTACACATTTAATTATAGGTCAAAGTACTTACGCTGGTCAAAATTCCCGTTCAGTCACCCATCTTCAAATTGCTCCAGCCCAAGCACGCTTAACCTTTGAGTTCCTTCATTGTTAGCTTCCAAATGAGAAATGAGAACTTGCTGATACTTATATCATATCAATCATGTTAACCCCGATTTATAATGTTACACTTTTTCATTATTTAAATTTAGAAAATTCATTTGAATAAGTAACAATGATTGTAAAATAGTATATATTTTTAATAAATGAAAAAATGAAATTATTTTTACTTTTATTTCCTTTTTACATTTAATATGGAATAATTTATATCTTTAATTCCGTTAATCGAAATTTGAAAAAAAATGTCTATGTCAATTAGAAAAATGAGAGAAATTCAAATATGACATCCATATCATCCTTTGCATTGTAGACATGTAGTCCTTTTATGTGTACTAGTTGCTAGGAAAAATGATAAACTTGAGTTTTGATAAATATTTCAAAAAATGCTTCACAAAAAGGTCTATCATCTATAGACATGTATAACTTTCGTGTCAAATGACCAAGTTATGGCCATCTCCATGCCATAATTTGTGATAATGTGTCCATATTTGAAACATATGGGTGCCTTGGTATGGCAAACATTGTTGCCGAAAACAAATTCCAAATTAGTTTTATAAATATCATTTTCCATTTTTTAAGTGTAAAAAATGACTTTTTAATTAAGCAAGTAACAAACATATGTTACAAAATTTCATGTGCACGGTGAAAAAGATTTTATGGATGTCATATTTGGATTCCTCTCATTTTTCTAATCGATTTAGACATTTAATTTATTAAATTCCGATTTACGGATTTAAAGATATGAATTATTTCATATTAAATGGAAAATAGAAAAAAGTATACGCCGACGGCATTATCAAATGTAAAAAATTGAAAAAGTATACGCCGACGGCTGCCGTCGGCGTATCAAATGTAGAAAATTGAAAAAGTATACGCCGACGGTAAAAATCTACGCCGACGGCCAAAATCATTGCCGTCGGCGTAGCTAAAAAAAGAAAAAAAGATCTCGGTTGGCCTGGTCGGGATCTACGCCGACGGCCCCGACATTTGGCCGTCGGCGTATGTCCTGGCCGTCGGCGTTTTGTGGATTTCCCGTAGTGAGTGTGGCGTATGTGAGGTCCGAAGCGTGCCGTAGGTCCCGGTTCAGTTCATTGGTGCGATCGAGATCGTCTTTTGCATTAAAAAAAATCTTTCAAAAGGCGGTAGGTGGTGGAAGATCTCGGGCGTAAAGTATTTCTTTTCTGAAAGCAATGGTGCAACAAACCTGTATCTTCTTCCAAGATGATTGGTACTCAAAGGCATTGGACATGCACGATGCACGCTATATGGCTATATGCGCGCTGACTAGGCATGTATCCTGCACTGATGAGGTAAAGAGAACACGTAATTATTGGTCTTACTGCAGGCAGATTGTTGATTCTATAAATTAAACGGAAGAAAAAGAAAGGCACGTATTGATTTAGTTGAGACATGAAACATAAAACAAAATAGCCGTCTGGTGGACTTGTGGTGCAAGGTGCACCGAGGTAGGCACAAAGCAACCAGAGCGCTAGCAGAAAACAAACCATCTTCTCTTTTTTTACTAGTAAATAGACCCGTGCGTACGATTGATACAGGTTGATTTTAAATATTTTTTAGGTTTGGAAATACAAGTGCACCGTCGTGCTCGAGGGCATCCGGTTCCACTCGCCGATGCCATTCGTGTTGTGCGACTTCCCCGATCTAGCGGGCTCCGTAGTCGTCGGATACGCGGCCATCGTGTCGACACAGAGGATGTGGGGGCACTTCAATTTGGGCGAGATCACAAGAATACGTGAACGGAGCTAGCGTGACACGTTTCGTTTGGAGAGGTTCCTTGCCGCGGGTGAGGGAGACGGCGTGGTCTGGTGCCGGAGCTGAAAGGGATCACCATTACACTTAGTTTCGTCATATGTACTCGCACCGCTCATGACATCGGCACAACAACCTTGATGCAACTGGGGGTCGATGGATATCTGTGCATGGCACATGGTAGGCGGCACGCTGCGAGTGACTCGATTAATTGTTGTCTCTTTTGCAATTCACATCACCCATCCCTTTCAAAGGCGTCATGATCCGAAGCTTCTCCCACTTCGCTACAGTATATAAGAACAAGCGAGGCCCAGCTCCACCTCAATTGTAGATACGTACTTCCTCTGTAACAAAATATAAGACGTTTTGATAGGTAAATTTGAGCTACCACAACATCTTATATTAAGATACAGAGGGAGTACTTCTCTAAGAACACGAGCATAAATAGAGGGACTCCGACCATAACAGCAAAGGTCTTCTATGCGCAAATTTTGTTTTTGTTGTTGATGATAGTACGAACGAGCAGGCGACAATGTAGGAGTAGGAGGCATCCGGAAATAATTCTGTACTGGGAGACAGTCCGCCAGTATATGTGGCTTGTAACATTTTATGTACTATCTTCTAACTCGTCATTGGGCGGCCAGATAATCCACTCCAAACACTAGCGCAGCATCGTCACTGTAATCCTCGCACCATGATTTTAATGTTTTTGCTCCACAAGCATCACGGTAATCCTCACACTAATCATCCTTGACCGACTTGTTTTAGAGGATTGATCGAGGAAAATAAGCTATAACCTTAGCTTTTTTTCGCTCACACAGATCAATTACTAATCCTACAAAATCATGTACTACGGTTGCTGCTTTTCTGGCTCAGAAACTACGGATTTCTACGTTCAAAAACTACATATGGGTAACACATATCACCGGATGGCATCCCACGATATATGTTTGGGTTGTGTGAAAATATTGTATTACATATTTTATCATAATGAGGTTAAGTGAACAAAAGATCAACAAGTGTGTTTAAAAAAATTTAATGCTCAAAATTTGTCAATATGAGTTATATAGTAGTACAAAATGATGGTAAGTTGGTCAAATTTATGATCTAGGACACGCGCATGACCTATACACCGGATCGGAGGGAGTAGTGATAAACTTCCATTACTAAGAAACTGACGATGGTTGAATAAGGTGACCAAGGCATAATTAAAATGTGTGATCGTGAAGGTAACATGCATGGAAAGTACAAGGCGAACTCATCAGGATGTTCTTCGTACACCATGTGTTGGCAAGTGATTGAGCTATGGCATGATATTGTTTAACAGCCGAACTGTCGATGAATTTATTGGAACATTATCCCTAATTTCATTTATATTAATTATGTTTTTATTAGTCCTCACTTACAATTGGTGTTTCTATCTAAGTTGTAAGTTGGCTCATGGCATTTTAAGTATCCTTCAGATATTTCATATCAACGAATTGGATATGAGAGAACAAAGTTTTGGCAACAACATCTATTGGTTATATATAACTGTTTTTGGGTATAATACAATGTACAGATCTAACTAATCTGTACAGTGAGATAACAAAAATGAATCAACCCGTGGCTTAAACTCTGCGTATTTCTTCCTTTGTGCCCAATGGATAACCATGGGCAATTCTTACTTAAACTCCTTATGCAATTCCGAAGATTCGCTCTCATCGCTTTGAAGATAGGATCATATTCATAAATATGTTCCTTTGGGATTATATTTATGTATTCTATGTAGTGTATTATGTGTGTTCACATAGGTTGTTGAAATACAAAACCATGTCTATTATAACTTTGTTCACGGTATCTTTTCATTTTCATTTGTGGGTTGGTGAGTCAATGAAAGAGCCAAACAGAGTGACTTTTTGGCATCGTTGAGTTTTACAAATGTTATGATTCCGCCATCTGCAGCCTATTGAGCATTATATAATTTTTCATGAATTTTTGTTTTTGTTTTTGTCTCTTTCTGGTACTAATAGACTTTGACGTTAATTGACAAGGGGATATTTGAGGCTATGACAATCAAGAGACATGCCTTCATGGTTGTATTTCTAGTCGGTGCACCAGAGCCTTATGGAAGGAGCTAGTGATGGCTTATGAAATAGGCGTTGAAACCAAAACATGAACTATGAACTAAAACCCAACCTCTCAACCTTTCTTCTCTCATGAACACACTCAAGAAAATACTAAGAGGGATAACACACGCACGAAAAGAAACTCAGCAACACACACGCACATTTCCAATGAGAAACTCAATGGGCTTTGCCAAAAGGCATTCCTCCTTGGTAACACAATGGCTACATTTTTCTTGAACCGAGGAGTAGTGTGTAAGCAAGTTAATGTCACGAAATGCAGGTTTGCTGGAATAAGTTGTCATAAAGGCCACTTGCCATAGATTGCTTTTATCTTTGCTCTTTATTCTCTCATGCTTATAACTAAAAAAATCAGCGCAAGTTTTTGTGCAGCACTAATGCTCCTGAGAAGTAACTTGGTGTCACAAAAAAAAATTATACAGCCAACATCTCCGGAGTTGAAGAATCACTAGTACTAGAACTGTGCTCACAAAATGATCGAGGTCAAGTCTCACGGCTTATGTTACGCAGATTTGCGCATATATAGCAGCAGCCCTCGGTTCTAGTACGAAAAGCCACAACAATCAAACGAATGGGAGTATCTATGGACACACGAGAACTTGGCTAAACATCTCAGATCCTCCAATTGTAGCTTTGCGACCGAAAAAGGAAGCAATATGTGTACCATTTAAACCATGTGTAGGTAGCGTCTCACAAAAAATATTGCCGCTTGAGAAACAAATAAACAAAATCAGCTGTGAAAACCAGCTTATTAAGATTAGGGTGAATCCAGCTGAGTATACAAATTTTCCTTGTTTCTGACAGGCGTGGGGCCTCATTCTTTTTAACTACTTGTAAATATGTAAAACTCTCTGACCTCATTTAATAGAAAATTGAAAATATGCAGTAGGGCAACCTACTGTACAGCTTCAAAAAAAAATACAAATTTCAGCTCTAGTTTTTGTTCTTCGTTATCCATATAATCATTTTTTCTAGAGATTTTGAGATTTTTTTAGATGATACTAAACATGTACTATGACAACACACCAACACCAACCTCTGTGTGTCATTGTATATAGCATGATCTGATGAATTTTTTACCCATGTGACGACACACTCTGCACATTATTAAGTAGGTCCGCCTTTTCTCCTTCATGGACTGATGTGAATTCCTAGTGAGGGGTAGGTAACAGTATGACGAGCTACGAAATTGCCGATTGTGCGCAGTCACATACCTTGCCAATCATGGGCCCAGCTCCAACTAGGTAAATAAATGCAATGATCTACCCAATTTAACATAGTAATACTATTAATATACGATCACACAAGGTTACACACATGGTATCCTCATAGCACGTGTCTTTTCAGACATCGAGATTGACCAAACGTTAGGACCGGACATGTATCTTACCTGTGGCGGCCTATATACGTGCATCAGTTCGGGCATATGTGAACATGCTCTTCATTCATATGTTTTTGTCGAGTGCTTCGGTTGTTTGATAGGGTTTAGAATCAGTTGTCGTGCTTTCTTCCTTTTTGGTATGGCTCTTGGTGAGTACGCATGAGATGTAGTAAAATTGCAACTGAGAAGAAGATGGGACTTAGAGGGATCCGGAAAGATTTATAAGGATATATGGAGCTTTGAAGAAGGTGGACGCGAAGGGCGCGTAGTTGCAATGCATGTTGCAACAAATAAATAATAAAATAGGTTCATTATTGTCTTTATTAATTTAGAAATAATATTATATTTTCCTATTTAATTTGAATTATTTGGTTATTCTTTGTATATCTAATAAAGCGATCATCATGGTTGATCAACTGTAACAAGAAAAATTACAACAAAATAATTTAGCTTTCATCAAGGAGAAAATTTTGGATCAAAACAGTACATGATGGGAAAGATATGTACGTAATTTATATTTGCAAAGGATGATCCTTCTCGATGACACTCGTCGAGTTTGTGTCAGGGAGGATTACTAGTTTTTTGTAGGTTTCCTTATATAACTTCCTAATTTACAGAAAACCATGTTTGGTCACAGATATTTTTGAAGAAAGCTCCTAGATTTAAGTTAAATAAAATATGATAATAAGGACATATTATTGCCGATTAGTGTGTCATACTTTTTGTAACTTTCTGGAAAGGGAATTATACTGCCACTCATGAAAGTGATAATGTTTTCTCATGCAGTACATAGCACTTACCGTAGTTGACATGTCCCTCCAACTCTCCCGTTGTCACTCGGTCTCTTCAAAATGTTTCGTCGTACGTCTACCATCAGCTCCTCTCCAATTCTGACACACAAACATGCATGCACAAGGGCATTTAAGTTGTGTGGATCACTTACATTTGTTTCGATCTACCAGTCTGTATATATAGTAGGTTTTGATTCAAATTTTGATCACTTGATCTTGTCAGTTATAGTTTTGTTGAGTACTTATGTTTTCCATGGTTCGGAATGATTTGGTTGGGTTTTCTACTATTGTCAAGGAGGCTCTCGATGAGAGGATGAAAAATGTGTTGCATTGCCATAAAATGGTTGGGTTGAATGAAATTAGAGCAAGGACAAATTAGGTGTTGCAGCTATGAGAAAAGTTTTATGATGCCACAAGGATCATAGAAGAAGCTATACAAATGATATGTGCAGTCACGGTGGCACGAGCAGTTGTTCAATCCGGAAGGCGTGGAGTCAGGGACGGAGGGAACGGGGACGAGCAGGGGCTAAGCCCCCCTAACAGTGTTCATTTAGTTCAGAATCTCTTCATACATATGTTCATACTAAGCACACCTCAGTGCATTTTGCCACCCCCATGTCTCTCTGCCCCTTCTATACATGATTCCTGGCTCCGTCCCTACGTGGAGTCTGAGGAAGAGCTGTCACCACGGGAAAATGAAACGCGGCCATTGCCCCTAGTAGCCTTTAAATGATGTATGTGTCTCTGGATCTTCACCCACAACACACGTACACGCCTTCATTGACAAACACAACAACCAATGCATCGACTTACTCCTAGCATCACCACATGCCAATATAAAGGTCTTACGAGTCGCTGAATTAGACCAGTTTGCATAACCAAATTGAGTACATGTGATGTTGTAGTGGGATGGGCTGGATAAGCGTTTCGGTCGGCCGTTCTCATGGCTTTAGATCCGCCACAGGTCACACATGTTAACTCAGTTTTCTTATTTTTGTTAACCACCGGTGTGTCTTGCTTGTTGTCTACCCGCCTCTTGATCCATTCGCATGAGTTTTGTTTGGTAAGGTTGTTACCTCGTTGAGATATCTAGGAACTTTGGGAACTGGTTGGAGTTGCAAGTCGGGCATAAATTATGTTCAAGTGTGATATATACCACTGCGTTGTATTTTTAAGCGGAGACCCTAGATCACGGCCGAAGCAGGTCAGGCTACGTACGGTAGAGCTGGTTTCTCTTCAATATAAGAGATTGAGTACGGAAGATGAAGGATTGAGGATTGAGAGTCACGCCTAGTGTCATCCCATCAAGGAAAATCGATGGCTAAACCTTGGGTGGGCCCAGGGCCGGCTTAAACATTTTGAGGGCCCATGTGCGATTGTTATCAATGGGCCCAATTTTAATAGGCCTCTCATCTTTTCTATTATATTGCTATGTACACTTTACTAAATATGGGCCCTAAATTTGGCTGGGCCCTGGGCCGTCGCACTTCTCGCCCTGCCATATAAGCCGGCCCTGGGTGGGCCACGGCCCGGGTCGGGCCTAATGTAGCTCCTTGCTTGCACTCGATATGAAAATAGACTGTACAATGTTTTCGCCAAAAAAAACTTGGACATGCAAGTACGAAACATGCACGAGGAAAAATGAGCAAGCAGCAAGCAACCGTGCCAGCGCTTATAAAAAAAGTGAGTAGCTCCCGGCGAGTATCGAACTCGCGACCTTTTACCGCTATGCTACGGAAGCAGCTAGCGATGACACGATTCCCAAAGCATAATTACTTTCATAGACCACGGTAAAACGTTCCGAATGTTTCATCCAAAAAACAGAAAAAGCCTACTCTCTCCTAATTCTATGTGTAACTCACACCACACCTCTTCTAGCCATAGCCCACCGATTGAGTTCATCCAGGATTATGCGTGGTTGTCTCTCCGTCGTGTGCTGCTGATTTTGATTTTCCCTCTCTCTCTCTAGCAGACACTGTGCACAGCAGCATGGATCTGTAAGGTCTGAAACATCTAGCATAAACGCATTGGAAGAGTATGTGGTCTGTGGTAGGCAGACAAAGCATGCTGAGGGATGGTCTTGTAGCCTGTGACTTGCCCTGCGATCAGAAGTCTAGATGCGGTACTGCACCGCAAGCAACTGAATATCTTACACTTGACGGGGGCTCCATTCTTTCCAAATGCACTCCGCCGTCTCCGAGTAAATGCAGGCCTGATGCAGTATCCTGTACGTTGATTTAGTCGTTTATACCCCTGTCGAGGACACCGGCCGGATTAATCTGTCAGCAACCTCCATGGTCAGAGTAACGCTGTTAACCTCCAGCCAGAGGCGAGTGCATTGCCGTCCACTCTCTTCCTTCAGGTTGCCCTGCAGGTCGAGGATCCATCTGTTCTCTCTTTTGCCCTCCTCCACCGTTCAGGCAAGGAACCGAAAACTCATATTATCAGCGTTCGAACAATTATCAGTTTTCAAAATAAACATTCATAAAAATGAATTGTTTTACTTCGATGAGACTCAAGACGCGGCTGCTCAATATGCGATGTCGTTTGTCGTCCAAAAGATACGGGTGGGCGAGTATTCATGACCTTTATGTTAACAATACAGTCCTCCTTGGGAAATAACTGCGTCTGGCAAACTCTTCTTAAAAGAAAATACATTGCCTCAATGCTTTGTCAAAGATTTATTGGTCACACTTTCAAGCAGGTCTCATGGCGATGAAAAAACACTTCTTTCGCTTTGGATCGTTTAATATTAAGTATGCATCTGAAATTAGATTCTGAGAGGACAGATGGTTGGGAAATACCACACTCCGAGAATAATATCTTTATATAACATTGTCTGTCATAAGAGCAACAAAGCTAAGGTTATGCAGTCTTTTACACCAAATGTGACGTTCATGCGAGATTTTGTTGGACCCAGGTTTGCAGCATGGAATGATCTAGTAGGGCAGCTGGCTTTGATTCAGTTGTCGCAAGGTTCCGACGAATTTTGCTGGAAAACAGAAAATTTTCAGTGGACTCCATGTATAAAGTAATAAAGCGCTGGTTCATTCAGAGATGTTGGTTGATAATAATACAAAATTAGAAGATGAAGAGACGCGAAAAGTAAAAACAAATCTTTGTGTGGTGTATTTGTAAAGGTGTTATTCTAACAAAAAATGTTCTTGTTAAACGCAACGGGCAGGGAAGTACAAAATGTGTATTATGTCCACATGATGAGACGAGCAAACACTTGTTCTTCTAGAGCAAGTTTGTCTGTTCTATTTGGTTAGCCATCCAAGTAGTTTCTAACTTGTATCCACTACGTTCATTTGTAAATATCTTTGGCAATTGGTTACATGATATTGTTAAAAAGTTTAGAACTCTTATTAGGGTGGGAGCGATAGTCGTAGTATGATTGTTGTATCTGTGTAGAAATGACAAGATTTTTTACGATAAAAATTGTTCTCTCATTCAGGTAATCTAACTAATGCGTCAGTATGCTCCGTTCGTGGTCCACATTATAATATGTGGAAAATCGAGACCTTTTTATGAAGGTGTGTGCATGATTGAAAGGCATGGTTAGAGATATATTTATCCGACATGAATGGTTGCATGATTTTCGGATTGGTCCCCACCGTCATAGTGTCAACGACGTTTTATTGTTCTTGTTTACTTGTATCTAGGCTGTGTTTTTTATTTATTTTTGTGATTGTGTGCTTGCGGCTGTATGGATCCTAAATATGCAAAGTGCGGGTATAATGCTTGATAATTTTAAGTAATAAAATGCTCTTTATAAAAAAATTCATTTTTTAATCTTACACAACAAATGATATCTATATGATTTTAAAATTCTTTTTTTTGTGTGTTGAAATTGCAGCCACATGTGCAAAACAATTGATCTGAGGCATGAGGTATCAAATAACATGGAAATTTAAATGAGTGGACTACGCACCGTACGAATTTTTCAATACTTCATCCACTACTACAAATATACCACCTAGGAAATAAAGTGATATTCATGAGACTCCCATGTGCCAAAACCTGCCTCCCCCCAATTTTCTCTCATCAACATGGGCCTTAGTGCCCAGGCTTATAAATTGGGCTGGGTCCGCCACTGACAACATGCGCACTTACACGCCTCATTGGCAACAAAACCAAAGCATCAACCCACCCTCAGCATCACCTTGTGCCA
Source organism: Poa pratensis (assembly GCA_947311845.1). Classification (NCBI taxonomy): domain Eukaryota; kingdom Viridiplantae; phylum Streptophyta; class Magnoliopsida; order Poales; family Poaceae; genus Poa; species Poa pratensis. The sequence goes on from CAMZMU010000084.1 coordinate 5,262,365, forward strand.
ATATAAAGGTATTAGGAGAGTTCGAGAGTTAGACCAACCAAATTGAGTACATGTGATGTTTTAGTGGGGTGGGGTGGATACGCATTTCTATCGGATTTTTTCACATATACACTCATTCTTTTAGATTGTGTAAGCATTGATGTGTATCGTTTGTGTCCTACCTGCGTCTAGATCAATTCGCTTGATTTTTATTTAGTGTGTGGTAAGGTTGTTACCTCTGAAACATTGGAAACTTTTGGAGTTGCAACTCGACAGAACTGGGCGTTGGAGGCATGTAGGAAGAATCGTGAGCAAGTTTCAAATTTTCTTTAAGAGCAATACCACATGTCTGCAGTTTGGACTGGGAACTTTTGAGTTACAATCGAATTTTCGGTGGGACATGCTACAATAAAGTTACTTCTTCAAAACTATAGTCGTGTTGGGTCAGCAGACAAAGGGAAGGATGAAATACGGAGCTGGCCACAGCCCGGTCTGCTCTAACCAGTGGCGGAGCCAGGAGCGGACCTAGAGTGGTGCTAGCTTATGAGATCAACTGCCGGTCCATTTGCCGCTCGCGTCTGTCATGCAATTAAGCAGGTCACAGTAACATGTTTGCCTTTGGGTGAACTCAGCTGGACCGGTGCTAGCGCCCGGGTAGCACCGGCCGCAGCTCCGCCCCTGGCTCTAACTAGCTCCACCCAAGCCATGATGTGTAAATAGATGAATAAATTGAGATAATGTAATTTGTTTTGATAGTGTTATAATATCCATAATAATAGCTGAAAACATATGTTCATCGCTGCAATCATACTAAAAAATTTGAGCTATTACAAGAGTATTTTTAACAGTTGTTTTTCAAGGTTAGTTTTTGGCCTAGGTCTTGCTCCATTTCCGGATCCACCACTGTTATCAAGCAGTGGCAAAAACTCAATCCACGGCACAAACATGCATCATGTTCGAAAGAGAGGCTAACTCGATTCGTTGTGGGATGTTAAGTTGGGTTGTCAAATAAGAATTTTCACAGGAATAAATGATGATGTAGATACACATTTATACGAGCACTCAATGATTTTTCCTTGTGTCCCGTGTGTTGAGGTTGTGAATCTTAGGAAGAGAACAACAAATCCGGAATTTCCGATATTGTCTCTGCAAATTGCACAATGCGCATATTTTAACTTTATTTTTCTATTAGAGGACCTAGGTTTTAAAAATTAGGGTTCTATGATGGACTTTAAGAAAAATATATTACATGTTAAGTTAATTTGAACGTAAAAATTCATTTTCATGTTACTTAATTTCCTATTCTTACAAGAAACGAATATCTTCAAGATTTTCTAAATTCTTTATTTTGTACTGAAATTGCTTCCGCATGTGCGCAACCATTACCATTATATCCATCCGGGTACTCCACCGTGTTTTTTGTGAACTTGTTGTGACACGACTCTGTCCCATTCGGAGAAACACACAACAGAGAAAGCTCTAGACAATGTACGAAGCCAATTTTAATGGTGTACGCGTCCCTCTTCAGTCTTCACCCACCACGCATTGTTCACGTCCTCATTTACAAACACAACAATAAAAGTCTCAGCCCATTCCCATCACCATATGCCAATATAAAGGTCCTCAGAGTTTGAGAGTTACACCAGTTCATAACCAAATTGATTAGTTGTGATGTGTTAGCGGGGTGGGCCTTTGTTAAGTTCGAGAGTTACACCAATATAAACAATAAAAGCATTTAGTTGTGATAGGTGTTTCACTCGATCTCACGGTTTTAGATCCGCGGTCATGTTTACTCAGTTACTCTAGTTTTGTTAAGCATTTGTGTGTCTCACTTGCAATATACCTACCCGGCTCTTGATATATTTGCTTGAGTTTTGCTTGAGTGATGTGTTAGCAGGGTAAGGTTGTCACCTCGATAGGATGTCTAGAAAACTTTGGAAACTGGTTGGAGTTGCAACTCAGGCAGAAATGGGCGTTGGAAGCACGCAGGAAAAATCTTGAGCAAGTTTCGTATGAGGTTCAAGTGTAATGCCACTGGGGTGTAGCTGTAAATGAAGATGTTGATCCAGCGGCTGATCAAGTCGTATTATTTTTTAGCAAATCAGGCCATAGTAGAGCTAGTATTATTTTTCTCACGATGACAGTCTGACTGGACCGGCCCATCAAAAAAAGGGAATGACAAGACTCTAGGTGGGCCACGGCAGAGCCTGCAGAATATGGATAAATATGAATTTCTACTATAGTATTTTATATCCAAATTGGTAACTGAACATTTCTTTTTGCTAAAAAAAACTGAACATTTAAGTACGAAATATATACATGGCAAAATGAGCATGCAGAAACTATACTTGTATAAATATATAAAAGGGCTACTTGATGTCACCCTGAAATCACAGTAGCACAAACGACCAAAACACTCTGCATCTACTGCTAGTAATCTGCGAGTATTGCTAGTACAAAAAAAAAGAGAAATCATACAGACGACGACCCTCGTGCAAAAAACAAAACAAAAAACAGACGAAAACCAAAGCCGAAAGGTCCCTGTCGGCCTGGGCTGGGCCGATTAGGTGGTCGGCCGACGCCTGCGCGTGTCAGAGGATCATATCGGCCTGGGCTAAGCCGATTAGACCCTGTCGGCCACGGCTGGGCCGACTAGGTCCTATCGGCCTTGCCCCAGCTAGCTGACTGCTGCATGTATCCGTATTTCTCTGAATTTTTCGCGCCAACCCTTTCCGGCGACACCCGTTCCCGCCTTATTTTTCCCGCCTTCTTCTCTCCCTCCCGTTTCTCCCGCCAAATTTATTCCCGCCTGTTTGTCCCGCCAAATTCGTTCCCGCTAATTTTGTTGATCTAATACATTTTTTCATTCATTAAACAAACATTGCAACTTACACATACAACAAGAAAAGTGGGAGTAGCGACAACACAACATAAATTGAGAAAGAAAAGTCATCTACCATCGACGCAGCCTCCCGCATCACGCTTGCGTTCCGATGACGCAGCACCCTTATCCTTCGACGACGCAGCACTCTTTCCCTTCGACGATGCTTCAGCCTTGCGTTTCAACGACGCTGCACCCTTGCCCTTCGACGCCGCCGCCGCTGCTGCAGCTCTCTTGCTCGCTTCAGTGGGCATGAAGATATCATCTTCGTCCTCGCTCTCCTCGACCCATAACATCGGTGTACGAAAAGCATCCAACATATATGCTTCAGTGGGATATGTTAGCTTCTTCTTCTGCCACCTAGCATGCAGCCTCACGAGTTCTTTTTCTATTTCCTTGTAATTCCTCCATGGCCACCCATGCCTAGCTAGCTTCGCTGATAGCTCACGGAGATGAGGTGGATGACTAACAATATCCTCGAATGGGATCTCCTTATTGTCTACCTTGAACTTGGCCATAAACTTCAAAAGGAGTGCCGACATTCCTGCCGGGAAACTACCATCTGAAGGAAATCTCGACATGTTTGAGTGAGTGGACTACAATGCTTACCAACCTTAGTGCGCAGTGGTTTTTATAGGCCGTGATGAGAAGATTTGGCGGGAGATAGGCCAGCGCGGGAAAAAAGGGCGGGAACAAAATGGCGGGAGGAAAAGGGCGGGAGGAAAAGGGCGGGAACAAAATGGCGGGAAAAAAGGGCTGGAGGAAAAGGGCGGGAGAAAAAAGGGCGGGAGGAAAAGGGTGCTGCACCGGCTGACGACGGGAGATGAGTTTGTGTAGTGTTGGTAGTACCGATGTAATTTGCAAGGTTTGTTTAATATCAATGCGAAAATAGTCAGCCATCATCACCACTAATCGAAATAGAGTAGTTGCAACTAAGAAATAAGTCTAGTACATAGATAGTCCCAACATAGATATAAATAAGTCTGGTACATAGATATAAATAAGTCTAGTACATAGATAGTCCCAACATAGATATAAATAAGTCTGGTACGTAGATATAAATAAGTCTGGTACATAGATAGATAGATAAGTCTGGTGTCAGCCACGACGTCTGCCACGACGCGGAGGTGGTGTGTTATGCGTCGTCCATCCAAACATGTGCGGTGGCCGAATGTCACGTCCAGGAACCATGGACTCGTCGTGGTCCTGTTGTGTCTCCTGTGTGGGCTGTGGTGGAGGAGTGTTGTACATACCCATCCAATAGTCCAGCTGTGTGTGAGTTTGAGGGATGCTCCCACTTTCCTGCTCACTCTCCCATGCAGATCCAGACGACTGTTGAGCGGACATAGACGGACGATATCCGTAGGCTCCTGGATGCAATAAAACTGTAAGAAACAAGTACGTAGCATTAAGCGTGGTGAATAAAAATTTACAAGGTACTTACCCTCTGGCTGGGTAGGTGGTCGAAGCTGGTAGCCCGTCGTGGGACTGAACTGCTGATGCCAAGACGAGCCTCCAGCCTGGTCAGGAGAGGGTGCCCTGGGCGACGGTGCGACGTCATACGAGGTCGCGGGCTGTGTCGATCCTGGGGCGTGACCTGCGGTTGTGGCTGCTCCTGTTGCGGGGGATAACGCGGTGGGCGTTGTGGTGCTTGGCGGTGATCGACGTCCGACGTACGTGTGCACGTGATAGCCTGGTAGATACGTCGCAACCTCTCCTCTAAGCGCTGCACCCAGGACTGATGATGCGGGCGGTCCAATAGAGGGCCGGACGATAGGGAACGGCTGTAAGCGGACACATCCGTCTGTAGCTGGTATGTCAATTCAGCCTGTAATTTGCATGGTTATTTGTAAGAATGAACTACTCTCTTACCGCGTACTGTCTGGAGCCTGCAGTAGACCGGCTCGGATACATATCCCACGTAGTGGGAGTCTGTGTAAGCTCGGGGTGCTCGTGATACGTAATGCGTAACCGGGTCGAGCTCATGTAAATTTGCAAATTGGAATTGAATAGTTCAATATCAAACCTGAGATTCTCCTGCCAGACTCGTGTCGTCGCAGTCTCCCACTCTGCAACGTAGGCGCCAACCCTCCGCATCCACGATAGCGCGCTTCTATTAGTTCCCTTTCTTGTGAGGCTACAGTTGTACTCAGTGTTAGACAATTTAGTAATTCATACATGTATTGAGTTTTCGATAAATAAATATTGCGTAGTTAAACACGCCTGTGGATGATGGGTGGGACGTGTTCCTCTGTCGACAGAGAAAGTGCCAGCTGTCGTAGACCAAATTGCCTCATAACCCGCTGCTGGGCCATCTCCTCCACGCAGATATCAAAGATAATCTTTGATTTTGTCATCCAGTATGCGCGATCTCTCGTGCAGAGGTCAGAGATACCACCCGGGTATTTAGCCTCCTTTTGTTCATTCGTGTACGGCTCCCATATTACCGCATCCTCTCTCAGAAAGTCGAACTGCTCGGTGAATGCCGAGTAGCAGTTCTTCACGTTAGAATGAGCAAAGCGTCTCTGCACGAAACAAAAGTTAGCCCAAGTCGAATAAAAATGTAACCGTTGTGATAAATATGTAGATTACACATACCTGACGACGTGTCCAGAGAAAACCAAAAGTAGGCATGTCTATGTTATCAGCATCAAAAAACGCACCCACTGGGTAAGCCTCGCCAGCACGCACGTCTGGTCGTCCAACTGGAAACCTCTCCCATGACCAAAGCTGCAACAACAAAGGACATCCAATTATGGATGCTGAACTCGACACTAGCTGGCACCCATTGCACATAGCTCGGTAAGTAGCCGCTAATACAGCAGATCCCCAACTCCTCTGTGTGATATGGGCCTGCTCTGTAGCACTCGCAATCTCGAAAGCAATAGGGATGTACCTCGCGCTAATAGTGGTGACATGGGTCTCGGTAAACATCACCTTTCCGAGTAGCCACAAGATATATGCTTCCAGGCTTCTAGTGATTTGTGTAGCATTCAGCGGCATGTCAGGAAATCCATGAAACTTCTGTATCTGTACATTAAAAAAGAAATTGTATTAGACGATAAGCTGGAAACAATTCTGTAAATAAAACATGTGCGAAAATAGAACAAACCCGAAAATCCATCAACCATTAAAGCTTTGGTCCGTGATGCTCTGACATAAACATTCCAGCATGGGGGTTTACACACTGAAAACGAAGTGACATCTCGTGCTCCCAATTTTCTGGGGCCTGCAACGGCCCTATGGGCTGACCCGCCAACGGCAGTCCGAGCAAGAAAGATACATCCTGGAGAGTAGGAGCCATCTCACCCCATCGAAAGTGAAACGTGTGGGTCTCGGGCCTCCATCTGTCCACTAAGCATGTGAGAAGACAGTGGTCTAGCAGCATGCGTGGAGAGTCACGAGTGGCCTCAACTAGACGCGCGAAAGGTAAAAGCCCAGTCCACTTCAACCTGCATGTTCAGAAAACAAATATAAACATAAAGCGGACAAGTAAATTAATACAGATAATATATGACACGGACAAGTACATTAAACACGTACCTCTCCTGCCAAGCAGGGTGTATCATCCAATTTTCCCTCGGTCCACGAGTCACTAGAGGCTCGAGGCTACGCTCCTGTAATATCTTGGCGCGATGGTTATGATCCACATCCGGACTGATCAAGTATACTTGTTCCATTTCTGCAATACAAATTATGAACTTAGCGCAGATAAAAGAAAAGTCTAAATTTAAAACACTGATCCAGACTTATTATAGATAAAAGCATAGTCCAGATTTAAAACATGATCCACACTTATTACAGATAAAAGCATAGTCTAAAGTTAAAACACTGATCCACACTTATTACAGATAAAAACATAGTCTAGATTTAAAACACTGATCCACACTTATTACAGATAAAAGCATAGTCTAGATTTAAAACACTGATCCACACTTATTACAGATAAAAGCATAGTCTAGATTTAAAATATGTCCTAGTTTCTTCCTCTTCCTCTTGGTCCTCGGCTGCCTCGTCCACGTGGAGCAACTGCTCTAGATGCCGTAGCAGCATCCGTAGGTGGGAATTTTGTACAACCAGTGTCTCTGTGACCAAAATCATTGCACAGAAAACATTGCATTGTTGGGCCTCCGGCTTCAGATTCATCCATACCATTTCGGATACGCTTGCACGGTCGTCTACCTCTACCAGGACGTAGTAGCCTTGGGTCGGGGATGTACTGCCTTTCATTAGGGTCAACCGTGTTGAAATTACCCACAGCTCGAAATCCTACCATTTCACCAGTCCAGGTATTAAGAACAGACTCGTTCAAAAAATATGGTGAAACGAACGAGATGGCTGAAAGTCCGAGTTGCCCACAAGCAGCCAATACATGGGAGCAGGGCAGATGAAACAATTTTGGTTTATTGCATGTGCACTCACATGTTGGTCGGGCTTCATTTCCAATTCTCACCTCATGCGTTCTGAGCTGATTTCCGCAACCAAACTTGTCATAAGGTAAGCTTACCTCGAACCTCCTTTCTAGATTTCCTATGGCCTGCACAGTGTGATTCGGAGCTTTTGCCATCTTCCTATCCATGTACTCCATAATCTTCTCACAGTAAGGTGTGTTTGGGTTGTTTACGATATGCAAGTGAGCTTTCTGGCGTCTTTCTCTGAAATACTTGACTGTGCCCTCAAAAATACCCTCCACAATGGCTGTAAGTGGCAAGGCCCTATTTCCTCTGAGAACAAAGTTGTAAGTTTCAGCCAGGTTGGTAGTCATAACACCGTACCTGGCTCCATAAGTGTCGTGCAGCAAAGACCACCTCTCAAGAGGCTCGTGCTCTATCCACTGCTGAAAGTTTTTAATCAACCTCCCAGTCTTTCTCCTAACACCAGGCGGATCAAATCCTGGCAAGTCACAAAGCCCAACAGGTACATCCTCAGCGGGTGGAGGTCCGGTTGCTAGCTGTTGCGCCACAAGTTGCACATGTGCTGCTACTGCAACATTTCGTGCAGCTCTCCTCTGCCTAACATGCCAGTTAGTAAACTCATCAAGCTTACCACGTATGAAAGTGTATTTCCAGAATTGGTTCTGCTTGCATAGTTTTTTGAATAGATTCATCAAAGCCTTATCTCGGAACTGTGAGAAAAAATTGGCCCCCAAATGGCGCATGCACCAACGACTCTGCAGGTCTAGCCATGGCGTTTCTTCCGCAGCCACAGGGTTTGTGAGTGCCTTCACGGCGTTCAGTATAACAGCATGGCGGTCATGAAGGATGCACACGTTCGGCTTATCTTTCACAACTGCTATTTTAATCTGCCTGAAGAACCAAGTCCAACTTTCAGTGTTCTCGCTCTCCACAAAAGCAAATGCAAGTGGCACGATCTGATTGTTGCCGTCCTGACCAATGGCGGTCAAGATCTGTCCCCTATACTTGCCAGTAAGAAAAGTACCATCAACACAGATCACTGGTCGACAGTGAGTGAAATCTTCTATGCATACATCGAAAGAGAAGAACACACGATGCAACACCTTTACGTTTGGAAACTCTGCTATCCAAAAGTGATTGATGTCAACATATGTGCCTGGATTACGGGCCTGCAATGTGTGGAGGAGCCGAACAACTGAGTCATATGAGTCTAGAAACGATCCGAATCTGTTCTCAAGTGACATCTGCTTAGCCCTCCAAGATTTGCCATAAGATATTTTGTACTTGAACCTGGTGAACACCTTATGCTGAATAGCCTTCGCTTCCATAGCTTTGCCCTGTACTATTTCTGAGTACAGCAACCGAGCTATAAGCGTCGACGAAATGTTACGATGATCTTGAGGAATACAGTCAATTCTACATATGTGTTGTACTACGTCGCTCACTTTCCAGTTTATGGCGAACTGAGGACGATAACCGTGCACCCTTCCAGGACAGCCTGCAACCTCACATTCCATTGTCAGATATTTTTTACTTGACACCTTGGTTCTGAATGTCTTGCATGTCGACATTGCCCACTTAATGATTGCGTCTTGCAAATGTTGCTTGTCGGGATATAGAGCACCCACAGCAACCTGGTTCTGATGGTATTCCCAGGCAGAATCATGACCATCGTTCACTGTCATTGACGAAGTGAAGTCATGACTCCATGACGCAGGATTGGGCACGACATGTTCGTCATCCGACCGTCAGAATCATCACCATAAGCACTATCACCATCTTCATCTTCCTCTTCCATCATTTGTTGGAATTCCTCATCGGCATCTGCCTCAACACCCTCATCATCTGCTACTTCTGCCTCACTGTTTTGGCCAGATTCATAACCACCACCTCCAACATCTTCCTGATTATAATCATGACCAGATAAATGCATCTCCTGACTACTCTGTCTAGGATCGTGACCTCCCTCGCCTTCAGGCGGAATCACCTCCTTCGCGACAGGTATCAGTAACACGATAGGGGTACATCCCCTGCTTTCGCAGCCTTGCAACCATCGCACCATCTGAGAGGTCCGATCTATCGGCCTCAAATAAAAAAACACCGGTGACCTTGACTTCGTCCACAGTGCATGCACACCGACGGTGTCTGTTTTAGAATTAAGCCCTAAACATGCTGCCAACCAATCTTTCATCTGACTTATTGACCATGTTTGTGGGTCGCTCAGTTCCAACTCTGACCATCGAAACTGACCCAAATCAGCTCCCAACTCATTTACTACAACTGTGCCAGGACCGTAGTAAAACAAACATTTCACTAAATTACTCATCTCGACAACCTAAAAATGTGACACCAAATTACTGTTATAACCGGAACAACTATATACTTAATTATTACTACCGGAACAACTATATGCTTAACAATAATGCATACGTAATTACTGTAAACCCTAATTAGCCAAGAAAAATCATACCCTTGAAGCGTGCCTTGATTCAATGGAGTAGCACCACCACCACCACCACGGCCAGAGCAGCAGAACCACCACCACCACGTCTTCCACGAGCTACACCAACCTCCTCCACATCTCCACCATTGCTCCAAAAAAGGACCAACAAATCACACCCACAACCTAACCCATATGTAGATCGGAGTTTCCCTAACTCTCTAACAGCTGTAGGCTTAAGATTTGCTAGCTGGATGGAGAAATCACTGGGGAGGGAAGAAATCGCCATGGATGTGTTTTGTTTCGGTGAGAGAAGAAAGAAAGAAAGAGAGAGCCAGGAGGAAGAAGAAGCCCGACGCCGTGCATATCCAGCGACTAATCGGCCTCGGCTAGGCCGATATGCCTGTCGGCTTCGACGTGGCCGACTGCAGGCCACTCGTGACCCGACTGGGCTGTCGGCCGCAGGTCTGGCCCGCCACGCCACCTTATCGGCTCAGCCAAGGCCGATAGGCTCTAATCGGCCCAGCCCAGGCCGACAGGGCCCTTTCGGCTAAGCCCAGGCCAAGGCCGTATTATTTATGAAATTACGTGGATTTGTGTAATATTTTTCGAATTTGATTAAAAAAATGTATTATTTAAAAAAAATTAGCCGATGCCTTGTCTCTAAAAAGTTTGGTGTGAAGCCAATGATGCCGGTGTGATGTCATCATCAAAAAGAGTCGGTATGAGGCTGACGAATGCGGCGTGATGCCACTGGCACACGGAAGGTTGGTGTGATACGGACATTAGGGCTTCTCTAGCCCGGGAGTTATCCGGGTCTGCTAGATGCGTGATACCGACATATAGTGGCGGAGGAGGTCGATACCGTTTAAGGCCTTTTATGATCTGCCACATAACGGCCCGGACGGGATGAAAATATCCGTGGCTCACTATACCCACCTTTTGCGCCACCATATCAAGGGTACCGGTGGAAGGAGGAGCGCCGCCCGTGCCTAGTCCTGCAAAAACTCCGGCGCTGCTCAATTAGCAAGTGGTGCGGCGGCGTGACGGCAGCAGAAAGCTTGGTGATAATTCTAGTGTACTCTTTTGCTTAGTCCAGGGTTAGGTGTCAAATTTAGATCTATGAACTATGTTTCGTTCGGTCTGATGGACGATGTTTTGTTGATGAACTATGTTTGTGATGAACTGCCTCTATGAGGTTATAGCGCAAAGTCATTTTTTTAATTATTCAGTATGAATTTGTAGTATATGTTCCATCTGATGCTTTTGCAAACGGTAAACTCAGTTTCAGGTATACCTCAAGCTGATTTCCTGGTTTCGTTTTATACGGTATCTGCTAGAGATTCTCTTAGTCGTATGACACCATCTTATATGGACTCAGTATAAGGCTGACAAGGTGTGATGTTGTTGCTAAACGTGTGGGGTTGTCAGGTCACCACAAGATGAATTGTATGATCCACGTGATCTGGATTAGTACATCTAAGAATATTTCAAGATTAGGGAAATTGGTAGTAGTAGTCGTCTTGTCATAATTAAGTTATGTGGATGGTGTATGATGGTATATTGGTATGCAAGATTAGCTAACTGTGCATGTACATAGCGGTAAGAGTTGTTATTCCAGTATAATGCTAGCTCTAACAGACTCTTAATCCACTTGCTTTAGTTTTGTTTGGTTTGTGGTGATGCTATCATCTCCGTGAGTTCATCCAAAACGGGACATCTTAGAACTGTCGGAACTGATTGAACTAGGTATTGGAGGCATCCAAAAAGAAGAGTAATGACCAAATGTGCAAGTCTGCTGAAGCACATCGACTACTTGCATTCAGTAGTTTGTACCAGAAAGTCTGATATAAAAATTAGATAAATGCTATTGATGTCGTAATTAATAGTACTCAATCTGTTCACTTTTATAAGGCACACAAGTATCCTTTCCATTTAGCCACATGCATACTAAAATGAGTTAACACTAGTACAGAAACGTACATTAGAGCCGGCCCCAGAGAGTCATCTCAGCCGGTTAAACTGTCCGTCTCTGCGCGGGGTCTCTAATGTACGCTTCATTAGAGCCGTTGGCTCAGGCCGGCTGTAATGACCTCAGTATCTCCGACGGTCAGGAAAACCAACCGTCTCTGATATAGAGACGGTCAATAAATGCCCCCGTCTGTAAACATGACTAGTCATAAACGTACGTGAATACTGGCCATCGCACAAAACCGTGGGGTCCGACATATCACTCCGGGCGTAATATTCGTCGCCTCCGGAAATATATCCCGGGGGTCCAACTTTTGTGAAGCAAAACAGAATAATTACAGCAACCCAGCTAGTTTTTATACCCAGCTAGTTATACAAAGCAGAACCTATCATTATTCAAATCAGTTATACAACAACGTACATGTAGAAAATGTTCAGGAAACCATATAGATAGATTTTTGAAAACTGCAATGTTTGTGCAAACAAACTACCTAAAATTGATCAACAATCTCGATGGAATAATATCCTATATGATCTGCATCTCAATCATGACCTCCAAGCTAAGGTGATTGATGTTCCTCATAATGATCAAAACAGGTTGATTGATCTTAAAATGCTTGTCTTCAATGAAATTCTTCCACCCAAGTTTGTCGAACTCAGTACGGCCATCATTTTTCTTGTTGTAGGTAAGGGTTGTGAAGGCCCCAACTGCTCCAAGTCGTAGTCCAGCTTTGCCATGACTAGGTAGGCCAGCGTCTTCCACTATCAGCTTAGGTAGTTTCTGCGCATAAAGGACATCATATATTATATAAACTTAGGAAAGAGGCATATATACAAAGAGGCAGTTCTTCTTGAATTTTTAAATTGAACTAAGAGGCACATATATATATACCATATCATGTTTCTTCAAATTTGTGGTCGTCAAACGAGTCACATAAGGAACACCAACATCGGCTTTTACGGGTAGAAGATGAACCAGGCGGTCGTTCTCATGTGTCTTCAGATGAACTCTTGGGGAAACTTTGTAACTGGCCCCTTCGTCACTCCCAACAGAACTGTCAAAATAATAGCCAGAACTGTCATAATCCTCCTCACTGTCCTCTTCATTGTTGCCATGTTCCGTAAAGGCAACAGAGATCCTGGGTTTTGGTCCTGTCGTAGTAAAAACAAGAAGCACTGATCCCCTGTGAAGACTGGTGTGCTTGATGAACATTTCCCATCCCAAGCCGTGCAAGCGGGTCGTCCTCCGTCCTTTGGTCACATAAATGTTGAATGTTTTCTCGAAAGCAGAAAACAACACGGTGTCACCTACTATCCGGTTGAACGTTTCCCGAGCGTTTCACGGTACTACCTGTGCAACAGAAACATAATAAGCAGTATTACAGTCTATATGTGCAACAGAAACTCGTTATAAAATTAGAAGTTGTAGTCCTAAAGCTACTTATGAATGTCTTGTTGTGATGACTCTCTTGCAGATGAACACTAAAATTGGATCCACTGAGGAACCTAAAGCACTCGTTCTTGCACAATGGGCATGTCATTTCCTGTTAATTAATCAAGTTAACACGTGCATCACGTCTCCTATATCATATCAATTCAAGCTAGAGTTTTAAAACAAATATAGGGAGTTTAAGTGGTACAAATGGGCATCACAAACTAAAACTACAGATCCGCGCAAGGTGGTGCATCAACATGCACCATAAATTCCTAAAAATGCGCAACACAATTTCTATAAGGAAATGAGAACTATAGATAAGGGTTAGAACATGCAACAAACCAACGAGAGGCCAAGGTGTGATGTGGGGGCGGCCGGTGCGGAGGGCGGCCGAAAGAGGCACGTACGACGGTGGGGAGGCGCAGGACAGGGGCGGACCGGCGCGGCGACAGGGAACGGCGGTGGGGAGGCGCAGCGACAGGGAACGGCGGCAGGGAGGCGGGTAGGGCGGGCGGCGGCGGGGAGGCGGGTAGGGGGCGGCGGCGGGGAGGCGGCCAGTGAGCGAGGCGGGCGAGGGTTTGGTGGGGGAGGGGCGAGGGGAGGTGGGCGAGATTTCGATTTGTGGCGGGGCGGCAAAAGGGGAAAATTTCCCCTAGCCCTTATCGATTTGGGGCCGAAATTTCATTTTGCCGCCAGTTAATCACATTCCGCACCGTCCGGATATGCTCGTTCCGTCCGAGATTTACCATAATCCAAATAATTACAAAATACTCAAACAAAAGGGAATATAAATGATTTATGCGTGTCAATTAGTGTTACATTGAGTTGTAGAAAGACATATATGTCGGGGGAATACTTTCTGGATTAATCCGCAGCCCAATGCGACTTACTTTACTCGCACGGCAAAAGCCCACTTGGGAGCGCCCACTATTGAACCGCCATAAGGGGAAAGATCTAGAAGACATATCCCGGAGGACGTGAAGACCAAGTAGTCTCCGAGTAGGCCTCTGTGGACGTATTCCTTATGGGGGAAGTTTCCTTTTGTAACCTAGCGAGCCTCTGTGTATATAAAGAGGACTCGCAGGACTTAGAGCGGGTCAAGCTATCAAGCCCTAAACCCTAGCTCATACGGCGAGTACCAGATCGGATCGCCTCCATTGTAACACCTCGATTATCATATCAATACCAATCTAGGGTAGGCAGGAAGTAGGTCTTTTACCTCACATTGAGGGGGCCGAACCTGGGTAAATCTGTGTTGATCTTTGTTCCTGCGATCCCAAGCTCGGAGATGCTTGACTCGCGTAATCCCACACCTACGAAGTCATCTATGACACCTGACGTGACAAACCCACGACAGTTGGCGCCCACCGTGGGGCCTGCGGTCAAAAGCGTCACGTTCCGCGCAGGATCGAAATCAGGCTTCAAGGACATCGCCATCGGCCAAGTTGAAGACATCAATGGGGTCCCCTTCATCGACGACTCAGAGTGGGGACCCGAGGCAGATCGCATCGAGTTTGGATACATTGTTCCCATCGGATCAGTAAAAGTTTTCGTCGGATCCGTCAGTCGCAGATCTATAGATGCGACTCAAGGAAGCGAATCGGTGAGGAACTGCGGCCGGTCAGGGTCCGCGTGTTGGAGGAGCTACAACAAGCTACGCAAGACTACCCATCCCCGTCCCGTCAAGACCTGTTTGGGGATCTCTACCAAATCAGGAAGGAGACCTCAAGATTGAAGAGATTGAAGCTATCAGGACGGAACTCTGTGAAGAGGCACAAAGACTCGCGGCTGAGCGCGAAAAACTCCAAGAAGAAGGTCGACGACTCCGTCGCTGCAGCCAAAGCACCAGGCGGTCCGAACCAAGACGACATCTGAGCGCAAGAAACTCCAAGAAGAAGATGGCGACTCCGTCGTTGGCAGCAAAAACATCAGATCAAGATGGACAGAGGAGAGATGAAATCACAGTTCCACGGCGACCCAGAGAGCAACGTGCACGCCGCGATAGGGATATTGTCAAAGATAGCACCGGTTGGAGACACACGAGCTGATAAGGAAGCTCGCTATGCGATCGACCTACTGCAAACCGCTGCTTTACAACAAGCAAATATGTATGGAGTCACGCCCAATGAGCCGCAAAACGAGGTATCATGGGGAGGAGAAAGTGCAGCGTCGAAGAAGTGGTCAACCAGCTAGCAGGTTTGCAGGTATCATTGGAAAAAGAAAAGAAGATAGAAGGCGAGTCACGGACGTCCGGAGCGACTCAGCCATCCCAGATTGAAACTGATTCAGATGAAGATTCAGCGCCAGTAAACTCCTATTCATTATTGAAAGGACCAGCATGTTTTGGAGAGGAAATACGGCTCACTCGTTTCCCCCCGAACTTCGACGAGTCGCAGCGAGTCACCACCTATCGCAGTGACCAAGACCCTGCCTTATGGATAGAAGATTACGAGGCAAGCATGACAGGGGCTGATGTGACTCAGAAATACGTGCGAAATACTTCCACTTGGCAATACAGGGAGAAGCTAGGGATTGGCTGTTAAGGCTGCCATCAAAATCAATAAGCACATGGGAAGACTTGAAGGACAAGTTCATCACAGATTCCAAACAGAAGACATGAAAAACCTTAGACAATGCATTCAAAAAGAGGACGAATCAAGCGGCGACTGGATCAAGAGAATCGCGGAGATCCTTGGCTCCGCCAAAAACTTAACAGTACAAGCTGCAATACAAGCTATGAGAAAGAACTGTAGATTTGAGCCGCTGGTGCACAAATTAAGTCGCGCTGAGCACAAGATTGATAGTTTCGACCAGCTTTTGGCAACAGCTGACAAGTACGCAAAGACAGATAAAGGGACAGGCGGCTTATCACAGAACCCAACAGGGAAATTGCAAGTCGCGAAACTGAACATCGCGCACACCAGATAGGAGCAAGGGAGTGATAAGGCCTTACTCCCTAATAACTGCAAGGGGATCTTCGACGTGCCTTGCGACTTACATCGCAGGAGAGATGGCAGGCCAGCGGGTCACACAAAGGCGCAATGTCATTATTACCGGAGGTGGAAAGAAGGCGACACGCCAGATACGGCTCGCAGCGATCGATGCAGCACAAGAATAAATCTAGCTCTCGTCAAGGGCCTGACGTTTTACCTAGAAGAAACATAGGACAGTTTCATACAGTGGAAGTACAAACAACGGATGGAAGCCGGAAGAGCGGTCAGATTTCAACGCCAGAAAGGTATCGTCGCTGGACAGAGCAATCGGTTATTTGGAGTCGCGGCGATCACCCCCCAGAAGTAAGAGATCCAGGACAGCCAGCTCTTGTGGTCACGCCTGAAGTCGCGGGATACAAGTTAAGTAAGGTCCTAATGGACGGAGGAGGAAGAGTAAACATCCTATATCAAGACACGCTCCGAAGAATGAATATACCCGAGACGAGGCTGCGACCATCCAGGAAAGAAATTCAAGGCATAATCCCAGGAGCTGTTACGCGACCAATCGGAAAGATAACACTTGAAGTTAGCTTTGGAACAGAGCGGAACTTCCGCACAGAGCTCCTAGACTTTGAGGTTGTAGCAGTCAAAAGCTCATATCATGCGATCTTTGGAAGAGAAGCCTATGTCAAATTTACCGCTCGCCCCTGCTACGTCTACCTACAGTTAAAGATACCAGGACCAAACGGTGTTATTACAATATATGGAGACAGGCAGAGAGCGTTAGAATGCGAGAACGCAGGCTCAGTACTCGCAGAAGAAGCTTGCATCGCCAACTCCTCACATGGATATCAGTCGCAGATCGGTAATCGCAGCTCAAAACGAGTCGCGTTGGAGGTACCGCGGAAGCGGCCAACAGGATGCAGCCACCGGATGGTAAATACCCACCGAGAAGTCGCGCATCAGCAAGATAATGCCCCAGAGGTCGCTTTGATACAAAAAGAAGACAAGAAATGGCGCATGTGCATAGACCAGCCTCGATCAACAACCCCAGCCAAAGGGTCAGTTATCGTGAGTCCTTACAAAGCAAACTCAACTCAACATAAGTCGCAGCTCAGTGCGGCTAATCGCCTAACAAATTGCTCTCTGCTTCAACATGAGACATACATCGGAGCTATCATGCTCGACCCGAGTCGCTTTTAGCGACTCAAAATTGAACCAATCAGGTGTTCAACCCACTTCGCAACTAAGTGCGATGAGTATCAAGTATGCATGGCCTGCGGGGAATAGAAAACCCGCATTAAAGGGCCTGCATCATCCTGTAACACCCTGTAAAACATCGAGTGATTATGAAATAAAGCCGGCACCCTTGACATTCAAGGGTTTGTCGTTTCGCCTCAACTATCATTGAGTCGCTGAGTCTTTTGAATTTCATATATCACTGACCCTTGAGGGCTCCTTACGAGCATCGCGAGTACCAATCGCACCTCAAATTTTGCCAAACTAGTGGCAATCCTTAAGCTAGAAGCGTCTTGCATTATGCGGCCAAAGTACTGGGGTGTGGCGTCAATCGAGCTTGATTGCCTATCATGGCCGCTCTCGACCCTGAACACACATGTTCCTAGGAAATACTGAGCCGCGCGAGCGTCTACTTAATGGAATTATCAAGAAAAGAACCTGCTTATAGGTCACAAAATACTGTTTATAATACATGAATATCTTACAGACTAACGGGCATGTCCCACATTATTTATTTTTTCTTCCGAGCTACAGGAGTGGGAATTGGCGCGGCTTGTCTCGCAGTTGCAGTCGCAGGTGTCCTAATAATCAGGGCGCCGCCAGACGAGGCAGAAGGGCCACCAGATACTGTTGCTGGAGTAGCAGCCCGAGATGACTCAGCTCCTGAGGACTTTTCCTTTGACACCTTGCTCCCATCAAGATTGAATTTATCGAGATAAGTGCCCAAGTCTAAGTTATCAACAAATTTTGTGGCATATCCGCGCATCCCTTTCCAGATATCGAAGTACTCGCTTATTGGCAGTTCAGTATCATCCGCGCTCATCGCCAGGCCGTGGCGAGCAACCTTGCCAACATCTATCTCTGGATAATATGCTCGAGCAATGTCAAGACATGCGCGGCTCCGGCGCGAGCAGAGGATCGTTTCCAATCAGAGACATAATGCGGAGCCTTGAGCAGTTTATTTATCCAATACTCGCAAGATGTTGGGCCATCAGTCGCAGGAGAGATTACCGTCATAACTTCCTTGGTAACCTTTAAGAAGCGCTGGCTGAAGTCAGACAGATATACCAGTTGATCCTTCAAGTTGGAGCGGGACACTGGGGCCTCAGGCCTATGTCAAGAAAGAAAAGGCAAGAAACAAGTCAGAGACTAACGTTGGTTACCCAAAATATATGATTAAAGGAATAAAAGACAACCAGCAAGCTGCAGGACGGCTGATTTGACCATGGAGCCAAAACCCTCAAAGGCTTTGAGCAGCGAGTTATATTTTTCATCTCGCGCGGCGAGTTCCTTTGCGTGGTCTCCCTTCAGGCGATCAATCAATTCAGATTTAAGAGTCAGCCCTTCTCGCAAAGATCTAATGACTCGTCTTTCTCCATGAGTCGCTGCTGCATATCGGCTTCAAGTTCTTTAAATTGCTCTTCACAGGAGTCGAGTTGACCTTTGAGAGATTTTATTTCCTGATCTTGGTCCCTAATGACCTCATTATGCTGCTCCAGGGAGACTGCATCATTTCAGGATGGTCTATGGAAATGCCTTTACCCTTTATTGAGCCAGAAGCATCAAGCAAGGACAGTTCAGCTGAAAATAAACAGAGCAAAAGCATGGTAAACTATCCAGGAATTTGGGGGCTCGAGATTTGAAGCCAGGAAAAGAATCAACACCCCGTGCGATGACACAAGGTTTTGATCCTTGGGGGCTACGGTATATGTACCTGGCGACTTGAAGAAAATTGCTCAACTAAGCCGCGCAGCAGAGCAGCATGCTTGTCTCCAGCAGCAATTATGGCATCCGCAATTGACTTGGAACTATTTCCTGGAGCTGGAATTCTATTTCAGTATACCCTACCAGCAGCAGGAGTTGCGGATGGAGCTGCGACTGGAGTCGCGGCAGGAGCCGCATCTGCAATACCTTCCTCCAGGGAGGGCCTTGGATGAGTCGCACCATTACTGTTTCCCACGTTTTCATCAGCAGCATCATCCTCGCTCATAGCTGCTGAGAAGAAGTGGGATGAGAATTAGACTTGGTATCCTCTTCAGACATGGCCCTGCAAAACATTGATGGGTTAATAAGCTGACCTAGCAGAGCCGCAACATTGAAAAGAAGGCGAACCATACCCAGAGGCGACACGGATACTCTTCATCAGGCAACCAGAGGAAGGAGAAGATAAACCTTGCAAATCTGAACCTACAGAGTATGAAAAGAAGTGGTGATCAGCAATTCCTTGCCAAAAATACGCAAGCACAAAAGGAAAAGGAGAGAGTCGCAAACAATTACCCGAGCTTATTGAGAAGCAGTCCTTTGCAACAGCCTCGGAAGAAAAAGCCTTGTTGGGATCAGCAAGTTTTAAAGATTTGGCAGTTCTTGTTTCTACCAGTAGCGCCAAGGCTTTGCGCGTTTCTCAGGCTGCGCGGGGTCTTCTGAGCTCTGCATAAAATACGCTTCGAGGACCTGCGAGGCACCTCAGGAAGTTCCAAGAAAGGTGTATTTGGAGTCGAGGACAGAAGAGCGTCGGCCATTTGTTGCTCCTCTTCAGAAGCGCTACTACTCCTATCGTGCATAACTGTATCTTCGCCAAAGGCTGCGGCTTGCTTTGACGACTCAGCCGCGGTTCTTGGTTCAAGTCGACGTCCTCTGAGGAAGAACCCAGAAATAGGGATCGATCTGAAAAGGAGCTCAGGTCAGAAATAATTAATTTTGGAGAAGGAATTTTCGAGGAAACAGGTGACAAGTAAACATTACCACAAAAGGCTTGTGCTCAGCCCAGAAGGGAGCAAGTCCGACGTTATCATACGAGTCGATATCCTCGTCCGTCACTCGGCGAATGAAATTTATCCATTCCCCTTTGTCCCAATCTTCAGGGCAAGTACGATCGACGTCGTTTGCATGACAAGTGAAATCCATAAGTCGCGAGCGGCGACTCACAGGCTGAATTCGCCACTTAGTCCAGCAAGATATGAGATCTAATCCAGTGAGACCATGGAGTGTCAGCGCCTCACCTTGTCTAGAAGGGATTCGATAAAGGGCAACGAAGAAGGATCAGGTTTAGAAGACAGAGCATCGGTAGCCTCGAAGGGAAGAGGAGACCAAAGAGGAAGAGGAATTTCACCCTCAGGAGAAGTGTTTTTACAATAGAAGAATGTCCTTTGCCAATCCTTGATTTTCTTGGCAAGGTTAGTTTTGGGAAAATACTACCCCTACGGCGTTGGAAGGAAATGGCGCCGCATTGGAGAAAAGGACCATCTGTGGTTTCCCTTTGACTATTGCAATTGAAAAGAGCAAGCCAGAAATCTATTGAAGGCGGGATACCCAGATAATCTTCGCAGAGGACGTGGAAGTTGCTCACTTGCAACATCGAATTAGGGCCAATATCATGGAAGCGGAGACCCAACCGCTGCATCAAGGAGCGGAAGAAGAGAGAGCCCGGGGGCTTGAACCCGCGCTCAACATGCTCCGCAAATATCACTACTTCTCCTGGTTGAGGGTTGGGAATTACCTCCTCACCGCCGCCCGCCATTCGCATTGATCTTTTGGCGGAAGAAGGCCCCGTGCAGATAGGGATTCCAGGAAATCTTCGTCGACCCACGAGCCTTCCCAGTTGCACTTGCGGCGAGACATTTTTCAGATTGATGGAGATCTCCACCGAAGGATTGTGAGTACGAGAAGCGAGATTGGAGGCGGCGGAAAGGAGCAGCGGATGCGTAATGCAGGACTTGATGCAGAACGCTGGGAAAAACGATGAGCCAAGATAAATAGCCCAGACGCGGAAGACGTTTAGATCTGAAAATCAACCGTCAAGGCAGGTTAAGTCGCGTTCTTGAGCCGCCAAGAAGAGTTATAAGCCGCAGATTGGAAATATGAAAATTGGAGTTCAGCTGGGATAATTCATGTGCGCGGCTCAGGGGTTTGTTAAGACAAAAGCCTTCACTCGAAATCCAAGCTAAACTTGGGGGCTAATGTCGGGGGAATACTTTCTGGATTAACCCGCCCAGTGCGACTTACTTACTCGCACGGACAAAGGCCCACTTGGGAGCAAGCCCAATATTGAACCGCCATAAGGGGAAAGATCTAGAAGACATATCCCGGAGGACGTGAAGACCAAGTAGTCTCCGAGTAGGCCTCTGTGGACGTATTCCTTATGGGGGAAGTTTCCTTTGTAACCTAGCGAGCCTCTGTGTATATAAAGAGGACTCGCAGGACTTAGACGGGTCAAGCTATCAAGCCCTAAACCCTAGCTCATACGGCGAGTACCAGATCGGATCGCCTCCATTGTAACACCTCGATTATCATATCAATACCAATCTAGGGTAGGCAGGAAGTAGGTCTTTTACCTCACATTGAGGGGGCCGAACCTGGGTAAATCTGTGTTGATCTTTGTTCCTGCGATCCCAAGCTCGGAGATGCTTGACTCGCGTAATCCCACACCTACGAAGTCATCTATGACACCTGACGTGACAAACCCACGACAATATATGAGATAATTTATTAGGTAGTAAAACACTTGTAGCTTACACGAAAAGGTCTGGTGTGTTTAGAACTATGAGATCTTTACAACTGTACTTCAGACATACGAAAGAACTTTTCACAAAATATGTGTAATTTCTACGGTCCCAGACAATGGGCTCATAGATGTACTATACTACGAATTATTCATCCATGTACATAAATTTTTACGTGTGCCCTTTGCTCATAGTTCATTTTAATATGAAATTGACTATATATGTTACATTAACTCGCGAAATACAGAAAGTAAACCCTATATATTTATAAAGAATATATTTATTTAGATTTACTCATACGTTGCATAAAAAATTATTGTATAAGTTTTGAAGAAATATTAGTTTGGTATATTAAATTTGCAAAAATTTGGATCATATCCGGACCCTCCGGATTTTATGAACCTGATTCTATCGCACAGTTTTCCCAATATGACGACAACAAGACAATACGGATGCATACATATAGCTCAGAATTTATCACGTATATAGAAAATGTATCAAAATATATGAAAACTTGATTTTTTTTTCCATTTTTTTAAACTTCCGTACCCTCCGAACTTTTCAACATGGATGACCATATCACATGCATGCCTGCATGCGCAGGCTTTGACCACTTTTCTTTCCAGTGTGAACGGCGCATTGTCCGAACATCCGGATTAATGGACATGACCTCCGGTCCCACCCGGACCCGCGGCCGGCCGACGCAGCGCCTGAGATTCCCCTCCGGACTTATTAACTCCACCGCCGGACGGTAGAAATCCATCCCCTCCGAGATTCCCCTCCATCTATAGCTAACCCTAGCCGCTGCCGCGCGCATCCACCTCTCACCGGTGAATCCAAGCCCCGCCGCCGCGCGCGTCATGCCTCGCCGCCTGCCCACGACCCTGTCGAAGATGCGCCCGCTGACAGATGTCGGGGCGATAGCAATCTTCTTCGCCATTGCGAAGGCCGTGGCGGAGGTTTTAGTGGAGCTCCTGGCGGGCCGCTCTGGCCGCAAAGGCGTGCGGCGCGCCTAGCCACGGCGGCGGCCGATGGCGGGGAGAGCGTGGCCTCGGCGGCGGCAGATGACGGCGAGGGCGTGGTGGCAGCGGCGACAGATGGCGGCGAGCGCGTGGAGAGCCAGCTTCGGCGGCGGCTGCTGGCGGTGAGTTCGTGGTGGAGTCGAGCCAGGCGTCGGCGGCGGGCAATGGCGTTGAGGGCGAGGGCCAGGCCGTCGTGGAAGCCGATGGCGGCTACGTGCCGGTGCCCAGGGCACTCGCCCGTCTGGAGGCCGTCGAGGAAGAGCACCGCGCGGCCTGGCAGCAAATCCAGGCAGAGCGCGTGGACGCCGCACTTATCGGGCAGATGAAGGCAGACGCTGGCCTTGTCGTGGAGAACCACAAAATACTCGAGGCCGTGTCAGCGGCTCGCGAGGCGGCCGCGGGCGTGGACGGTGAGGACGACGAGGACATGCCGAACGCCGATGGTGGCGAGGCGGGCGACGACAACGACGACGAGGGCATGCCGACGGCCTTCTACTACTCCAACTCCGATGAGGATATGCCCGACCATGGCGGCTGGGGCTCCTCCATCGAGGAGGACGACGAGTTCTTCTATTAGATCGACCAATCTATCGCGCGCGCGGTGGATCTAGTAGCTAGTAGTATATTAGAGCTCGAGATCTGGCTTACATATTTTGCTAGGATAGCTAGCTTTGATCGATCCGGCCGGGGCCGGGATCCATCGATCGATCATCCATTGATCGATAACATATTCGCGTGCGAGTTGTGCAGGGACGCGCGGTACATATTTTGCTAGGATAGCTATAGGCCGGCCGGGGAGATCGATCGTAGCTAGAGAAAGATCGATCGAATCGAGGATTAGGCCAGCCGGCCGCCGGTGCGGTGATGATTTGGTACAAAAATCACTGTATTTTGCTACTAATTATATTAGTAATATAAGTTATGAACTCTGATCGATATGTTTAATTCGCAGTTCTCTGTTCATAATTTTGTACATGTTTTCGCGCGTTCAATTCATGATTTTGTACACGTTTTCGCGCGCACTTTGTCTTCTCAGTTCTGTTCCTTTGATTCAGCGCGCGAGAAATCCATCTCAGACGGCGAGGTTTACTAACCGTCTCGAGTCGTAATGTATGGGAGACGGCGGAGAGTTTCAGCCGTCGCAGGTTACATTAGAGACGGCCACAAATAAGAACCGCTTGAGGAGATATGTCCCAGACGGATGTAATTTTATTTTGGTTTGACCGGCTCAAGGTCCCGTCTACAAAGTGGGGTTTTGTACTAGTGTAATCTATGTACAAAATAAGGGAGTAGTATTTTATTAAAAATTGAGAGCTTAACATCTAACAACAAAATAAAGTATATGACTGAAAAAGCAAAATATGAAAGTGCTACAAAAATATATAGCTATTTTTTTAATATTTCCTAAAGTATTTTTTTGTCCAATTGGTGGCACATGTGCAAAACAATCGCCATGTTATCCATTCGAGTCGTGAGGACCAAATCTAATGGAGAAGCACCATTAAAAATCGTGGATCTTGGATCATGTCTACTCTTCAACACTCTATCAACTATTGTACAGATATATCACCTACTCCCG
The DNA here is from genome assembly GCA_947311845.1 of Poa pratensis. NCBI lineage: Eukaryota > Viridiplantae > Streptophyta > Magnoliopsida > Poales > Poaceae > Poa > Poa pratensis. Next base: position 5,286,758 of record CAMZMU010000084.1, read on the forward strand.
TATACCAAAATCTCAGCTCTCAGATTCAGAGAAGCCCACAACTTAGAAAGCACATCATAAAAACTCCAAACTACGGGAAGACAAAAAAAATCCCAACTAGTCGAGATGCTGGGGATTTAGGTTTACACCATTCCGGCACTTCACTTGGCGTTTGTGTCCCACAACAACCAAAGTATCAACCACTCCCCCACCACCACCATATGCCAAAGGTTTTACGCGATTCGAGAGTTACACCATTTCATAACCAAATATGTTTGTGTTGCATAAGCATTTCGACAGGTCTCCTAGTTTTGTATCCTACTTGGTCGCATCTTCACTTAGCATCCATATTCCTTGTAGTGCACCCGGCCCGTGATCCGTTTCCTTGAGTGTTTTTTTTTAGAAAAGAGAATTTTATTAATCCTAGCTCTCTGCATCGATTGATGCACACAGCCGCTTATTACGGAGTTTGATCGTGTATTATTTGATTTTACATCTCAAGAATCACAAAGATTGAGACAAGCCTCAACCGACACTGACTATGACAAGCACAACTACGAAAGTCGACTAATATGTTGCCACGTGTGTCGGGAAAAAAACTCCTATGCCACCAACATGAGTCGCGTGCATCCAGCTACCATAAGGTCCCGCTGGTCCGAAGGAAGCAGGAAAGCCCATAGCTGGATCCAGTGCACCGCCGAGTGGATAACCTGTAAGACATGCAAATTTTCTTTCCTGTTAAACACAATATTATTCCAACAATTCCATATAGACCAACAAATAGCTGAAACGCCGATACGAATCCTATCTTTGGTCTTTTTGTCCATCCCGTTCAACCAATTCCCAAATATATTTTTGATATTGGTAGGAGGAGGAATATTGTAGGTACAAAACACAACACGCCACACAAGTTTAGCAAACGGACATGAGATAAATAAATGTTCTACTGTTTCGGGAGACCCACAGAAGGAGCACCGCGAACAGCCATGCCAATTCTTCCTAGCTAGATTATTTGTAAGCAAGACTTTTCGATGAAGGAACCACATAAATATTTTTATTTTTAGAGGCATTTTAATTTTCCAAAGATACTTTTGCAAAAATCTGGTATGACCATTCATAAGATCCTCATACATCGATTTAACTGTAAAAAGACCATTATGTGTCAATTTCCAGTGCAAACAATCCGGATCATCAGACAATGTAACATGCATAAGCCTAAGGCAAAGATGAGACCACATCTCCCACTTATTCCCAACAATCGCCCTCCTGAACCCAATGTTAACAGGAGGTGCATTATGCATCACATCATGCACCGAAACATTTTGTTGTTGCACAATATTGTATAAGATAGGGTATTGGTCCTTTAAAGGAGAACTACCTAACCACGTATCCTCCCAAAACCTTACACTTTGCCCATTGCCCACTTTGAAAGAGACTCTATCAAAAAAATCCTTTTTGACACGCATTAGTCCCTTCCAAAAAGAAGAATCTGAAGGTTGTGCCTCAACTTGCGCTAAAGTCTTAGTATGAAGATACTTATTGTGTAACAACTCCTGCCACACCCCTGCTTCATTAGATAGTTTAAACAACCATTTGCTGAGTAAACATTTATTCTTTAGCTCAAGCACCTCAACCCCCAACCCTCCCTGATCTTTTGGTCGGCAAATGATATTCCATTTGGTCAATCTATATTTTCTTTTATTCTCATCACTCTACCAAAAGAAGCGAGACCTATAGAAATCCAATCTTTTCCTTACCCCTTTTGGTAATTCGAAAAAGAACAACATGAACATTGGTAGACTAGTTAATACCGAATTAACCAGTACCAACCTGTCCCCGTAGGACAGCATCTTGCCCTTCCAACATCCCAATTTGCCTCCAAAGCGGCACTCAACAGGATGCCACTCAGCATTCCGAAGCTTCCTATAATGAATCGGGACACCAAGATATTTGAATGGTAGAGAACCAGACTCACATCCAAAGATGTGTCTATATTGTTCTTCTACATCTTTAGCCTTTCCAAAACAAAAGATTTCACTCTTATGAAAATTTATTTTGAGGCTGGACAATTGCTCGAAGATACAGAGTATGAGTTTCATATTGACCGCTTTGTCTAAATCATGTTCCATGAATAATATAGTATCGTCGGCGTACTGCAAGATAGAAAGCCCACCATCCACTAAGTGAGGTATAAGGCCGTCTATTTGTCCATCCTCCTTCGCCCTTGCGATCAAAATGGCCAGCATATCCGCCACTACATTAAACAACATTGGAGATAAAGGATCCCCCTGACGGAGCCCTTTTTTAGTTTGAAAATAATGACCAAAGTCATCGTTAACCCGAATGCCCACACTCCCTCCTTGCACAAATTGCGTAATCCAATTGCACCACTCCTGTGCAAATCCTTTCATATACAACGCTTGTTGGAGGAATGGCCACTTAACCTTATCATATGCCTTTTCAAAATCGATTTTGAAAATAACACTGATACGTCCCAAACGTATCTATAATTTTTGATTGTTTCATACCATTTTTATGCTTTTAGCACTTGTTATTATATTAAGTTTATGATTTATTTGGACTAACCTATTAATAGTTGCAAAAGTGCACAATGTTCTTGTTTTACACTTTCGTGTGTAGGAATTATCAAGAATACAAGAGAAAACCTTGTTGGAGTCGAATTGGGACTTTTCTGAAATCTGTCTGAAAACTATTTTCGAAGATGGACCCATTTGGCCCCGAAGATGACGTCAAATGGAAAAAATCTAGTCACGAACGTTGCAGGGAATTTTCTGCTAATAAATATGGACCTAAACTCCGGCCCAATCGGAGTCCGGACGCTCCAGATATCGCCGTCCCACTGTAACCCTAGATGGGATGACAGAAATCTGAGAGTCAGGAAACCCTAGGTCGTGGAGAACACCCCATACCCACGAATTTCAGCCGCCAAAGCCACGTTTTTGCCTCCACCATGGACCTCATCTCCATGGGGGAGGGCTCCCAAGAAGCCATGGAAGAAGGGGGCTAAGGGGCGGCGCTCCCCCTTGATGCCGTCGGCGCGGGAGGAGCTTCCCGCGCCACCGCCGCCCTGCGCCTCTCGCTGCCCTCTCCGCCGTCTTCACCGCCATCTCCACCGCCAATTCCTCCTTGTATACAGTGGTTCATCCTCCCACAAACCTCTGTACCGTCCTATGTAAACATGGTGTTTGATGCTATAAAATATTATCCTATGATCTATGTCATGTTTGTGTAGTTTATTTGTCTTTTGATTACTTTGTTGAATGTATGAGGTTCATTAGAGTTGTATGTTGATATGGTACTGTCCTTTGGTGTCCATTATATTTGTGCGCGCATGGATCAACATCTGAGGGTTAGTAGTATGTGCAAAGGAAGGGGGTAGTCCTGCCGGAGTGACAGAAACCTGAGGACTCGAATCGGTGAGTTGCACGTATGGGAGTAAGAGGACCATGAACTTAAGGCTATGGTTGGGGAAACCTTAATGCATTGTTTATTTGCGGATGCCTACTAACAATCCAATCATATATTACTTGTAATCCCAAGTAGTGGAGTGCATGTATATTTAGCCTCTCCCACATAGAAAACTGCATCAAAGACAATGAACTAAGTATCTTCACTAATTAATCTTGGACAAAGCCATCACAATTACCACCACTTTTCCACACTCATGGTACTGTTAGTTTATGGTTACTTAGTGTAATTTATTGCTGCAGAACTAACTTTTACTTTCTTGCATTTATTATCTCGCAAAGCTATCTCTAATACCCGTATTGTTACTCTAGTATTATTTCCAACATGAAGTAAACGTTTAGTGTGCGTAGAGTTGTATCAGTGGTTGATAGAACTTGAGAGAATACTTATCCTTCCTTTAGCTCCTCGTTGGGTTCGACACTCTTACTTATCGAAAATGCTACACGCGATCCCCTATACTTGTGGGTTATCAAAACCTTTTCTGGCGCCGTTGCTGGGGAGCCATAGCGTAGGTTAATTTTCTTGTGTGGACTTGTTTGCTTTATCTCTAAGTACTTTTTATTTTCAGTTCTAAGTTGTTCTTTATCTTACTATGGATAGGGAATGCGAATTACAAAAAAAATTAGTTGTAGTTTTTATCTAAAAACGTTTTCAAAAAGAAAAGTGATTGGAAAGATGAGTAATGGTTAAATGGGGGTCGACCTTGAACACTTGTGTTCATGCCTATGAAACCAAAACAAATCTTTCCATGGAAGCTTTTCGTCAAAAACATGTAAATATTGTGTATATACCTCTGTACGTAAAAATAAAATGCTAATTATAGTCTCAAGTTAATTGAAAGTTGATAGTTTTGCTTTCCTGTCCAGAAACAATTTTCTGTGCTCCACTGTCTAAAATGTTTAAAATCACCAGAATGTGATCTTGATCTGAATTTTTTTAGTGCAAAGCAAAGCTTATTACCTTTCTTTCATTAGTTATAACTTTTCTGATTTGAATTATGTAGCTGTGTCGAAAAATTCGATCTTCACCGACTGTTCAGTTTAAACAGATTTTTGTGCTTCTCTGTAAATGAAATCGTGATAAATCTCAGAATAGTATTTTGACCTGAAAATTTTTGTGCATCAACCTGAGATCATAGTCTGTCTTTCATTAGTTATAAGTTTTTCTATTTGAGCTACTTAACTATCTCCTTAAGTGTCATCTTTACAGACTGTTCAGATTTGGCAGATTGTTATGCTTATTTAGTATAATGCTTATACTCAATGTTTATAATCTTTACTTGATCAATAAAAGTTATAAATTGGTTAGTATACAGTAGTTAATGTTAAATTAAATTTTCCAATGCTTGAACATGAGTGGATTTTATTTAATGAGTACTAACCCTACTAATGAGTTTTGTGAAGTTTTATGTGGATGTAGCTTATAAGATCTAATCAATATGGTGATATGAGATGAACAAAAGACGCAAGAGCTCAAGCTTGGGGATGTGTAGGTGCATCCCAAGAACATATTCAAAAAGATACAATCATCTAAGCTTGGGGATGTCCGAATCATCCTCCTATTCATCAACTAACATGAGGTTGTCTCGTTCATACTCTATATTACCCGTCCACATGATATGCATTGTCTTAACTTGTATTATAATTGCTTTTATATGTCTTGGTTTTACCTTCTTTAGTTTTATTACGCTCTTTATTTGGTTTCTATTGCTTCTTTACTTTCACTTATAAATGTAAAACAACAAAAATATTTTCTTTTGTTTTGCTTCTTTATTTGGTTCTTTATTTTGATTTTATTTGGTTTTTATTTTTGATTTTTATTTAGAGTTTTCCTTGCTGTAGCTAGCATGTTTAGGTCTTGCTTAGCCTCTGGTCTCTTAGTTTATCAAAAATAAAGTACCAAGTTTTACACATTTAGCTTAGTTGATACATATGTAAAAAGTGATTTTCTGTTTTCAGCATCTACTGCTCATTGCGCGATTTTTCATATTTTACTGGAAACTCTAAAAATAACTGATGTTGTATACCGAATCCTCTGCATGCACAAAAATTGGCTAAAATTTCGACATGTTTAAGAGCACCTAAAAATTACGTTTGCCAGCTGCTGTTTTTCTGACAGATTCTGACTTTTATTGCAAGAGTGGTCTTTGCGTTTTCATTTGATCCTTAATGGTTCTTACCTTTCATTTAGAAGTTGGCCATTTAAGCAACCTTTCTGTAACTTAGAAACAAAATTTGATTTGGTTTAATAGCAGCACCTTGGAAATATTATGTATTGCACTAAGTGCCTAGCTAAAAGGCGTTAAAGAAAAGCGCTTATGAGAGGCAACCCATTATTTTTATTTCTGCAATTTTTATTTTATTGAGTCAAGTAGGGTGTTTACTTCTGTAGCAACTCCTTTTTTATCTTTACTTTTTCGCATTGTTATGCCAAGAGTAGTCTCTAATGATAAGATGATTCTAAATTTTGATTGCTGCGCAGGAACAGATTTCTGCTGTTCACCGTATTAATTCTCTAAAATCACCAAAAAATGAATTAAATATGAACATTTGTGTGCGTAATCCTTATATATTTATGCATCTTTTGTTAGTTCAAAGTTTTTCGATCTGATCAACATAAGTGTCTCGAAAAAATCGTCTTTGCGGACTGTTCTGTTTTAGACAGATTATGTCTTTTATTTTGCATTCTCTCTTTTCTAGTGTTGAGTGGAATTATTTTTTGGGTGGAAGAGCTTCACATAACATCAGTGGCAGTAGCTAATGTTTAAAGTAACGGTCATATTGCGTCCTTACAGAACATGTGAGTTTTTGATTGTGCACTAACCCTCTAATGAGATTTACTTTGAGTTTGGTGTGACGAAAGTTTTCAAGAGTCAAGAGAGGAGTGATATAATAGGATGGAGAAGAGTGAAGAGCTCAAGCTTGGGGAGGCTCCCATGGATCTCCCCAACATATTTCAAGAAGACCCAAGGCATCCCCTTCTTCATCGTCAAAATTATCAGGTCATCTCTAGTGAAACTATATTTTAATTCTTTCACATCATATGTGTTGTTCTTGGAGCGTTGTATCTTATTATTTATTTATCTTAGCATCAAACACCGGTTACATTAATAAGTTGATCGTCACATATTTTATTTATCCTCTGTTCTCAACGTTTACTTGGTTAATGGATTATTTGTTGAAACTTAAAAATGATGTGTGAATGATATTGTTTAGTAGTTTATGTTTTCTTATGGTTAGCCTCAACTAGCTAATAGTGCATATTATGTTATTTTGATATTAACATGCATTTTCTTTTCATAAGATGGTATGGTATTGTGGTATCCTCCTCTGAATGATTTACTTGAATCGACTTGGCACATGCTCACACATGTTCATGACTGAAAATAAAAGTCAATTAAGACTTGATGATCTATTTTGCCTCAGAGTTTTAGTATCATTTTTATGCCTCCGTTAATTTTATTCTGTCACAAGTATGATTATGACAGTTATTGCTCTCTTGGTTGTCGCTTCCCAACCTATTGCTAGCCTTCACTTGTACTGAGCGGGAATGCTGCTCGTGCATCCAAAATCTTTAAAACCAAGTTATCCCAAAGAGTCCACCATAAATTCCTATGCATGGTATTTCAAACCATTCCAAGTAACACTAGTAGGAAAAGGCCTACCGCTGGCGGACGGAAATGGCCTACCGCTGGCCGGCGGGCGCCCGCCAGCGATCATTATGCCAGTGGTAATAATAAACGCTGGCGGGCGGCCGTCCGCCAGCGGTAAGGCTGGTTACCTCTGGCGGGCATCTCTAGCGCCCGCCAGCGGTATATGACACAGCGCTGGCGGGCAAGCGTCCGCCAGCTGTAATCCACCACGCCTGCCAGGGTACAATTTCTGGGAATTATTTTTTTCTGAAAAATTGTATTCCAGCAATATAACCAGTATAAATACAGTAAATTCAAGTACAGGCGCCAAATAAACAACAGAAATATAGACGACCACATACAAATGATCAAAGTGTCATACACAGATACATTAGTTCATCACATGCACATACATTACAAATCTAAAACAACATGAACTTAAGCTAAACTTCGATAAGCTAAACAACATGCGTTAGTTCATCACTTAAGCTAACATGAAATTAACCTAAAACTACTCAAGGAGGTGCGAAATCGAAGTCGGATGAGCTCGAGCTATCCCAGAAGCTCGAATCGAAGCTCGAATCCGAATCGTCGCCGGTCTTCTGGCACGGCGGCGCGCACTGGAGGGTCCAGCGACGTCGGAGCTCGCCTGCCTCTTCTTGTTCCTCGAGGCGTAGAAGTCCAGCTCCGCCTGCACTAGATCGGGGCGGTTGCTGCGCAGCGCGTCCATCCGCCACTCGTCGATCTCGGCAGCACGGCGAGCTATCCCCTGGCGGCGGTTACGCCGCGTCTCGTCTATGTCGACGATCTCCATCGGCGGCGCGAGGAACTCAGCCTCCTCCCGGGACGGTACGTCAGGGAAGTTGAGCTCAGCACGCGGCCGTCCAAACCTCCAGGCTGCCGCGTCGAATGCGCGCGCGGCGAGCTCCGCCGTGTCGAAGGTCCCCATATACCAACGCTGGCCGTCCACGGTGATCTCCGCGGACCACCGGCCAGATGGACGGTGACGGACGCCAATGAACCTGCTCATGGAGCGGCGGCGCGGCGGCATGCTGTACACAAGGCAAATAAAAAATGTTACACAACGAATTTGAGTATAAAAATTGTAATAAGATATAAAAACACAAACAAAAAGATTAATGCCTGATCGTCATTCTAAAAATGAAATAGAGTCAACATAACAACATTTCGGCCAAAGTCATACCAAAATTCACGAGAAATTTTGGCATGACTTTGGCTAAAAATATGACATATGAGTACCCGAATTTGCCGGAATGGAAGTTAATCAACATTCCGGCAATCTCAAGGGCCTCTCAGGTTACCTGCAGACATTCACATCCATATTCACAAGACTAAACATAACTTTTGGGGCGGCGGGGTACCCGAATTAGTTTACTAATCTAAACCCTATTTTTAAACTAAACTAAACTAAGCATATAAATAGGCATATTGGCGAACACTTTGCGGTTGTGCTAGGTAGAAGGAGAGGAGGGAGGCCGAACCTTGGGCGCAACCGAGCCGTGGGCGTCGGAGCCGTGCGAGGGGTCGACGCTCGGGCGCGAGAGAGGAGGGACACGGCGTGGGCTCGCTCGAGCTCGACTGCGGTGGGGGCGCGCTCCGGCTGTGGCGTGCAGTGGAGGAGGAGCGGCTCGGGGGCGTGGTGTGCGGTGGAGGAGGAGCGGCTCGGGGGCGGTGGCGTGCAGTGGGGGGCGGCGGCGGCGGGCGGTCGCGGTAGAGGGAGAAGGGGGGCGGCGGCGGCGGTCGAGGTAGAGGGAGAAGGGGCGGTGGGGGCGGCGGTGGGGCGCCGGCGGCGGCGGCGTGTGGGTGGGGAGTGGATAGGGTTTGGGCGGCCGCGCGCGGGTGGGAGTGGATAGGGTTGGGAGGCCGCGCGGGTGGTGAGGGGATAAGGTGGGTGGGCCGCACATGGGCCCGTGCGAGGGTTACCGCTGGCGGACAGCGTGTGCCGTCCGCCAGCGGTAAGGTCTAGGGTTATTTTTAATTTTTTTTCTTTTAATCTTTCCTTATATAAGGCCAGGGGAGACCTGAGCCTGCCCCTACTCTCTCCCCTACTCCGCGCCGCCGACGCCCTCCTCCGCGCCCGTGGCCTCCGCCGGCGCCGCGCTATATCCTCCACACCGCCGTGGACCTCCCCTCCGTCCCCATGCCAAGGTGCTGCCCTCTCCCTCCCCTACCTCCCCTACGTAGGTTGCATGCACCTTAGTTGTTTGATCAAATTCCCCACTCATTTTTCCAGATCTCGGCGGGCATCTATGATGACCACCCATTTGTTGGACAATAGGGGCAGTGTCCGGGACTGGGCTCCGCCAGGCTGGCACTGGGAGGTGGTATCTTCCGGGACGCGTAGTTTGGTGAGGAATCCGGGTGATGTCATCGACCCGGATCTTCTTTGGTTGAGGTCGCGTGGGCCAGGCTCGGTGCAGAGGGAGCCGGCCCCCGAGGAGGAGGTGCGTCGCCGTATTAGAGAGGAGGACGAGCACGTCCGTCGCTACGTGTTTATGTTGGATACGCCAGCGGTGTATGACAATAGATGGCAGATACTTCATAGGGATCCTCCTCATGTGAGTATTGACCCAGTGATGGTTCCTTCTCTTTGGGAGCAAGCCGCCGGCCGCTCAGCACCCCGCGGCTTAGGACCCGACAAAAGTTAGTGAGATATTATTCGTGATGTATTATGGTTAAATAAAAATGGACCCGACCTATGTAACTCGATTAAATAAAGATGTATGCGTGATACTTTTGCATATTTGATCAATGATGTTTTTGTAAAGTGAGGAAAATAAAGTTCCCTGCTTTGAATTATTCTGCAATCCCCTTTTATGTGTACTTATTAGTTGCTATGTAAAATGATAAACTTGATTTTTGACAAAAGTTTCAGAAACATTCTTCACAAAAAGCACTATCATATAAACATCTATAAAATTTGGAACCAAATGACCAAGTTATGTCAATTTCCAACGCATAGTTTGTGGTAAAGTGCTCATATTCGACACATAGGTGTGTCTTGGTATAGGAAGCAATGGTTTCAAAGTAAATTTACAGATTATTCTTATAAATAACATTTTCCTAGTTGTATGAATTTACATGCCAAGTTACGTACCCTGGCGGACGGTGTGGGTGCCAGCCAGCTGGGGTTGTTCTATTCCGTTGGATCGCTGGCGAGCGGACGACAGCGATCGGACGACTGCTTGGGCGATCCGTGGGTAGAGCGATTCAGGCTATCTTATTGGCTGGACGCTTGTGATGTGGTTCCATCTAAATGCCTAAATGGTGTTTTTTGCAAAAATAATATGTATGAATCGATCAGAAGAATATATGATAGGAATCCAAATATTTCGGTCATTACTTTTAGGTAACCGAATGGACCGTACATGAGAGAAGACACAACGGGAGCGCACACATCACTATATAGCGCTAGTCTACTCATCAACGACATTAAGACGATCGCCATGGGTATTATAGCCACATAGACTATCCCACTTCCGCGCAATCTCGAAGCCGAGGCGAGCGTCACGAGCGGCATACTCGACTTGATTGTAGCTCAATGGAACGTTGCCCCATCCGCGAATCCGGAGGTCTTCTTCTTCGTCGTCGTCGTCCTTCCCCTTCTTCTTGTCCTTCTTGTTGTTCTTCTTCTTTCTTCTCTAGGTTTGTCCCAATGATAGCATTGGAGAGAGCAACGAGACTCGGAGTAGGATTGCCGGTTGGGTTCCGCCTATCCCTCGGGAGGTCGACCGCGGACGGAATTTCAATTCCATAGTAGCGCAGCATCCGCAAGTCATTGTGGATAGCCACACCGTAGAACTTGATGGTCTTGTCACCTAAGAAATCCACGAGAAGCTACGGCACCCGATCAGCCTTGCAGATCTGGAAGACAAGAGTCTCGGTCACCACCGAGAGTTGAAGGACGGCGGCGCGCTGCCTTTTCTCAGGTGGAAGATCCATCTGTCGACCCGGGAGAGGGTCGGTGAACTCGCAGTCGAGTCCAACGCACTTGATCGGTGCGGCGTCGAGGAAGAACTTCTTCACGTCGTGGATCCACCTCTCCACGCGATATGCACGGAGGGTGACCCATACCTTGAAGTACATATCTTCTTTGATGAAGTAGTACAACCGAGACGGAAGAACGCGCGTGAGTGGCTCCATTGGAATAGAAGAGAGGGCTCGAGAGAGAGAGAGTTTTTGCAAGGAGATTAGAGAGAGATTTGTGTGTGCTTAAAGCCATGGATTAGTGGCCTTTTATATAGGGCGGAGAGGGAGGCCGGCGGCCGGGCAGCAATCAAAACGGCGACAGGCTGATCATCTTCCAATGCAGAATTAAAATGGCGGGCTGATCATCTTCCAAAGCACAATCAAAACGGTGGCTGGCTGATCAACTTCCAAAGCGACAGTTACCCCTGGCGGACGGCGTGGAGCGCCCGCCAGCGGTAATGTGCTAGTTTTGTGGGCTCAGCCGAGGCAACTACCACTGGCGGGCACTCTGTAGCGTCCGCCAGTGGTATGTTTAGTACCGCTGGCGGGAACGGATTTTGTCCGCCAGCGGTATTTTGCCCCACCTCGTCGCAAATTCCTGCTACTACCGCTGGCGGGCAGAGTGGGCGTCCGCCAGCGGTACGTGCAAAACCAGTGGCGGGCTCCGAAACTAGCCCGCCAGCGGTAGTAACGCTGGCGGACGGAAATAACGTGTCATGTAGTCGACGTTCACACGACACCACTAGGAGAATAACACCACAACTTAAATATCAAACCATTAAATATTACTCAACAAAATTCACTACTAGCGACAAGACTTTCCCATGTCCTCAAGAACTAAATAAACTACTCGCAAGACATCATACGGATCATGATCAGAGGTGATTTAATGATGAATAACAATCTGAACATATACTTCAATTCACCGATAAAACTCGATAGCATCAACCACAAGGAGTAATTAACACCGGGAGAGTTCCCCCTATGAACTAGACAAAGTATAGCCCTAGATGTTACAGCGGGATGAGATGGGGCAGCGGTGATGATGGTGATGGCAGTGGAGATGATGATGATGATGATCCCGATGAAGTCCAGCGTGATGACGATGAGGATGGCGATGATCCCCCCCCCCCCCCCTCCGGGAGGGAATTTCCCCGGCAGATTTCTCCCTTGTCGGAGAGCTTTTTCTCTCTCTGTTGTTTTCCGTCCCGTGGAGGCGGCGGAATATTTCTTCTGGCTCTCCCCTCGGATTTTAGGGTTGAGGGGATGAAGTACGCGAAGGGGGAGCGCCTGAGGTGGGCTAGGGGCACCACACCATGCCTGGGCGTGGCCAAGGTGGGGCCCGCGCCCAGGGGTGGTGTGGGCCCCTCCTGGCCCATCTCAGCCTCCAGAAATATAGTGTCTTGACGGTGCTTTTTCCAGCTGAAATCTGACTCCGGCAGTTAATTGTCCAATAATCATCAAACATGCAAAATAAGACAAAATAACATAAGCAACACATCCTAATATGAAATATATCAATGAATAACAGTAAATTATGATATAAAATAGTGATGCAAAATGGACGTATCAACCCCCCCCCAAACTTAGACCTCGCTTGTCCCCAAGCGAAAGCTGAACTCAGTAAACTAGGCCACAAGTTTATGGAGTGAAGCGTCGATAATAAAGAATACGGACAAAAAGCATCAGTATTTACTTAACAACTCAAATCATTTTAAACAGCAACTACTCTTCATATAACTTAACTTGAACATGAGTAATGAAACAACCACAATAAAAGTTCACGAAGGAAATTATAAATTAGTAATGGCATACTTCATTCTTAATCATAGAACAATAGGCAATTCAAACTTATCATTCGAAAGGAGTCTTTATATTAGAGCTTATATTGCGGAACTTACATACTCAATTATCACACCCTCCTTACAGTCATTGATAACTTGCAAAGTTATATTCTTAGAGGCAAAGGTCTTTGTGCTAAGACAAGGAAGAATAAAAACATGATCGAAAATATCAATGATATATAAGGTTGAATCACAACAACTCAAATGCTTGCTCAAGGAGGAAGGAAATAGGTGTACTGACTCAACATGAAAGTAAAAGAAAGGCCCTTCGCAGAGGGAAGCAGGGATTAAATCATGTGCTAGAGCTTTTTAGTTTTTGAAATCATATAGAGAGTAAAAATTAAGTTTTGAGCGGTGTTTGTTAATTGTCAACGAATGGTAGCAGATGAAAACAGTATCCTCCCTATCAAACAGACTTTTAAGAGCGGCTCCCATGAAGGACGTTATTTCTACCAGCAAGACAGATCATCCCTCTTTCTCTTTTATTTACACATGCAGATATTTCACTGTTTGTCATTGCTTACTGATAAATCAGGGCAAAAATGTGAAGAGAATTAAGCGGTTAAAGTTGTAATTAATTGGGACTGGGCATCCCGTTGCCAGCTCATTTTGCAAAATTATTGGATAAGCCGATGTATATGCCACTAGTCCAGGTGTAAAGTCTGTTTGACTAGTCGAATAAAGAATAACCCACTACTTCCTCATGAGCTAGTAAACATTGACACAAAAAGGAATAATAATAGTTTCGAATAATTTAAAGGTAGCACATGAAAAATTTACTTGGAGTGGCGAGGAAATACCACATATAGATAGTTATGGTGGACACAAATGGCATGGGTTTTGGCTCAAGGATTTGGATGCACGAGAAGCATTCCCTCTCAGTACAGGGGTTAAGGCTAGCAAGGTCATGTGGCAAGCATAAAACTTGAGAGATACACACAAATATACTCGTAATAAAAGCAACCATGCTATCTTCCCTATAAGCACAAACGTTTTAACTCAAGAATACCAATCTCATTGGCTAACAAGAAAGAAAGATAATGGGATAATATTTTTGCATGTAATTCCCTCCTTCTACTTAAGTTTTCATGATATTGTTGCTACTGACCAATACTAAGTTTGCCACAATTAATCTAATTTTCTTGATGTACCCAAAAGTGGCGTCAATACCAATGACAAGATCAGCACATAAAGAGGATTGCGGGCTAAAATAAAATGTATCAAAAGTAAAGGCGAAACTTCTCATTAATATTCTGAACAAAGACACACTCAAACTAATGGATACATGGATAACTAAAGGAGTGACACTCCACATTGCAAACCATCTTATAAGATAACTTCTCTACTCATGATATGACCACGAAATTGTAAAAACAAAAGATAAAGATGATACCGGGCACTCCCCCAAGCTTGGAACAAGCCAAGGGAGTGCCATTACTCCTTGACGATTTAAGCTTGATCTCTTGGTGGTGAAGAGACTCCTCGTCATCAAATTTCCAAGGCAGAGGCTCCCCATCAACAAAAGAGGATTTGGTTTCCATGAACCTGAAACTAGCAGCTGAGCTTATGCGTTTGAGCCTAGCTTCATACACACAGTTTTGGTTTTGAAGGTCGTAAATTTTCCCTTGTAACTTGGATGTGGTTTCACTAAGTGTGAAGATATTATCCCACAGCTTGTTAGTCTCCTTCTTGTGTTCAGCAATAAGCTCATTAATGATCTTGTGGTTGATCTCCACTCCGCGCTCTATCATCTTCTGGTACCGGAAAACTTCATGTTCTACTTCTTCTAGCCTGGCCTTCATGTGCCCTTCCACCTTGGGCCCTTTAACATCCTCTCGAACAAGGACTCCATCCACAAGCTGCATCTCTTGAGGGTGCTGCTTCAACTCATTGATGTATGGGTCGACGACGTTCTTGAAGAAGGTATCCTTCGGAACCTCAGATGAAGACATCTTCTAATCTTGGAGCTAAACCTGGCAGAAACAGCTCGAAAACAAAATACGACGAAAGCACGATATACGGACCTCGGGAGATCGGGGTGAATATATAGCAAAAAGTTTTACAACAAAAGGAAGGTAGAGGACGAAGCGGGGTCGGAGACGGGCTCCGAGGAGCCCACATGTACCCTCGGCGCGGCCAGGGTGGGCCCCGCGCCCAGGGGTGGTGTGGTGCCCTCGGGCACTGTTTCCTACCCTTTTCCGACTCAAAATTTTCCATATTATGTAAAAACAACAAATATTTAGGTTGGAAAGTAAAACGCGAACTTTTTCTTACCAAAACTGTTACCTATTCCAAATCAGCTTCTGCAGTTGTCTGAATTTGACTTTTTATAAAATCTTCTGGAGTTACCACTTGGATAAAATCAACATCTTCATTATAAGAATCTCCAGAAATGTAATGCTTGAGTCTTTGCCCATCAACCACTTGTGGTCTGTCCCCATCTAGTGAATTGATTTTAATCGCACCTGAGTGATAGACCTCCTCAATAATATAAGGTCCTTCCCACTTTGAAAGTAATTTTCCTGCAAAAAGTCTGAGACGAGACCTAAACAATAAAACTTTTTCACCTACGTTAAATTCTCTCTTAAGAATTCTCCTATCATGCCATTGCTTAACTTTATCTTTAAAGAGCCTAGCATTTTCATAAGCTGCACTTCTCCATTCATCTAAACAATTCAAATTAAGCAATCTCTTTTTACCGGCAAGTTTAAAATCCCTATTAAGTTCTTTTACCGCTCAATAGGATTTATGTTCTAATTCTAGAGGCAAATGACAAGCTTTTCCGTAAACCATTTTGTAAGGAGACATTCCCATAGGTTTTTTATAAGCAGTTCTATAAGCCCACAAAGCATCATTAAGCTTTTTGGCCCAATTTTTCCTAGATTTATTAACGGTCTTTTGCAAAATAGATTTAATTTCTCTATTCGATAATTCCACTTAACCACTTGTTTGGGGATGATAAGGTGAATCAATTCTATGATTAACATCATACTTAGCTTGAGTTTTTCTGAAAGCACCATGGATAAAATGAGAACCACCATCAGTCATGAGATATCTAGGCACTCAAACCTAGGAAAGATAATATCTTTAAGCATTTTTAATGATGTTTCCCCATCAGCACTAGACGTTGGTATAGCTTCTACCCATTTAGTAACATAATCAACAGCAACAAGTATATGAGTATAACCATTTGAAGGAGGAAAAGGGCCCGTAAAGTCAAATCCCCTGCAGTCAAAAGGTTCAATATGTGCATATTTTCTAATCTTATGACCGGGTTTTGAAAGCGGTGAGGCTCTCGCGACCATGGGGGCGACAGGGGACGGCACGCCGCCGTCGCCCTAATCTCTCTCTCCCGGCCAGCTCTGCCTCCGCCGCGTCAAGATCCGGACTGCCCTCGTCGTCCTCTGTCCGTCATCTCGGCATCTGGCACTGCCGTCGCGAGGGCCGCATCCGCTGCTCGTCCCGCTGCCGCCTCGTCACGACCTCCGGAAGCTCTTCCTGCCGTGCGTCAGGCCTTCCCCACCTGGAGGGATGGGGCTCTCGCGGCCGGTCCGTGCACGCCGCCGCCGCCCCGATCTCCTCCGCTCGAGCTCCGCTGCAGGCACCGCGACCAGTTCCGGCGTCCCCGCCGCGGCCTCTCCCTGCTCGAGCTGCCCTGACGTCGGAGCTCCTCCTGCAGCCCCTGCTCCGGCCCATCTCCTGGCTACTCCGGCCGACGGCTGCGTCAACGGCTCTACACTGCAGGACGTGAGGAAGGTAGTCCCGGATGCGCCTTCGCACGGGCTGTCTGCTACACCCGCCGCCAAGCTCGCTGCTGATGCCATGCTCGGCCACCGGAGGTTCTGACCCCGCCATTGGTGGAAGACGGGTGCGGCTCTCTCCTCCCCCAAAGCCTGCTGCTGCGACGGCCTCGTCCCAGTTGCCAACTTCGTCGACTGCCCTGATGGCGGAAGACGGGCACTGCCTCCGTCCCTGATGGCGTGAATCACACGTTTGTTGGGAGACCCCAAGAGTAAGGTATGATGCAGTTCAGCAGCAAGTTTTCCCTCAGAAAGAAACCAAGGTTATCGAACCAGTAGGAGCAGCAACTCTTCAGAAGGTTGTTGGTGGCTCGCACGGCGCAACACGATCACCAACGTGGAATCGGCACACAACACAATCAAACTAATTTGCCCCAACGAAACAGTGAGGTTGTCAATCTCACCGGCTTGCTGAAAACAAAGGATTAAACGTATGGTGTGGAAAATGAGTATTAAATTCCAGAGAATGAAAAAGGAATAGTTTGCAGTTTGTGGTGGTTTAATCAGTGTAAAAGAATGGACCGGGGTCCACATTTCACTAGTGGTGTCTCTCCATAAAAGACAACTAACATGTTGGGCGAACAAATTACAGCTGGGCACTTGACAAATAGTGAGCGCATGACAATGCATATATATGACATGATGATTACTATGATATTTAATTGGGCATTACGACATAATACATAGACCGTCATCCAACAGCGTCTATGACTAATAATCCACCGCCGGGTTGTCATCCAACTCCCCGTTGGTATTAAGTTGCAAGCAACGGATAATTGCATTAAGTAAAGTGCGTAATGTAAACAAATACATATGACCGTGGACATAGCATTGTTAGGTTATCCCTAGTGGCAACAGCACATCCGCAACCTTAGAAGTTGCTGTCACTCTCCCAAATTACCGGAGGCATGAACCCACTATCTAGCATAAATACTCTCTCTTGGAGTTACAAGCATCTACTTGGCCAAAGCATCTACGAGTAACGGAAAGCAAGCAAGATCTTAAATAACATAGGGCATAGATTGATAATCAACTTGACATAGTATTCAATATTCATCGGATCCCAGCAAACACAACATGTAGCATTACAATAATATGATCTTGATCATGTAGGGCAGCTCACAAGATCTAAACATGATGGCACAAATTGGAGAGACAACCATCTAGCTACTGTTATGGACCCGTAGTCCAAGGATGAACTACTCACGCATCACTCCGGAGGCAGGCATGGCGATGTAGAAGCCTCCGGTGACGATTCCCCTCTCCGGCAGGGTGCCAGGAAGAGGTTCTGGACCCTCCCGAGCTAGGGTTGACGACGGCGGCGTCTCTGGAACTTTTCGTGGATATTGGCTCAGGCACTTAGGCTTTTCGCGTCGGGTGGAATAAGTAGGCGAAAGGGCAGCGGCTGACGACCCCGAGGGGCCCACACCACCCTAGGGCGCGCCAGGGGGACCCGCGCCCTAGTGGCGTGTGGGGCCCTGGTGGCTCTCCTCTGCTGCTCCTTTGGTCCTTCAGGTGTGTTCTGGTAAAATAGGGATCCCCATGAAGTTTCGTCCAATTCCGAGAATATTTCCAGACTAGCTTTTCTGGAATACAAAAACAGCAAAAACAGGAACTGGCACTTCGGCATCTTGTTAATAGGTTAGTCCCAAAAAATATAAAAGTGATATAAAGTAGATGCAAAACATGTAGCAATTGGTATAAAACAAGCATGGAACATCAAAAATTATAGATACGTTTGAGACGTATCAGCATCCCCAAGCTTAGTTCCTGCTCGTCCTTGAGTAGGTAAACGATAAAAACAAAATAATTTTTGAGGTGACATGCTACCATCATAATCTTGATCATATAATATTGCAAGGCACATGTAAATGAATGAAGTGATCCAAGTCAATGGTCTATAATTTGCTACCAAATAGATAATGAGTAAACAATGAATCACACAAGCTAAACGTTTTCATGAATAGTACTTTCGAGACAAGCATCAAACAGTTTTGCATAAGTGTTAACTCATAAAGCAATAGTCTCTAATAAAAGGTATTTAATCAACACAAAGGAAGAATTAAGTTTCAGCATTTGCTTCAACTTTCAACATATTTATCTCATGGATATCGTCAACACAAAGTAGTATAACAAGTCCAATACGTAGCATATAACGCATGTTGTAACAAAGTTGACACTACTGTTTGCTTGTGGAAGACAGAAAGAATAGGAAAACTGACTCAACATAAAAGTAAAAGAAAGGCCCTTCGCAGAGGGAAGCAGGGATTAAGTCATGTGCTAGAGCTTTTAGGTTTTTGAAATCATATAGAGAGTAAAAATTAAGCTTTGAGAGGTGTTTGTTAATTGTCAACGAATGGTAGCGGGTGAGAACAGTATTCTACCTGTCAAACGGACTTTTAAGAGCGGCTCCCATGAAGGACGTTATTTCTACCAGCAAGGCAGATCATCCCTCTTTCTCTTTGGTTTACACACATTCAGGTATTTCACTGTTTGTCATTGCTTACTGATGAATCAGGGCAAAAGTGTGAAGAGAATTAATTGGTTAAAGTTGTAATTAATTGGGACTGGGCACCCCGTTGCCAGCTCTTTTTGCAAATTGGATAAGCGGATGTATATGCCACTAGTCCAGGTGTAAAAGTCCATCGACAAATAGAATAAAGAATAACCACACTAATTCCTCATGAGCTAGTAAACATTGACACAAAAAGGGAATAATAACATTTTGAATAATTTAAAGGTAGCACATGAAAAATTTACTTGGAGTGGCAAGGAAATACCACATATAGGTAGTTATGGTGGACACAAATGGCATGGATTTTGGCTCAAGGATTTGGATGCACGAGAAGCATTCCCTCTCAGTACAGAGTTTAGGCTAGCAAGGTTATGTAAGCAAACAAGAATATCAACCCGTACACCAAGTTTTATATGACAAACATATTGCAAACGTTATAAGACTTCATACCGTCTTCCTTGTTAACCAAACCCTGTTATTAGAAAATATCTAGACCTTAGAGATACCACCGATGCAAACCAAATTTTCAACAAGCTTTACGGTAGTTCTTCACTAATAGGCTTAACTCATGTGATGCACAATTTAATCATGATCTACTTGTTAACTCAAAACAATTGACAAGCATCAAGTTATCCATTAGTGATCTACAAGATTAAGCAAGTTTTTCCTTATACCAATTACCACATGCAACATTTTCTGAACCAACCAAACACCAATCAATTTATTTATCAACTCTCCAAACAAATATAAGTGAAGCAAGAGAGTACTTTCTACAAAAGAAAGCTAATAGCTCTGACAAGAGATACATGAAAACAAGAGCTAAAAGCTGAACAGCGCTAGATATGAATACTCAACAAATATAAGTGAAGAATAGGAGTATTCTCATGAAAAAGCGGAGCGTGTCTCTCTCCCAATCAAGAATGCTAGGGTCCAGTCAAGCTTTATTGAAAATAAAAGTGCAATACTGAAAATAAAAGCACACAGACGCTCCAAGAAAAGCACATATGATGTGAAAGAATTAAAATATAGTTTCACTAGAGATGACCTGATAATTTTGACGATGAAGAAGGGGATGCCTTGGGCATCCCCAAGCTTAGACGCTTGAGTCTTCTTGAAATATGCTGGGGAGATCCATGGGAGCCTCCCCAAGCTTAAGCTCTTCACTCTTCTTGATCCTATTATATCATCCTTCTCTCTTGACCCTTGAAAACTTCCGTCACACCAAACTCAAAGTAGATCTCATTAGAGGGTTAGTGCATAATCAAAAATTCACATGTTCTATAAAGACGCAATATGATTTGTTACTTTAAACATTAGCTACAGCCACTGATGTTATGTGAAGCTCTTCCACCCAAAAAAGAATTTCACTCAACACTAGTAAAAGAGAGAATGCAAAATAAAAAGGCATAATCTGTCTAAAACAGAACAGTCCGCAAAGACGAATTTTTTCGAGGCACTTACGACGCTCAGATCGAAAACTTGAACTAATGAAAGATTCAGACATTCATAAAGATTACGCACAAAAATTTCAGATTTAATTAACAATCTGGTGATTTTAGGAATTTCGTACAGTGAACAGCAAAAATCTGTTTCTGCGCAGCAATCAAAATTAAGCATCATCTTATCATTAGAGGCTACTCTTGGCACAACAATGCGAGAAAATAAAGATACAAAGGAGTTGCTACAGAAGTAAACACTCCTTGACTCAATAAAAGAAAAATTGCAGAAAAAAAAATGGGTTGCCTCCCATAAGCGCTTTTCTTTAACGCCTTTTAGCTAGGCACAAAGCATGCATCAAGTATTACCAAGTGAAGAAGCATCAACATTGTAATTTGTTCGAACAATAGAATCATAAGGTGGCTTAATCTTCTTCCTAGGAAAGTGTTCCATACCTTTCTTGAGAGGAAATTGATATTTTATATTCCCTTCTTTCATATCAATAATAGCACCTACAGTTCTAAGAAAAGGTCTTCCCAGCACAATAGGGCATGATGGATTGCATTCAATATCCAAGACAATAAAATCAACGGGGACATAATTGTTGTTAACCATGATAAGAACATCATCAATTCTTCCCAAAGGTTTTTTAATAGTAGAATCAGCAAGGTGAACATCCAAGTAACAATTTTCCAAAGGTGCTAAATCAAGCATATCATAAATCTTTTAGGCATAACAGAAATACTAGCACCAAGGTCACACAAAGCATTGCAATCAAAGTCATTCAATTTCATTTAATGATGGGCTCCCAACCATCTTCTAACTTCCTAGGGATAGAAGCTTCATGTTTTTTTCTTCCCTAACTTGTATGAGAGCATTAGTAATATGTTTAGTAAAAGCCATGTTTATAGCACTAGCATTAGGACTTCTAGCTAGCTTTTGCAAGAACTTAATTACTTCAGAAATATTGCAACCATCAAAATCAAAGTCATTATCATCAAAAGTAATGGAGTTATTCTCTTCCTTATTGCTAGAAATTTCAGCATCTTTATCAAGGACAGTTTCAGAGTTATCAGGCAATTTAGGACATTTTGCAATAGAAGTGGAAACATTACCAACACCAATTATCTTGCCATTAATGGTAGGAGGTTTGTAACACTTGAGTTTGAAGCATTTTCAGAAGTAGTAATAGTATAAACTCTAGCAATATTATTCTTTCTAGCAATTTCATCCTCTCTTTCCCATCTAGCATGCAATTCAGCTAACATCCTCACATTGTTATCAATTTTAACTTGTATAGCATTGAGAGTTTTGCTCTCTTTAACATCATGAGGCATGTTCTTTAGTTTCAACAAGTCAACATCAAGAGCAAGACTATCAACTTTAGAGGAAGCACATCAATTTTCCCAAATTTCTCCTCAACAGTTTTATTGAAAGCAGTTTGTGTACTAATAAAATCCTTAAGCATAACTTCAAGATCAGAGGGTACACTCTTATTATTGTTGTAGGAGTTAC
This sequence comes from Poa pratensis, assembly GCA_947311845.1. NCBI lineage: Eukaryota > Viridiplantae > Streptophyta > Magnoliopsida > Poales > Poaceae > Poa > Poa pratensis. Next base: position 5,308,958 of record CAMZMU010000084.1, read on the forward strand.
TATAGGAATTTCCATAACCATTGCCACTATTAGAAGGATAGGGCCTATAATTGCTATTACCAAAATTATTCCTATAAGCATTGTTGTTGAAGTTATTATTTTTAATGAAGTTCACATCAACATGCTCTTCTTGAGCAACCAAAGAAGCTAAAGGAACATTATTTGGATCAACATGTGTTTGACCATTTGCAAGCATAGACATAATAGTATCAATTTTGGCACTCAAGGAGAGGTTTCCTCAACAGAATTTACCTTCTTACCTGTTGGAGCTCTCTCGGTGTGCCACTCAGAATAATTAATCATCATATCATCAAGAAGCTTTGTTGCAGCACCCAAAGTGATGGACATAAAGGTACCTCCAGCGGCCGAATCCAATAAATTCCTTGAAGAAAAATTTAATCCTGCATAGAAGGTTTGGATGATCATCCAAGTAGTCAGTCCATGAGTGGGACAATTTTTAACCAATGATTTCATTCTCTCCCATGCTTGAGCAACATGTTCATTATCAAATTGCTTAAAATTCATTATGCTACTTCTCAAAGAAATAATCTTAGCAGGAGGATAATATTTTCCAATAAAAGCATCTTTGCATTTAGTCCATGAATCAATACTATTTCTAGGCAAAGATAGCAACCATTCTTTAGCACGTCCTCTCAAGGAGAAAGGAAAAAGTTTCAGTTTAATAATATCACCATCTACTTCCTTGAGCTTTTGCATTTCACAAAGTTCAACAAAGTTATTAAGGTGAACAGCAGCATCATCAGTACTAACACCAGAAAATTGCTCTTTCATAACAAGATTTAAAAGTGCAGGTTTAATTTCATAAAATTCTGCTGAAGCAGCAGGTGGAGCAATAGGTGTGCATATGAAATCATTGTTGTTCGTGCTAGTGAAATCACACAACTTAGTGTTCTCAGGAGTACTCATTTTAGCAGAATAAAAACAGACAGAAAATAACTTGAAAGTAAACTAGATGCAAGTAACTAATTTTTTTGTGTTTTTGATAATTGAAAGCAAACAAGATAAAATAAAATAAACTAAGCAAGACAAAAACAAAGTAAAGAGATTGGAAGCGTGAAACTCCCCTTGCAGAAGACTGCTGTCTCCCCGGCAACGGCGCCAGAAAAATAGCTTGATGACGTGAAACACACGTTCGTTGGGAGACCCCAAGAGGAAGGTATGATGTAGTCAGCAGCAAGTTTTCCCTCAGAAAGAAACCAAGGTTATCGAACCAGTAGGAGCAGCAACTCTTCAGAAGGTTGTTGGTGGCCGCACGGCGCAACACGATCACCAACGTGGAATCTGCACACAACACAATCAAACTACTTTGCCCCAACGAAACAGTGAGGTTGTCAATCTCACGGCTTGCTGAAAACAAAGGATTAAACGTATGGTGTGGAAAATGAGTATTAAATTGCAGAGAATGAAAAAGGAACAGTTTGCAGTTTGTGGTTGTTTAATCAGTGTAAAAGAATGGACCGGGGTCCACAGTTCACTAGTGGTGTCTCTCCATAAAAGATAACTAACATGTTGGGTGAACAAATTACAGCTGGGCAATTGACAAATAGTGAGCGCATGACAATGCATATATGACATGTTGACTACTATGATATTTAATTGGGCATTACGACATAATACATAGACCGTTATCCAACAGCATCTATGACTAATAATCCACCGCCGGGTTGTCATCCGAGTCCCCCGTTGGTATTAAGTTGCAAGCAACGGATAATTGCATTAAGTAAAGTGCGTAATGTAAACAAACACATATGCCGTGGACATAGCATCGTTAGGTTATCCCTAGTGGCAACAGCACATCCACAACCTTAGAACTTTCTGTCACTGTCCCAGTTAAACGGAGCATGAACCCACTATCTAGCATAAATACTCTCTCTTGGAGTTACAAGCATCTACTTGGCCAAAGCATCTACGAGTAACGGAAAGCATGCAAGATCTTAAATAACATAGATAGATTGATAATCAACTTGACATATATTCAATATTCATCGGATCCCAGCAAACACAACATGTAGCATTACAATAATATGATCTTGATCATGTAGGGCAGCTCACAAGATCTAAACATGATGGCACAAAGTGGAGAGACAACCATCTAGCTACTGCTATGGACCCGTAGTCCAAGGATGAACTACTCACGCATCACTCCGGAGGCAGGCATGGCGATGTAGAAGCCTCCGGTGACGATTCCCCTCTCCGGCAGGGTGCCGGGAAGAGGTTCTGAACCCTCCCGAGCTAGGGTTGACGGCGGCGGCGTCTCTGGAACTTTTCGTGGATATTTGCTCAGGCACTTAGGGTTTTCGCGTCGGGGGGAATAAGTAGGCGAAAGGGCGGCGGCTGACCCCCGAGGGGCCCACACCACCCTAGGGCGCGCAGGGGGGCCCGCGCCCTAGTGGCGTGTGGGGCCCTGGTGGCTCTCTCTGCTGCTCCTTTGGTCCGTCAGGTGTGTTCTGGAAAAATAGGGACCCCGTGTAGTTTCGTCCAATTCCGAGAATATTTCCAGACTAGCTTTTCTGGAATACAAAAACAGCAGAAAACAGGAACTGGCACTTCGGCATCTTGTTAATAGGTTAGTCCCAAAAAATGTATAAAAGTGATATAAAGTAGATGCAAAACATGTAGCAATTGGTATAAAACAAGCATGGAACATCAAAAATTATAGATACGTTTGAGACGTATCAGTCCCTCGTCCCCCACCACGGACCAACCGCTCCTCCCCGACATCGGCGCAGCCTGGTCACGGTGCTACAGCATGGGCGTTCAAGATGGCGTCACGGTGCCGCCGGCTGCTTCGAAGGGGCTCCTCTCCAGTGGCATCATGCTCCAGGGCGGGAGTTTGGTGGCAGGATCGTGGGCCACCCTCGCCGGCGAGGTTGATGACAATGATGAGGAGGAGGAAGAGCTGCTGCCCCCCTGCACGTCGCCGGCTGCCACCAAGACCTTCGACGCTTCGTCTGACCCTGCCGTGTTGATAGAGGGCCTCGGGTTCTTGTCGCTACCGCTTTCTGCCTCGGGCGGCTCGATCTCTGTGGGGGTGTGCTCTGTCGAGGACCCCGATGGTGAGGAGTTTGATTCACCGTTGGCCTCTTCCAAAGGCACTGTTTCCGACTCGGAGGAGGTGTTTGCGGAGCCATGCCGTGGCCTCTCTGCTGCTGCCGCCGCTTTTGATGATGAGGAAGGATGGACCCAGGTGGGTCAGGGCGGCCGTCCCAGCCGGGCGCCATTGTCTCCGCTTCGTGAAGGTCTCGACCGTAGCCTCGCCTTCAAGCGTTGGGCTCGAGGGAGGTGTTTTCGGTGCCTCGAGCGTGTACACCAGGTCAGCTCATGTCTTGGGCCATTCAGATGCATCCGATGTCGTCGTCCTGGTCATCGGGAGCGTTTTGGCCGTGCCTCTCCTGCTGCTCGTTCTCGCTCTCCGGAGGCTCGGGCTCGTTCTCCGGTCGCTCATGCTCCTTGCCAACGGAGCCGTTCTCCATCCGCTCAGCCTCGTCGCCCCTCGTCGCCTCTGAGTTGGGCTGGGTTATGGGCCACTAGTCGTTGCGTCCTATGGTGCAGCCGTGTTGCAAGGATTCGGTCTCTACTGTGGAGTCCCAGTTTTCCCTGCTACGCATGGAGGTACTTCAGAAGTTTGAGTTGCTTCGCTCTGAGGTTCAAGTCGCTCTCGCCAAGCTTCAGGTTGCGTCGGTTGTGCCTATACCTCCTGAGATACAGACTGGTTCTGTTGATGTGGGGTTCGAGTGCTGCTTTGGAGAATTTTCTCCCCGTGCTCTACATGCGTCGTCGTCTGTCCTTACGACGGTTGTCGCCACCGAGGTTGTGGCTCCAGTTGTGGAGAACTTGCCTGAGCTGCAGGATCATTGTGAGGGATCATCCGTGGTGCTTCCAGTTGAGTCTTGCGAGTTGCCATCCTCTGTGGAGCTAGGCCTTTTGGAGCCTTTGGCGGTGGACATCGCGCCATCCCCATCTCCGTCTGAGTCCTGCGAGTTGCCCTCCTCTGTGGTTAGTGGAGGTTCGTCCATCCGGTCGCCTCTCTTTGACCATGAAGCTATTTTGGCATGTATGATAACCCCCAAGAGCAAGGGATCACTGTAGCACCTCTCAATGTGGAAGTAAGGTATCGATCAGCAGGAGCAAGAAGGAAAAGTTATCTATTCCCTACAACTAAAGTGTCACAAGTTTTAGTTGATTATGCACTAAACAAGTTTAGAGAACAAGATGGTTGGTTTGATGGATGTAAAAGTGTCCCAATCCTCTTCTTTGCAAGAGGACAAGACAAAGGTAGTAGCAAGTGAAAGCTCTCAAAGAGAGAAAGCCCAATCCTCTATGGAGCAAGAGGACAAGCTCAAGTGTGTGTTTCTTATAGGAACAATGGACATGGTTCATGGGTTCACTTAATCCTCTCTCTCTCTCATCTACGGTGATCATCATGTTATAGATAAAGTACACACAATTGTCATGTTTTAATGGTAGCTTTTTATGACGGCTATATGTCCTAAAACACATAGTTGAAAGAAATACTCATTTGTGTTGCTAGGTCACCCCTCATAAGGCTAGCGTGGTTTCTCTCACTCCCACATCATACTCTTTCTTTTTACCCCCAGATAAAGGACGTTGGGCGGTACTGTGTCACTCAATACCTATGCCGTGTCACATCGGCCATCCCGTACCCACATACATCATACTTCAAAGTATGACAAATCACAAAAGCTCCAACACAACGGTAAATGCATAACAAATCATCTCACACCACAATATTCACCACAAAGGTATTACATAGATGACCGTAATCATGTTCAGCAGCTCATACGGTACTAATTAGTGAAGCTCAAGAGAGAGGAGAGATACAAAAGTTACCACCACAAACCCTAGTCCAGGGGTGGACTACTCCCCCTTCATCATAGTGATGACGGTGAAGAAGTTATTGCTGTAGATGTTGATGATGAACACGCCGGAGGGGGGTGGAGCCCTCCGGAGGCGATTCCGGCGGCGTTTCCCCCCACCGATCTTCTCCGGCGGCAGCCTTCTGTCTCTCTGTTTCGTGGTTCTGTGTTTCTCCGCCGCCTCCTTTCGCGAAACGCCAGGGGACCTTTTTTATAGGCGTTTTTAGGTCAAGACTATGTCGGTGGAGCAAAGATCGACGGCCATGGAGCTCCGAGGGGGAAACGAGCTGGGCCCACGCGGCCATGTACTTTAGCCCGCGTGGGACCCTCCCATTTCCAGCCTGTTGGGTTTCTTGTCTTCAATTTAAGGCCATTGCGTTCGTCTCGAAAATTCTGAACCGTGCTCTTTGGCCTTGCCCTTTTTGGAGTACCGAAGCTCCCGGAAAGTCTGAAACACTAAAAAAGACGTTTTCTGGAAAAACAGGGTTAATTCCAAATAAATGGGAAAACTATGAAATATTCCCAAAATCATTATAAAACATTGATATAACCCTTATATGATGCAAATATGATTGGAATATAAGCAATTAAAGTGCAAAGTTCATGTATGCATTTTACATGCATCAACATCCCCAAGCTTAATCCATGCTCGTCCTCGAGTATGAAGATGATAAAACTAACATGGACTTTGCAATTTAATACTTAACAATGAATATCAAAGATGATTACTATTGCTACATATAGTCAAATGATTCATTCTTCAAAGGAGTAGCAATATGCAAATAGTTTATGAAGTGATATCAAGTATTCAAGACAAGGATGTTCATTGATAGTTCACAAAGTGTAACATGGTAGCAAGTAATATGGAACACATGTATGCATAATGATAAGTAGAACATCCTACAATGGTCATAGAGTGTAGATGAAAATCTGACTATATAGGTGTACACTTTGGAAAGATGTATATGTGAGTAGAGGTAAAGCATGCATAAGTTTCATCCAACTTCCAAACTCTTCTACTTAAGTTAATGATTGCAATATGGTATTCATTGGTGACAAGCTCTCATTGCCCCTATCATAGCATCTTGAATGATTAAGGTTAAAGTGAAAGCAAATATGAGTAGTGTGCTTGATAAAGAATGGGTTGAATGTCTCATGCCCCTTGAATACAAGTACTTACACCATGTGTTACTCAACTTGGGAAACAAAGCAAGTTCAATTAAATATCATTGTAAGCATAATAGTATCATCAAGAGCGTCAACTGGGGTACCTCTTGTCCCAAGATATGGAACAAGCCCATATCAAAATGACAAGACAAACAAACAAAATGAACAATCTCAACACCATTTTTATTTACCATTTGGAATATTTTTTATTGCAAGGTGTATCATAGAAGGTTCGCCATAGTATGTAAGTAAATTTCCACCATGAATGATGCATGGCTTAGATTAGCGGCCCAGGCGTCTCTCTAACCATTTACACAAACTCATTTAATCTCACTTTATTTCCACATTTATTTCAACATGATAAGCATCCATAGACAAAAGCACATGATATCAACTAAATGAGATGAAGAGCGTGTTGAAAGCTTGCCATGTGACAGCACATATGGGCTAACTTCCAACCCAAAACATTCATCAAGCCACAAACATCATAATCTTAATCACAATGGGTCAAGTTTTATTATGCAAATAAAAGAACATTGTGCATCAAGTTCGTGAGAGCTATATAACCAATTTTTTTCCATTGCAATCAATAACATAAACATTTTCATTCAGAGGTAAGATAACACAAACAACATGTTAAACATACTCGGAATAGCATAAAGCCAATAGGTAGATATGGTGGACTCACTGGAATAACTTTGGTTGAAGGTGTTGGAAACAAGTTTTTGCTTGTTGGAGTTTTTGGGCTAGCAAAAGGGAGAAAGTTGACCATCTAGATGCATGCATGAGTGTCCATAGAACTAACTAATCCATGTTAAACCAAGTGAAATAACAATCAGCACCAAAACATGAATAAGTGATAGCTCTACAAAAAGAATTTGCAAACTATTACTCATAAACAAGCTCATGAATCATGCAACTATATGTATCATTAAAAATCAACTCAAACATCCCCTTTCCCAATCTTATAAAAGCATCCAACATATTTCAACCCATATTTCCAGTAGCTCTCTCATATATAATTGATAGTGTGGTGATCTCTCAAGACTCAAACAAAAACAAAAAACGACGCTCCAAGTTTATGCGATAAAGTGTTTTGATCGAAAAACAGAAGTTGGACGTGTGCAAACCGAGAGTGTGTAGGTCCAGTGGGGTTGTCTTCACATCCCCAAGCTTATGGTCTTCACCATCCTTGGATAGCTCTTGGTGCATCTCCTCCAATCCCTGTGAAAAAACTTCAAAACACCGTTTCTCCCATTTCTTTTCTGTGGGGTGCATTAATAGTGATAAACAAATAGGTTTCTTGCTGCATATAATCCTTGAACAAAAATTCATATGAGATGTCTAGAAAGTGTATAATGTTGTATGCCTACTCATAAACTCAATTGGATCAAAAAGATTCAACTTAAAAGCTCAAAGCATGCATCAAACAAAATGGGACAGAATCTGTCCAGAAAAACAGCATCAGCAAAACGTATTTTTCTACCCTATCAAATTTTGTCGAAAAATTCCGAAACAATTCATGCGCATAGAGGATGCAAAGTTCCAACTACAGTTCAAATATGAGCTCATTCGGAGTTACAGAATAAGAATTAAAAATCATACCGTGCACTGATTCGTGCAGGAATAAAATCTCCGAACGCTATAAGCAACTTTTTCAAACCAAAAAGGGTAAAACTTGGCAGTTTATTAAAAACTCCAGAACCTAACTAGACACAAAATCTCTTGTTACAGCAAGAGGACACAAAGAAAAATCACACATAAAAATAACCGGGTTAACTCTTCTTTATACAAATGTGGGTCATCCCAAAAATAATGCCTCAAGTCGTAGAAGAACTTTCTTCTTTGCTGAGTTGTAAAGGTCGGAGGCAAATACTTGGCAACAATAAAGTTAGCATAGTCAGCATACCAAGGACTTTCGCGAGAGCTTACCTTTATCGCAGCCAATTGTTCATTTGGAAAACTATCATTAACAGGTATAGGATCATCTGAAATATTTTCTAATCTAGACAAGTTATCGGCAACAAGGATTTTCAGCACCCATATGTAAATCAAACTCTTGCAGTAAAAGTACCCATATTATAAGCCTAGGCTTAGCATCTTTCTTTTCCATAAGGTATATAATAGCAGCATGATCAGCGTGAATGGTAACTTTTGAATCAACAATATAAGGTCTAAATTTATCACAAGCAAAAACAACTGCTAAAAATTCCTTTTCAGTAGTAGCATAATTCTTTTGAGCGGCATCAAGTGTCTTACTAGCATAATGAATAACATTTAACTTCTTATCTACCCGCTGTCCAAGAACAGCTCCTACAGTAAAATCACTAGCATCACACATTATTTCAAAAGGTAAAGTCCAATCAGGCGGTTGAACAACAGGAGCTGTGATTAAAGCCTTTTTTAGAATTTCAAAAGCTTCCTTGCAATCATCATCAAAAACAAAAGCTACATCTTTTTGAAGAAGATTAGTGAGGGGTTTTGAAATTTTAGAGAAATCTTTAATAAATCTCCTATAGAAACCGGCGTGACCAAGAATACTATGGATACCTTTCACATCCCTAGGACAGGGCATTTTCTCGATTGCTTCGACTTTAGCTCTGTCCACTTCAGTACCTCTTTCAGAAATTTTGTGTCCAAGGACAATTCCTTCATTAACCATAAAATGACATTTCTCCCAATTAAGAACAAGATTAGTCTCTTCACATCTCTGCAAAACTTTATCAAGATTGTGCAAGCAATTATCAAAGGAAGTTCCATAGACGGAAAAATCATCCATGAATACTTCCACAATTTCTTCACAAAAACCATGAAAAATAGCAGACATGCATCTTTGAAAAGTAGCAGGGGCATTACACAAACCAAAAGGCATACGTCTATAAGCATAAGTTCCATAAGGACAAGTAAAAGTAGTTTTCTCTTGATCTTGCGCCTTAACAGCGATTTGTGAAAATCCAGAATAACCATCAAGAAAGCAAAAATGAGTTTTCTTAGACAACCTCTCTAACATTTGATCAATAAGAGGTAAAGGATAGTGATCTTTCTTAGTTACTTTATTAACCTTTCTAAAATCAATGCATACCCTATACCCAACTACTACTCTTTGAGGAATAAGTTCATCATTTTCATTTGGCACAACAGTAACTCCTCCTTTCTTTGGGACACAGTGCACATGACTTACCCATCTACTATCAGCAATAGGATAAATTATTCCAGCATCAAGAAGTTTCAATACCTCATTTCTTACCACTTATTTCATCTTAGGGATCAAACGACGCTGATGCTCAATAACTGGTTTTGCATCAGGTTCAATGTTGATGTCGTGTTGACATATGGTAGGAGAAATCCCCTTTAAATCATCCAAAGTGTATCCCATAGCTCCTCGATGTTTCTTTAATACTTCTAATAGCCTTGCTTCTTCATTACCTGAAAGTTTAGAACTAATAATAACAGGATATATTTTCTTTTCATCAAGGTAAACATATTTAAGATTATTAGACAAAGGTTTTAAATCGAAAACAGGATTTTCCTTAGGAGGTGCTGACGTACCCAAATCTTCCACAGACAAATTATGCTTAAGTATTGGTGGTTGACGAAGAAAGATATTGTCAATCTCATTCCTTTCTTCCATAAATACCTCACTTTCGTGTTCCTCCATGTATTGCTGCAAGGCATTGTTAGGAGCAATAGCAATAGAAGCAAGTTGTTCAACTTCAAAATTCTCATTAGGTAATTCGGTTTCATAAAGATTTTTACCAAACTTAGAAAAATTAAATTCATAAGCTTCTCCATCAAATTTAGTATAAATTTTCTCTTTCTTACAGTCTATTATTGCACCCCATGTATTTAAGAAAGGTCTACCAAAAATAATGGGACAGGTTTCACTAGCAACAGAACCAAGTAGTAGAAAATCGGCAGGGTATTTAGTCTTACCACATAAAACTTCAACGTCTCTCACAATACCAATTGGAGAGATAGTTTCTCTATTAGCAAGCTGAATAACCACATCAATCTCCTCAAGTTCGCAAGGACCAATTTCATGCATGATTTCTTTATAAAGATCAAAAGGAATAGCACTGGAACTTGCACCAATATCACATAAAACCATAATAGCAATGTTCTCCTATTTTGACCGAAAGCACGGGAACACTTGCTTTCCTAGCTCTACTGGGATGTGAAACAATATTAGAAGCATCTTCACAAAAGATAATATGTCCTCCTTCTACATTTTCAGTGACCAAATCCTTTACTATTGCTATTGCAGGTTCAACCGCTATTTGTTCAGCAGGTTCTAAAGCTTTCTTTGCGCTTTTATTAACCACACTAGCTATTATAGAATGTTCCTTAATTTTAACAGGAAATGGTGGTTTCTCAATATAAGGTTCTGGCAAGATACGATCAACAGTATGAACTTCAATGTTTTTAATATTGGCAGAATTAGTATTATCTTTATAAGGCAAGTGGTACTTATTGCAACTTTCTTTAAGAACATCAAGATAAGAGGCAAAAGCCTTGTAACAGTTTGCAAAATCTTGAGAATCAAGACCATACATATCATAAAGATTACGAAAATTATCAGTATTCATAAAAACTTTAATGCATTCATAGTCATACTTTATATCTGATTCTCTACCTTTGTCGTTCTCCCATCCTTCAGTATTTTCCTCAATCCGATCAAGAAGGTCCCATTTAACTTCTTCTTTGTTACGCGTGAATGATCCAGAACAAGAGGTATCCAATAGAGTTTTATCCTGAAGAGAAAGCCTTGCATAGAAGTTATGAATAACGATATTACCCGAAGCTCATGAATGGGGCATTTGAGCATTAGTGATTTCAGCCTCCCCCACGCTTGGGCAATACTCTCACCATCATGAGGCCAAAAATTATATATATGATTCCGATCTTGATGAATTTCACTAGGAGGATAAAATTTAGAGTAAAAGAGAGGCACAATCTCCTCCCAGCCAATAGAACGGCCATTCTTCAGCATCCTATACCATTTTGCAGCTTTACCTGCCAGTGATATAGAGAACAATTTTTTCTTGACTTTTCCCATTGAAATACCTGCACACTTGAACAACTCGCATAATTCATGTATAAATAATAAATGATCTCCAGGAGGGACAGTTCCATCTCCTACATAGCGGTTATTCGTAACACGTTCAACAATTTTCATAGGTATTTTAAATGGAATTACTTGATCAGGTGGTTCCTCGTCTACTACCGTAGCAGTGGTAGTAGCATTCCCGAACAGGGATTCAAATGGAGATCTCTCCATGATAAAATAAAGTAGCAAGCAGAAATAAAAAACAGCACTTACAGTAAAAGTTTCCCTTACCAATTCCACTTACCAATAGCGCTTCACTCCCCGGCAACGGTGCCAGAAAATAGTCTTGATGACCCATAAGTATAGGGTTTTTTGATATAGCAGATAAATAAAATACGAGTAAATAAAAGGCGGTAATAATAATTGCAGCTAGTGGCCCAATCCTTTTTAGAGCAAAGGACAAGCCGGTTGGTTTACTTATGATGGCAAAGTGTTCTTGAGGACACACGGGAATTTAGTCAAGTGCTTTCACCTCATATAGTTGATTAATCTTTATTGTTTTGATAAGTGTTGTGTGGGTGAACCTATGCTAATGCACCGCCCTTACTTGGACTAATACATACTTGTGATTATACCTCTTGTAAGCATCCGCAGTTACAAGAAAGTAATTAAGATAAATCTAACCACAGCCTTAAACTCTGAGATCCTACACTCCCTCGTGCACCGGTATACTAACGGGGTTTAGGTTTCTGTCACTCCGGCAACCCCACAATTAGCAACCGAATACACAATGCATTCCCCTAGCCCCATAAAGGTGAAGTGTCATGTAGTCGACGTTCACACGACACCACTAGGAGAATAACAACACAACTTAAATATCAAACCATTAAATATTACTCAACATAATTCACTACTAGCGACAAGACTTTCCCATGTCCTCAAGAACTAAATAAACTACTCACAAGACATCATACGGATCATGATCAGAGGTGATTTAATGATGAATAACAATCTGAACATATACTTCAATTCACCGATAAAACTCGATAGCATCAACCACAAGGAGTAATTAACACCGGGAGAGTTCCCCCTATGAACTAGACAAAGTATAGCCCTAGATGTTACAGCGGGATGAGATGGGGCAGCGGTGATGATGGTGATGGCAGTGGAGATGATGATGATGATGATCCCGATGAAGTCCAGCGTGATGACGATGAGGATGGCGATGATCTCCCCCCCCCCCCTCGGAGGGAATTTCCCCGGCAGATTTCTCCCTGCCGGAGAGCTTTTTCTCTCTCTGTTGTTTTCCGTCCCGTGGAGGCGGCGGAATATTTCTTCTGGCTCTCCCCTCGGATTTTAGGGTTGAGGGGATGAAGTGCGTGAAGGGGGAGCGCCTGAGGTGGGCCAGGGGCACCACACCATGCCTGGGCGCGGCTAAGGTGGGGCCCGCTCCCAGGGGTGGTGTGGGCCCCTCCTGGCCCATCTCAGCCTCCCCTTTTGGCTGCCTCCATCTTCTGATAAAATAGGAACTTCTGTATATTGGACGAGATTTTTAGAGCTCCAGAAATATACTATTTTGATGGTGCTTTTTCCAGCTGAAATCTGACTCCGGCAGTTAATTGTCCAATAATCATCAAACATTCAAAATAAGACAAAATAACATAAGTAACACATCCTAATATGAAATATATCAATGAATAACAGTAAATTATGATATAAAATAGTGATGCAAAATGGACGTACCAGTCATCATCCTTTCTTTGAGCACTTCCTCGAGAGCATAACTGTCATTCTTAGTGTAATGTGCTTGTCCCAGAATGCGGTTATCTGCGGTATAACTATGATGCTTTTACCTTTGATATCTTTACATCTAGTCTTCACTTGAAATTCAGAGCTGCCTTGGCATTTATGTTTTGCTCCACAATTAAGGGCAAGCGAAATACCACTCTATCATGCTTTATTATGATCATTACAATCTTGTTGATGTTTATAAATTTCATGATATGAGCTCTTAGTTCGTTGATACTTTTCATTAGGTAACATGATTGCTAAATTTTATTATCCATACATCATGCAATTGTTAGAACCTGATCATAGCATTTACAATCAAAAATTATTTTGTTATCATTAACCTACTCGAGAACGAGCAGGAATTAAGCTTGGGGATGTTGATACGTCTAAAACGTGTCTATAATTTTTGATTGTTTCATGTCATTTTTATGCTTTTAGCACTTGTTATTATATTAAGTTTATGATTTATTTGGACTAAACTATTAATAGTTGCAAAAGTGCACAATGTTCTTGTTTTAAACTTTGGTGTGTAGGAATTATCAAGAATACAAGAGAAAACCTTGTTGGAGTCGAATTGGGACTTTCCTGAAATCTATCTGAAAACTATTTTCGAAGATGGACCCGTTTCGGCCCGAAGATGATGTCAAATGGAAAAAGTCTAGTCACGAATGTTGCAGGGAATTTTCTGCTAATAAATCTGGACCTAAACTCCGGCCCAATCGGAGTCCGGACGCTCCAGATATCGCCGTCCCACTGTAATACTAGATGGGATGACGGAAATCCGAGAGTCAGGAAACCCTAGGTCGTGGAGAACACCCCATACCCACGAATTTTCAGCAGCCAAAGCCACGTTTTTGCCTCCCCCATGGACCTCATCTCCATGGGGGAGGGCTCCCAAGAAGCCAAGAAAGAAGGGGGCTAAGGGGCGGCGCTCCCCCTTGATGCCGGCGGCGCGGGAGGAGCTTCCCGCGCCACCGCCGGCGCCACCACCGCCCTGCGCCTCTCGCTGCCCTCTCCGCCGTCTTCACCGCCATCTCCACCGCTAATTCCTCCTTGTATACAGTGGTTCATCCTCCCACAAAACTCTGTACCGTCCTATGTAAACATGGTGTTTGATGCTATAAAATATTATCCTATGATCTATGTCATGTTTGTGTAATTTATTTGTCTTTTGATTGCTTTGTTGAATGTATTAGGTTCATTAGAGTTGTATGTTGATATGGTACTGTCATTTGGTGTCCATTATATTTGTGCGTGCATGGATCAACATCTGAGGGTTAATAGTTGACGACCCACAAGTATAGGGGATCGCAACAGTCTTCGAGTGAAGTAAAACCCAAATTTATTGATTCGACACAAGGGAGACAAAGAATACTTATAAGTCTTAGCAGCGGAGTTGTCAATTCCACCACACCTGGGAAAGCACTAGTAACAAACGTGATGTGAAAGCAGCAGTAATATGAGAGCAACAGTAGCAGTAACACAGAAGCAATGGCACCATAAAATAATTGCTTGCGTGAAGTTGACGGGAAAGCAATGATGATTACAGATGGACCGGGGTTCCCAGCTATCTACACTAGTGGTAACTCTCCAAACAAATAACATGTGTTGGGTGAACAAATTACAGTTGGGCAATTGATAAAATTGTGAGGGCATGACAATGCATATTATGATAAGATAAAGTTCACTGTATTATTTAATTGGGCATTACGACAAAATACATAGACCGTTATCCAACCGCATCTATGACTAATAATCCACCTTCAGGTTGACTTCCGTGTTCCCCGTTGGTATTAAGTTGCAAGCAACGGATAATCGCATTAAGCAATGTGCGTAAAGTAAACAACACAAAAGACCGTAGACATAGCATTGTTATTTTATCCCTAGTGGCAACAGCACATCCACAACCTTAGACGTTGTTGTCACTCGCCCAGATTACTGGAGATTGAACCCACTATCTAGCGTAAATACTCCCTCTTGGAGATACAGGCAACTACTTGATCAAGGTAACCACAAGTACCGGAGAGCATGCAAGATCTTAAATAACCACTGATCATAATTCCACAATTTATCGGATCCCAACAAAAACAACACCGATTACATCATATGGATCTCAATCATGTACGACAGCTCATGAGACTATTGTATTGAACAACATGGGAGAGAGAGTACCAACTAGCTACAGCCAAGAACCCGTAGTCCATGGGGGAACTACTCACGGAGCATGATGGAGGCGGTGGCGTCGATGGAGAAGGCTTCGGGGTCAATCCTTGTCCCGGCAGGGTGCCGGAACAGGACCTTCTGACCCCCAAAACTTGGTTTCGATGGCGGCGGAGCTCTGGAACTTTTCATGGAATATGACTCTTCTTTTTAGGGTTTTCCAGTCGGGGGAATAAGTAGGCGAAAGGGCGGCGGCTGGAGGCACCAGAGGTGCCCACACAACCCCTCGGCGCGGGTCCACCCCTGGCCACGCCCTAGGGTTGTGTGGAGACCTCGTGGCGCTCCTCCGTATCCCCTTTGAACTCCATGTGTGTCTCGATAAAATAGGGACCTCCGTAAATTTTCGTCCAATTCCGAGAATATTTCCAGACTAGCTTTTCTGGAATACAAAAACAGCAGAAAACAGGAATTGGCACTGTGGCATCTTGTTAATAGGTTAGTCCCAGAAAATGTATAAAAATGACATGAAGTGTATATAAAACATATAGCAATTGATATAAAACAAGCATGGAACATCAAAAATTATAGATACGTTTGAGACGTATCAGCATCCCCAAGCTTAGTTCCTACTCATCCTCGAGTAGGCAAACGATAAAACAAAATAATTTTTGAAGTGACATGCTACCAACACAATCTTGATCTAATAGTGATGTAATGGCAAGTGAGCTGAGATCAAATCATTCAAAGCAAATGTCTATAATTGATATTAAATAAGAGATAATAAAGCAAGATAGTTAAACAACCTAAAAGTTTTCATGAATGATTGCTTTAAAGACATGAAACCGTGCAAGGTTCATTATAGATGTTTTAAGTATCCAGTGTAGGAGTTCTATCCTTCCATTCCAAGCATCAAGCAAATTTTCACAACATAGAGAACGGATCCGGTCAAGTAAAAGTAAACATGAACGTCATGAATCAACTGTTTCGAAGCCTACTCAACCGTGAGCGTAAACATTTAGTATTGGCACCAGGATGTTATGGCCAAAAGAACGTTAATGGGGGTTTGGAAAGCCAATGGAAGAAAGTCTCACAAAGCTATAAGTGATCATTAGACAAGAGGAAGTCTTATAATCGAATCTATGCAAGGAGTAGTGATTGCCATGCAACGAATGCACATAGAGCTATATGTGTATGAAAGCTCTCCAATGCAACTAGTGGGGGTGCATCCAACTCGGTTGTTCACGAAGACCTAGAGCACTTTTGAGGAAGCTCATCATTGGAATATACAACCCAAGTTCTATAACCTAAATTCCCCACATAGTTATACTAGTCAAACATGAAAACTCTCTCAAATGGAGCATAGGTGCTAAACATGAGCACAAATATGATAACTATGAAATTGCAGGTGCTAAACATGAGCACAACTTTGATAAAGGATAGTAGTGTTGCCCCCCTTTTCTTTATTCTTTTTTTTCTTTTTCTGTTTCTCTTTTCGATGGCCTCCATGGCTCTTTTCTAGCAGGGGCAACACTCTAATATGATGACATACTTTTTGGTACAAATAACTCATAATGAACAAAACATGATGTATAAAAATGTATGCCTCTGCCAGTGTAGCAGGATGTGCAATGATCTAGCGTAATATGCGTAAACCACACATCAGCTGTATAGAATCATGCAAAGCAATATATAAATGATAAATGACAACAAGTCATGTAATGTAAAATGGAAGTTGCATGGCAATATATCTCGGAACAGCTATGGAAATGTTGTGGTAGGTAGGTATGGTGGCTGTTTTGAGGAAGATGTATGGGCTTATGTGTAGGAGAACAAGAGGAAGTCCCCCACGGATTTTGGATGTACTGGCGAAGTATGCACCAACTCTCATTGTGAGAAAAGGGCAATGCACAGCACCGAAGAGGCTAGCAAATTTGGATGGTGGAAGTGCCAAAAACCGTAGCTTAACATTAGTAAAAAAGAACTCACAAGCTTATTGCAAACAACTAGCAGGTTCAACATAAAGAGCATGATTAACATTTACCCCAAGGAGGGCCGTTCACGGCGGCACAAGTACCCTGTTAGATCCCTCGACCTTCACACAACCTAGTTATTACGAATTACCTTTAGACATGGAAAGCTATCAAGTCCAACTACACCTTCAACAATTTTAGTAGAGTTTGTAGTACGGTACAAGCTTAAAGATAACAATCCACTAATGATCTTAATTAACCAGCAAGCTTTACCATCTACTACCTAATACCTCAAAACGTTTGCAAAGAATCAGGTTATCAAAGTTAAATGATCTACAAGATTATGCAAATTTTTCGTTATATCATTACCACACGCAACATTTCTGAACCAACACATCAACCAAGCAACTCTCCAAACAAATATAAGTGAAGCAAGAGAGTACTTTCTACAAAAGAACTAATAGCCCTGAACAAGAGATACATGAAAACCAAGAGCTCGAAGCTAAACAGTACGAAAATTGAATACTCAACAGATATAAGTGAAGAACAAGAGTATTCCAAGAAAAAGCGGAGCGTGTCTCTCTCCCAAACAAGATAGCTAGGATCCGACATTGATATGATCAGAAAATAAAAATAACATACTGAAAATAAAAGCACGCAGACGCTCCAAGAACAGCACATATGATGTGAAAGAATTAAAATATAGTTTCACTAGAGATGACCTGATAATTTTGACGATGACGAAGGGGATGCATTGGGCATCCCCAAGCTTAGATGCTCGAGTCTTCTTGAAATATACTGGGGAGATCCATGGGAGCCTCCCCAAGCTTAAGCTCTTCACTCTTCTTCATCCTATTATATCACTCTTCCCTCTTGACCCTTGAAAACTTCCGCAACACCAAACTCAACGTAATTCTCATTAGAGGGTTAGTACTCAAAAACTTTAATCCACTTTGGTTCTGTGGTGACACATTGCAAGAACTAAATAAAACATTAGCTACAGCCCTCCATGTCGAGAGAGCCTTGCTTAAATCCCACAAGAGACAATGCAAAAAACAGAGACAGAATCTGTCAAAACAGAACAGCCAGTAAAGATGAATTTTTTCGAGCCACTTACGGGACTCATATCGAAAAACGTTTAACTAACGAAAGATGCATACATACATCCGGATCACGCACAAAACATTTCAAATTTAATTCACATTCTGGTGATTTTATAGAATTAATACGGTGAACAACAGAAATCTGTTTCTACGCAGCAATCAAAATTTAGCATCATCTTATCATTAGAGACTACTCTTGGCACAACAATGCGAAAAAGTAAAGATACAAAGGAGTTGCTACAGAAGTAAGCAAATTCCTTGACTCAAATAAAAGAAAATAACAGAAAATAAAATGGGTTGCCTCCCATAAGCGATTTTCTTTAATGCCTTTTAGCTAGGCTTGATAGTTTTAATGATGCTCACATAAAAATAGAAAATGAAGCAAAAAAGAGCATCAAGAAGCAAATTCGAAACACATTTAAGTCAAACCCACTTCCTATGCATAGGAATCTTGTACATAAATAAATCCATAAAGAATAAAGTGACAAGCATAGGAAGATAAAACAAAAATAACTTCAGAACTTTCAACATGAGAGGTGTTTTAGTACCATGAAAATTTCTACAACAATATTTTCCTCTCTCATAATAATTTTCAGTAGCATCATGAACAAACTCAACAATATAACTATCACATAAAGCATGCTTTTCATGATCTACAAACACATAATTTTTATCAAGCTCAAAAATAGTGGGATTAAACTTTCAAACCCACTTTTAACCATTTTATAACAAGATGATTGATCATTCTCAAGAGGTATGGGACTCCATCTAGATAAATTCAAGACCTCTCCAATCCCATTTTCAATAGTAGAATACATGATATTATCAAGCAATATAGGACCATCATCTAGAGCTTTATCATAAACATTTTCTAAACAAACTTTCTCATTACCATGCATTTCGAAATTAGGCACAAATAAAGGATTATCATAAAATTTATCAAAATAGCATGGATTATCATAAATAACAGTAGCATAATTATTCTCACAAGTTTTACTCATAGAGAATATTTCAAGACAATCCACAGGAACATAACATTCATCCTCCTTTGGCAAGCATGGAGGGTGATCAAATAATGTAAGAGTTAAAGAGTTACTCTCATTAGAAGGTAGGCATGGGTAGCTAATCCATTCTTCCTCCTTTTGTTCATCACTCTCCTCCTCTTTTTCATTTAATGAGCTTTCAGCTTCAGCAGTATCTTCTTCTACAGGTTCCTGCAGATTGTGAGTACATTCTTGTGCATTAATGAGTCTCTCTTTATAATCAATGATATAACAATTATTGCTGAAATTTTCTAGGCAATAATCAAGAATAAAAGAGACCGTATCTTTAAGTTTATTACAAGCAACACAGGTTTCATAATTTTTAGCCATGAGGGAATCTATCTCAGAAGATGCCACAAATGTAACAAATTGTTCTACTTGTTCAGCTCCCAGATAAGCATAGTTATAACAATGATAGTTTGTAATTAAAGGTTCTTTACTAAAACGACATTCGAATTTAAAATGTTTGTATGTTGTTCAGAGCAACAATTTAATTCATGGCGTTCAAGCAAAATTTCAGCAATTTGATTTAACTTTTTTAACATGCCTCTCATGATTTTATCCTCTCTTGATTCTCTATACTTTATATATAATTCTTTAACTTCCATAAACATAGAGGTTCTAGCTTGTTCTTCCATAGCAACAGTTTTTTTAGATTTTTCGGTTTTTAAATTTTTATGGATTTTCGGGTGTATAAGAAAAATAAAACTAAACAAAAATAAGCTAAACAAAAGTAAACTAAACAAAACACAACTAAACAGAAATAAACTAAGCAAAATAAAACTAGACAAAAGTAAACTAGACAAAACAAAATAAAACCAGAGAGAGGTGGAGTGTACTCCCCAGGTGAACTTATGAGTAGAGCTATGCTCCCCGGCAACGGCGCCAGAAAATAGTCTTGATGACCCACAAGTATAGGGGATCGCAACAGTCTTCGAGGGAAGTAAAACCCAAATTCATTGATTCGACACAAGGGGAGACAAAGAATACTTATAAGCCTTAGCAGCGGAGTTGTCAATTCCACCACACCTGGGAAAGCACTAGTAACAAACGTGATGTGAAAGCAGCAGTAATATGAGAGCAACAGTAGCAGTAACACAGAAGCAATGGCACCAGAAAATAATTGCTTGCGTGGAGTTGACGGGAAAGCAATGATGATTACAGATGGACCGGGGTTCCCAGCTATCTACACTAGTGGTAACTCTCCAAACAAATAACATGTGTTGGGTGAACAAATTACAGTTGGGCAATTGATAAAATTGTGAGGGCATGACAATGCATATTATGATAAGATAAAGTTCACTGTAGTATTTAATTGGGCATTACGACAAAATACATAGACCGTTATCCAACCGCATCTATGACTAATAATCCACCTTCAGGTTGACTTCCGTGTTCCCCGTTGGTATTAAGTTGCAAGCAACGGATAATCGCATTAAGCAATGCGCGTAAAGTAAACAACACAAATGACCGTAGACATAGCATTGTTATTTTATCCCTAGTGGCAACAGCACATCCACAACCTTAGGCGTTGCTGTCACTCGCCCAGATTACTGGAGACTGAACCCACTATCTAGTATAAATACACCCTCTTGGAGATACAGGCAAATCCTTTCATATGCAATGCTTGTTCGAGGAATGGCCACTTAACCTTATCATATGTCTTTTCAAAATCGATTTTGAAAATAACACTGATACGTCCAAAACGTATCTATAATTTTTGATTGTTTCATGCCATTTTTATGCTTTTAGCACTTGTTATTATATTAAGTTTATGATTTATTTGGACTAACCTATTAATAGTTGCAAAAGTGCACAATGTTATTGTTTTACACTTTGGTGTGTAGGAATTATCAAGAATACAAGAGAAAACCTTGTTGGAGTCGAATTGGGACTTTCCTGAAATCTGTCTGAAAACTATTTTCGAAGATGGACCCATTTCGCCCCGAAGATAACGTCAAATGGAAAAAGTCTAGTCACGAACGTTGCAGTGAATTTTCTGCTAATAAATCTGGACCTAAACTTCGGCCCAATCGGATTTCGGACGCTTCAGATATCGCCGTCCCACTGTAACCCTAGATGGGATGACGGAAATTCGAGAGTCAGGAAACCCTAGGTCATGGAGAACACCCCATACCCACGAATTTCCAGCCGCCAAAGCCACGTTTTTGCCTCCCCCATGGACCTCATCTCCATGGGGGAGGGCTCCCAAGAAGCCATGGAAGAAGGGGGCTAAGGGGCGGCGCTCCCCCTTGATGCCGGCGGCGCGGGAGGAGCATCTCGCGCCACCGCCGGCGCCACCGCCGCCCTGCGCCTCTCGCTGCCCTCTCCGCCGTCTTCACCGCCACCTCCACCGCCAATTCCTCCTTGTATACAGTGGTTCGTCCTCCCACAAACCTCTGTACCGTCCTATGTAAACATGGTGTTTGATGCTATAAAATATTATCCTATGATCTATGTCATGTTTGTGTAGTTTATTTGTCTTTTGATTGCTTTGTTGAATGTATGAGGTTCATTAGAGTTGTATGTTGATATGGTACTGTCCTTTGGTGTCCATTATATTTGTGCGCGCATGGATCAACATCTGAGGGTTAGTAGTATGTCCAAAGGAAGGGGTAGTCCTGCCGGAGTGACAGAAACCTGAGGACTCGAACCGGTGAGTTGCACGTATGGGAGTAAGAGGACCACGAACTTAAGGCTATGGTTGGGAAAATCTTAATGCATTGTTAGTATTTGCGGATGCCTACTAACAATCCAATCATATATTACTTGTAATCCCAAGTAGTGGAGTGCATGTATATTTAGCCTCTCCCACATAGAAAATTGCATCGAAGACAATGAACTAAGTATCTTCACTAATTAATCTTGGACAAAGCCATCACAATTACCACCACTTTTTCACACTCATGGTACTGTTAGTATATGGTTACTTAGTGTAATTTATTGCTGCAGCACTAACTTTTACTTTCTTGCATTTATTATCTCGCAAAGCTATCTCTCATACCCGTATTGTTACTCTAGTATTATTTCCTAGATGAAGTAAACGTTTAGTGTGCGTAGAGTTGTATCAGTGGTTGATAAAACTTAAGAGTATACTTATCCTACCTTTAGCTCCTCGTTGGGTTCGACACTCTTACTTATCGAAAAGGCTACACGCGATCCTCTATACTTGTGAGTTATCAAACACCATCCATTTTCTTTTTTTGAAGTTCATGAATAGTTTCATGGAGGATGACCACACCCTCTAAAATGTGTCTCCCCGGCATGAATGCCGATTGCGTAGGCCGAATTATTTTTTAAGCAATTTTGGTAATACGATTAGTACCTACTTTTGTAAAAAAATTAAAGCTCACATTGAGCAAACAAATTGGCCTATATTGTTGTATCTGTACCGCATTTTCTTTTTTTGGAAGCAAAGTAATAACTCCGAAGTTCAATTTAAACAGCGGCAGATTTCCCTGTTTAAGTTGAACAAAAAGGGCCATTAAATCGTTACGAATGATCTCCCAGAAATTGTTATAGAACTCGGCCGGAAACCCATCTGGTCCCGGCGCCTTGTTTAGCTCCATCTGAGAATTAGCATCATACACTTCTTTCACTAAGAAATCTGCTGTAAGAATGTTATTCTCTTCTTGAGTTAATTGCGGTATATCATGAACCATCTGTTCATCTAACGAAATATCATTGGACACCGACGGTCCGAATAGTTTTTTATAATATTCGGTAATATAATGCTTTGAATTTGCCTCCCCGACAATTGTTCCTTCGTCTTGCTCTAACTGGAAAATCTTTTTCTTTCTATGTTTACCATTAGCAATGAGATGAAAATATTTCGTATTATTTTCCCCTCTTGAATATGTTTAACTTTTGCCCTCTAAGCCCATTTTGTCTCTCTTCATCGCGCCGAAGGCAACAAAGACGATCATTGGCGTTCCGCAATGAAGCTCGCTCCGCTTTAGAAAGCGGTGTAGTCTCAACTTTAATGTCCAACTCATCAATAATCTTAAGTAGTCTTTCTTTTTCTTTCTTATACTTACCATTTTGATTTTTGGCCCAACCTTTGAGGAAACGCCTCAAATGCCTAATTTCATTTGCCAAACTTCAATAGGGGTATTTCCCTTAACCACTTTAGCCCATTTGGCAGCTACCATTTCATAGAAACCTTCCATCCGAAGCCAGGAAAGCTCGAATGAAAATCGTGCCTTGTTGCCCAAATGAGCCTGAACCCCTGAATCCACAAAGAGGGGTGTATGATCCGATCCCGCCCTGGTCAACGCCTGCACCGTAACCAGCGGAAACTTTTGCTCCCACTCCGTTGTAGCGAAAACTCTATCTAATTTTTCAAAAGTAGGGGTTTCCATTCGACTGGCCCAAGTATATTGCCTACCCGAGAGATCAAGTTCTTTTAACTCAAGGCTGTCGATAATAGCATTAAACATAATAGGCCAACCCGAGTTATAATTTGAATTGTTCTTTTCTTCAGGTTTTCGAAATATGTTAAAATCCCCACCCACCAACATAGGTAATGGTTCATTTTCACCCAACCGAACTAACTCCGACAAGAACATGGGTTTATGATCATCCTGAGCTGCCCCATAAACCGAGACCAAAACCCACTCAAACCCATCACTCTTTGATTTTATATATAACTTGACACAGAAATCCCCCACATCAACATTTTTAACCTGAAGGGTAGCAGCATTGACCCCGATAAGCATACCTCCCGATCTACCTCTAGGCGGCAAACAAAACCAACTAAAGTCTTGTCCTGCAGCAAGGTGACTCAGAAAGGGAGTGGAGAAATTCGACCTTCCTGTCTACGACAAGGCAAAGAAATCTAATCTTTTTTCCCGAATTGATTCCTGAACAAACAGGTGTTTTCCAGGGTCACGAAAACCTTCACTATTCCAGAAAATTCCTCTTAAATTATGCATCTCGGCTTTTCTTTTGTAATTTAATTCTAATGCTTCTACATTTATTCACGTTAGAGTAATCTTTCTTTTTCCTATTCTTTTTAACACGTTCAGAAAGAATAGAGGCATCCGCTTGATCCTCTAAATCTCTCACATAATCATCTCCTTCTAAATCCTCCGTTAGACTAGACGCCCTATTCAAGATAAGACTGTGTGGCTGCCAATCCTCTTTTTGATTTAAGTTGTTTTGTAAAATAAAAACATGTCTCTCTACCTCAGAATCCTTAATCATTTTTGCCGTCGCTAAAACTTGCTTATCATCAATACCCAGTGAAACCTCCAACCTCGACGCTCTATCCGCATCAGAATCCTTAATCTTTTTTATTTAAGTTGTTTCCTTGAGTGTTTAGTTAATGGTAAGCCTATCATCTGAGTTCATCCAAGATGGGGGATACCTATGAACTTTGGAAACATAGTAGCATTGCAACTCGGGCAAAACTGAGTGTTGGAGGCATGCAGGAAAGCTCATGAGCAAGTTTCTCACAACAAACATTCGATGGCGAGTGTGAGTGTGTTTCCTGTTATTGTCCCCAAACAGTTTATTTTCCTTTATTCCCTTTTTTGTATTGTTTTGTTAAACGTTTTCGTCGATGAAATGGAAATAGGTTGAAGCTCGGTTGAAAACAAATAAGAACATTTTAGATTCGGGTCATGTGGGAAGCCAAAAAGGTGAAAGCATACAAAAATACCTCCCGACTAGGATCGAATATACGAGAAAGTGAATGCAATCAGGATAACTTAGGTCGCCTCACGGTCGACACGCATCACGTGGAGCCACCCTGAAGGAGCCTTATATCCTCCCTCAAACGTTCCACCCCCAATTTTTCTCTCTCTCACTCTGTGTGTGTGTATCTCCCTCGATCCCTTCCACTCTCTCTTGCACTTCTCACACTAGCTCGCTGGAGGTAGTGACCGCCGCGGCGACAGCTAGGGAGCCACGACGGAGAAGATGATGACAAGCAATAAACTTAGAGTGGGGAGGTACGGGGTTCGCCAACGTTGGAGAAGAAGGGGATGACGCTAGAGGCGAAGGGTAAGACTTAATATTTGTTGGGTGACACGCTTTACCGTTTGTTTGTCCGAACCGGCGGGTGCGTATGACCACTAGCTAGCTCTGCCGAAGAAAACTAATGCTGCTTTAAGGTTAAAAAAAGCGTGCTATGACTAAATAGCGTAACCCTTAAATTCCGCTATAGCGATCCTATATGATACCGCACTTCATTTACCGGGACATGGCTATTTCCCTCCATTTCAAATTAGTTGACACGCATTTGTCTAGATGCGGATACTGAAGAAATAGGCTTTCGCCCCGCTATATAAATATAGCAACCACCCGATACAAGTTTGCGATCACTGCTGTGGCAAAACAGCACATGCACGCCCAAAAGAAAAGAAAGAGGAAAAAAAAGAAGAAAACAAAGCCGACATTGCGGATCAACGAAAACAAAGCGACTCGCAACCGCTGCGTCCTCTCCAGCAAAGTCCCACCACTATCCTACCACTTTGAATCGCCGCGTACCAAACAACACCTACAAGAAGGAAAACAACGATGACGCTGCTGCTGCCCGGACTGGTCCTAGGTTTCCCCGGTACGCTACAGGAAGTGGGGAAGGGGTACACCTGACACCCTTCAAGAAGGAAGGGCGACACTCAGAAGCGTCACCGCGTCGGTGTCAAGATGTCAGGGATTTCTCCGGACCCCGCAGAAACCACATCTCTCGACAATTCGAAGCGCTCCACCCATCTTGCCACCCACCAATAAACGCCACCACGGAATTGAAGTCGCCATCGTCGTATCACCATGGCAAGCACTGCACGGCCGGCCGAACTGAGAAAACCCGCCGTAGACAGGGCGGCGGTACCATATCCACGCGGGAGGGATCAACCTCCACCGCCGTAGACGGTAGCCGACCGGACGCAGCAGACAAGAACACACCAGGCCACCATTGGAGCCGGAGGGCGGCAGCAACACAGCCATCTGGAGGACATCCTCCACCGTCATCGGCGGGTGCCAACCGGACGCGGCAGCAAAGACACACCAGGCCGGATAGGCCCGGCCGGGCCCTGGATGAGCCCGTGAAGTCTGCCCGCCACGTTGCTGCACTTAGGCCAGTGTCGCCGCCATCCTCTAGTTCAGCTCCAAAAGGCTCGGTCGGGCCCAGGCGGGTCCGCGAAGCCCCTGTCACCGGCATCGAAACTCAGCAAACCGGGTGGTAGGGTCGAGCCTGGCCCGCCCTGACCCAGATCGAGCCCGGCGGGCCAGATCTGGGCCTGCAGGGCCCTGGCCGACGTGCCCCTGGCCACCACACCGCCAACGGCGATGCCACCGCCGCACGTACCACCCGCAGCGCTGGGGACCCCGCCGCCGTAGATCCGGGCCGCCGCCGCATGTGTGCACCTCCCGGCGCCGCGCCGCCCCGCGCGAGGGAGACACCGAGAGGGGAGACGCTGAGATCCGCCGCCGCCAGCGCCGCCCGGGACAAGCCCGGCGCCGCACGCCGACGACGGCGAAGGAGGAGAGGAGGTGGAGGCCTTCTGGCGAGCTCGCCGGCGACGCGGCTGGTCGCCCGCACGGGGGGCGGCCAGTCGCGAGATGTTTCGTGGTTGGTGGCGTTTCCAATTTCTCGAGTGTCTGTATTCCGCCCTTCCCAACTGGGGCACCGATGCGGATACATATACACACCATTCCGGAATCATAAAAAAAAATGATACATCACACGACAACCTTTTTCTTTTCAATTTGTGATCAAAGCGTCGCACGTCTCAATCGTTTGAGATCACTGGCCACATTTTACGGCATCAGCCAACGCCATGGAATCTTTACGGCCTACGTCACCAGCTGACCGCTGACGCTCAACAACGTTCTGCACCACGCGTCACGGCCATGGTATGACGGTTCTACGACTACAACGCCGACAGCAGCAGACAAATGGGTGGGCGTGGCAAAACAAACTTTTCTCAGAGAAGCTTCTAGGCAGAACGTGGAGCTCATGCCAGCCTCCACATCAAACAAACTCCAGATTCATACCATTCAAAAAAAAAACAAGAGTTTGTTAAAAAAAAAAGCAAAAGCCAGAGGTGAGATATGCGCATGAACACTCCCACTTGATGTCAAAGAACAAAAGGATACAGACTTGAAGTTACCCTAAAAGCTGAGCAGCAGTTGCACAAACGACCAAGATGCTCTGCATCTTACGACATCCTACTGGTTGTTTCCAAAATTCCAGGAATGTTGGTGCCAAACATGAGGGATCGGACTGCTGTTCCCCCTGAAATCTCACTAGTCGGATCCAGCTCCAGCTGCAAAATCACAACCGGGGTCTGCAAAAAAGTGCAACCAAACACCAGATTGTCCAAAGATTATGCGACAGAATTGGTGGCAGACCAAGACTTGACAGCAACTTTTATCAGAGAATTTTCCTGACAAAAACACATCACTTCATCCAGCAGTTCGTCGCAGTAGCAAGCAGAAGACAAAAATCCAAGATTACTTTTAGCAGTGCCAAGAGAATGACAGACCAGAACACTGGATCTTACACGCAGCTCAAACAATCGCTGTCAGGCAAAAAGAATGAGTGACAGTGCAAATCACAGGGAAATTTGAACCAAAAAGACACCGAAATCAGAACAAGGAACAGCATGGAAGTTTCAGAACAACCATACCAGCAACTGGTAAGACAAAGTTTACTGAAAACTTTCAGAAAGACAATGAACACTACTCGGACATCTTCCATACAGCTCCAACTGAGCTCCAACAATGGTTGGCAGGCAAAGAGGATCAGAAGCAGGCACAGATCACGGACATCTTCTCTGCCAACTGACCAAAACTTGCAAGTTACAAGAGCCAGGATCAGAGGTGATCAGAACAAAGAAAAGAACACCATAACACAAGCAGCAAGTAAACAGCCACCAATTCAACAAGCAAGAACCCAAGCACCATTTTCTTTCATCAGTTTTCTTGACTACCATATATTGAGCTCTGAGATGGTTAAAACAAGCCACGGGTACATCAATAGATACAGACGACGGGGACAGAACGTAAAGGAAAACTACAGAGTGGGATGCCGGTCCATCCAGGTGCCAAGGACCCTACGACGAGAGTAGACTAAGAACTTCCCCACTTACGACATGAGACTAGAGCTACCATTCCATCCACGGTCCATAAACAGCAGCAGCAGCCTGAGACAAAAGGGAGGGAACTACAAGAGCTAAAACTACTGAAATAACACAGCAACCATCCATCAGTCAGAGACACTAGCGAAGAGCAGCGACGTTGAGGCACCATGGACTCCTACTGCTGCGGCTGCTTGCTGGGACACATCACTCGTCGTTCTGCACAAGGAAAGAACCAGAGGTTCAGGTCAGTGTTCGGAGCATCAGAAATTCAGACGAACGAATCAGCAAGGTAAACAGCAAAGGAGATTGCCAGGGACAGGGTCGATGGATCTCACCTCGCTGCCGCCCTCCTCGTCGTTGATCTCCGACTTGGACTTGTCAGAGTCGCCAGACGCCTCCGGGCCTCCTGCCTGCAAAGGGGCATGAAACAGAAACACAGACCAGTACAGTGTTTTGATTACCTCTGCGTGCACTGAATCTGACGACAGAATTTGACAAGGAATAGAGAGGGCGATGTTACCTGTGGGTTGTTGTAGGCGTTGATCTTCTTGGTGTACTCAGCCTTGAGCTTCTCGGCCTTGGCAACGTAGGGAGCCTTCTCCTGAAATTCAAACAGCAGAGTCAGTGCAGAGCAAAAATCACAGGCATAACATGAGCGGAAGACTAGATAGGGAGCAAGCGAATTTGAAAATTGATAGTCAGAAGCTATAGCCAGCTGCAGAAAACTAAAAAGAGGACAAGTTCATGCCGATTTCGAATCCGGTGCCACGGTGACGGTGAAAACTGAGACGAGCAAACAAATTTGAACCAGATTACAACTAGACTGAACCTACGCGTGCACGCTAGTCCCAAATTTGAAACTAAGACTCCACGGATGGCCAAATCGGGGCAGAAACAGCACAGAATAGGGCACATCAGCAACAAAGCAACACGGTGTTCATACACTACAACAGGTAATTCCCGAGGTATTCACCGCACAGGAGTCCGTCCCCAAAGCCCGCAGAAAATCAGAACCACAAACGACATCACGCAGTTTGAGAGGGGGAGAGGGATCAGGCAACTTACTTCATCGGTCAGGGACTTCCACTTCTCACCACCGGCCTTGCCAACCTGCGGTTCACCACCAGTAACGAACCAAGTTCAGAACGCAGAGATCAGAAAACCAAAACCCATCGCAGCAGGTCGAACGAAACGAAGGGGAAACAGAGGCGCTGAGGGGATACGGGGGCACTTACCACGGAGACCTGCTTGTTGGCGGGGTTCTGCTCCTTGAACTCCCTCCTGAACCCCTCCCTGCATCAGCAACACACCCAAAATCCCCGTCAGAAGAAGGCCACAGCAGAGACAACCGGAAACCGAATCGCGCGGATCTGGGGGTGGGAGGGGGCTTACATGAAGACGAAGAAGGCGCTCGGGGGGCTTGGGCTTGTTGGGGTCCTTCTCGGCCTTGCTCTTCTTCACCGAGAGCCTGCGCGCACGCCACAGCAAACAAAACAACCAACAGCAGATCGAATCAGAACCACACCTCTCGAACACGCAAGGAAAAACCGCAGGAGATCAATCGAACGGGGGGAGAAGAGCGAGGGACGGGGAGGGAGGGAGGCTCACCTGGAGTCGCCGCCGCGGGAAGCCACCTTGGCCTTCATCTCGCAGTACCTTCGGATCGGAGCGCCGGCGAGGTGGTGGTGGGCGGCGCTGTGCGGCGGTTCGATTTGGTGCGGGTTGTGGGAGGGAGAGGAGTGGGGGCGGGATATAAGGGCGGGGGAAGGCGGGAGTTTGCGCGGGATCTCCCGAAAATTTTCGGGCCACGTCAGCGATCCGCTGCGCGGCCGCGCGGCCAATGGGAGGCCAGCGGAGGTCTTCCGGCCCACGCGTCAGTGAGGGTCTTGGGAGGATCTGGTTTTTACCGTGTGTTTCTGTGCTGTGCTTCTTTGGAGGGAGGGGCAGTTTGGGAACTCCTGTGGGGAATCTACGGACGTGGTAGAAGCTTCTGCGGCCACGTAATTGGAGGAAAGGACGAACATGCCCTTGTATCCTGGGACGTACACGTATTCCTCGGACCGAATCTCGTACGTGTACCACTGGCAGTGGACGTATGTTTGTTTCTGTGCTACTCCCTCCGTTCCAAATTAGATGACTTCAATTTGTACAAAAGTGGATGTATCTAGACATGTTACAAGTGTAGGTACATCAACTTTTGTACAAATGGAAGTCATCTAATATGGAACGGAGGAGTATATGCTATACAAGGATTTGCTGTTTCGATGGAAATATTCGTCGCACATCCGAGACCGTCTAAATAACAATTCGAAAAGAAAATGGATTTGAGAAGAAAAAAAAAGACAGTCCAAGTATTATTATCTCTACTTCACTGCTTCGAGAGTTGGACTATTGAGCATGTACAAGGTGTTTAATTAGGCACCTCTGCTCAAGAGAAAATATGGTGTCTACCAAAAAGTGGTTTAGTTACTTTGTAAGCATCTCGCTAAATACATTCCGCTGTGTATTTGACTTAAACTGCGGCAAAAGAAAAGTACACGTTGTGTTTTTCCTCTCTTATAACACCATTCATGTATAGCTCAATTTTTCCGAGAAGCGCGCGAAGTGGCCGCCAGCTGTCTCCCGCGTCACGCGGGTCGCTGGCACTGCCGGTGGGCCCAACGCGGCCTCGATTGCTCCGGCGGGCCCACGTGGTGGCCGTCGCTGGCGGTGGGGCGCGGCTGTCGATTGGTCGGTGGATGGGCCTGGCGCACACGTGGGCCACATGGGTGGGGCCGTCAAACGCGGAGGTGATGGACTAGCGACTTCTTTCGAGCTGTATCCGAACCGCATTTTTTTTTGGAACAGAAAATATACGTTTTGTTATGGGAGATATTTTTATGATTTTTGTTGCTGTCGCGGGAGATTTGTTCCTCCAAATCTAGCTAGCATCAGTTCACGAGTAGTGCAGGGTCTGCGGGCGACACATGGGCGGGAACGAATAAGATAAGCTCTGCCTCGTCTCGCTTGTCACACGAGTGGGATCCCACGAGACGATTCGATTATCTCATCACGCTAATCCTTCAACATGTTTTGCACGATCACACTAGTAATTATCACCTTCCACATAATGTCAACACTATATTCTAACTGATGCCGAACAATAGCCTACTGGAGCACATCAAAAGGACGCTCCACATCCTTCTTAACACTCTTTTGTTTTTTTTTTGCAAACCTAGCCTCAGTGGCGAAGCTATCACGTAGATTCATTAGGTTCAGTCTCTTGTTTATAGTGTAATTTTTCACTATTAAGCAATGGACAATGTTAGAATAGTAAAGCATATTATGTAATTTATTGGGTTTCAATATGAACATATGTGTAACCGTGAGGATAAGAATGAGAAGATGAGTCACGAGGAGGCCCAGATTTGAAGCCAGAAAACTACTTGACCTAGATCCCATCCCAAACACGTCGCACTTTGCATTGGCATGGTCCAATCTCGGACTATTGGCGCATCAACCATATCTTTTTCTCGTCTACAAATAACGGCCACGCATGTCCATCACCCGCTCCAGATCCAACGAAACTAGCCTAAACATTTAATAAATGAAAGCAAATTTGTCAATTCCACACCATTGGAGTGACACTGAATCTGCAGATCTGAGTTCAGACACCATCACACGCGCACCATTTCTTTCAAAGAGAATAGATCTCACACAATGGATTACACATATAAGACAATATTACATCAGTTGTTAGAACAGTTGAGATAATGCACGAATGGAGGATTATGTCAGAACGTGAGCAGATCTGGACAGCTCATTGTATCATGGACAATGCTATCTTGTAATCAAATCTTCTGGCCTAGTCTAGTGGCAGACTTGCCCTACCATACTGCTACATTTCGCCTTTTCCACCCTACTCCGCACCGTTCAACCTTTGTCGAATCTCGGACTGGCTTAGTGATGTATCTACGCTGAAAACAAATTACAGCAGCAGCAGCACAGGTTAGGGTATGTAACCGTCGAACAGAATAGCTGTTAAGTATTGCTACGCTAAGAACACTTATGCATCGGAGGGTAAATGCTTACCAGCAGAGGACATCCCCACTCAGCGCGGCCTTCTCTGAGATCCACTCTGGAACAAACTCTTGCAGCAATCTCAATTGCTCTTCAATCTCAGCTGTAGATTCAGTAGTTGACCATCAGGATTACAGCATTGCACACAACAAGTTCAGGCAGCAAAAGATCAAAAGCACAGCACACACTTACCCTTGTCGATAATCTTCGGGCTACGGTCAATTATCCTGTCGATGAGCTCCTGCTTCAACAATACTGAGCGCTGCCTTGACTGCTAGATAAGGAAGACAATGTCAAAGGTGCTTGGCAGGGACGATATGAGCTCCTGCCTTTGAACCTGGTCTGCGAAGCCCGTCTCCTTCTCCTCCAAAGCTCTCTTCTCCTTCTGCTTTACCTGCAAGCAACACGTGTGTTACTCTCTCCTTTGCGCATACAGAAAAACTGAGAATGTCATGGATCACATTCAGCGAGAACTTACCGACTGCAAGAGGGATTTCGGAAGGAAACTGAGCAACCCATCATCGGCATCGACGGCAGAAGTGCTCGTGCTTTGGTCCTCTTCTTGCACACTGCTTGCATCCTTTGTAGGTGTCATGAACAATTTGGCCCTGGCTGATCGCTTGGCCATCGTCAGAGGTGGAGTGTCGCACAGTGTACAGAGACTGGCTGCTTTGGGGTGTGAAGGACTGGTGTGGCTGCCATTAACCTCACCGGTGTAGAGGCGAACTTAGCAGGAGTACCTTCTGAAGCACCAAACCTGAGAGCAACACCATTGCCACCTTTCTCTTGCACTTGCGATTCATATCAGAAACAGAGCTGAGCACCGACTTGCTGCTCAATGGGGATGAAGCCATTGGCACAGCCTTTGCCAGTGGACTGGTTGTGCTGGCACTTGCAGAGCAGGTTGAAGATCGCCGTGAGAACCTACTCTTGAAGGAATGTGACATGTGCGACATCCCAACAGGCTGCTGTTCAGCCAGAGATGGTGGTGGCACTGCAGACTCAGCTTCAGGAACAACTCTTGGTGTGATCTGAGTCATGTTTGCTTTTGTTTGAGTAAAAGGATGTGGCAGCTCATGCTCTGGAATGTCATCTCCCTGAAAGATGAAATACAGAGAGGCCATGAGTACTTCATGTCAACCACACATACACCAACAAGCACATCTTCAGCTAATAGTAGACAAAGAATTCCTAATCGGTTTGACTATTAACTTGAATAATGACATATTATTAAGTCTGAATACATGATAAATTACAAAGACACCATGAAAACGAAATACCAACTATGCATACACAAACTAGTATGTTTCCTTTGAACACTTGTCATACAGGTACTGAACTTTTCTCATTTGTTTCAATATGAACTTGCAAAAGTACAAATGTTACAAAAGATTATCATACCTCAGGATGGTTCCTGAAGAAATCCACAAGCCTCTGCCTGAAGATTCTTCTCAAGGCTGAGTAGCGGGTTTCCCCCTTCTGTATCACACTGCCCTCAACCGCATCAACCAGTAGGTTCACCTGAAGATCAGGCTTCATACAGCAGGTCTTCTCGTCGCGCAAAAGGATCTTGTTGATGACAATTTCCTCAGGCATTATGTACTTGAGCTGCGCGAGATTGCCATAGGTGAATCTCCTGCAGACAGAGTTGTTATATTTAGAGATTGGATTATGGAAACTAAACACAGCAGCAATCATCTGAATAGTTTATCAGAAGAGGCTAGTACCGGTCAGCCAGATTCTGAATGCTAGCGCAGATGTTGGGGAATGTCGCCTTGGATCCCTTCATGCGGAGGAGCCGGGTGGAGCTCTCAAAGCAGTTGAAGAACTCGCAGAGCATCTCGTAGCTGACCAAGGACATAAACCAAATTAAAACAGAGCATTTCGTACCTGACCAAGGACACAAACCAAATTAAAATCCCAAGCCAATACAGGTATGACTCTAGTCACCGTTAGAGTAAAAAATTGTGGTTCTAACAGATTTTCTAATCTTCTGAAACAACTGCTTCAAGCTCTTCAGAGTCGTGATCAGTGTGCATCTATGTATACATTATTACAGTCCACTTTCCTAGTTTATTCAGGCACTTGAAACAACAAATCCATGAAGACTCTTACAGAATTAACCAAATGTGGCCTTATCTAACCAGGAGCGTTTCCTATTAGGGTGTGAAATAAACTACTTTACTGGGCATCTAAATCGCATCATACCATCTGCGCAAGTATCGCCAACAGAACAATCCCAATTCTGGACGCAGTACATTAGCATGGCGCAAACGAGGTTCACGTACTGTCGTTGGTCTGTAACTACCCACTTTGGGAGGCGTAACCGACTAGATGAAAATGCAGATCTGGGATCTTTACCTTTCGGGCAGTTTGACCTCGGGCCTGCGCTTGACGGGGCTGCGTCCGGCACCGACGCCGAGCTCCCGCGCGACGGACTCGAGCGCGGAGCGCGTCCTCCTCCTCGGCGGCAACCTCCGCGCGGCCATTGTCCGCCAGTCGCAGTCCGAGCGCCGCCCGCCGCAGTCCGAGCGCCGCCCGCCGGACCTCCTTGACGGAGAGGGCCACGGCGCCCTTGCCCGCCGCCCGCCGCAGCAGCGGCCGCCGCTCCGCCTTCTCCGGCGTCAAGACCTGATCCGCTGGGACCTTCTCCGGCGTCGCGATCCCACCGGCCGATACGAGCGCCTTCTTGATCTTCTGCGGCGTGTCGGCACGGGAAGCAGTCGCCGTCGCGGTCGTCCTGGCCCGCTTGGATGGGGTGGCGGCGTCCATGTCGAGGAGGGTTTGCGGGGAGGGGAGAGGATTAGATGCGGAGGAAACCAGATTTAGGATGGTGTTAACCTTTGCCGGATCCGGTTGGAGGGGTTTCTTGGCGGGAGGGAACGGGTAGGAGTGGCGCGAAGAGCTGTGGCGGGTGCCACGTGGGTGCGCTCTCTGGCGTTCGCGCCAAGTCGGAGACGCTCCTCGAGCCGAGTTCGGGTCGGATGCTTTCTGCGAGAGAGTTTGGTGAAAATGCTTTCACCAGTAGTATATAAGATCAAACTGAAACCTTTTCAAATCCATCTTTCGCGGATACATTCGCGATTCGCCAACAAGAGAATAAATTACCAACCTGAGGCGCTTTGTATGCTCTTGATTCCCCAAAAGCAGCAAGTGTCCGTGGACTAAGTTCATCTTACTACTCACTACGCAACACAGGAGACTTGAAGAAAACAATCGTCTTTGACAGAATGAATCAGAAAAAGAAAAATATTTTCCCTGTAGTCAACTTACTGCTCTCAAAAGTCAGAAGCATTTTCACGGAACAGGTTCCACAAGAATGTAACTTCAATTCATGAAGGCTCACTGCATTGGCTCCATATCAACTGCGGTGGTCGACCCATCCGCGTACACAGGATGGAGCACATGTCCCGCTACAGGATCAACATGGATCCACTTCCTGCCAGTCAGCTTATTGCGCTCGAATCGCACATGGCCTTCCTTCAGGCTGAAGATTGTGTGATCCTTTCCCATGCCAACATAGTTCCCAGGATGGAACCGGGTTCCTCTTTGGCGGACGATGATGTTTCCTGGTTCCACTTTCTGAAGAAATAAATGCTACGATCAGTACGTGATTGTATCTCCACAACTTTTAAATAAAAATGAAAAAAGAACACAGTCAGTGCCCCAACGTGAGATCATCACAGGGCATTCCCAAATTTCCAAATTCATAGATATTGCCATGTGACTTAGTTATCTTGTAAAATCATTTTATGTTTTCCACAAGAAAAAAAGGACTAAAATCATAAGGATCATCTGAAGATGGATGTTACCTCTCCACCAAACTTCTTAACACCCAAATACTTGGGGTTAGAGTCACGGCCATTTTTTGTTGAACCAGCAGTCTTCTTGGTGGCCCAACGCCTAAATATCAAACCCATTCCTCCAGATGACTCTGCAGTCAAGTACATTCCACAGAGTCAGATTACTCGTTTGGAACAGCATAAAAAAGATACAAGTTCAAAGTCACACAGACTACCCCAAAAGTCATTACCTGTTGCGCTGGTGTACACCGAAACATTTGAGATCAGTTCTTTGACATTGACTCTCCTGAAAACCGATGAGAAAGCCATCTTGCCTGCCACAGGTTAACTGCAGTCATTAGAATGATTATGTGATACACCGACATTAGTAATGTACCACTGGGTAAAATAAGTAAATGTACAACTATATGTTGTGCGCTTTTCAGATTACCATATCATCGATTCTATCATTTGATGCTCTACATTTACTATGGAAAACTGTTGACCTATAGGTGTTCACACTAAGCCTTCCACAAACTAAACTTAAGTTCTGATTTAATAGTCCACTGGCAGGCTTGGCAGCACTCCTGTTAACTATGCATTGTGTGTTTAGGAAATCTGATTAAAAGAGCAACCACAGTAATCTAGGCGTCAGAGCACGACATATTTGGATTTGAAACAAAACTATTAAGAGGAAGTAAATATTTATCTTCAACCTGAGCATAAGCAACATAATTTTTCAAATCATAAGTTCAAGAAAGTATCATTATTTGTCACTTGTCAGGAAGAATTTTCAAAATCTTCTACAATACGGGACTCCGTTTAGAAGAAGACTTTGTTTAATGGCGAGGAACACAACAATACAAAGTTGTAAGTTCACTCGAAAAGACTACTGAATAGAGAGTACAACGACGGATACAGGAGTTGTTCGTGCACCAGAGATCAGAAATACCAAATACTGAATCAGTTATTATATTATTTGCCAGAATGGCTTTCACATTTTTCCTTGATATTTTCAACTTCTTTCAATAATCTGATATTGCAGAGGTATGACATTAGTCCTACGGGGGAAGGACCCCATGGCATTTTTTCACAGAAGAGTAAAATCGCAAGCATGAGGACTTGTTCTTGGGTGGGGCAGAATGCATCAACCCCTGCCCACCACTAGAGGCTATGCTTTAGTCTGCTTATATTGCAGAAGTAGCTTTAGACATGTTAAATTTAAGCAAAGTCTTATTAGACCAGTGCAAAACTAGGATGTAAAGTGGGGTAGTATCACATTGCGTTTGCAACAGAAAAACTATCTGCAACTGAGTATCCCAATGATGGACACATTTGGAACGGAACACGCAGAACATCACATAAAGAATCAGATTTCGATGTGGTTCCACACAGGAAAGAGAATAATTTAGGGGCAAGACGAGCTTAGATAGAGCAGGCCAGATTGATCTTACTGGGAGAGTTTTTCTTGGTTCCACCTTGTATGTATACATGACATGAAGTCCCGACTTCCCGTCAATACCAAAAAGAAGGAAACAATAGAAGCCCATAGCCGGAAAAGGGTGGACATTTGGCTTGAACATACTACTTTCGGTGCTAGTTAAATTAAAATTCGACAGCACTTGAGCGGTGGTATATATTAGGTTCTGCCATCTCAAAAGTCGGGCAAGAGCATCAGTCCAATCACACCAAAATGAATTAGCGCAAGGTAATTCGTTATGCTCCTCTACAGGACATGTGACAGATTGATAGTTGCGATTTCACTCTAATTAGCAAGAAAGCGCAACAGCCAGCAGATCCAACTGAGGATTGCGATTCGGAAGAAAGGGATGTATGAGAAAGGGGAAGGAGAAGTGTACATACGCCGCAAGATCGCTCTGTTGTCGACGCCGGTGCTGTTACGCTGCCCGCAGGCACGGGTGGTCGCTGCGTCGCCGGCTGAGTGGTGTGGTAGCCGGAAGTGGGAAAGGGTCGCCGAGATGCGGGATCGAGCACCGCTCTGTCCGCCGCCAATGAGCCGGCCGCCGTGCGTGCGTGGCTGGAGGATGCACGATGCAGCACCAATGAGCTCTTGGGCCCTAAGTGGGCTCAGATTGTAATAGGAATTAAACATGAGAAATGAAACGCAAAGAGAAAGAGTCGTACCCTGTGGTACAACAAATGCATCTTCACGATCAATTCTCATAGCATCTTTTAGCACTCTCGAATCTGATGCCGAACCCTCCCAACCAGGTAGAACATAGAGAAATTTCATGTTCCAGTCAACCACACCTAGCATGTTAGTGGTGATATCTTGGTGCCTGTTCCTGTACCTTCCTCTGTCAGCAGCATTGATAAACACAGGAATATGACACCCATCTAGTGCACCAAGTGCATTAGGAAACCACTTCCACTTGTAATCATCGGGAGGACTGATGGAAGGATCGGGAAGCTTGATGAACTCCCCGTGAAGAGACAAGATGGCTGATAACACAGTAGAGAAGTGCCTACTGATAGTCTCGGTTGATCGACAAAACGTGCCACCCAACATCCTCATTTTAAGTCCATGTCCAACAACTTGTAGGAACATAGCAACATTTTCTTCTACCGTCACAAACATGCTATCTTTGAGACCACACTTCTCACGCAACATAGCACAAAGATCATGGAAGTTTCTTTTTGTTAGGCGCAGCTTATCATAGCAAGTTGTCTCCGACCCATCATAAGTTTTTTTCAATAACCACTTCCGATATCTAACCGTTTCCTCCTCATCGGTGAAGCATCCGAGGTCTCTAGGTGCCCTAGGTGCCCTTTGAGTACTAAGATAAGCTAGAGCAAGACATGAAATTTCGAAATACTTCTTTGACAACAATATTCTTTTCCTTTTTCTACTTTCGTTCTCTTCGGTAATGTAAGCAACCAGCTCTTGCCGAGACATGATAAAAAAGCTACAAGACACACACCATTTACAACATGAATTACTCACAGCATGCTAATAAACCACTGCACAACATCTATATCACAAAACAATTCACAGGTTATTAATTTTAGCACCAATATCACAACAAGCTACACCAATACACAATTTATTCAGCATCCATATCACACAAAGCTACAAATTCAGCACAAAATGCACATGGCCGTACCAAAGAGAGAAGGATATACCTTGGGGCTGCACACAGAAATTAGGAGTTGTTCCTGGAACCTGCAAACACACAAATTCGTGGTCAAAATCGAGCTCAATTTGACACTGAACAAAGGATCGATGGGAGCAGGGAGAAAAGAACAGGGGATCGATGGGAGAGGAGCAGGGAGAGGATGGGGACGCAGTGCACAGCCTCCATGCCCGCCGCCGCCCTTGACCTATCGCCATTTGCGCCGCCGTTCAGCCCTGGCCATGCCCTTGACCGATCTAGGGTTCCCGGGGGCGCAGTCCGCGCCGAGGACGGACGGATGAGAAGGACCGAGGGAGGGAGAGGATGGCGGGGAGAGTTCGCCGGAGAGCTGCAGAGGGAGGGAGGACATACCGCCGGTTGCCGCCGCCGGTTCTTCTCCTGCTCCGCAGCGAGACGCGAGCGAGCTCGCGAGGTGGGGAACGAGCGAGAGCGAGGTCGGGCGAAGAGGTACGCGCGGGCGAGGCACTGCTAAAAAGGCTTACATTTTGGAACAGAGGTATTCCCTCCGTTCCAAATTACTTGTCTCAACTTTTGCATGTATCGAGTTGGGACAAGTAATTTGCAACGGAGGGAGTAGTACTAAACACTGTCAATATTCCACAATGTCTTAGGGTCCAGTGGCTCCTCTTAATGTTAGCACCTAAGACATAGAAGACTGATATTTAGACTATAAAGCCACCAATGTGGTGAGCGTGAAAACAACGCTCTTTCATATTTTGTTCAGTCGTTGACTTTATGATGGTAAATGTCAAGACGAGGATAACAACCAAGTCACTACATTTTCAGTTGGAAGCAGCTCAAGAAAAGGAGAAGGAACAGCTCAATGAGGTCCTGGAGCTGTAGTGGTGGTAAGTATCTCTTATCTGATCTTTCTAAAAATAAAACAACTCGGTTCTGAATGTTGGAGCGCTGCAGGTTATTGTGTTCACAGGATGAGGTACAGAGGCTCAAAGCAAAGGCAGCCCAGGTACCAACATTTTCCTTCACTTGATCATTCATCGGTGCAAATTTAGCACATTAACATCGTCGAGATGCTGCTTTCTGACAGATCTGATGAGTGGATGTGGCTGGGTATGTTGCTGCTTGAACTCGAGCCGTGCAGGGAGTGTTAGAGCATCTCTAGCAGTACCCGCAAAACGGCAACCCGCAAAACAATTTTAGGGGTCGGGTTTTGCGTGTTCTTGCGCGAGAAATGGGGCCGTGAAGAACAGAGCCCGCAAACGGAACTGCAAAACTGAAATTCAACATCCAAATTTTCGCGGGAACAAAGTTCAGTTCATAGTAGATAGATGTTCTTCGCTACAGATAGATTTCAACGTTGTATCTACACAAAATGCAAACCCTAGAACTACACGTCGCCGCCGAAACCCTAGAACTACACAAAATTTGCTCCTCACCGGAGCCACGGGCGCAGCGGCGACGCAGCGGTGGAGGATCTTCACTCCTCGTCGGAGACGAGGTCGATGACGGGCGGGAGCTGGCTGATGATCAGCGTCTGCTCCATGAGGACGTCTTCGAGCACCTCGTCGCGCTTGATCTTGGCGGCGAACTCCACCGCCTCGTGCTGGGACCGCAGCACCGTCGCCGCCAGCGTGCGCTCGAGGTGCTCGTCGGGGATGAAGTCCTCCGGCCCGAGCGTGACGCCGTAGTGCTCGGGGGCGTAGCCCTCCGGCGGAGGAGCACCCGGCGCGGCGGAAGAGCTGCTGGCGCCAGGAGCACCCGGCGCGGCGGAAGAGCTGCTGGCGCCCGCGGAGGAGCTGCTGGCGCCGCGGAGGAACTTCTCGCGACGGCGCCGGTCGATCTCCC
Organism: Poa pratensis; assembly: GCA_947311845.1. Classification (NCBI taxonomy): domain Eukaryota; kingdom Viridiplantae; phylum Streptophyta; class Magnoliopsida; order Poales; family Poaceae; genus Poa; species Poa pratensis. The sequence continues at coordinate 5,350,028 of CAMZMU010000084.1, forward strand.
GCTCCCGCGCCCTCCGGAGCCGGTCAAACTCCGGCAAGTCGCAGCGCACCGACCCGCCGTGGCTGTACTTCCGTGCGCCGCGCTTCCGTGCGCCGTCGCTGCGGACGATCTGCGCGCGCTTCGCATCGGAGTAGTCTCCGCCGAAACGGTCGTCGCCGGGGAGCGGCGCCTCTGGTTCCCGCTTCGGCGCCATGGCTCGGCGTCGCCGGATCTGTTGACGGGGACGTGAAATTTCTCGTCGGAGACGGCGGAGCGCACGGCGTATTGCTCGCCGGAGGAGGTGCGGGATTGGGGATCGCAATCCGCAAATGCGGTGGGAAGCCAAATAAATAGGGGCACGCGGTGCGGATTCCCGGGCCACCGCAAAACGTTTGCGGGCCGACGCAAATATGCAGACGCTGGTCTGGCCCAAAAATTGCCCCAAAACCGCAAAGTCGCCGGAATTTTGCGGGTTCGGCCGTTTTGCGGGTACTGCTAGAGATGCTCTTATGAACGCGTCATCGCCACATTAACAGAAAGAATTTGTTGTCATAGACTTTCGAGCGGCTACTTAGGCTTAGGAACGAAGAAAACAACAAGATGAAGATGATAGAGTCGGTTGCAAGCCTGCGACATGGCAGCAGTGCTTCAATTATCATTTGCATCTAAAAAAGGAAGCTAATTGTTTAGTGGTAGTTACCAAACGTGTACATCCTCACAGATGAATGATATCGCGCTGATTTTTGTTGGAGCGCCATTATGCCAAGCTTTTTTTTTTACAAATAAATTGTCTATGCATTCTTGCAAAGGCCACAAATATGGGGAGTGTTTTTTCTGCAGACCTCACACAAAACCCTTGTGCTCCAAACAGGAACTGAATGCCCTGTTACCAGCTGATGCATGGAAATGTTTGCTGTAAAAAAATGCAGAATCTGGGAGCTGCAAAAGAGCGCGACGGCGATAGAGCTGCCCGGGCCTCACTGCTGTCATGAATCTGATCAAAGCCAATGGCACACAAAATAAAGATGGCTTTTATGGCAGACAGGTGTGTAGCTTAACAATACACATGTATAGCTTAACAATACACAGGTGCAACTACTCTCACACTGGTGTCTATGCTATACTATGTCAAACTGGATTAGTACAATCCGCGGCTCAGTCAGGCCAAGCTGCTCTATGAACATACTCATGACGTGTATCATATGTACATCAGTCAGAGGAAGGCGTGAGCTGAGTCGGCAAAACCTACAAAGTCAGCTCTTCCTTCTTTTTCAAAGTGCTATCCAGTAGGATGAACTCGCGCTCCAGAACCCACGAAGATTCGTTCGACTTGGTGGTACTGATCGTGTACTCGCGGAAGTATCCATCGTGGGTCACCATATAAACTATCGTCCTGCAAATTTTTTACATGTGCTAGTGAATTCGACCTGAACCGATAGTGTCAACATGCACTTCATGCAAAATATAAAGTGTATGTTTCTTACCTGACAGCAGGAAATTTCGAAGAGTTTTGGGAATATTCTACGCTGTGTACTGCTAGACAGCTACAGTTCCAGAGGATTAGATTAGATTAGCAGCAAGAATAGGTAAGTGTCAGATGAAGCAGAAGATCTTAAGTGTACCTCTTGGTTTCTGCGGATGAAACGTTGTGGATAACGTGATGATTAGCTGGATCCAGAGCATCAGTTATTGCTTTGGATCCAGGGATTATTGAACCGATTAGTTTATTTGTTTGATTCCTGGAAAGTAAAGCGCATCAAAAACATGTCCACGGAAGCAGTTCACGAACTACCAACAGCTGAGCACGAAATATAACCTTCCATTTCTGGCAGCATCAAGAAAAAACATGTGCAGAGAGCCTGACGAACTTGTGGCAACAAGAACATCAGGCAGATCCTTAGACGGCCCAAATGAGAGTGAGTAAATCGTTGATGGGTATGCTCCCCGCCGGAAACTATGTGACTGTTGAAGTAATAAGAAAGTAAAGAGATTAGGCAGATGATAGACGACTCTTTATGGTTGTAGATTAAAGATCAATAATGTTCACCTTAGTTGCTTGTGCCACGATATGTACTCTAACCATCGTACCCTTCTCAGAAGCCGTTGCCAGGTACGTGCCATTAGAAGAAAATGTCATTGCAGCTAATGGAGACTGGTGAGCATCTATCTATTGATCAATTACAGAAAGGATCAGTGATAAAGCATAACAGAAACAAAAACAAGATGCAATTATATTCAAGTCAGTAGGGTTGAGATTAAGCCTCCAAAGTTGACTGAGAACTGTAGGAAAACAGCTCAGTCTTGGAAGTTATGATCCATGTTACAGAAAAAAACAGTTAAGACTAATGTTTTTCTTCCTGTTGTCTGTGCCACCATAGTTGCATGAGGCACTGTGTTATCTTTTTTATGACTTCAAAAGGAAGAAAGGATCCTAAATAAACAATGAGTAGGCGGTTTCTACAGTATTACATGTCAAGAAAGATACAGGACTTGGAGGACTGTAAATCTGTGAAAGTAATGATGTTTACTCGGGTGTAAAAAGGATGCAGAAGGATCTAAACCTTGTGAGAATTACCTGACATATTAATTCAGGTTCTGATGCTTTATATACTAAAGCGGACCCCTTGGATGTGCTTGCTGGGATGGTCAAATAATTCGACACTGAATTAGGAGCAAATGCACAAAGACCTGATATTTGAAGTAAACATATTATCAGCAAATATACCAAGCGAAAAAAATGTTTCAAAAAAAAGGTGAGAAGAAAAAATAGCTGAAAGGTACTAAAAAGATTTGTCCCCACCTTCAGCTATGTAAGTCTGGAATACTACCATCAGTTGTAATTCAAAATACTTGGGTAGGATGCTTACCTTTAGGATTATGTACCGTGTCAATTTCCTCCAAGATATGACTACTTTTTAGATCATAAATAAAGGTCTTGTCCTGCAAAACAACAATAAGCCTGCACATAATGTGACAACCTTTTTAAAATAAAAATCGCTGAGAAAAATATACTACCTTCGTTCCAATGAATAAGGCCTATATTATTTTTGAAAAGTCAAACTGTGTGAAGTTTGACCAAGATTTTTGAAGAAATTATGAACATGTACGATACAAAATAAACATGGTTAGATGTATCATGAAATATATTTTCACATGATATCCATATAATATTATCGTTATTGATAATTTTTTCAAAAAGTTTGGTCAAAGTTTGCTTAGCTTGACTTTTCCAGAAAAATATAAGCCTTATTCATTGGAACGGAGGGAGTACATAATATCCCTTGTCCAAAACTGGATTTCCACATAACAATTGAACAAGTGGAAAACCATGCCATCACAGAAACTAAAAGATAGAACCATCTGACTCGGTGTCATGATCTCTAAGACTCTAAGATCCCTGTAAATTAGAATGGACCCGTAAGACTGCTCTTCCCAGATTGCAGGATATGTAAAGATCATAGTCATCACTAGTGTACTACAGTCTTAAATGCGCTCAGTCAAACTAAGAAATAGACTTGATGAATAAAAGATCACTTAAACACTAGGGCACTTGTCTCTTTAGAGGGAAAGGATCTGTGATGTACCTTGTCATGCTGAATCGAACAGCCAAAATCGTACTCCTAAAGTTGAGATCCTTCTTTGCGGCATCTTTCTTGGTATTGAAGAGGCAAAGGCGACGAGGAGACAGTGACGGCTGCAAAAGGCAATTCGGACCGAAAATTAACCAGCTAATTCATCCATGTCAGATTCAATACATCGAAGCTCAACAACGCAACAGGAACAAATAAAACTGAAAACGAGGAACAGAGTGTGTTAGCTACCTTTTCCCCAGTTCCTACTATGGCGACAAGGCTCGTACCATAACGCATCTCCACGACGTTTAATCCCCCGATTGCTGTTCATACAGCTTGACGAGTTAGCTTCTATCTAGTTCAACCTTATATCAATGCACAGTTATTGTAACCTTTGCTGCCTTAGGCAGGTAGCACAGAGCAAAGTTAATTGTTGAGCTTAACTTCCCACTGGTTGAGCTCGCCGTTCTTACATTTTAAGGGCAACACGAGCACGGTGTGGAAAACTGGAAATTACCACTAAGGCCTTCTTTGATTCAAAGGGTAGGAAACATGAGGGAAAAGGAATTGTGCAGGATTGAGTTGTCTAGTCTAATGGAATCCTACGGGAGTAGGAACTTTCACAGGATTTTTTCCATGAGGTCCAAGCTCATGTTAAATTTCCCATGAAAATGAACTACAAAGTTCCTATGGGAATATTTCCTACAGGCAACAATCCTATGAATCAAACACCTCAAAAGGAAAAAATCCCACAGGGTCAAAATCCTATAAAATTCCTTAGCCAATCCTTTGAATCAAAGGAGGCCTAAGTTCTACTACTGGATATTTGCAGTGAACAATGAACGGCGCTACCAAAGGGGGAAAGGGAACAAGCCTTCGGGTAACTCTTACCGTTCTCGTAGAGCAGTTGCCCGGTATGGGCATCGAAAATCTTGAATCCGTCCTTCGTCCCGACAGAGAACAAGCTGAAATTTCATCGAGTTCACCCAGAATCAGAGCTCCCGCCCGGCGAATCCGACCGGGGAAACCGCTCCTAAATCAACCGTAATCGAACAGATTCCGCCGCTTTCTCTCTGAGTACGTACCTGTTCTCCTGGTTGAAGGAGGCGCAGAGAATCTGGGGCGGGGACGAGCCGCTCGCCATCGCCGGCGGAGACTTCCTCGCCGCCTGCTCGTTCGATTCTTCGAGGCGAAACTTCCGATTTGTTCCGATCAGTTGAAGGGAAGTCCTGCGTGCGTGTCCTGAAACAAAAAATATTCCGTGTGGGTGGATGCTTTACGTGTACCCTCTTTCCCCGTTTCGTAGTCCACTTCGCCTGACCATCTTGGCGTGCCGCGTGCGTCCAAACGGATTAGGATTTAGGAGTTCGTCTAAGAGTGACACGACTTCAAATCGATTTTTTTTGTCTCGCGTGTTTAGTATATATGTATACTCATTTTAGTCTGCATCTACTAAAATGAGTAGGCAGCGCACATGTTTAAACATGTGTGTCAGCTAAAACATCTTATATTTAGAAGGAGTAACTTTTTGAAGGCCTATACGGATTTGTGTTGAACCGTGCTATCGACTAGGCAGTGCACACAACAGATCCAACAAAAGAGTCTCACCGTCTTTTTAGAAAGAATTTTTTAAACGTTGACGAAGGGGGAGAGTCCCTCCCTTGGCAATCCGTTGTTAGAAAGGATGACACCTCTTCACGAATTAATGCGGATAAAACCCTAGCGGAGTCTGCGTGGGATTTGATTCGAACGCGGGTGGGCTGGGCACACATTTAATGCACCTGACACTGAGCGCTCAATTCTCTAGAAGGATTTTTTTTCTAAAATCCGGTTTTTCTTTTACAGTGCAATTTGTGCATTTAAAAGAAAAATAGGTGTTATAACTACATTCTCCGAGGTTAAAAGGCGAGTGTGAGGGATTAAAATAGTTTATGTACGGTAAGAAAAAATCACGCTATGCTTGTGGTGCGCCTCGCCTTAGTAACTTTAAACTGAATGTAAAAAATTCCATCAAAAATAACATGCACACAAAACATCTGTGCTGTAAAATTTAAAGTTTAAATTTGAAACGCAATTCGATAGCTACAAGATACAAACCATTATTTCACTATCGACGGTGAATTATTTACTATCGGTGCAGTATTGTCACTTTTGTTTTCTCATCATAACTGAAAGTACATCTAGTACCATTGATGTAGGTTTTCTATGACAGGTGACACATGGTTAAAAGGACTAACATCTTTGTTAGTATACACAAGAACAGTACTAAGGAAATATAAGTATAATCACCATAAAAGTTGACCCAATCTTCAAGAGATGAAAATGTCGTGAAACCACCAAGTTGAGAATTAATAGGAGATGAATCTTGAAGACAAGCGGAAGCACGAAGAAGTGAAGCTGACCCGATAAGGTTCAAGAAGAAGAAGCGTACAAACGCTAATTTCAGGCGAGAATCCTCGAGAAATGAAGATGGCGTGTAAACGCCGAAGTTGAAAATTCTTCAAGTGATGAAGAAGCGTGAAGACACGAAGTTGAGATGAAACCTCAAGAGAATAAGAAGCGCGGAGACGCTGAAACGTGAAAACACGAAGTTGAGGATTCTCCCGGCCTCCCCGCAGCCATCGATGCCCAGGTCGAGCCGGCTCCACCAGGCCTCTCCTCCACCCTCGGGTAATCGGGCTCGCTGGTGCTGCCAGGCTTGCCCACGCCGACTGGTCGCCAATTGGTCCTCCCAACCGCCCTCGATGGCTGCCACGAGACTCACGAGTGCACCATGTCTCCCGTCTACATCAATGCCAGAGCTCGCCGGCGCCAAGATCTAGGGCATCGTATGAGGCCGTGATATCATAGGAAGAAGAGAAAGAAACTCAAAAAGGTTAATGTATTCAGACGTGCAAAAAAATGTGTTATAGTGGTGGGATGGAACAGAACTTTTGACCGGATAAAACAAGAGTTCAGGTGGAAACTTCGTGAGAGGCGAAAAAATAATTGGTGGGAAGTCAGAATTTCAATGGATATCCATATTTTTTTGGAGGGAAATGTCCATACATTTTTTGTGTGAAGCCACATTCGTTGCAACACAAAAATAGTTACTACCATGATTATGTTATCGTTGCGATATGGTCGACTTGTTGCATCTGAAGTATCAAAACTCGCCACAAATAAACAATGTGGCAATATCGCTGTACGTATGAGCACAATGGTGCTTTTTGTTGCAATGATTGCCTTATATTGGCACACCCAAAAATCATGGTAAAACTTACCATATATTACCACAAGAGGTTAATTCAGGGCAACACTGAAGTTTATTGCAACGAATTTTGTATTGTTGTAACAAAAAATGTTATAATACCTATAGTAGAAATCGTCATATTGGGATCAGTTCACGGGCAGTCAGGTGCTCGCGTCGTCAGCCAGAAAGTTAGCGGTGAAACTCTGACATCCGCAAAAAAAACGCGGGGAGGACCGCCAGCCTCGAGAGTCGTGCCCGCTGGCCTGGGTATGCATGTTCGTGCAGCAGCTGCAGTCAGTCTCTCTCTCTCTCGCTGCCGCTGCGCCTGCTCGAGTCCTGAGCTGCTCGGCGGCTAGCTGGGTATGGAAATCGTTAATTATCTGGTGGATTACTTTCATGATTGCACTACAATTGGGGGTTAATTTATCATGATGTCCCTGTCAAGAGCGTAATCATGTGACCATAAAACTTTGTCTGATGAGAACATGGCTGCAGCATGCCTCCTAAGAAGGAAAAAAAATACCGCTGACAGTTGCTGGGCTGCATGTGAATGGCTGGATCCGGATGGATAAATTTTACAACTTCTCTTTTTGCCATTTTTTACTACTCTTTGACTAGTGTGTGGATTAACTAGATTTCTAGTGTCTTAACCGGTAATGCACGCGTGTCTGTGCATGTAAATCTGCTCCTCCATTTCATTTTAACAAATGAGCCCTATTCGTTGTTTCATTTAAAGAACCCGTAAATTTTCTCCTATCCCGAGCAAAGTGAGTGACATCCCACGTGCGCAGCCACCACTCATCGAGCGTGGATCGAGCACACGCGCCTCCAAAGTCCAAACATATTGAGCACATACCTCGAAACACATCGAGCACAGTCCCAGCCAGATCTCAGCACTCAGAAGGAGGTGGAGGGGGAGATGGGGCTCGACGCAGATGACATGGAGGGGGAAATGGACGCCAGCAGGCTCGGCGCGGCTGGTATATGACTACTTAATTAGAATCATAGGTGAGGCAGGGGAGGGGCGCAATCGCCCCCCTCCCCATGATAAGATATACAAGCGATTTAACCAATTTTTTAAATATGAATATGCAACTTTCAGTCGTCTAGAGTAGCTAAATTATAAATATCATAAAATTCACCCCAAGTGGCATCAAGCATAAATTAAATAAATGTCATTAAGTTAGACGAAACTCTCGGGATAACAAGAATTTTTCAAACAAACATCAGAGATTGATCCTATAATATCTTTTGTTAACACTTGGCTTTAGTTCAGTGATATAATAGAGCCACCAGTTCAACATGTCATCCTGATTTTCTGTTGCAGCAAAAAAACACTTTGACATATTGTAAAAGAACGATACTTGTCTGACAAGTTTTGTCAAATGCTATATAAGTTTCCAAAAAACCTATAAAAATAATGAAAGGCAAGAGAAGTTTTGAAACAATTATGAAGATAGCTCATTTAAGCGAGAAATCGGTGGTAATATAGTGTATTTGCAACATAAAAGGTGTCCCCAATATCAAATAATCAACAATAAAACCTTTTCTTTATTTGCCCCCATTTTATAGCCATTTTGTTAAAACTTAGAATTATGATGTCATTTTCTACCCAAATCGACATCTTCCAAGAGAGCTATCAACCTTCATTTTTTAAATCGAGCGAGCAGGTCCTCATATTATTAACCAAAGACATTTATTGAACTAAACAATTAAATTTTAGATCAATAAGATATACAAATCAAAAGTATCATAGAAAATATATAAAGTTGGTTTCGGGCACCTCATGGAATGGCCAAAATACTCTCTAGTCCTACTTAAATACCCCACCTAGAGCATTGTTTAGAGTTGGATTTTGTTATACTGAGAGTAATTAACCATTGCAAAGAGAAATAGTAGCTTTCCTTTTAGGCTAGACCGCTAGAGTCACCCCATCCCGCGATGCGACTTGCGAGTCGGAGAAACCGTCACGCTCGCATTGCCGCGATGGATCATGGCCACTCGCCGTTGTTCTGACAGGAGCGGAGGATCAAGGGCTTGGCTGCATGGTCAGTTCTATGGTACTCTGGTTCCATTCATGATCCAATCGGGGTTATCCTCGGTCTCGGGCTTTTGGGTCGTCTAGTTGTTCAAATAAATGTCGTAAACATAAGAAAAATAATCAGATACATACTAATTTGGGATAGGTTGGGACATCATTTTGTGCACGGAAGGAGTAGTAAGTAATTAAGCATTCTCATCATTCACTCGCCGTATCAGCCTCCTGGCCAATATACAGTCCCTTTGTCTGCAGGGGAGGTCAATATACAGCTAGTTCTATGTTACTCCGCAGATGTAGCAGACTTGTGTTTCGTCCCCCCTCAGTTGCTCAAGGAAAACTAGTATAACAGAAGTGAAAGCAAGCATTTTCTTTTCTTGTGAAGTTATATTATAGAATACAATATAATGAGTAGTACCGGGAAAAAAAGATACCACAGCGATGGTACTGTACAAGAGACAGAAGTCAAGTCCGACTACTCCCACACAGTGATGGTACTGTAGTGTAGAGATAATTGGGTAATCCCTCCACAGACCACAGCCATGGGTCCAACAGTGTCGTCTGCATGGTCCTTGCTAGAGAAACGACCACCAGATCTCCTCACGCCCGGCCCGGCCCGGCCGGGTAGAAACGGCTGTAATTAATGCGGAAAGCAAGCTGAAGCGCACCATATACGACCAGCGTCGCATGCATGCGTTCGTACGATTTTATCCAGTCCAAACCGCCGCTGTCTTCTTCCTCCGAACGCGCCGGCGACGTACGGCCACCTGTGATCGTGCCGGCTCGTCCGTTCCGTCCGTCTTAATGCAAGCTCTTGCTTGGAAAGGGGGAGGAGTAGATGTTCAGCTGTACGCTGGGGCCGTGTCCATATATGCGTCGTCCGCACTATTGCCTTTTGATCGATGTTCAGAGCATTTCTAGCAGAAATCGAACCCTTAAAACTCAGTACAATGGGAACCGTAAAACGATTTTAAAGGTCGAGCCCTGAGCTTCTCGGCGTCTAGCTGGCTACGGAAATCTTTAATTATATATCCGGGCGATTACTCTTAATCTCTTATGGTTGCTATGTAGAACAATGGTTGTCAACTTAACATGATGTCTCTATCAGGACGTAATCATGCTCCCGTAAGACTTTGCACGTTGAGGTATATGGGTGCATCGTGCCTCAAAAGAAACAAACACCGCTGACAGACATACGTACTAGTTAAATGAGCGAACTGGGTAGGTCAGACGTGTGCGCGTTTGTGTTGCTGTGTGCCATGTGAAATGAACGCTTACTGTTCTGTTTTGTTTTATGGTCTATTTAATTAGTAGGAGAGGAAAGACGTAGAAATAACAAAAGTATAAGATTGCAATGTCATGAACAATCTAATTCTATAGGATTTGCTACGTATGTCTGTTCCATCAAAGGAATTTCAAAAAGAGTTTGGACTAGATGTTAGAATTCTTATTGGAAGTGGTTCAAATGATTCTTTAGGGAAAGAAGCTTATAGGATCCGATTCTACAAAGCAAACAAGTACTCCCTCCGTATCAAAATATAAGTCACACTTGCTCATTACCAACCCATATGTATCTAGACATGTTTTAGTGCAACCCTAAACCCTAAACCCCAAACCCTAAACCTCAAACCCTAAACCCTAAACCCCAAACCCTAAACCCCAAACCCTAAACCCTAAACCCCAAACCCTAAACCCTAAACCCTAAACCCCAAACCCTAAACCCTAAACCCTAAACCCCAAACCCTAAACCCTAAACCCTAAACCCCAAACCCTAAACCCTAAGCCCCGGAAGGTAGCACCTCCCAGTGCCAGCCCGGCGGAGCCCAGTCCCGGACATCGCGCCTCTCAAACAGGTTGTCGCCGCTGAGTCGACGACTAGGATGCGGGTCAGGCATTGTCACCGAGAACAAAATCCTATGCATTTTTTTGAATCAAATGAGCCCTTAGAGCGCCTCTTTCTACCACTTTGACTGTGTACGTGCTTCCGGACTTCCGGTACTACTACCACCACCACCACTATTGGATTTGCCCTTAGAGCGCGAGGGCAGGTACGTACGTGGACCGTTGCACGGTGCAGCCACAAGGATGTGAGCTCTACGTACGTTATACGGCTGGTTATGCCATAACTGAAATGAAAAGACTTGACGTACGTCGTCCACCGACGAGACGATGGACCATCCTCCTCCATGACCATGAGCTTCTGCGCGCGCTGTCCACTGTACCAGCACGCACGCACCGTTCCCGGCCGGCGACCGGTGGTGGTGGCGCGCGCACTGGAATGTATGGTGGCCGGCGGCCGTAGTGCCCAACTCGCAGCTACTGCGACAGTACTACGCGCACTGTGGTCGGTGCAGCCACTGTGCAGACTAGCCCAGGACGGCAATCTCATGGGCGTAGAGTAGAGCAGGAGCTAGTTACCACTCAGTTACTCACCACCTCACCAAACGGGCAAGGGAGGTGCAGATACGGACGAGCTTTCCTTTTAGGCTACAGTCATTTCTTCTCGCCGCCCCATGCACACCGCGCCGGCCCCCCGTCCCGCCGCGATGCCATCACCTCTCGGCTCAGAGTTTATCGCATCATTTGATTTGTTTCGGGATGCATGCAGAAGAACACCCTGATGAGTACAATTATGATTATGATGATGACTATGTTGATGAATCCATGTGGGGAGATGAGGATTGGACGGAACAAGAACATGAGAAAGCGGAAGATTACGTGAGCATCTATGCTCACATCTTGTCCACCCCAGTAAGTGAAATCCTTTTGCTTATATTTTGCGGTTCGTTCTGTTAATGACCTTGAGTTGTTTTTCACATTCTTTCTACAGGTAATTGTAGATATTGACAAAGATGGTGTACATGAAATGGTGATTGCTGCCGTGGGTCACGTTATCATTCCTTAGAATATTTATGAACCCACTCAACCTTGTTCTTACCTTATTCTAGACGAAGTTCTACTCAACTTCAAGATATATCACCAAAGTGAGTCATTCCTCATTACCTGGTTGTCATATCTTCTTGAGGCTTTCTGGTATCTTTTATAAATTCCTTGAGATGGAGGCACTAGTGTGATTTTAGGTGACCTAAGTTACTGGATAGATACTCCATCCGTTTTTAAATATACGATGTTTTATCATTTGTCCATATTTATTTATATGCAAATATATCTATACATATTTTAGTGTGTATGTTCACGCACTTTAGTATGCATCTAGACAACATGGATAACTCCTGAAACATCGTATATGTAAAAACATGGATAACTCCTGAAACATCGTATATGTTCACGCACTTTAGGGTATATCGAGCCGCGATGGAACATGGCCACTCGCCGCCATTCTGACGGGGGTGGAGACACGCGTTCATCCGATCAGTAGCTCGACGTAGGTATATGCAAATCTGGTTTCATTCGTGATGCAAATGTAGCAAAATTGTCTTTTGCTCTCCCTCTATTTCTTACAATACATGCTAGGAACTTGAGGAAAATTACTGGAAACTGCAAATGCCTCCCGAGCTACATGAAGCTCGGTTTTTTGAAAAATAATAATCAAAATTGGCATTTTTGGTTTCTAAGACTTTGTCGCCTGACAAGATCAATACGTTGATTCACCTGAAAATAGGTTGGCGGAAGATAGCGGCAGCGGCTTCTGAGGTGGGCATATGGCACGCGTTGAAAGTTTGATGGGCCGGTTTATGTTCCCACGTCGATGTTAGGCGGCTTGGTGAGGCCTCCGAATTTAAATGATGTGCGTAGATGTGAGGTAAAGGGCACATGACTCTGACCTTGGCCAACCCCATCATAAATCCTATAGGTGTAGACTTTTTGCTAGTAAGGTGGCTTCAGTTGGATCAATGTATTTCTTACAATTTGTAAGGTTAGCTGAATTGTATAATACAAAAGTTGTGTGCATCATTTTGATGCATAGCCTGGGTTTAACCTCAATTTCAGAAAAAATAAAATAAGATGTAGATAGTGTCACGATTTATGAGGGTGCAAAATTTAACTCAATATTCGATGTATTTTTGGCTGCACATGATTTTTTGCCAGTTTATGGGGGTATGAAACCCATTTGGGCGAGATTAGTATTCGCTGAGAAGTCTTCGTGAAAGGGTAACATATCTAGCCTATCCAACTTGTTTGGGACAATGCAAATTTTCAAACCTCCCGATATATCAGATTTATTCATTTTTATAAAGAGTAGAACTAAAAACATTTCATGTTGAGATTTTGCAGTACCGTAGAATACATTATTGACTACACATGATTTTTTTTGGAAATCTTTGAAACTATAAAATGTCTTGTTTCAGAATTTATAATTTAACGGGCTCATGTAGCCCGAGCTTCATTTACGGTTTCCTTGGATTTCCCTCCAATCATCACGAGCTGCAAGGTGATAGGGCTCATTTGATTCAAATGAAGTGTGTAGGAATTTTGTAGAATTGGGATCCTTAGGATTTTTTTTCGTATAAAAGGTCGTTTGATTCATCGGATTACAATCCTTTGAAATTCCTACAAAGGATTTCTTTGCACTCTAGTTTATAGGAAAATTTCCCTCCACTCCAAGATCTTTTTATAATTCCTTTAGAATTCTTGTGTAATTAGACACTTGATGATCCAAATTCCTGTAGTTTTCCAATCTTATAGGATTGAAAAGGACATACCATTCCAATCCTGTGTTTTTTCTCATCTTCAAAATCCTGCGAACCATAGGATGTGATGTGCTAGATTTACGGCGGTATACTAATCAATTTGAGCTTGCTGGTTTTAGAATTAAATCATTTGCTTTTGGAAAAGGAGGGTTTCCCCTGAGAATTTAGTCATAATATGTGCGATTTCTTTTTTTTTTAACAAGATCCAGACGCATCGGATGGAGCAGCCAGAACTGCATAGCTTAATGTTTAAGCGTCACTGCTCTGACTAATTAGCAGTGACGGTGGCATCCCAACACCAACAGGGACATCTCAACTCCATCCAACCACACACTAAACAACTCTGAAACCGTACTACCAGAACTGCCAGAAATGTTGCATTATTCAATCCTCTTCTTCCACTCGTTCTCGTTTGTTAACCATTTTCTGCTTGTCGTCGAGGATCGACGATTTTTCTGATTTCCTGCCGGGAGCGTGTCTGACGACCGGCTCGTCCCTAGCAAGCCGCTCTCCCCGGGCGCCACAATCCTCTCCGATGTGGGCTCTCCCTCACCATCCTCCCTTTTTTGATTGTGTGGTGGCAGAACAGATTTGGACTCTGATTTATAATTATAGGCCATCTGAAAGATCAGTCGAACCCAACCTAGAACGTGCGATGAGATTCTGAATTCTATGACAAGAAATGATCCGTTCTAATTTCTGAAGATATGGGCTTCCGCAGGTCTACATGCCCGTAGTGGGCCGCTTAAATCACTTTGATGGCTTAGCGAATAAACCGAGAACGGCGATTTGGCTCCCGAGCTCAGCTGGTACCGATATCTGGACCACTGAAATCTGGTTGAGATGTGTACCAGCAGTTTGTCTGTATGTGCGTGGGGACGGTAAAAAACATGGGAGGCGTGGTGAATCGCAGCTACCAGCATGCACTGGGGGACCCATGATGACGGACGGATTGCATGTGAGACGGCTGTGCCGGACGGATGTTAACGACGATTTTTCTGCCCGCAAGGACATGACGTCCAGAAATCATGGTCCCATCTTTTACGACAGCAGTGAGAAAGCTGGTATTATCATTAGGGCCTAAAAAAAATCGTGGAGAGCGGCGGCTAATTTGACTGGCGGATCGAGTTTCTCTCACATCCAGATGATAGCTCAAGTGACCTTCACAAAACTATATAACGACGTTTTACGAATTGGACACAGGGTGCCTGCAATTCTAAGAAGTGCAAAAGCTGTGCCGCTACGAATTGATGTAGGCTGCAGTTCAAAAAGTTCTGAGACAGCATAAAAGCAGTGAGGAAAAAGAAAGAAAAAGACTGAAATAATCCAAATTAACATAAGCTGCCATGATAAAGGCTGACACAAGGAAATGAGAGGCTGAAAAGGAATGGTGCCGCGAAAGGTAAAGATGTGCATCCTTGAAATGGGACGGTCAGAATTATGCTCAAACAAAGAAAGGTACTACTGTACTAGAAAGAATTGTGCCGCCGGTGGTAGTCACGGCACTTGCTCAGGTGCGCCCTGCACCCGTCCACCGCGCACGACGGGCGCTACGGCTGCTGCCCGACGCCGCCCCCGCCCGATGTCGCGCGCGGCCGCTTCACTGTCAGGTCCCCGATGGATCCGACATGGTGAGGATCATCAAGAAGAGGAATTTGAGAGAAATTGGTACTAAAACATGGTAAATTGCAAGAATAAAAGACAGATAAAATGTAGGAAAATAAGGATAAAACTAGGGTTCATATTCTCGGTTCTTTTCCACCGGATACAATGCTATCCTTATAAAGACAGCCAGCTACAAGATGACTACAAAGGTGAAATATCTAAATTACCCCTTACAACTAATATACCACTAATAACCCCATATTACCTACTTATCCTATACCCTGACATTACTCCCCCCTTGAAACCATTGGTCACCAATGGATCAAGTTTCTTCAGAAACTTTTCATCTTTAAACTTATGAACCAAAGAGCAATTCCATGAACTTGATGTCTTGGTGCTGAGAGTTGTTTCCATGGCATTTCTAGAAAATCTAGCAATAGTGGATAGAATTGTCTTCCAGAATCAATTCATCCTTGTCAAGGAGGTTGAAAATGAATCAGCCATTTCTGAAACATCCGGCAATAGTGCATAGCATTGAACCAGGAACTCCCTTGTTCAGGAATCAGTATAACCACAGGAGTCAGTGTACCCAGGTCCTTTCTTTCTGTGAATAGAAACTGGAGTAACAGAGTACTACCCACTGACTGAGTTGGCTCGGCTGCTATAGCCGTAATATTGATACAAGGGAATTGTTTATCAGTTGCACTCCATCCTGTCAAGATAGTCAACAAGCTGCACAAGAGTATTTTAACTCCAGGATCTCGAACATAAGAAGTTTTCAGCACACTCTTGCAGTACAAGGAGCTGAGGGAATTATCCTCAGTTAAATGATCATCCCTTTGTAGTGTGGAGCAATTAGCATGGAGAACAGAACCGTATTCAGATAGATGTGCAGCCATTTGCAAGATGAAGGAATTATCTTGGAGTGCAGAATTACAGCCATTGAGTGCTATGTAATGCAGAATACCCGGGTCCCATAACAGTTTAGCCATGTTTTCAAATGAAGGGGAGGGGCAAGATGTGCCGGCAGAACCTGGAACAACTAGGACAAACAGAGCTGATCCATTCACTTTGGTTCGTGCCAAACCCAAGGCATAGGAACACCAGATAGCAGAATCAAAATTCGGTTCCCTTTTTGCACCGAACTGCACAGCTTGCATATGTAACAGTCTAAACTTGTAGACAGCTGTGCACTGCAGTTCTGTAGCACCAGTAGTTGTAAACAGGGCATATGATGTTGTATCTCCAGGATCCCATAGCAGTCTCATTTCTGTCACAGTACGCACAATACTAAACTGGCTGAACCTCGTGACACATGAATTGGAGGCCTTTAGGACTGGACAATTGCATGCCCTCTGATCATCTTGTTGCTGCAGCTCAAGCGAGAATTCCCCCACATCTGAGATAATGTACAGACAAGCACTAGTGTATTCAGTTTCCTTGCTGAAACATTTGAGTTGTTCGCTGGATGGGTTCTCAGATGCCTTGTGGAAGGACTTGGCAAGCAATTCAGGAGTGCTAGTGAACCTTATGGTTTTCAGGGTGCCTGGATCCCATTCCTTTCTTTCTGCTTCAATCATCAGCATGTTCAACTGTTGGTTGTCTATTTGTTGTGGTTTCACATGGTTACCACACGGCTCATTATCAGTGTTCTGCTCATTTGTTATACAGAATACACCAACAGTACTAGCAGTAGGTCTCTGACGACTGAATGTTGGCTTGCTGAAACACTCGGAAGCCTGATGACTTTCACTTTTCTCTTTTTCAACTGTTACCTGCTCAGGAATATCAGTGAACATAGGAATGAACTCATTTGAGCAGGCATCTGACTTGTCATCATATACATCAAATACTGTCTCAGGAGCAGCTTTCTCTAAGGAGTGATCAAGGTTCTGCTCATCAGTTAAACAAAATACACCAACAATACATCTCTCAGGACTGAATGTTGGTTGACTGAAGCACTTGGGTGCATGATGACTGTCATGTTGCTTTATTTCATTTATCTGCAGCTCAGGGTTGCCACTGAACACTTGAACAAACGCATTTGAGCTGCTGTTTCCATCTAGCAAACCTGTACTGCGAATTGGAATGTGATTCCCAAAACCGTAGTCAGGAGTTGAACCATGTGTTCCCTGTGACGTGCTTGTTGTTGGCATTTCTGCAAACATCTGAGAGGCAACATGAGCAGGAGCTGCTGGTACCATGGGGGTGTGCTGCAACTGCTCCGGTGTGCTTCCGTGTGGTGCAATTGGTTCCATGCCAAGAGAGACTGCCAACTGTGAGGCCATAGAAGTGAGTTTCGCGAGCTCACCTCGCAAACTGTCGAAAGAAGACCTGTCACGTGCCTGCTGCGCATCCAATCGGCGCCTGAGATCAAGGATTGCCCGGGGCATGTTCTTGCTGATGCTGGCTTCCGCTGGAACTTGTGCTTCTGCTGATGGCGTGGTTGTAGGAGAAGTGGTAGCTGCAGTCGAGGTGGTCGTGTTGCCGACTAGAGGCGCTGCTGTGGTGGTTCCCAACACAGCCGGACCAGTGGAGGCACCAGGTGCGGTGGGCGTGCTGGTGATGCCGAAACCGACTAATGGTGGTGAGGCAGTGATGCCCTTGTTGGCAGGCTTTCCGTGGCCAAAATTTGGCCTGGTCATTTCACCAAACACTTGTTGAGCGACATAGGAAGCAGCTGATGGCACGGTGGCATGGTGTTGGACTGCGTCGATCTCACTATCCCGGAGCTTGAGCAGCGCATGGTCGGTCGGGGGCACGGGCGCGCGGTCCCGATGCAACCTGGAGGCGGGGCTGTGTTCTGGATTTGGAGATGCCGGAACGGTGTCCAACAGCCACGGCGTTGGGCTGCAGAGGTCGGTAGGGAGAGATGACCGGAGGTCCGGCGAGTAGGTGTGGACTTGGGACGGTGCAGTTGCTTGAAAGAACGTCGGGTCTGGCGGCTGGGTGTCCACAGGGATGGGAGGCGGGTGGGAGGCGACGAGTGGGGCGCCAGAGGAGAAGGGAGCAGGTGGTGCCCAGTAGGGGTCGTGCCCGAATGGTTCAGCTGGGGAGGTTGGCATGGGGAAAGTGGATTCCGTCGATGGGGTGGACGCAGATGCAGAAACGGAAGGGAACCCGAAGGTGGTGGCGCAGGGGAAAGCGGCTGGAGGTGTCGGGAAAGGCGTAAGCGGCGGTGGCGGTGGCCAAAGGGCGGGCTGGGGCTCGGGTAGCTCTCGAAGTGGAGCAGGTGGGGTGGAGGTAGAGGGAGTGGCGGTGGCGGCGAAGGAAATCGGGAGGGAGGGAGGAGGGAGCTGGAAGCGGTGGTGGTGGTACGCGGCGGCGTGGTAGGATGGGGATGGTGGTGGTGGCTGATTTGGGTAGGGGATAGGAGGTGGGTAGTAGCAGCCGTAGGGATGTGGTGGATAGGTGGTGGCGGAGGGGAAAGCGGGGTAGGGGGACGGCGTCGTCGCCATTGGTGCAGATCGATTTGGGCTTGGGAGAGTGGGTTCGCTGCGGTGAAGAAAGGGAAAGTCGCCGGTGCGACGGGATCGAATCGAAGACGAGGGAGGGATGGGAGGGAGCAGGCCGGCCGATCGAGCTCGCTCTGATACCATCTGTCAGGTCCCCGATGGATCCGACATGGTGAGGATCATCAAGAAGAGGAATTTGAGAGAAATTGGTACTAAAACATGGTAAATTGCAGGAATAAAAGACAGATAAAATGTAGGAAAATAAGGATAAAACTAGGGTTCATATTCTCGGTTCTTTTCCACCGGATACAATGCTATCCTTATAAAGACAGCCAGCTACAAGATGACTACAAAGGTGAAATATCTAAATTACCCCTTACAACTAATATACCACTAATAACCCCATATTACCTACTTATCCTATACCCTGACATTCACCGCGCCGTCGACGACGACGCAGACACAGTCGGCGCCTTGCCGACGCCGTGACTGTCCGCGGCGGCGCCGAACTCGCCTAGCGGCTAGCCCGCTGAGTTTCAGATCTACGGAGAACTCCGGCCGCCCGACGGCATTACCGATGCCACCCGCCGATGCTGCCCATCCTGCCGACGCGGCGGCTTCGTTTTCCAGCTCGGCGAGGTCCCATATCCCCGGCGGCAACTTGAGGTCCCAATCCATGCCGACCACGAGCACTCCGGTGCGCGGTCGGGGAACAGTCGAAGGAGAGGCGCGAGAGGCTGGAGCCTCGCGCTAGGCTGCCGACGCTGCTCGCGGAGCTGAGGCTCGAGTTGGGCGCCCCCGTGGAGGACGCCGTCTCCAGGTCCGACAGCGGCGACGACGCCCCCACAAGCAGTATCCCGTCCTTGTCCGTCGCCGGTGGCTTCCCGAGGACCCGAGCTGGAAGCGCGGCCACCATCGACGGAACACCAGTCTCCTTGCTCCTGCTCTGAACTAGCTCGCGGAGAGTGACAAGATCGAAGCTTCTTCTCCACACTCTGCTATACTAGTGCTGGGGGCGGTTGTTGGAGATTGGAGCTGGTGAGTGCCGAGAGATGGGTGGGGATAAGATCTGTTGGTCTTTTGCCGAGAGATGCAGCGGTGAAGAGATGCGTGGTACAAACATGACGGAGTACTACTTCCGTGAAGACTCCGTCTGCATTTAATTGCACAACACATGTGGCATGTGGGCCATGGGGTTGGATTTACTGCGGTAGAAAAGGCTGAACGGAATCTAGCAGAACGATGCTGCACGAATCTTAGCAAGTGCGAACGGACGGGATACAGGGAGCATCTACGCTCGGGCACCAAAGTGGATTTCCGCACAAACCTAAAAAAAACTATAAGCAGGCTTCACGGTAGTGGAGATTCATTTTAGATACTTTTAAGATTTGTCTGGAAAAAAAAAGATGCTTCTAAGACTTATCTATACTTCTATACTACTATTAAAAGAGCAAACTTGTTGTTGTTGGGATACTTTAAATCTGAGCCCTTAAATATCCAATTAAACGGTTCAGATCGTCCCAATGTTTGACAACTCAACATTGTCCGTTTTAGACCGTTTTACCCTCCCACCAAATCACATAATACTGCTAATGCCATCGTACCGGTTCGTTTTATTTCGTTTCGTGATAATTACGAGATTTGCCACCGCTAAAAGAAATTACCACCAGTGGCCGTCGCAGTCGGCTGTATTCGCTTCGTGCCGCCGGCCGATCAACTTTCCTCCGCCTACAACGCCGCCGCCGACGTATTCCGATCCAGCGACATGCATACACGTACTCTGCCGTTTCCGCTGTACTGGCTTCCGTGCCGCCGGCCGGCCGATCAACGCTTCCGTGCCGCCGGGCGATCAACGCTTCCTCCGCGTACAAACATGTATGCATGCAAGCAGCCTTGGAGATTTCAGCGGTACGACGTCCATGTATCGGAAGATCGAACGCTGTACTGGCTTCCGTGCCGCCGGCCGGCCGATCAACGCTTCCGTGCCGCCGGGCGATCAACGCTTCCTCCGCGTACAAACATGTATGCATGCAAGCAGCCTTGGAGATTTCAGCGGTACGACGTCCATGTATCGGAAGATCGAACGCTTTGCCTTATGCATGAGGTGTGCATGCTGGATCGATCGATGGTGGACTTGCATAAGGTCTATTTTTTGATGACTTGGGCAAGAACAGGAGCGCCTCCTCACGCCGGCAAGGATAGGATCGCCGCATCGGGCAGTCGCTTCCATGCTGCAAGTCCAGGCGCGTGGGGCTGGAGGTCTCCCGCCGAGGGCCGCCGCTAAGAGCCTGCGCTCCGCGCTATGCACGACTCCATCCGCGACCGCCCCTGCTTCCTCCGGTAACATCTTCAGGAGTAAGCTTCTGTAGTCGATGTTTTCCCAACACGTCGAGCTGATCCAGCAACAGAGAGCGGGCAGATAGCTAGACAGGGGATCGGTCAGACAAAGCAAAGTGTGCGGCTCTGTGGCAGCGGGTAGCCGGCAGCCGGCAGGGGCGACGTTAACTGCGACCTGCACGGCCAAGGTAGCCAGGGCCTTCTGGATCGACAACTGCTTGTATAACAGATTAACAGTAGCCTCCCACGAGGTGTTGCTCATGGATCGTGTTCTCAAACGCTTCCTTTTAACTGATTAAGATCGATATTGATGAGTTGATTTCTGTAGTGGTGTTGTTTGTTGATATAGTATCACAAGTCTTACCAGATTAGACAAAATTTAAGTAAAAAATAATTCAGAAATTCAGTTTTAAAACCAAATTATTCTAGCGTCTCACGAACACATTTCGCAGTTTTTCTTTACACATCTAAACACAACGTTGTTATTGAAGACAGTTTAATAAGACACAGTTTTGCTATTCTCATCTATATTGTAAATTACAAATTTCGTCACCAAAAACAAACAAGGTCTATATCGAAAAGCTATTTTATATTTAGATGAAATTGTACTATGGTTTTTGCATTTTTTTAACCTATTAGATTCAAGTTATGTTGGTAGAGACTTGCATTCCACATGCATTGCACATTCCAATGGGGGGTGGGTTAGTGGGTATGTAATGCATAGGTGAAACTTGCTTGGGGTCATAGCCAGCGATGCTATTCTCCTTCATGTTGCACGTCGTGTAATATATTATTTTAAACAGATGTCTGTGTTACTTCGTGATGGGCCTATATAAATGATTGTTGTTTGCCGATTCACCGGTGAACTTATCTCATTCTTAACTTATAAACAGGTTTGTAAATGTAAGGATGGCTTGTAAATTTGAATAATGTGACTACTCCATTTTTCTAATGCTAATGTTGCATGTTATTTATAGCCTGTATGTTGTCGATAGTAATAACACAGCTTATGCGGGACGGCATGACTAGCATATACAATGGTTATTTTCACAAGTAATTTGTAGGTCATCACTGGACGTAGAACGCACGGAGAAGGAACAAATCATATGGCAATCTTATTTGCGTAGGATTTTTCAGCAACATTTTATTGCTTGTAGTATGACTAACTAAATTTCTAACATTTGTAATATATCTTGAATGGTCTTTTATTTAATTTTCATTTATCTTTAATGTTTGCAATGATTGGTTACGTGCGTTGCACGTGCACGTCAACTAGTACTATTAAAAGAGTAAACTTGTTAGATTACTTTAAATCTGTACCGTTCAATATCCAATCAAACAGCCCAGATCGTCCCAATGTTTGACAACTCAATAATGTCCGATTTTTCCCGTTTTACCCTCCCACCAAATCACATAATACTACTAAATTGTCACCATATCTTATTTCTTGATGAAACGTCCGCCGTCGCACACGTCCCGCGATTCCGCAGAGTCATGCCGAGGAGGAGGGGAGCCGCACGGTACGGCCGCGTCTTGTGCCCTGGCATCCCGTCGCAGCCATCCCGCAGGCGTCTCCCTGGGTCTTCAGCCCTCCTAGCCTCCCACCGCCGATGACCCGCTCGAGTTCCGTCCTTCACGTCGGCTAGACGAGGCCAACCTGAATGTCCCCTGCGCCGTCCAGCACGGGATCCGCTCGAAGCCCGCAATGGCCTGCACGGGACGGTCGCGCCGCCCTCCACGCCGGAACGAGGTCGCCCTCCACGCCCGGAATCGACGCCGACCTGAACTGGCCGCCCGCCCGCCGCCGCACGCGAACCTGCGGGGCGCCGGCGCCCTGCACACAGCACAGGGAGCCTGCCGGCCCGCTGCCGGCGACCTGCACACGAAGCCCCCGCCCGTCGCCACGTCGTGGACCAGCCCGACGCCACATGCCAGCCTGCCCGCTGACGGTGCCCTGCAAGCCGTCACAGGGAGCCTTCCCGCCGCCGCCAGCCGTTTCCACGCACGGGCAATGGTGCTGCGTGATTTTCTGGTGGTGCCACGCTTGCCGTCCAGCGTCATCAACACAACCAGGGCCACCGCAGTTCTACCTCTCTGTAAGTTGTGAAATCCTATCAGTGGAAGGGTTCCAGCTAGGATTTTCTTCTCTTCCACCACCAATCTCTGAAGAACTGTTCAGGTTGGAACTAGATGGTTGGGAGAGCAGTTCAAGCTCTCTTAGTGCGGAGATGAAAAAGGTGTAGAAGTCCAGCAGCAACTTTGACAATTTCCTAAGTCCTGCGCACACACTGCTCCAAATAATTTGTGTTGATCAGAAGGTGCTGCTTTATGAGTATGCAGCTAATGATTTATTACGGCTTCTTAATGCTCACCCCATGCAAAATTCAGGTTGTGTGAGTACCAGTTCTGAATACCTGAAGATAGTTAAATAAGATTTTCTTTTAAAGCAAGATGTTTCAAAAAAAAATATTCCTTAATCCATCTATTCTTTACGACATAAAGATTAGTATCCTCTCTTTTACTCCCACTGTGGTTACCCATTGAAAATTCTTCAGAACGGTCGCCCCTATCAATCCATGGCTGCTGCTTCTTTATTTCTTATTCGTAGCTCATGGACCTTGATTTGTATTAAACAATAATTTGCAAACTTATTTAATTCTAAAAATTGTGGTTCTCGGGAGCAGGCTGGTGGAGTTTCCAGTTTGCTTTTATAAATGACGCAGATGAGATTGATTTCGATCTCCAATTTTTTTTGTCTCCCAGTTTTATAGTACTTCGTGTTTTTATGTGTATAGTTCTATACTCGGTGGATAGTCAACTCATCAATTGTAACTTCATGCCGTGTAAGCAGTGATGCTCCTGGTAACAGACCATGGGCAATACCAGTATACATCTGTTGCCAAAGTATGATGTTGCCTCCTTGTCGTGTATGATGATGGAGATGATACATATGTGCACTTTTCACTCAAGACTGTGATGATAAATGTGTCGGTTAGTGCTTCCATTAGTAGTCAGTTACCTACTCTATTACTATGGCAGCCACACTGAATCTATTTTCCTGATTACGATCCGCAAAACTCTGTTTCTTTGCCACGAAAACAGCAGGAAAATTCACAGATTAAAACTTGTGTACACACTAGATAAAACAACATGAGAACTTGGGTATAGTCTACAAAGACAGAACTCCTTTGAATCATGCATGCAGTAAATCATGAACATTCCCCGATTGACAAATGTGCTCCTGATAAACTGAAACCCTGTTATGATTTTTTTCATTATTCGTATCAAGCTTTCCCTTTATTTTGTTTAGACAAATAACGTGCATTGCACGTGCACATCTACTAGTAATATTAAAGCCAAAAACCAAAATTAAGTCTAACCAAACACCCCTTCATCGCTTGCTGTTTAGACTTTGAAACTTTTTTTTCCTATGCACTTCATATAGCTGTATATGAACGCATGCTTTTTCAACTGTTAAACGTGTCCATGTCTTACGTACACAACATGTCTTACCTTAATCTTGTCCACCAGTCCTCCTATTGTTTAGCTCGTAAACCCAGACTTCAACGGCTACAACTAGAGAAAAGAATACCACCACATAAGCATTTATATCATTTTATCTAATCTAAGATCACCACCGTAAAGTTTTTTTTCCCTCTTAGAGGCCTGATTTTTTGATTTTTTTTGATATCATCTTCTATTAAAAACACATCACCCCAGATCAACAAGATTATGAGCCAAACAGAAAAATAAGACACACATCACTCTTGTAAAATTGCATAATTCTAGTAAGACATATTTACTGATTATTTACTAAAAATATATGCATAAGAAACCTTCATGAAAGTAAAAAACATGTATATACAAACAAAACTTGAACATTCAGCCGATATTAGCTGAAATCATGATAAATAATCCTGCTCCGGTCAGCAAGGCCCATGAGGGATCATTTGACAGCTTATTATTCTGTAGTGTATCATCTATTTTGGGCATTGCATGCATGTGCACATACTTAATTATTACTCCCACCGTTATAGAATAGTTGAACTAGAACAACGACAGTTAGTTCGGAACAGAGCGAACAGTAACAAAGAGAGGAAATTTGTTAGTCAAAAAGTCTTATCTTAGTTACACGTTTTCGAGTATACTTTTAATCATGCCATAGTTAATTGGTAAAAAACACTTAAAGATAATTTATGTAATATTTTTCTGTAAACGAAATGTAATAGCTAAAATAAGATTATCTTATCCACACATGCATGTGATACTGCCACTCACCCACCGAATTTTTAATTTGTTCCAAACCATATTTTTGCAAAGATGTTCAAAACGATAAGGAGGCCGGTAAAAAGCAGGCCGTCAAGTGGACCAAAACTCAGAAGCGACCCCGGGAGGACTCGTCATCGTAGCCAACTCTGGGCCGCGTGGACCATCTCCGGATCGGATTGGGCTCTCGTAATCATTTAACTCACAATCTTGCCTAAAAAAACAATTAACTCAAAGTCGAACTTTCCTCAAAACAAAAAAAACTCACGAGTCGGCGGGCGGCGGCGGAATCAGAATCAGATGGGTTTCGAGTACAAGTCCTGGATGCGGGCGGCGGCCGGCGCGAAGGCTGCCCGTCGCTGGAGGAGAACTATCGGCTTTGGCTGCGGTCCATGCGTGACCACATCGACTCGGAGCTGGCCGGCGAGGAGAGGGCGGCGGAGTGGCTGAGGAAGACCGTGCCGCGTCTGGAGGCGGACTACCGCAAGCGCGTGGACGACGGAAAGGTCGACCACCCGAGGCGGCTGATCCGGCGCGGCGACGAGATGCCGGAGGAGTGCAAGCTGCGGATGCTCAAGGATTCCGTGCTGGGATCGATGCTGCGGGAGACCGAGGCGGAGGCCGGGGTGCGGCGGATCCGCGAGGAGCAGGCAGAGCGGCTCAGGAGGTGGAAGTACCTCGCCGCTACAGGTGCCATGCTCTCGTCGTTTGCCGTCTTTATGGTCTCCGGCATCCTCATCCCCAGCGACGACATGACTCTTTCCGAATTTGGCGACTTCATGTGCTTGGAGGCTTTCGTGCTCTCCTTATTCGGGATCGCCGGCGCCGTCCAGTCTGATCACAGACCTCCTCGTCCATCAAGGCCCATGATGAAATCCTGCTCTGATCGCTCAAGGGAGGGATTGTTGGAGCTGCTGCACGGCTGAGCTGCTGACAGTTCACCAGCTTGCTGGTGCTGTCTGATAACTTGGTGTTCTGTTTGATATTTAGATTTCAGTGTCTCATGGTTACTCTGTAGTTACTCTAGTAGGCAAAGTAGTGGCTCATGTTTCCTGTGAACTGTGAATCACATGTTGACATATCAGTCAAATTACATGATTAGATGAAGCATAAAACTGAAGAGAAATTTATTTATGGCAATATGTGTCTCCCAAATTATCATTCGATGCGCACGGTCACTTCAGATTGCAGAGCTTGGGTTGTGGGGTTGGGTAGCTGATGGTCATCTCAGAGCTTGAGCTGCTGCACCAAATTGCAGA
The DNA here is from genome assembly GCA_947311845.1 of Poa pratensis. Lineage (NCBI taxonomy): Eukaryota > Viridiplantae > Streptophyta > Magnoliopsida > Poales > Poaceae > Poa > Poa pratensis. The sequence continues at coordinate 5,376,423 of CAMZMU010000084.1, forward strand.
CAGAGTTAGGGTGAATTGGCTCTTTGCGGTTAGGGTGAAGTAGAACAAACGGGCCATGGTATTATTTTGCGGAATGCCATTCTTGAAGAGGAGCCAGCTGAAATGGTTAACTCAATTTCTTGTATGGAGAATCAGATATTATATATATGTTAAGTTATGAGAAGCTAACTTGCATGTTTTTCTCTGCACCTGTTTTCTAGGTATGGAATCAAACCAGGCAAAGCAATTATTGTAGAGGAAAAGTACAGCCATGGTAAGCAATTGTTTTTGCTTCTAAAAGTTCTCCTATGCTAAGTTGATTGTATTTCAGTCGTACCTTTTTTTTGCGAATGTATTTCAGTCTTACTTAATATACACAAGACAATTGTTATATTCTACACAACACCAATCCCTCTGTTCCTTAACTCCTCCCATCTGTAATACGTTCGTTTGTTCAGTGCAATGAAATTTCAGGTTGGGGATCTCAGCATAAACCTAAGTAGGTAGTTGCTATTTATACAACTATGGCTTATGTAGTTCATCACCAGTGTCACAACGTCCATATCGACCCAATCACTTGAGTTATTTGAAGTAGTCGATTTTCTGGCCACCAAAGCTGGTGACCTAGTGAATCTTGTGAAAACTCAACCCCAGGAAAATTCACTTAGAACATTGGAATTTAGTTTGCATTTAGAAATGTTCTGGAGGACTGGGGGTTCCCACTTCCTAGTCTTAGAGATTTAAACATGTGTCTACTTGCATCTTGAGTGAACTTTGGAAAGGTGTGCTCGGAAATGGCAAAAAGATGGGGAGGATGCCTGGTGAAAAAACTAATGAAAAAACTGATGGGGAGGTGTACCTCCCCTTTATCTCAGCCGTTCAGGGGCATTTACATTATAGCTAATGAAAAAACTGGTAATATTGGTGAAATTTAGATGGTCAGCAGCTAAAAATTACTTTGGAAGAACTTTTACCGAGCCGATGCTGCATAAATGGTACAGATTGGAGGAATTGCTAGGGGCATAGGTTGAGTCCTGTGGATGATGCTTTGGTTTGACAACATGAGAGAAAAGAGATTTAGTCCTCTCAATACTATATCCTGCAGCGTGGAAAATAAATGCTTCTGCTAAGGTGTTGATTTTTATAGTTCATAGCAAGATGCTCCTACTGAATAGAGAAAATTTGAAGAAAATAAATCTAGAGAAACCTGTTGACCGCCTCTTCTGTTCTGAAGATGAGACTGTACAAAAACAATTATGAGTGTTTGGTGGCAAAACAGAGTCGGAGTCTGATTCCAACTTCTTACACAGATCAACTTCCAGAAGCCCCGCCTCGTGCTGAGAGAACTGTAAGACTCTTACTCTTGTAACACATACGGCGATTGCAGTTTTATGGTTTCTTTGGGAGTTGGGTTTATATGAGGCTACACTTGGATCATTATGTGATGTGAAAGCCTCTAGCCGTAAATCTATATCTCGCTCCTAAAAAAAAGTCAAAAAGCCATATAAAAATGCAAGGTTACCCAAATCTGCTGATGGTTCTTTCTGTGATAGACGTTATTTTCTTTGATCCTCTTTATTTCCGTCCACCATGATGGCAATTTTTTTACTTCTGTAATCTTTTTCTAACAAGGTTATTTTATTTTATATATTTATTTTTGGTTTGGATTCAACCGTTCCGCCATTTGACCGGCTGAGTTCACATTATATGTCGATGCTCAGACGTGGACAGCTGAAATGTCAGCTCCAAAATACACTCAGCTCCTACCAGAATTCAAAAGCTTTACATTTTTCAATCACCACTTTCACTATCTATCCTACGTGAGTCCTTGAATGGTTCACTGATTTGTCAAGAGACGTACAAATAGTCAAACACTAATATGTTGTTGCTTGCAAGACCAATTATCCATAATTTGATTTTTTCCAGGCATGTACTTGTAATCAACGCCATGCCATCATGCATCAACAACAACAAAGTACAACAGCAAAGTAGTACGACTGACTGTACCAGCAGTCTATTAGAATCAACTGATCAGTAGCTCGTACGTACTGGCAAAGACCCATGCATGGATTGGTTGTCTCTCTCCTTCACCGCGGCACTGGTCCTTGTCTTCCTGCCGTTGGGCGTCTGACGACCGGCTTGTCCATGGAAACTCACTCTCCCCTGGCGCCACCATCGTCTCCGACGGCGGCTCCTTTGCGTTGGGCTTTTTCAACCTCTCCAACGCTAGTACTCCGGCCAGCTTGTACCTCGGCATATGGTACAACGGCATACCAGAGCTCACCGTGGTGTGGGTTGCCAACCGGGAAACTCCAGCCACGAACAGTACCACACCGATGCTCTCCCTCACCAACAGCTCCAATCTCGTTCTCACCAACGGTGACGAGAGTCCTGCCCTTTGGACATCAGACGTCGGCACTGCAGCAAGCTCTCGCAAACGGAGGCGGTGCTTCTAAACACCGGAAACCTCGTCATCCGGTCCCCCAACGGTACCACACTGTGGCAAAGCTTCGACCACCTAACTGACACCTTCCTTCCCGGCATGAAGATCCGGCTCAGGTATGGCACACGTGCCAATGGTGATCGCCTCGTGGCCTGGAAGGGCCCTGCTGACCCTCGTCGGGGCGCTTCTCATATGGCGGCGACCCGAACACGCTTCTCCAGATATTCCTCTGGGATGGGGCGCGACCGGTGGCTCGCACTACCCCGTGGACCGGGTACATGGTGAAGAGCAAGCGGCAGTACCAGCAGGATAGCACCGGTGCGACCATCATCGTCTACGTGGCCGTTGTCGACAACGAAGATGAGATCTACATCACCTACACCATCTCCGATGACGCTCCGCGCACCAGGTACGTGGTGACATACTCCGGTGATTACCAGCTCCAGAGCTGGAGCAATAGCTCATCGGTGTGGTTAGTTCTCTCCAAGTGGCCATCACCAGAATGCTACCGGTATGGCTACTGTGGTCCATACGGCTACTGTGATGTGGTGGTGCCAACGTGCAAGTGCTTCGATGGTTTCGAGCCGGCGAGCATGGAGGAGTGGAACAATGGTAGGTTCTCAGCAGGGTGTCGGCGGATGGAGCCACTGCGTGGGTGCGGTGATGGCTTCTTGGCCTTGCAGGGTATGAAGTTGCCTGACGGTTTTGCGCTCGTCGGTGAGGACAAGAGTACATTCGAGGAGTGTGCTTTGGAGTGCAGCCGGAACTGCTCCTGTGTGGCGTACGCTCATGCCAACCTGAGCAGCGACAATTCTGGGGGAGAGGTGACAAGGTGCTTGGTGTGGTCAGGGGAATTGGTTGATACGGCAAAGATAGGCACAGAGACCGGCAGTGGCACGCTCTATCTTCGGCTTGCAGGCTTGGATGCAACACCTGGTACCGAACCTTGATTTCTCCCTCCTTGGACTAGTAGTGTTTTTTTTACTAACATATATTCTCCGTCATCCTCCATTAGCCTAATTTTATGGTATATGCATGCATGTATTGCACAGGTAAAAGGGCCAAGAGCAAAGCACTTAGGATTGTTCTGGCAGCTTTAGGAAGCAGCGCTACGGTACTCATATGTATTTCCCTTGCATGGTTAAAGTTAAAAGGTAAGTTTTCCGGTGCTGGCCGAAGTGCTTGTTAGGTTATTTGCAGTGTTTTGCGGGTTCAAGGTGGGAAAAGTAGATGGACATAAGTAGTTATGAGGGGTACAATGAACCTTTTTGTTTCGTAAATTATAGTGTACTTGTTAGAGAACTAATGACCATGACATTGTTTGCGCAGACAAGAATAGAAAATCGAAACATGGGAAGACATCACAAGATGGTACTGGAGCATCTTTTATTCTTGGGGAAGAAACTTCTACCCATGATTATGAATTTCCATTTGTACGATTAGAGGAAATTGTGCTAGCAACAGATAACTTCTCCGAAACATGTATGATTGGACAAGGAGGTTTTGGCAAAGTTTACAAGGTAACTCGTCCAATAAATTGATAATTTCTATTATTTCATATGAAATCACCAGGATTCAGTTGTTCATATAAAATTAAAATCTAAGTTCTATCTTCAAATTCTCTAGGGAATGTTAGGTGGCCAAGAAGTTGCAGTCAAGAGGCTAAGTAAAGATTCTCAACAAGGAACAAAAGAATTTAAGAATGAAGTAATTCTAATTGCCAAATTGCAACATAGAAACTTGGTTCGACTTCTTGGATGTTGTGGGGAAGGAGATGAAAAACTTCTAATCTATGAGTATCTGCCAAATAAGAGCTTAGATGCTAATCTTTTTGGTACATATCCTAATGACACACAATCATTTCCAAAACAACCCAAAAAAATGTTTTGCTTACATTTGTTATTTTTGCAGACGATTCAAGAAAATTGTTGTTGGATTGGGAAACACGGTTTAGTATAATCAAAGGGGTTGCCAGGGGACTTCTTTATCTGCATGAAGACTCAAGACTGACCATAATTCACAGGGATCTCAAAGCTGGAAATGTTTTGCTAGATGCAGATATGAAACCCAAGATAGCGGATTTCGGTATGGCTAGGATCTTTGGCGATAACCAACAAAACGCGAATACCCAACGTGTCGTCGGAACATAGTGAGTAACCTTTACACTTTTAGACTAGGTTAAATTTTGACCAAATTCAACTCCTATATTGTAACCTATTTGAGTACAATGGTCAAGTAGTGGCTACATGGCTCCAGAGTATGCAATGGAAGGCATCTTCTCAACCAAGTCTGACGTCTACAGCTTTGGTGTGCTACTATTAGAGGTCGTAACCGGTATAAAGAGAAGCTCCTATAGTCAAATCATGGGTTTTCCTAGCCTCATAGTCTATGTGAGTATACACAATTTTTCTCTCAAGTTTCAATTTAAGAGAGGATGCATATTTTCAAACCTTTTTTCTTTTCAGCAACTATAATGAGAAAACGTTGATCTATTTATTGTTTCAGTCATGGAATATGTGGAAGGAAGGGAAGACCGAGGAACTTGCTGACTCGTCTATCATGGATACTTGTTCACCGGACGAAATTTTGCTTTGCGTCCATGTAGGACTACTATGTGTTCAGGAAAACCCGGATGACAGACCACTCATGTCAGCCGTTGTGTTCATCCTGGAGAATGGAAGCACCACACTTCCAGCCCCCAACCGTCCTGCCTACTTTGCACGACGGAGCTTGGAAATGGAGCAAATCAGAGCTGATATCGAAAATTCTATGAACAATCAAACTATTACGGATATACAAGGGCGGTAAAATAATTGTGATGTAGTCTTATATGCATTTAAAACATTGCCTGTTATAGAAACAAAATGGAATGCCTCGATTGGTTCGAGGTCATCATCTTTCGATGTTTTTTATTTGGTTTCTTGGAGTTGTTAGCAACAGAAAAGTACTAATTATGATGTTGAACGGAGAATATGACCATCGACAATCCCCATGAGTTGATTAAGTATCTCTGTTGTTCTCTTGTTTTTAGGAAAACTGACGGCCGAGTGACACGGACATACAAAAATTAGGGTGTGACATTCAGCGTTTTGAATTAAGATAAGCACAGAAATCCAGGACAGTGTGCTCTGGTCGATCAGACCACGTATGTTACATAGCGGAACATGTAACAGTGCAATACGCAATCAAAACTCAAAGGATCAGTTCTGCAGGAATATAGTACAATTATTAATTCATCTTTGCCGCAAGAAAAGACATTCCATAAAAGAATGCTCAGGCAACATATACCATTTCTGGCTCAATCATCCATGCTTCCAAGTTTTTCCATGACAAGCAAGAGATGATTCAGTCTTCAGTCTGCACACGATAGGAATGAAGCAGTTTTTTTCTTGGTTTAATCGATATGCATGTAAGTTTAACCAAGAACTTGAAATACTTCCAACCACGCCGATGCTGAATCTTCATTCACTATTTTATAGCTATATATGCGAGAAGTATTCTTGGTTACAGCCAGCTTAAAAAATATTACCATTTTGGATGTGAATCAATGATGTATCATAGTTTACTCCACCTAATAAGAGGGACATATTCTCACAGAGTCCTTGTATGTTTTATGTATGTCTATTTTATTTTTACTAGAGTAGATATTTCTAAAAAACGAAAGGAAACAAATCTAGCTATCTAGTCAGCAGTGACCGTGGCATCCCAATTGGGACGTAGACAGCTGAAATGTAAACTGCAACTCACTCGGCTCCTAGACTAACCCATCTAGAATCCCAAACATTGCATTATTCAGTCATCTACCTCTGCCATCTTTATCTAAAAAAATCTACCTCTGCCATCGAACATTCGTGGATGCTGCGTTTGTGGAAGAATTTTTTCCTTGTAGACCAAGGTTCCATGCTAATACTTATACTCCCGTCCAACAGCACCAATATATAGGTACCGTTTAGCTAGCTGGAACCTAGTATTAAGAGTTTGGCCTGGTCCATCAATGGATTCGCTGGCTCTCTCCTGCTGCATCACAGCCCTCATCTTGATGTTCCTGCCTTTAAGCGTTTCTGACGACCGGCTTGTCCCCGGCAAGCCGCTGACCCCTGGCAACACCATCGTCTCCGACGGTGGGGCATTCGCTTTGGGCTTTTTTAACCCTTCGAATTCCACTCCGGCCAAGCTGTACATTGGCATATGGTACAACGATATTCCTGACCTCACCGTCGTGTGGGTCACCAACCGAGAAACACCAGCCACCAACATCTCTTCCACTGCACCGATGCTCTCTGTCACCAACTCCTCCAATCTCGTTCTTTCTAACGGCGACGATGATGGACGAGTCCTTTGGGCGACGACCAACATTGCTGCTGTACTAGGGCCGTCTCCCCCGACGGCGGTGCTTCTGAACACCGGCAACCTCATCATCCGCTCTTCAAACGGTACCACATTGTGGCAGAGTTTCGACCACCCCACGGATACACTCCTCCCTAGCATGAAGTTTTGGATCAAGTATAGTACACACAATATGGATGATCGATTTTCATCCTGGAAGGGCCCCACCGACCCCTCGCGGGGGCGTTTCTCCTACGGCAGCGACCCAGACACGCCCTTCCAAGTATTCCTGTGGGACGGAGAGGGCTTGGTCGCCCGCGCCATCCCATGCTCAGGGTACCTAGTGAAGAGTGTAAACGGGGAGGCCTTCAACGTCAGTGATTTTATCATGTACATGGCCTTCGTAGACAACAACGATGGGATCTACTTCACCTACACCCTCGCTGACGGTTCTCCGATCCACACACAAGGATAGTGCCAACCTACTCTGGCGAGGTTCAGCTCCAGAGCTGGAGCAGCAGGTCATCGGCGTGGGATGTCATCTGGAAGTTGCCGTCTGCTGAATGCAATCGCTACAGTTACTGTGGCATCTATGGTTACTGCGATGAGACGGTGGTGCCAAACCCAACGTGCAAGTGCCTAGATGGCTTTGAGCCGGCAAAACATGGAGGAGTGGACTAGTGGCAGGTTCTTGGCAGGATGCCGGCGGAAGGAGCAGTTACACGGGTGCGGAGACAAGTTCTTGGCCTTGCCGGGGATGAAGCCACCGGACAAGTTCACGCTCGTCGGAGGGGGCCAGAGTACGATAGAGGAGTGCGCCGCGGAGTGCCGCCATAACTGCTCCTGTGTTGGGTACGTGTATCACAACGTGAGTGGTGGCATGTCCGGAGAAGATTCAATGGCATGCTTGGTTTGGGCTGGGGAGTTGGTTGACACTGGAAAGTTAGCGGTAGAGTCCGATGGCGAGACGTTCTATCTGCGGCTTGCGGGCACGGATGCAGCAGGTGGTAACAAAGTTCAGTTTCTGCCTCTTTTTACTTCTGGTTTTGATTTTGCTCACATATCCCCAATCTACCATGCATTTTCATTTTTATGGTGTGTATGACGCAGGTAAAAGGATAAAGAGCAATGCAACGAGGATTGTGCTACCCGTTTTGGGTAGTGGTGTTGTGCTCATCTGCCTCTCCCTTGCATGGTTAAAATTAAATGGTATGTCTTATTACCTGTTCTACTGCAAGTTTAAATTTGACATTTCAACACATGGAACTTGGATTCGTCGTCTACCATAATATAATGTCATATTACAGAAATGTTTTTAACCCCCTGAATGATTATATACAACTGGATTAAATATATTTTTTGATTATTTTGAGCATGGTTTAGCGACTATAACATGCAATCTTGTGACTAGTGAATAAAAGGAATTCCACATAAAAGTGTAGCACACATGCAGCACTCGTGCACGCACACCCTAAAATGACCCACTTCGATCATGGTGCTTGTCGTATTGTCGCTTTCTGTATTCACGCAATGGTCAAGATACTCGGAGTCAAAGGGTGTTGGAATATAAGAGGAACGGCTGGAACATGTGCTATGCGTCTGTATTTATCCTAGAGAGAAAGTTAGAATGGTCACTTTTAGCACGTGTACCTCACTTTATATGCCATAATAGACACCCATACAATCCGGTATGCCGTTGTCCCATGATGGCACACATGCCTCGTGGGTAATTTGCTCTAGTTTTGAGACACCATAAACTAGGGAGTATAATACTATTATCAATAGTTCTACTAGTTTCTTTTAATGTTTATGGTGCGCTTGCTCATTAGAAGCAAAATGACTCTTAACATTATGGGGGCAGGCAAGAACAAAAAATGGAGAAAGCAAGAGAAGAAAAGATTAGATGGTATGAGTATATCCGATGAAGCTGCAGAAGGAAACCCTCCACATGATCAAGAATTTCCATTTGTAAAATTAGAAGAAATTGCACTTGCAACCAACTATTTCTCTGAAACATGCATGATCGGACATGGAGGTTTTGGAAAAGTATACAAGGTAACTCGCTGAATATGTAGTTTCTTGTTATTCATTGTAGTAACTAGTAAGGGTAACTATTTTTGTTCGTACTGAAATTACAAATATAAGATACCCATTATATTTCTACAGGGAATATTAGCTGGCCAAGAAGTTGCAATCAAGAGGTTAAGCAAAGATTCTCAACAAGGAACAAAAGAATTCCGAAATGAAGTGATTCTAATTGCCAAATTGCAACATAGGAACTTGGTTCGACTTCTTGGATGTTGTGATGAGAGACTTGAAAAGCTTCTGATATATGAATATCTTCCTAACAAGAGCTTAGATACTACACGTTTTGGTACATTTCTAATAACATACATTGATTTTCTAAGAGAAGTAAAAAATAGTTTTGCTTACGCTTGTTACTTTGTTTAGATGACTCAAGAAAATTGTTCTTGGATTGGACCACACGATTTGGTATAATCAAAGGGGTTGCAAGGGGACTTCTTTATCTTCATGAAGACTCAAGGTTCACCATAATTCATAGAGATCTTAAAGCTGCAAATGTTTTGCTAGATGCAGATATGAAACCCAAGATAGCAGATTTTGGTATGGCAAGGATCTTTAATGATAACCAGCAAAATGCAAATACCCAAAGAGTTGTCGGAACATAGTGAGTATTCATTATGAAATACTCATATTTATTCTTTTAGTAAACTGAATCCTCTTTAATTCTTACAATTGAAATGGTAAAACAGTGGATACATGGCTCCTGAGTATGCTATGGAAGGTGTGTTCTCTACCAAGTCTGACGTCTATAGCTTTGGTGTGTTACTGCTGGAGGTTGTAACTGGTATACGAAGAAACTCCAATTGTCGAACAATGGGCTTTCCTAGTCTCATAGTCTATGTGAGTACACATATGACTTCTCTAAAGTTTCAATTCTAAAAATGGACAAATTCCTGATGTCTTTTGTAGATTGACATAATAATTATGGATATGTTGTTGTTTTCTAGTCATGGAATATGTGGAAGGAAAAGAAGACCGAGCAACTACCGGACTCATGTATTATGGATACTTGTTCACCAGATGAAGTGTTGCTTTGCGTCCATGTAGCACTCCTGTGTGTCGAGGAGAACCCAGATGACAGGCCACTCATGTCATCTGTTGTGTTCGTCCTAGAGAATGGAAGCACCACACTTCCAGCTCCCAAACACCCGGCTTACTTTGCGCGACGAAGTATTGAAATGGAGCAAATCAGAAATGATATTCAGGCTTCCGTGAACTGTTCTACACTCACAGTGATTGAGGGCCGATAAAATAATAATTGTTTTGTTTTAGATGTAAAAAAATATTCTTGAAAAAACATTTAGATGTATCAGACACCATTGAAAGATTGTCTGTATGAACAGAATGTCAATGAATCTCATGTTCTTTAGTAGTCATTATCTTTGAATATGTTATCTATCCCGCTTTTGGCATCTATAGCAGTTTTCAGGAAAAAAAAAAGCAAGATTTGGAGGCATTTGCAACAAGCTGCAGAACTCAAAGAAAAAACAACTCGATGAAAGTGGTGGTGATGGTGGTATTTTTTTCTCCTGCTATTATAATGGGTTGGGATTGCAGACGATGGGGTTAGAAGTCTAAGCTGCAAGTCATCCGAACAGCCGTGCAGTGGATTTCCAGTCATCACAAGATGATGAACTCTGCAAGGTGGTTTACTGGGGTTCATACCCAGAACGAGTCCCGAAAGAAGTACTAGAATTATGGGTATGGCGGCATGAAAATCAGGCTTCCTTACTTAATTACTGGGATCCAGCAGAGACGGAGCTGGAGCAGCCGCCCGGCCATCCCAACTCTTGCTGAGATGTCGTCTTCATTGCTAGAACTGCAAAATACTGTATTTGTTCGATCATAAGTATGCTTCAGCAATCGAACACGTGTGGCTGCTGGAACAACTCCCTGTGGTTCGTCAAAGCATTTTGTGCTTCCGTCGATGCAAGCCCAACCACTTAGCATCATCAATAGCCTAGTTAGTTAGTGCAGTAATTTTAGGTGAGCTAATACGAGTAGAAATAAATTACGCATTGGACACATTAGTACTGTTAACAGCGAGAGTACCGAAATAAAGTAAAAGCTACTCTTTTCTGTATTTTTTTTTGCAAGAGTAATGAGTTATGCAAGTTGGCGTGCTGCGTACAGCAAGCCGTGCCGGCGCAGCTGACACGTCTGGTCCACGGACAACGGGGGGCTGGGAGAGGTGGAGGGAGATGGAAGTGGCTGGAGTAAGGATGGCAATTTTATCCACGAATCCGGGTATCCATGGATATCCAACCCGATGGACATGAGTTTGGAGGGTTGTTTCTGCCTATGGATTTCAGGGGGTGGATATCCGCTAACTCATGGGGTGGGCACGGGCAAAGGTTTTTCCCACGAATATCCAATGGATACTCGGCTGACATGTGGGACCCACATGTCAGAGAGACATGTATTCTTTCCTATGCCCAACTCTCCCTATTCGTGAGCCCAAATTCAGTAAGAAGTGTAGGAAACTGTACTAAAATGTATTGGCTATGTTTTGTAAGATTGAGATGAGACAATTATGTATTTTGTGGTGTGATTGTGTGAGATTCTACATATTTTAAATACTTTGAGGTTAAAATATTGTTGATTTAATATTCCGATGCGTTACTCGTGGATATCCATGGATATCCGAGTATCCGGCGGGTTTGGATTTGGGCGACATCCATGCCCATGGATACTTTCCTGGGTAGGTCATAGTGATGTTGATGGATTTGGATTTGGATCTGGATTTGCTATATCCGTCCGAACCCGCCCCATTGCAATCCTTAGGCTGGAGGAGCCTCCCCGTTGCCATCCTCCTTCAGACGGCCTCCTCCGGTGGCGGCGGGTGGAAGGATGTGCGGTGCGGCGCTGGTTACCTCTGAGTCATCCAAGGGCGGCTCGGGAGGCCCTAATAAATACCTGTCTCATGATAATGTACTTATACTTAAGTGTATTGTATTAGGTGATTATTATGTTGGTGCATGCATATGATGATGTACTTTTTTCCAATTAGAAACAAGGTATAGCTATGTCTAATCCGCAGTGACGGTGGCATCCCAAATCCGACGCGGACAGCTGAAAGAAAAACTGAAGGGTGTGGTGTGGCGACAATGGCGGTGGCTAGAGGAAACTGGAGGACTCCGTGCTTCCGCCCAGAGAACGTGCGATGAGATTCTGAATTCTATGACAAGAAATGATCCGTTCTAATTTCTGAAGATATGGGCTTCCGCAGGTCTACATGCCCGTAGTGGGCCGCTTAAATCACTTTGATGGCTTAGCGAATAAACTGCACAAACCTAAAAAAAAAAACTATAAGCAGCCTTCACGATAGTGGAGATTCATTTTAGATACTTTTAAGATTTGTCTGAAAAAAAAAGATGCTTCTAAGACTTATCTATACTACTATTAAAAGAGCAAACTTGTTAGGATACTTTAAATCTGGACCGTTCAATATCTGATCAAACAACCCAGATCGTCCCAATGTTTGACAACTCAACAATGTCCGATTTTTCCCGTTTTACCCTCCCACCAAATCACATAATACTACTAACTTGCCACCATATCGGTTCGTTCTTTTATTTCTTGACGAAACGTCCGCCGTCGCACACGTCCCGCGATTCCGCAGAGTCATGCCGAGGAGGAGGGGAGCCGCACGGTACGGCCGCGTCTTGTGCCCTGGCATCCCGTCGCAGCCATCCCGCTGGCGTCTCCCTGGGTCTTCAGCCCTCCTAGCCTCCCACCGCCGATGACCCGCTCGAGTTCCGTCCTTCACGTCGGCTAGACGAGGCCAACCTGAACGTCCCCTGCGCCGTCCAGCACGGGATCCGCTCGAAGCCCGCAATGGCCTGCACGGGACGGTCGCGCCGCCCTCCACGCCGGAACGAGGTCGCCCTCCACGCCCAGAATCGACGCCGACCTGAACTGGCCGCCCGCCCGCCGCCGGACGCGAACCTGCAGGGCGCCGACGTCTTGCACACAGCACAGGGAGCCTGCCGGCCTGCTGCCGGCGACCTGCACACGAAGCCCCCGCCCGTCGCCACGTCGTGGACCAGCCCGACGCCACACGCCAGCCTGCCCGCTGACAGTGCCCTGCAAGCCGTCACAGGGAGCCTTCCCGCCGCCGCCAGCCGTTTCCACGCACGGGCAATGGTGCTGCGTGATTTTCTGGTGGTGCCACGCTTGCCGTCCAGCGTCATCAACACAACCAGGGCCACCGCAGTTCTACCTCTCTGTAAGTTGTGAAATCCTATCAGTGGAAGGGTTCCAGCTAGGATTTTCTTCTCTTCCACCACCAATCTCTGAAGAACTGTTCAGGTTGGAACTAGATGGTTGGGAGAGCAGTTCAAGCTCTCTTAGTGCGGAGATGAAAAAGGTGTAGAAGTCCAGCAGCAACTTTGACAATTTCCTAAGACCTGCGCACACACTGCTCCAAATAATTTGTGTTGATCAGAAGGCGCTGCTTTATGAGCATGCAGCTAATGATTTATTACGGCTTCTTAATGCTCACCCCATGCAAAATTCAGGTTGTGTGAGTACCAGTTCTGAATACCTGAAGATACTGATAATCAGATAGTTAAATAAGATTTTCTTTTAATGCAAGATGTTTCAAAAAAAAAAAATCCTTAATCCATCTATTCTTTACGACATAAAGATTAGTATCCTCTCTTTTACTCCCACTGTGGTTACCCATTGAAAATTCTTCAGAACGGTCGCCCCTATCAATCCATGGCTGCTGCTTCTTTATTTCTTATTCGTAGCTCATGGACCTTGATTTGCATTAAACAATAATTTGCAAACTTATTTAATTCTAAAAATTGTGGTTCTCGGGAGCAGGCTGGCGGAGTTTCCAGTTTGCTTTTATAAATGACGCAGATGAGATTGATTTCGATCTCCAATTTTTTTTGTCTCCCAGTTTTATAGTACTTCATGTTTTTATGTGTATAGTTCTATACTCGGTGGATAGTCAACTCATCAATTGTAACATCATGCCGTGTAAGCAGTGATGCTCCTGGTAACAGACCATGGGCAATACCAGTATACATCTGTTGCCAAAGTATGATGTTGCCTCCTTGTCGTGTATGATGATGGAGATGATACATATGTGCACTTATCACTCAAGACTGTGATGATAAATGTGTCGGTTAGTGCTTCCATTAGTAGTCAGTTACCTACTCTATTACTATGGCAGCCACACTGAATCTATTTTCCTGATTACGATCCGCAAAACTCTGTTTCTTTGCCACGAAAACAGCAGGAAAATTCACAGATTAAAACTTGTGTACACACTAGATAAAACAACATGAGAACTTGGGTATAGTCTACAAAGACAGAACCCTTTGAATCATGCATGCAGTAAATCATGAACATTCCCCGATTGACAAATGTGCTCCTGATAAACTGAAACCCTGTTATGATTTTTTTCATTATTCGTATCAAGCTTTCCCTTTATTTTGTTTAGACAAATAACGTGCATTGCACGTGCACATCTACTAGTAATATTAAAGCCAAAAACCAAAATTAAGTCTAACCAAACACCCCTTCATCGCTTGCTGTTTAGACTTTGAAACTTTTTTTTCCTATGCACTTCATATAGCTGTATATGAACGCACGCTTTTTCAACTGTTAAACGTGTCCATGTCTTACGTACACAACATGTCTTACCTTAATCTTGTCCACCAGTCCTCCTATTGTTTAGCTCGTAAACCCAGACTTCAACGGCTACAACTAGAGAAAAGAATACCACCACATAAGCATTTTTATCATTTTATCTAATCTAAGATCACCACCGTAAAGTTTTTTTTTCCCTCTTAGAGGCCTGATTTTTTGTTTTTTTATATCTTCTTCTATTAAAAACACATCACCCCAGATCAACAAGATTATGAGCCGAACAGAAAAATAAGACACACATCACTCTTGTAAAATTGCATAATTCTAGTAAGACATATTTACTGATTATTTACTAAAAATATATGCATAAGAAACCTTCATGAAAGTAAAAAACATGTATATTCAAACAAAACTTGAACATTCAGCCGATATTAGCTAAAATCCTGATAAATAATCCTGCTCCGGTTAGCAAGGCCCATGAGGGATCATTTGACAGCTTATTATTTGTAGTGTATCATCTATTTTGGGCATTGCATGCATGTGCACATACTTAATTATTACTCCCACCGTTATAGAATAGTTGAACTAGAACAACGACAGTTAGTTCGGAACAGAGCGAACAGTAACAAAGAGAGGAAATTTGTTAGTCAAAAAGTCTTATCTTAGTTACACGTTTTCGAGTATACTTTTAATCATGCCATAGTTAATTGGTAAAAAACACTTAAAGATAATTTATGTAATATTTTTCTGTAAACGAAATGTAATAGCTAAAATAAGATTATCTTATCCACACATGCATGTGATACTGCCACTCACCCACCGAATTTTTAATTTGTTCCAAACCATATTTTTGCAAAGATGTTCAAAACGATAAGGAGGCCGGTAAAAAGCAGGCCGTCAAGTGGACCAAAACTCAGAAGCGACCCCAGAGGAGGACTCGTCATCGTAGCCAACTCTGGGCCGCGTGGACCATCTCCGGATCGGATTGGGCTCTCGTAATCATTTAACTCACAATCTTGCCTAAAAAAACAATTAACTCAAAGTCAACTTTCCTCGAAACAAAAAAACTCACGAGTCGGCGGGCGGCGGCGGAATCAGATGGGTTTCGAGTACAAGTCCTGGATGCCGTCGGCGGGCGGCGGGAAGGCTCCGCCGTCGGTGGAGGAGAACTATCGGCTTTGGCTGCGGTCCATGCGTGACCACATCGACTCGGAGCTGGCCGGCGAGGAGAGGGCGGCGGAGTGGCTGAGGAAGACCGTGCCGCGTCTGGAGGCGGACTACCGCAAGCGCGTGGACGACGGAAAGGTCGACCACCCGAGGCGGCTGATCCGGCGCGGCGACGAGATGCCGGAGGAGTGCAAGCTGCGGATGCTCAAGGATTCCGTGCTGGGATCGATGCTGCGGGAGACCGAGGCGGAGGCCGGGGTGCGGCGGATCCGCGAGGAGCAGGCAGAGCGGCTCAGGAGGTGGAAGTACCTCGCCGCTACAGGTGCCATGCTTTCGTCGTTTGCCGTCTTTATGGTCTCCGGCATCCTCATCCCCAGCGACGACATGACTCTTTCCGAATTTGGCGACTTCATGTGCTTGGAGGCTTTCGTGCTCTCCTTATTCGGGATCGCCGGCGCCGTCCAGTCTGATCACAGACCTCCTCGTCCATCAAGGCCCATGATGAAATCCTGCTCTGATCGCTCAAGGGAGGGATTGTTGGAGCTGCTGCACGGCTGAGCTGCTGACAGTTCACCAGTTTGCTGGTGCTGTCTGATAACTTGGTGTTCTGTTTGATATTTAGATTTCAGTGTCTCATGGTTACTCTGTAGTTACTCTAGTAGGCAAAGTAGTGGCTCATGTTTCCTGTGAACTGTGAATCACATGTTGACATATCAGTCAAATTACATGATTAGATGAAGCATAAAACTGAAGAGAAATTTATTTATGGCAATATGTGTCTCCCAAATTATCATTCGATGCGCACGGTCACTTCAGATTGCAGAGCTTGGGTTGTGGGGTTGGGTAGGTGATGGTCATCTCAGAGCTTGAGCTGCTGCACCAAATTGCAGACAGAGTTAGGGTGAATTGGCTCTTTGCGGTTAGGGTGAAGTAGAACAAACGGGCCATGGTATTATTTTGCGGAATGCCATTCTTGAAGAGGAGCCAGCTGAAATGGTTAACTCAATTTCTTGTATGGAGAATCATATATTATATATATGTTAAGTTATGAGAAGCTAACTTGCATGTTTTTCTCTGCACCTGTTTTCTAGGTATGGAATCAAACCAGGCAAAGCTGTATTGTAGAGGAAAAGTACAGCCATGGTAAGCAATTGTTTTTGCTTCTAAAAGTTCTCCTATGCTAAGTTGATTGTATTTCAGTCGTACCTTTTTTTTGCGAATGTATTTCAGTCTTACTCCCTCCGTTCCAAATTAATTGACTTGGTTTTGTCTAAATATGGATGTATCTATACTTGTTTGATGTCTAGATACATCCATGTGTAACAAAATGTGTGTCAATTAAATCCGAACGGAGGGAGTACTTAATATACACAAGACAATTGTTATATTCTACACAACACCAATCCCTCTGTTCCTTAACTCCTCCCCTCTGTAATACGTTCGTTTGTTCAGTGCAATGAAATTTCAGGTTGGGGATCTCAGCATAAACCTAAGTAGGTAGTTGCTATTTATACAACTATGGCTTATGTAGTTCATCGCCAGTGTCACAACGTCCATATCGACCCAATCACTTGAGTTATTTGAAGTAGTCGATTTTCTGGCCACCAAAGCTGGTGACCTAGTGAATCTTGTGAAAACTCAACCCCAGGAAAATTCACTTAGAACATTGGAATTTAGTTTGCATTTAGAAATGTTCTGGAGGACTGGGGGTTCCCACTTCCTAGTCTTAGAGATTTAAACATGTGTCTACTTGCATCTTGAGTGAACTTGGCAAGGTGTGCTCGGAAATGGCAAAAAGATGGGGAGGATGCCTGGTGAAAAAACTAATGAAAAAACTGATGGGGAGGTGTACCTCCCCTTTATCTCAGCCGTTCAGGGGCATTTACATTATAGCTAATGAAAAAACTGGTAATATTGGTGAAATTTAGATGGTCAGCAGCTAAAAATTACTTTGGGAGAACTTTTACCGAGCCGATGCTGCATAGATGGTACAGATTGGAGGAATTGCTAGGGGCATAGGTTGAGTCCTGTGGATGATGCTTTGGTTTGACAACATGAGAGAAAAGAGATTTAGTCCTCTCAATACTATATCCTGCAGCGTGGAAAATAAATGCTTCTGCTAAGGTGTTGATTTTTATAGTTCATAGCAAGATACTCCTACTGAATAGAGAAAATTTGAAGAAAATAAATCTAGAGAAACCTGTTGACCGCCTCTTCTGTTCTGAAGATGAGTCTGTACAAAAACAATTATGAGTGTTTGGTGGCAAAACAGAGTCGGAGTCTGATTCCAACTTCTTACACAGATCAACTTCAAGAAGCCCCGCCTCGTGCTGAGAGAACTGTAAGACTCTTACTCTTGTAACACATACGGCGATTGCAGTTTTATGGTTTCTTTGGGAGTTGGGTTTATATGAGGCTACACTTGGATCATTATGTGATGTGAAAGCCTCTAGCCGTAAATCTATATCTCGCTCCTAAAAAAAAGTCAAAAAGCCATATAAAAATGCAAGGTTACCCAAATCTGCTGATGGTTCTTTCTGTGATAGACGTTATTTTCTTTGATCCTCTTTATTTCCGTCCACCATGATGGCAATTTTTTTTACTTCTGTAATCTTTTTCTAACAAGGTTATTTTATTTTATATATTTATTTTTGTTTGGATTCAACCGTTCCGCCATTTGACCGGCTGAGTTCACATTATATGTCGATGCTCAGACGTGGAAGCTGAAATGTCAGCTCCAAAACACACTCAGCTCCTACCAGAATTCAAAAGCTTTACATTTTTCAATCACCACTTTCACTATCTATCCTACGCGAGTCTTTGAATGGTTCACTGATTTGTCAAGAGATGTACAAATAGTCAAACACTAACGCGTTGTTGCTTGCAAGACCAATTCCATAATTTGATTCTTTCCGGGCATGTACTTGCATTCAACGGCATGCCATCATGCATCAACAACAACAAAGTACAACAGCAAAGTACGAGTGACTGTACCAGCTAGCAGTGATTAGAATGAACTCAGTAGCTCGTACGTACTGGCAAAGACCCATGGATTGGTTGTCTCTCTCCTTCTTCACGGCGGCACTGGTCCTTGTCTTCCTGCCGTCGAGCCTGTCCGACGACCGGCTTGTCCATGGCAACTCACTCTCCCCTGGCGCCACCATCGTCTCCGACGGCGGCTCCTTTGCGTTGGGCTTTTTCAACCTCTCCAACGCTGGTACTCCGGCCAGCTTGTACCTCGGCATATGGTACAACGGCATACCGGAGCTGACCGTGGTGTGGGTTGCCAACCGGGAAACTCCAGCCACGAACAGTACCACACCGATGCTCTCCCTCACCAACAGCTCCAATCTCGTTCTCACCAACGGTGACGAAAGTCCTGCCCTTTGGACAACAGACATCGGCACTGCAGCAAGCTCTTCGCAAACGGAGGCGGTGCTTCTGAACACCGGCAACCTTGTCATCCGGTCCCCCAACGGTACCACACTGTGGCAAAGCTTCGACCACCTAACTGACACCTTCCTTCCCGGCATGAAGATCCGGATCAGGTATGGCACACGTGCCAATGGTGATCGCCTCGTAGCCTGGAAGGGCCCCGCTGACCCCTCGTCGGGGCGCTTCTCATACGGCGGCGACCCGAACACGCTTCTCCAGATATTCCTCTGGGATGGGGCCCGACCGGTGGCTCGCACTACCCCGTGGACCGGGTACATGGTGAAGAGCAAGCGGCAGTACCAGCATATCGTCTACGTGGCCGTTGTCGACAACGAAGATGAGATCTACATCACCTACACCATCTCCGATGACGCTCCGCGCACCAGGTACGTGGTGACATACTCCGGTGATTACCAGCTCCAGAGCTGGAGCAATAGCTCATCGGTGTGGTTAGTTCTCTCCAAGTGGCCATCACCAGAATGCTACCGGTATGGCTACTGTGGTCCATACGGCTACTGTGATGTGGTGGTGCCAACGTGCAAGTGCTTCGATGGTTTCGAGCCGGCGAGCATGGAGGAGTGGAACAATGGTAGGTTCTCAGCAGGGTGTCGGCGAATGGAGCCACTGCGTGGGTGCGGTGATGGCTTCTTGGCCTTGCAGGGTATGAAGTTGCCTGACGGTTTTGCGCTCGTCGGCGAGGACAAGAGTACATTCGAGGAGTGTGCTTTGGAGTGCAGCCGGAACTGCTCCTGCGTGGCGTACGCTCACGCCAACCTGAGCAGCGACAATTCTGGGGGAGAGGTGACAAGGTGCTTCGTGTGGTCAGGGGAATTGGTTGATACGGCAAAGATAGGCACAGAGACCGGCAGCGGCACGCTCTATCTTCGGCTTGCAGGCTTGGATGCAACACCTGGTACCGAACCTTGATTTCTCCCTCCTTGGACTAGTAGTGTTTTTTTACTAACATATATTCTCCGTCATCTCCATTAGCCTAATTTTATGGTATATGCATGCATGTATTGCACAGGTAAAAGGGCCAAGAGCAAAGCACTTAGGATTGTTCTGGCAGCTTTAGGAAGCAGCGCTACGGTACTCATATGTATTTCCCTTGCATGGTTAAAGTTAAAAGGTAAGTTTTCCGGTGCTGGCCGAAGTGCTTGTTAGGTTATTTGCAGTGTTTTGCGGGTTCAAGGTGGGAAAAGTAGATGGACATAAGTAGTTATGAGGGGTACAATGAACCTTTTTGTTTCGTAAATTATAGTGTACTTGTTAGAGAACTAATGACCATGACATTGTTTGCGCAGACAAGAATAGAAAATCGAAACATGGAAGACATCACAAGATGGTACTGGAGCATCTTTTATTCTTGGGGAAGAAACTTCTACCCATGATTATGAATTTCCATTTGTACGATTAGAGGAAATTGTGCTAGCAACAGATAACTTCTCCGAAACATGTATGATTGGACAAGGAGGTTTTGGCAAAGTTTACAAGGTAACTCGTCCAATAAATTGATAATTTTTATTATTTCCTATGAAATCACCAGGATTCAGTTGTTCATATAAAATTAAAATCTAAGTTCTATCTTCAAATTCTCTAGGGAATGTTAGGTGGCCAAGAAGTTGCAGTCAAGAGGCTAAGTAAAGATTCTCAACAAGGAACAAAAGAATTTAAGAATGAAGTAATTCTAATTGCCAAATTGCAACATAGAAACTTGGTTCGACTTCTTGGATGTTGTGGGGAAGGAGATGAAAAACTTCTAATCTATGAGTATCTGCCAAATAAGAGCTTAGATGCTACTCTTTTTGGTACATATCCTAATGACACACAATCATTTCCAAAACAACCCAAAAAAATGTTTTGCTTACATTTGTTATTTTTGCAGACGATTCAAGAAAATTGTTGTTGGATTGGGAAACACGGTTTAGTATAATCAAAGGGGTTGCCAGGGGACTTCTTTATCTCCATGAAGACTCAAGACTGACCATAATTCACAGGGATCTCAAAGCCGGAAATGTTTTGCTAGATGCAGATATGAAACCCAAGATAGCGGATTTCGGTATGGCTAGGATCTTTGGCGATAACCAACAGAACGCGAATACCCAACGTGTCGTCGGAACATAGTGAGTAACCTTTACACTTTTAGACTAGGTTAAATTTTGACCAAATTCAACTCCTATATTGTAACCTATTTGAGTACAATGGTCAAGTAGTGGCTACATGGCTCCAGAGTATGCAATGGAAGGCATCTTCTCAACCAAGTCTGACGTCTACAGCTTTGGTGTGCTACTATTAGAGGTTGTAACCGGTATAAAGAGAAGCTCCAATAGTCAAATCATGGGTTTTCCTAGCCTCATAGTCTATGTGAGTATACACAATTTTTCTCTCAAGTTTCAATTTAAGAGAGGATGCATATTTTCAAACCTTTTTTCTTTTCAGCAATTATAATGAGAAAACATTGATCTATTTATTGTTTCAGTCATGGAATATGTGGAAGGAAGGGAAGACCGAGGAACTTGCTGACTCGTCTATCATGGATACTTGTTCACCGGACGAAATTTTGCTTTGCGTCCATGTAGGACTACTATGTGTTCAGGAAAACCCGGATGACAGACCACTCATGTCAGCCGTTGTGTTCATCCTGGAGAATGGAAGTACCACACTTCCAGCCCCCAACCGTCTGCCTACTTTGCACGACGGAGCTTGGAAATGGAGCAAATCAGAGCTGATATCGAAAATTCTATGAACAATCAAACTATTACGGATATACAAGGGCGGTAAAATAATTGTGATGTAG
This sequence comes from Poa pratensis, assembly GCA_947311845.1. Lineage (NCBI taxonomy): Eukaryota > Viridiplantae > Streptophyta > Magnoliopsida > Poales > Poaceae > Poa > Poa pratensis. The sequence continues at coordinate 5,398,259 of CAMZMU010000084.1, forward strand.
TCTTATATGCATTTAAAACATGCATTGCCTGTTATAGAAACAAAATGGAATGCCTCGATTGGTTCGAGGTCATCATCTTTCGATGTTTTTTATTTGGTTTCTTGGAGTTGTTAGCAACAGAAAAGTACTAATTATGATGTTGAACGGAGAATATGACCATCGACAATCCCCATGAGTTGATTAAGTGTCGCTGTTGTTCTCTTGTTTTCTGGATGGAAATTTGTGTTTACTCGAAGGAAAACTGTACGGTCGATTGACACGGACATACAAAAATTAGGCCGTGACATTCAGCGTTTTGAATTAAGATAAGCACGTAGACTGGTCTAAGATGATCATAGTGTAAGCATAAACACCTCACAGAAATCCAGGCAGGTTGCTCTGGTCGTAGGTCGTAGGTGTAAGCATAAACACCTCATAGAGGAACATGTCACACAGTAACACTGCAATACGCAATCAAAACTCAAAGGATCAGTTCTGCAGGCATATAGTACACTTATTAATTCATCTTCCTCACAAGAAAAGACATTCCGTAAAAGAATGCTCAGGCAACATACCATTTTTGGCTCAATCATCCGTGCTTCCAAGTTTTTCCATGACGAGCAAGAGAGGATTCAGTCTTCAGTCTGCACACGATAGGAACGGGAGAAGTTTTTTTTTCTTCATTTAATCGTACATATGCATGTAAGTTTAACCAAGAATTTGAAATACTTCCAACCACGCCGATGCTGAAACTTCATTCGCTATTTTAGCTATATGCATGTATGCGAGAAGTATTCTTGGATACAGCCAACTTATTACCATCTAGGATGCGAATCAATGATGTGGATTACAACTAATCTTTTCAATTAAAAGGGTATCATAATTTACTCCACCTAATAACTGGGATATATTCTCATAGAGTCCTTGTATGTTTTTATGTATGTCTATTTTACTAGAGTAGACATCTATTATATACTAAAAGCAAAATGAGTGAGTTTTTCGAGACACCACGTTAATCCACATAGGTTAGAAATATATAATCTGTTGATTTTGGTAGCGACGGTTGAGATTAAAAGATTCATATGTTACGTACAACATTGACCCGTACAAAACAAGTCAGTTTTTGACACGTGGGAGTCATCTCACGGCCAAATTTATTTTGAGCAGATCTACCTTGATGGGAGTCCGCGCTGGATACAACTACGTTGATGGAGTCCAAGCAAAAAAAAAAAAAAAGCGCGGAAAGCTAACATACCGGTATCCTGATCGGTAACGGACAAAAAGGTTGATGGTTTCCAAATTAAAAAAAAAACAGCAAGGTACACCTTTTATTTTGGTAACTATATTCTATCTGTTATTGATCCATTAAAAGTATTTGGTAGATAAAAAAACGAAAGGAAGAAGAGCACAAAGACTTTAAAAACATATAGTTTGTCAGAAAAATGATACATTGTCGTCAGTTGTCATAGATAATTTCATTGTAAATATAAGGTGCTTCGTACTTCCATATAACTCAAGGTGCACCTAGAAGATACTTAAAATTATACACAACAAATATTTCTAACACTACTACAAGTCATTATTGGCAAATTGCAAAGCAAAGGCATAAAAAACGTGCATGGTTCCGGGATAACTGTAGATGGTCAGGGTTGTTTGGATATCCGTTAATGAAATATCAGATGTTGATAGTATATTTGTAGTAAAATAATATTAATGTGGTTCAATACTATATAATCGTATTTCATTTCATCCATGGTTCACAACTAATTTGTGCATATAAATTTATCAAGATAGTAACTGAGATACTTAGGCCACATGATATCGTCTTCCATGTGTTTACCCGAGTGAAAAAATTGTGTTGAAATAGTAATAGTTATTTACATTTTTTGGGGGCAAGGTGCTCCGTTTATTATCCATGTTGTCATGATCAATATCAAGGTTAAGCAATTGGATTCGATCAGGATCGTTCATAACCTCCAAATACACAGTTTGTGTCAACCAAAAATTAAAAATCAAGCACAAGATGTGCATAGAGCTTTGGATTCACAATTAGAGAGAATGGTGTTGCTATTATAGAGGTATGGATGTCAACCTATCCGATTGTTTTGATAACAACTCATCCACAAGGTTTCACCGTGGTATGGACAATACATGTCTATTCACTTCACGCTGATAGTAATCTCAAACGGATTTTGAAGAATATTTGTTCCTATGAATTTTCTTCCATTAAGAACCGTCGCTGCAGTGGATAAATCTTAAAAAAAAATTCTTTATCGATCACACATAAACTGAAATTTAAATTTTCTGTAGGTGACGTTTAAATCATTATTTCAGTTTTAATGGACGTATTTTTATAATTACGATCAATGTTTCTTAAGTTTTATTTGACATTTGCTCATTTAGATATGTGAGTCAAATAATTAACTTAAGGTATTGGGCATAATTATGAGGCTACTAAGGAGTGTTGATGATATGTTTAGAAGCATTTTGTGGTGCCTTGGAATTCATAGGGATTAATTATGTCACGATATGTAGCAAATCGGTGATAATATTTTTATTATTATTATGAGCGATCAAAATCAGCGTAGTCATGTGAATGTATACAACATATACATGAGAGTAACCTTATAGCTCACAGGAATTGAAAATTCGGGAATAGTAGGAAGGAAGTAAAAGTAGATCACAATTCCTCTGCTCTATGTTACATAATGATGACATGGCATTTTTGAAATGTCACAATTAATGTTAGGCAAAAATTAAATATGTTTTAGAAATATTTCAAATAGGTTTTTGTTTACTGAAATAAAATCCGTGGATATGTTCAATATGGTAAAGATGATGCCCTTCCAAATTTTTAAGTGTTCACATAAATAATTGCTACCCAAAACATCACAACAGATGAATTCTTTTTACATCACTTGCCCGTGCACCTGCACGGATTGCCGACTACGGCGACATGGTGTTTTGGGAAATAAAAATAATAATTCGCCCATAGATTAAAATGAACCATATAATTGTGATATTATTTTCAAACAAAACATAATCTAGACCTTTCTATGGTGAATGTATTTTAAATGATGTAATCATATCCACATTTCATGCTGTAATCAAATACACTATTCTATTCTACGTTCAATGGTTCGTAGTTTTTTAAGATTTAAGCGAGGAAATGATATCATTTTGAATATTATGGTTAACGTCTAAACAACCATTTTCGGACACGTTGAGTGGGCGTGAGATGACACCTTGCAAAAAATAATATGGTTAACGTCTCTAGAAGTCTAGATACATTGAGTGCGGTTAAGATGATGCCCGCCACCTGGCTAGTTTCTATAAAACAAAAGGAAACAAATCTAGCTATCTAGTCAGCTGCAGTGACCGTGGCATCCCAATTCGGACGTGGACAGCTGAAATGCAAACTGCAACTTACTCGGCTCCGAGATCAACCCATCTAGAATCCCAGACGACATTGCATTATTCAGTCATCTACTTCTGTCATCGAACATTCGTGGATGCTGCGTTTGTGGAAGAATTTTTTCCTTGTAGACCGAGGTTCCATGCTAATACTTATACTCCCATCCAGCAACACCAATATATAGGTACCGTTTAGCTAGCTGGAACCTAGTACTAAGAGTTTGGCCTGATCCATCAATGGATTCGCTGGCTCTCTCCGGCTGCATCACGGCCCTAATCTTGATGTTCCTGCCTCTAAGCGCTTGTGACGACCGGCTTATCCCCGGCAAGCCGCTGACCCCTGGCAACACCATCGTCTCCGACGGTGGAGCGTTCGCTTTGGGCTTCTTCAACCCTTCCAATTCCACTCCAGCCAAGCTGTACCTTGGCATATGGTACAACAATATTCCTGACTTCACCGTCGTGTGGGTCGCCAACCGAGAAACACCAGCCACCGACATCTCTTCCACTGCACCGATGCTCTCTGTCACCAACACCTCCAATCTCGTTCTTTCTAACGGTGACGATGATGGACGAGTCCTTTGGGCGACGACCAACATTGCTGCTGTACTAGGGCCGTCTTCCCCGACGGCGGTGCTTCTGAACACCGGCAACCTCGTCATCCGCTCTTCAAACGGTACCACACTGTGGCAGAGTTTTGACCACCTCACGGATACACTCCTCCCTAGCATGAAGTTTTGGATCAAGTATAGTACACACAATATGGATGATCGATTTTCATCTTGGAAGGGCCCCACCGACCCCTCGCGGGGGCGTTTCTCCTACGGCAGCGACCCAGACACGCCCTTCCAAATATTCCTGTGGGACGGGGAGGGCTTGGTCGCCCGCGCCATCCCATGGTCAGGGTACCCAGTGAAGAGTGTAAACGGGGAGGCCTACAACGTCAGTGATTTTATCATGTACATGGCATTCGTCAACAACGACGATGGTATCTACTTCACCTACACCCTCGCTGACGGCGCTCCACATACAAGATTTGTGTTGACCTACTATGGCGAAGTTCAGCTCCAGAGCTGGAGCAGCAGGTCATCGGCGTGGGATGTCAACTGGAAGTTGCCGTCTGCTGAATGCAATCGCTATACTTACTGTGGCATCTATGGTTACTGCGATGAGACAGTGGTGCCAAACCCAACGTGCAAGTGCCTAGATGGCTTTGAGCCTGCAAATATGGATGAGTGGACCAGTGGTAGGTTCTTGGCAGGATGCAGGCGGAAGGAGCAGTTACACGGGTGTGGAGACAGCTTCTTGGCCTTGCCAGGGATGAAGCCACCAGACAAGTTCACCCTCATCGGAAGGGGCCAGAGTACCATAGAGGAATGCGCGGCGGAGTGCCGCCATAACTGCTCCTGTGTTGGGTACGTGTATGACAACGTGAGTGGTGGCATGTCCGGAGAAGATTCGATGGCATGCTTGGTTTGGGCTGGGGAGTTGGTTGACACTGGAAAGTTAGCGGTAGAGTCCGATGGCGAGACGTTCTATCTGCGGCTTGCGGGCAGGGATGCAGCAGGTGGTAACAAATTTCAGTTTCTGCCTCTTTTTACTTCTGGTTTTGATTTTGCTCACATATCCCCAATCTACCGTGCATTTTCATTTTTATGGTGTGTATGACGCAGGTAAAAGGATAAAGAGCAATGCAACACGGATTGTGCTACCCGTTTTGGGTAGTGGTGTTGTGCTCATCTGCCTCTCCCTTGTATGGTTAAAATTAAATGGTATGTCTTATTGCCTGTTCTACTGCAAGTTTAAATTTGACCACCTTACGAGAATGCACATTTCAACACATGGAACTTGGATTTGTCGTCTACCATAATACAATGTCATATTACATAAATGTTTTTAACCCCCTGAATGATTATATAAACTTGGATTAAATATTTTGTTTAGATTATTTTGAGCATGGTTTAGCGACTATAACATGCAATCCTGTGGCTAGTGAATAAAATGAATTCCACATGAAAGAGTAGCACACATGCAGCAGTCGTGCACGCACACCCTAGAATGACCCACTTCGATCATGGTGCTTGTCGTATTGCCGCTTTCTGTATTCACGCAATGGTCGAGATACTCGGAGTCAAAGGGTGTTGGAATATAAGAGGAACGGCTGGAACATGTGCTATGCGTCTGTATTTATCCTAGAGAGAAAGTTAGAATGGTCACTTTTTAGCACGTGGACCTCACTTTATATGCCATAATAGACAGGCATACAATCCGGTATGCCGTTGTCCCATGATGGCACACATGCCTCGTGGGTAATTTGCTCTAGTTTTGAGAGACCATAAATTAGGGAGTATAATACTATTATCAATAGTTCTACTAGTTTCTTTTAATGTTTATGGTGCGCGCGCTCATTAGAAGCAAAATGACTCTTAACATTATGGGGGCAGGCAAGAACAAAAAATGGAGAAAGCAAGAGAAGAAAAGATTAGATGGTATGAGTAAATCCGATGAAGCTGCAGAAGGAAACCCTCCACATGATCAAGAATTTCCATTTGTAAAATTAGAAGAAATTGCACTTGCAACCAACAATTTCTCTCAAACATGCATGATTGGACATGGAGGTTTTGGAAAAGTATACAAGGTAACTCGCTGAATATGTAGTTTGTCGTTATTCATTGTAGTAACTAGTAAGGGTAACTATTTTTTTTCGTACTGAAATTACAAATATAAGATACCCATTATATTTCTACAGGGAATATTAGCTGGCCAAGAAGTTGCAATCAAGAGGTTAAGCAAAGATTCTCAACAAGGAACAAAAGAATTCCGAAATGAAGTGATTCTAATTGCCAAATTGCACCATAGGAACTTGGTTCGACTTCTTGGATGTTGTGATGAGAGACTTGAAAAGCTTCTGATATATGAATATCTTCCTAACAAGAGCTTAGATACTACACTTTTTGGTACATTTCTAATAACATACATTGATTTTATAAGATAAGTAAAAAAATAGTTTTGCTTACGCTTGTTACTTTGTTTAGATGACTCAAGAAAATTGTTCTTGGATTGGACCACACGATTTGGTATAATCAAAGGGGTTGCAAGGGGACTTCTTTATCTTCACGAAGACTCAAGGTTCACCATAATTCATAGAGATCTTAAAGCTGCAAATGTTTTGCTAGATGCAGATATGAAACCCAAGATAGCAGATTTTGGTATGGCAAGGATCTTTAATGATAACCAGCAAAATGCAAATACCCAAAGAGTTGTCGGAACATAGTGAGTATTCATTGTGAAATACTCATATTTATTCTTTTAGTAAACTGAATCATCTTTAATTCTTACAATTGAAATGGTAAAACAGTGGATACATGGCTCCTGAGTATGCTATGGAAGGTGTGTTCTCTACCAAGTCTGACGTCTATAGCTTTGGTGTGTTACTGCTGGAGGTTGTAACTGGTATACGAAGAAATTCCAATTGTCGAACAATGGGCTTTCCTAGTCTGACAGTCTACGTGAGTACACATATGACGTCTCTAAAGTTTCATTTCTAAAAATGGACAAATTCCTGATGTCTTTTGTAGATTGACATACAAAATAATTATTGATATGTTGTTGTTTTCTAGTCATGGAATATGTGGAAGGAAAAGAAGACCGAGCAACTACCGGACTCATGTATTATGGATACTTGTTCACCAGACGAAGTGTTGCTTTGCGTCCATGTAGCACTCCTGTGTGTCGAGGAGAACCCAGATGATAGGCCACTCATGTCATCTGTAGTGTTCGTCCTAGAGAATGGAAGCACCACACTTCCAGCTCCCAAACACCCGGCTTACTTTGCGCGACGAAGTATTGAAATGGAGCAAATCAGAAATGATATTCAGGCTTCCGTGAACTGTTCTACACTCACAGTGATTGAGGGCCGATAAAATAATAATTGTTTTGTTTTAGATGTATAAAAATGTTCTTGAAAAAACATTTAGATGTATCAGACACCATTGAAAGATTGTCTGGATGAACAGAATGTCAATGAATCTCATGTTCTTTAGTAGTCATTATCTTTGAATATGTTATCTATCCCGCTTTTGGCATCTATAGCAGTTTTCAGGAAAAAAAAAGCAAGATTTGGAGGTATTTGCAACAAGCTGCAGAACTCAAAGAAAAAACAACTCGATGAAAGTGGTGGTGATGGTGGTATTTTTTTCTCCTGCTATTATAATGGGTTGGGATTGCAGACGATGGAGGTTAGAAGTCTAAGCTGCAAGTCATCCGAACAGCCGTGCAGTGGATTTCCAGTCATCACAAGATGATGAACTCTGCAAGGTGGTTTACTGGGGTTCATACCCAGAACGAGTCCCGAAAGAAGCATGACGAACGATGAAGTACTAGAATTATGGGTATGGCGGCATGAAAATCAGGCTTCCTTACTTAATTACTGGGATCCAGCAGAGACGGAGCTGGAGCAGCCGCCCGGCCATCCCAACTCTTGCTGAGATGTCGTCTTCATTGCTAGAACTGCAAAATACTGTATTTGTTCGATCATAAGTATGCTTCAGCAATCGAACACGTGTGGCTGCTGGAACAAGTCACTGTGGTTCGTCAAAGCATTTTGTGCTTCCGTCGATGCAAGCCCAACCACTTAGCATCATCAATAGCCTAGTTAGTTAGTGCAGTAATTTTAGGTGAGCTAATACGAGTAGAAATAAATTACGCATTGGACACATTAGTACTGTTAACAGCGAGAGTACCGAAATAAAGTAAAAGCTACTCTTTTCTGTATTTTTTTTTTTGCAAGAGTAATGAGTTATGCAAGTTGGCGAGCTGCGTACAGCAAGCCGTGCCGGCGCAGCTGACACGTCTGGTCCACGGACAACGGGGGGCTGGTAGAGGTGGAGGGAGATGGAAGTGGCTGGAGGAGCCTCCCCGTTGCCATCCTCCTTCAGACGGCCTCCTCCGGTGGCGGCGGGTGGAAGGATGTGCGGTGCAGCGCTGGTTACCTTCTGAGTCGTCCAAGGGCGGCTCGGGAGGCCCTAATAAATGCCTGTCTCATGATAATGTACTTATACTTAAGTGTATTGTATTAGGTGATTATTATGTTGGTGCGTGCATATGATGATGTACTTTTTTCCAATTAGAAACAAGCTATAGCTATGTCTAATCCGCAGTGACGGTGGCATCCCAAATCCGACGCGGACAGCTGAAAGAAAAACTGAAGGGTGTGGTGTGGCGACAATGGAGGTGGCTAGAGGAAACTGGAGAACTGGGTGGGCGGCAAACGACCACCGGCCTCTGCCGCTCCGTGCTTCCGCCCAGAGAAGTGGGTTCCACCAGGGCCAATTTTCTATCCGGGCCCATCAAACCTTTGGAAATGTTTGGGGGTGCCGTTGGAGGTGCTCTTAGGGAATATCCGATTACATACGGAAGCACAACCCGGCCGCTAGGAACCGATCCTACATTTTCCCTAAAAACACACGGATGTTTGCAGTGGGACACGGCGTATTCAATGATAGCCGTGCTGATTTTGTTTATCTTAAATCTTCACAACTCGGTAATTATTATGTTGGTTCGTGCATATGATGATGTACGTTTTCCGATAAGAAACAAGCTATAGATATATCTAATTAATCCGCAGTGACAGTGGCATCCCAACTTCGACGTGGACAGCTGAAAGGAAAGCTCCAACAGACTCCCAAACAAACCCAGCAAGATTTGCAAACCCTTGCATTATTTAGTCAGCTGCCTCCGCAGTCGAACGTTCCTGTATGCTGCGTTTGTGAGAGCATATTTAGCTCGTAGACCAAGGTTCGATGCAAGTGCTTTTCTCCCATTGAGCAAGGTCAGTATTCAGTATATAGCACACAGCTTGTTGGTGCTTAATACTAAGATTTTGGCCTGATCAATCCATGGGTTCGCTGGCTCTCGCCGGCTGCACCACAGCCCTGATCATTCTGTTCTTGCCGTTGGGCACTTCTGTTGACCGACTTGTCCCTGGCAAGCCGCTGTCCCCGGGAAACACCATCGTCTCCGATGGTGGAGCCTTTGCTTTGGGCTTCTTCAACCCCTCCAATTCCACTCCAGCGAAGTTGTACCTTGGCATATGGTACAACGACATTCCTGAGCTCACCGTTGTGTGGGTCGCCAACCGAGAAAGCCCGGCAATCAACACCACTTCCTCCGCACCATCGCTCTCTCTCACAAACACTTCCAATCTCGTTCTTGCCGACGGTGATGGCCACGTCGTTTGGACGACCACTCATCGGCTTGTCTACCCCAACGGCAGTGCTTCTGAACACCGGCAACCTTGTCATCCGCTCACCAAATGGCACCATGCTTTGGCAGAGCTTTGAACACCTGACTGACTCGTTCATTCCTGGGATGAAGATCCTGTTTAGGTACGGGACACGCGTGGACAACGAGCGCCTGGTGTCTTGGAAGAGCTCCAACGACCCGTCGCCGGGGCGCTTCTCCTTCGGGGTTGACGCGGGCAACCTCCTCCAGATGGACCTCCGAGACGGGGAGCACACAGTGGCTCGCACCGGCACCTGGGGAGGTTACCTGGTAAGGAGCGAACGCCAATACTCTCAAGCGAACACCAGCTCCATTATCATCTACATGGCCTTCATCGACAACGACGATGAGATGTACGTCAGCTATACCCTCTCAGAAGGTGCCGCGCCAACCAGGTACATGGTGACCCACATGGGAGAGTACCAGCTCCAGAGTTGGAGCAGAACAACGTCGGCGTGGGCTGTCCTTTGGAAGTGGCCGTCCGCCGAATGCGCTTACTACGAATATTGTGGCCCGAACGGCTATTGCGATGAGACGGCCAAGCCTCTCAAAACGTGCAAATGCCTCGACGGCTTCGAGCCGGCAAACATGAAGGAGTGGACCGACGGCAAGTTCTCAGCAGGGTGCCAGCGGAAGGAGCAGCAGGGGTGCAGCAATAACTTCTTGGCCTTGCCGGGGATGAAGTCACCGAGCAGGTTTGCACTCGCCGGGGGTGGCAGGAGTACGCTGGAGGAGTGCGCGGCTGAGTGCAACCACAACTGCTCCTGCGTGGGGTACACGCACGCCAACCTGAGCAGCGGCAGGTCTGGAGGAGGCGCAACAAGGTGCTTGGTGTGGTCAGAGGGGTTGCTCGACATGGGTAAAATTAACAGTTTGGCAGTGACACCTTCTATCTCCGGCTTACAGGCTTGGATGCAACAACTGGTATGATATATCGATTTCTCCCTCTTTGTCCTACTGGTTTTGCTATTTCACCAACTTTATATCGCGCTTGTTTTGTATCGTGCTTCTAGATCTTTCTTTCCAAAAAAGAACATAACTCTCGGTCTCTGCATAAGTTGATGCATACAACCATATCATGCTTAGATCTATCATTCTTGCGTGATTATTACTCAAATGACTTAGAGATATTTACTTTCTCACGAGATATAGCTTTCCAACTAAGTTTTATTTATTATGCATGAAATTGATGCTAAAATCGATGGTTGTTCGCGATGTCATATCAATCAAGCGGTATGTTGTTACCATGGTGGTGACAGCATTAGAGTTTTAAGTTACGAAAAGTCCAAAAATTGGTAATTCTAGAGTTCGAAAAAACACATAATTATTTTCTAAAAGCATCAAAGTCATACAACACCAAACACATCTCAGCATGCGCAAGTTGAAACAAAGAAACTACACAGAAATCGGCGGCAGGTACCTCTGTCTGGTCGCGCCATCGTGACCACAACAGAAATCAACTTGTTTTGTTGGCCAAAGATGGGTAAGTAGTAGTAAATGTATGATGTATTCACTATGTTCTGAATTATAAAATGTTTAGGATATTTTAATATGGATAATGTATGGACTAAAATGAGTGAATCAACATATTAAATCGTTAAGATACATTTGATTCAGAAAGAGTTAAAACATCTTATAATTAGAAACGGATGGCATGTCAGGCAAGCGATGGCGCCTCCGAGCTTGTTGCACAATCACACTATGCTGAGCATATGTATTTCGTAGATGGACCGGAGAACCATGCTAGTCTCGTGTGTTGGGACAATTTGTGGGAACGAGGATGTCAATAAGGGACACTGCCATGACAAGGCGAGCGCTGGTGAGAGGGAGCATAAGGCAACTGTCTCTTGGTAAAAGTTTAAAAAAGGTTAAATCTGATAGAATTTTCAATAAATGGGATTGTGAGAAGAACAATTCTATTAAACGGGGTAATTTTGTCACAAATCCTAAACTAGGGTAAAAAATAGAATTTATAAAAGATAACAGTATCATAACTCTCCTCCTGTGAGTTCCCCAGAAAAAAAACATGTAACAGCATCATACGTAATTCGTTATGGAGGTGTGTTCCATTTATCACAATATATAAAATAATCCATTCCAAGCTGCATTATCCATTCTGTCAGCTCCTTTTGTTAAGAAAAAAATATATTCAAGGTGCTAGCTAGAATGGTGCTGTGACAAGAGTAAGACCAGGAAGAGTGGTTCAAGAGTATGCATAATGGGAGTAGAACAGAAGCATCTTGCCCGTAGCTGGAGGACGACAACGACACGCCGCTCGACGGTAGCCAGGCCGGCCGATATATACCTTAATTTTCCATTCACTTGTCTGGTTAGTTGGGGTGTATCCTAACTTTGACGTGGATAGATGAGATATCAACTCCATCGACCCAACACACTCCCAACTACTGCAAAGCCAATCTTCCAGAATTCCAGCAATTTCGCAGTACTTAGTTACCTGCTCCCGCGGTCGAACATGTGTGTTGCTGCTGGGAAGATTAATTCTCTTTTTCTTCTTCCTCCCATGTGCTGGAACGAACCATATATAGTACAGTTCGTCAAAGCGTTTTTTTGCTTGTATACCGGTGCGACTAATCCTAGTTAGCGGCATCAGTAACTTAGATATCAAGCTACTTCCTCCGCTCCATATTATAAAATGTTTAAGTTTTTTTAGAATGGGATGTGTATACATGTATTTTAGTATAGATTCACTCACTGTACTCCGTCTAGTCCTTATTGGAATAAAACATATCGTAGCATGGAAGAGAGGGAGTAGTTTCTTAGATAGGATTCTGACCTAATTGATAGACCAATGAATCGACCAGTCAAATGCCATGAGGGATCAACTTGTATTGTTGTACACAATACAGTTTACCCAAACCCAGATGGGGTTTTCCTCCGGGTATGATACATAATTACTCCCCATGTGGACATTCACGACCTCAATGTGTCCCCCACATCATGTGAAGCGGGGCGGGGGACGTTCCCTGTAGTCCCCATACCAAAGACCTGTGGAGCCCGATTAAGATGTGGTCTATTTTTGTGTCACCGTTCTATCGTATTGTCATGCGAATTATGTGAGTCACACAAAACTACTCATTATGCCTTATATGCTGGTGTGCGGCAATCCTCAAGCTTCTTCTCGCACGGTTGGAGCGACCTCTGGTCGTCATGCATGGCGGTAGAGTTGGGGTTTGGCAGCTGACCCAGGGCTTCCTGCGGGGCTGCCGATGACCCATTTGTGAGACGAGTGGCGGTGAATTGCTACATGTCTGGATAGAATAAAAAGAGGTTCGGCGGTTCCCCTAGTGGTTTTCTTTAGACCAACGCGCCGATCTACCTGCTGCCGGCCATTCTCGATCTGGTCGTCGACAAGTCTCAGATGTCTCCGCTCGTGGTTTTCACTGATTAGTGTATGTGATACTAAATATCTAGTTTGGATGGGATCCGATCGTTCACGTTCACAAATTTGAACCCGTGGGGGTTCAAGGGGCCGTGCCGTGAAACTCCGCTTTCCGTTGACATCATAAGACATGCAAACGCTTATGATTGACATGCAAACGCTTATGATTTTGGCAAAGGCAGGGAATGTAAAGATGACTATTATTGAGGACCAATATTGGTGGGTGCGGTGTTTTGAATGCAACGAAGATATTGCTGCACAGTCTATGTGTGGGTATGGCTACATGACGTAGATCCTGTCTGAATACATATGAGCCTAGTGACTAGTGCTTTGAAGTGGCAGACTCGGTGGAGGCGGTAGCACCCAAAGCTTCATTTTTGATGGCGCTCTTTGAGTGCCGAGTCTCGATATTCAGAGTGAAAACCCTATGTATTTTGGAGATTAAACCCTTACCTTGCGGCAAGGTACTCTAAAGACCAGATAAGCAACTAGGCTAGCAACACTTCATGGTTTTCTAATGCATTACATCCAATATTTTGTGTATTCATTTGATCTGAGGTAAATTATTTTTTAGAAATGGCATAAATATTCTGGCTTATGAAAGATGCAACAACTAGTACCAACTCAGTCCTCTGTCTTTCTCCTACTGACCTTTTCATTTCTCCCCCTTTCCATTGCTGGTTTTGTCTTTGCTAACACACTTCCAGATCTATCTTTTTTTTTTGTTTTCTCTCTTATTGTATATGTATATATTGTGCAGGAAAAAAGACAAAGGGCAACCAAATTAGGATTGTGCTGCCAGTTTTAGGCAGTAGTGTTCTAGTACTCATATGCATTTCCCTTTCATGGATAAAATACAAAGGTATGTCCGCCCGAATCTCTCTCTCTAAAAATAGTTAAGAATTTACCACCTCACGAGGTTATCAGTTTGACCATCTAAAGTTAGACATTAGCAAAACTTGTCACTTTTAATAGATTGTTTCTACGGTTGCCTAGAAGTACCTATCATCCGGGTTTTCCTGAACACAAAAGAGTCCTACCTAGGCTGGCATACTCTAGGTTTTGTCACAGGGGAGAAGAAAGGTGTTTTTTCAAACACGTGGACCTCGATTATTTCACGTGATAGCCATATTATCTGAACAGCCATTCTGGCAGGGTGGCACACATGCCGTGTGCATTGTTTCCTCTTGTTTCACAAGTTCATCAATGGAAGAGTAACAACCATAATCAGTTCCTAGGGTAAAATATATCCTTTGTATGATATGTGCATTATAGGAGAAGTGTTTATAACATGTTGATGACTACACCATTTTTTGGAGCAGGTAAAATTAAAGAATGGAGAAAGCACAATAATAGAATATTGGATGGTATGAGTATCTCAAATGAACTAGTGGAAGATAACTCACCCCATGATCAAGAATTTCCATTTGTACGATTCGAAGAAATTGCCCTGGCAACCCATAATTTCTCTGAAACATGCATAATTGGACATGGAGGCTTTGGCAAAGTTTACAAGGTAACTCGTTCATTATGCAGATTCCAGTTTTTCATCCCAAATAAATAGAGTGATATTTTCATACGCAAAACTCAAGTGTAAATTTCCATTGTATTTTCCTAGGGAATACTAGGTGGTCAAGAAGTTGCAGTTAAAAGGCTAAGTAGAGATTCACAACAAGGAACTAAAGAATTTAAGAACGAAGTAATTCTAATTGCCAAATTGCAACATAGAAACTTGGTTCGACTTCTTGGATGTTGTGGTGAGGGAGAGGAAAAGCTATTGATATATGAGTATCTGCCTAACAAGAGCCTGAATGCTACCCTTTTTGGTAAATACTCTAAGAACGCAACCTTATTTTATAAAAGAAAAGTTCTATCATACATGTTTTACTTTTACAGATGAATCGAGAAAAATGTTGTTGGATTGGGCGACACGGTTCAGTATAATCAAAGGGGTTGCTAGGGGACTTTTGTATCTCCATGAAGACTCAAGGTTGACCATAATTCATAGAGATCTCAAAGCCGGAAATGTTCTGCTAGATGCAGATATGAAACCGAAGATAGCAGATTTTGGTATGGCAAGGATCTTTGGCGATAATCAGCAAAATGCAAATACCCAGCGCGTTGTAGGAACATAGTGAGTAAGCTTGTAAACCAATTGCTCTTGTGTTAACCTGTGATCAAATTCAGGTCGCATATACTAACTCTTTTGACTGAAATGGTCAAGCAGTGGCTACATGGCGCATGAGTATGCAATGGAAGGCATCTTCTCTACCAAGTCTGATGTCTACAGCTTTGGTGTGTTACTACTAGAGGTCGTAACTGGTACAAGAAGAAGCTCAAATTGTCAAGTTCACGTGAGTATCAAATTATAAGTAGATAAAGATTTCAAACTTTTTTAAGTTCACCTACAAAAATGGAAAACCCTTCTAATGCTGTTAATTGTTTCAGTCATGGAATATGTGGAAGGAAGGAAAGACAGATGAACTGGCAGACTCATCTATCATGGATACTTGTTCACCAGAAGAAGTTTTGCTTTGTATCCATGTAGGACTCCTTTGTGTTCAGGAAAACCCGGATGATAGGCCAATGATGTCAGCTGTCGTCTTTGTCTTGGAAAACGGAAGCACCACACTTCCAGCCCCCAACCGTCCTGCCTACTTTGTGCGACAGAGTGCAGATATGGAGCAAATCAGATTTGACATCGAGAATTCCGTAAACAGTTGTACACTTACGGAAATACAAGGGCGGTAAAATAATTATGATGTTGTCTTTATATGTATTAGAAGCACTGCTTGTTATAAAAACAAAATTTGCATCCATCGGTTAGTTAAACCTTTGGAGGTTATTATCTAGTGGATTGTTAGCGAAAGAAAAGTCATGACTATAATATTTAGCCAAGAATATGGCCATCAACAATCCCCTGAGTTTATTAATTAAGTGGTGATTTTCTCTCCTGTTTACAAATGGAAATTTTTTGTACCAGGAGAAAAAACTGCACGGTAGAATGAAGTAGTCAGACAAAATTAGGGTGTGGCATTCAACATTTGGAGTCAAGATCGAAGAGCACGCGTTCATATTTACCTGCAGGTCTAAGATGATGATGAAGTAATCAGAAACACCTCACTCAGGAAATCCAAGGCAGCCCAGAGTAGAGATCAGTCTGGTTTGTTGCCGAAGATCAAAACACACAAGTAAAGGTAGCGAAGCGGAACATGTAAGAATGCAGTAGGAACAGACTGACTTTACAGTTCTACAGGAATATAGTACAGTTATTAAATCATCTTCCCCACAAGAAAAGACATTCTGTAAAAGAACGCTCAGTCGACAAATACCATTTCTGGCTCCATCATCCATGCTTGCAAGTTTTTCCATGGCGATAAACTTGGTCAAATATGTCATGATGAGGAAGAGAGGATTCAGTCTTCAGACTGCACACGATAGGAATGGAAGCATTTTTTCCCATTAATCGTACATATGCATGTAAGTTTGACCAAGAACTTGGAATACTGGAGTCCAACCGCACCGGTACTTACTCTTCATTCACTGGTTTAGCTATATGTATGCGAGAAGTACGCTTGCTTACGGCAAGCTTAATTTATATTACCATTTGGATGCGGTTCAGTGATGTAGATTATAACTAATCTTTGTAATGAAAACGGCATCATAGTTTGCGCCACCTAATAAGCAGGACATATTCTCATAGTGATTTCGTAATCTAACATCTATACATGATGATGTACTTGTATGTTTGTATGTCTATTTCACTAGATCTTTCTTAAAAACAAGAAGAAATAAATCTAGCCATCTAGTCAGCCGTGACGGTGGCATCACAATTCGGACGTGGACAGCTGAAATGTAAACTCCAACTCACTTGACTCCTAGACCAACCCATCTAGAATCCCAGAACATTGCATTACTCTATCATCTACTTCCGCGATCGAACATTCGTGGATGCTGCGTTTGTGGGGGAGCATTTTTTACTTGTAGACCAAGGTTCGATGCAAATACTTATACCCATACAGCAGCACAAATGTGTAGCTGGCGTTTAGGTAGTTAGAACCTGGTACTGAGAGCTTGGCCTGATCCATAGATGGATTCACGGCCTCTCGCCTGCTGCATGGCGGCCCTGCTCATGTTGTTCCTGCCTCTAAGCTGTTCTGACGATCGTCTTGTTCCTGGCAAGCAGCTGTCCCTGGCAACACCATCGTCTCCGACGGTGGAGCGTTCGCTTTGGGCTTCTTCAACCCCTCCAATTCCACCCCGGCCAAGCTGTACCTTGGCATATGGTACAATGATATTCCCGAGCTCACTGTGGTATGGGTTGCCAACCGAGAAACCCCGGCAATCAACACAACTTTCTCTGCACCATTGCTCTACCTCACAAACACCTCCAATCTCGTTCTTTCTGACGGTGATGGCAACGGCCAAGTCCTTTGGACAACGACCAACGTCGTCAGTACCCTGGGCTTGTCTACCCCAACGGCTGTGCTTTTGAACACCGGCAACCTCGTTATCCGGTCCTCAAACGGCACCACGTTGTGGCAGAGTTTCGACCACCGCACAGACACGTACCTCCCCGGCATGAAGCTCCGGATAAAGAACAGCACACGCGGCACCGACGAGCGTTTTGTATCTTGGAAGGCCCCTAGCGACCCCTCACGGGGACGCTTCTCCTTGGGCGGCGACAACTCCCTCCAAGTATTCTTGTGGGACGGTGAGCACGCCGTGTCCCGCTTCGCCCCATGGGCAGGGATCCAAGTGATGACCAAGCGGCCACAACATCTGACGGGAGTCACGAACGTGAGTAGTATTATCGTGTACGTGGCTTTCGTTGAAAATGATGAAGAGATCTACGCCAGCTATAGCCTCTCCGATGGCTCGCCGCACAGCAGGTTTGTGTTGGATTATTCTGGCGGGTATCAATTCCAAAGTTGGAGCAGCAAGTCGTTGTCGTGGGATGTCTTATGGACGTGGCCACACTCCGAATGCAGCCGCTATGGCTATTGTGGCCCATATGGTTACTGCGACGAGACAACGGCGCCGGTTCCAACGTGCAAGTGCCTAGAAGGCTTTGAGCCAACAAACTTGGAGGAGTGGACCAGTGGTAGGTTCTTGGCGGGCTGCCGGAGGAAGGAGCAACTGCATGAGTGTGGTGACAACTTCTTGGCCTTGCCGGGGATGAAGTCACCAGACAAGTTTGCTCTTGTGGGAGGGGGCAAAAGTACGTTCGAGGAGTGCACGTCGGAGTGCAATCGCAATTGCTCATGCGTAGGGTATGTGTATGCAAATTATAGTAGTGGCACGACCGGTGGAGAAGTGACGAAATGCTTTGTGTGGGTTGGGGAGTTGGTTGACACTGGAAAGGTAAATGTAGGCGCCGGCGGCGAGACGTTCTACCTCAGACTTGCAGGCATTGATGCAGCAGGTGATAACAAATGTCATTGTATCCGTCTTTGCACTGCTAGTTTTTCCATTCTCGCCACTTTCTGCTGCTGGTTTTGACATTGCTAAAGTAGTTCTAGTTCTACCATTTTCAGTGTGTTATGCGTATGTATGTCGCAGGTAAAATGACAAAGAGCAATGCAACGAGGATTGTGCTGCCCGTTTTAGGTAGTGGTGTTCTGGTGCTCCTATGCATCTCTCTTGCATGGTTAAAATTAAACGGTATGTTTAATTGAATTTTCTTACTTTAAGTTTAAATTTAACCAACATACATTTCACCGGACAGAACTTGGAGTCGTCTACTACGATAGCACAATCTCAAATTGCAAAATCTTCTAAACCCCTAGTAATTATATATAAAACTAGATTACATAACTTCATACATTACTTTGAGCACGGTTTATCTACTATAATATGTAATCTAGTTGGTAGTTAGCAAAATGTATTCCACATGAAAGAGTAGCGCGCACAGATAAGCTCGAAGGCACACATATACATACCCCCCCTCCCGTACATCAAATGGGTATGGAATACTGGAGAAAGGCCTGGTACTGGTGATATGGACTCGAGGACTGTGCGCCGGGGGACGGGAAGGTGGGAGGTTGTAATCATCATTTTTTGAACATGTGGACCTCACTTTATATACCATAAGACATACCCATACAATTCCGTATGCCGTTTGAGAGGTCGTAAATTAGGGATATTATCCTAATACCAATAATAATATATGATTTTTTCTTTTATATGTTTCTGATGTCCTCATTAAAAGCGAAATGGCTCTTAACATTGTTGGAGCAGGCAAGAACAAAAAGTGGAGAAAGGACGAGAAGAAAAGAATGGATGGTACGAGTATATCCGACGAAGCTATAGAAGGGAACTCTCCACATGATCAAGATTTTCCATTTGTAAGATTAGAGGAAATTGCACTTGCAACCAATGATTTCTCTGAAACATGCATGATTGGACATGGAGGCTTTGGAAAAGTATACAAGGTAACTCGCAAAACATGAGTTTCCCGTTATTCATTGTAATGAAGGGAACTATTTTTTCATAATGAGAAGTTAAATATAATATCCCAATTATATATCTATAGGGAATATTAGGTGGCCAAGAAGTTGCAGTCAAAAGGTTAAGTAGAGATTCTCAACAAGGAACAAAAGAATTCCGAAACGAAGTAATTCTAATTGCCAAATTACAACATAGGAACTTGGTTCGACTTCTTGGATGTTGCGATGAGAGAGATGAAAAGCTTCTGATATATGAGTATCTGCCTAACAAGAGCTTAGATGCTACCCTTTTCGGTACATTTCTATAAACATGCATTGATTTTCTAAGATAAGTAAAATATACTTTTTGCTTACCCGTTATTCTTTGTTTAGATGACTCCAGAAAATTGTTCTTGGATTGGACCACACGGTTTAATATAATCAAAGGTGTTGCAAGGGGACTTCTTTATCTTCATGAAGACTCAAGGTTCACCATAATTCATAGGGATCTCAAAGCTGCAAATGTTTTGATAGATGCAGATATGAAACCCAAGATAGCAGATTTTGGTATGGCAAGGATATTTAATGATAACCAGAAAGATGCAAATACCCAAAGAGTTGTCGGAACATAGTGAGTATCCATTGTCAAATATTCATACTAACTCTTGTAGTAAACTCTATTCCCTTTAACTCTTACAATTGAAATGGTAAAGCAGTGGATATATGGCTCCTGAGTATGCGATGGAAGGAGTCTTCTCTACAAAGTCTGATGTCTATAGCTTCGGTGTGTTACTACTAGAGGTTGTAACTGGTGTAAGGAGAAACTCTAATTGTCGAACAATGGGCTTCCCTAGCCTCACAGTCTATGTGAGTACAAACATGACCTCTATAAACTTTCATTTATATAGAAGTTGATACAATTCCCGAAGCCTTTAATTTACAGAAAGACAAACAAATGATTTAAATTTATGTTGTTGTTCTCCAGTCATGGAATATGTGGAAGGAAGAGAAGACCAAGGAACTGCCCGACTCTTGTATCATGAATACCTGTCCACAAGGTGAAGTGTTGCTTTGCGTCCATGTAGCACTCCTATGTGTGCAGGAGAACCCAGATGATAGGCCACTCATGTCATCTGTTGTGTTCGTCCTAGAGAATGGAAGCACCACACTTCCAGCCCCCAAGCGCCCGGCTTACTTTGCGCGACAAAGTATTGAAATGGAGCAAATCGGAAATGATATTCAGACTTCCACAAACAGTATTACACTGACCGAGATAGAGGGGAGATAATAAAAAAATTCTTTGCTTTTAGACATATCCAAATGTTCTTGAAATGAACTTTTAGAAGTAGCATATACTATCGGAAAGTTGTCCGGGTCAATGAAATGGTGATGAATCACTGTGTATTTCTGAAGTTGCTATCTTCGAATATTTTCTCTATTCTGATTTTTGGCCTCGAGTCTTCTTAAAAAATTGAATTCCAGGTGCTTGGAAGAAATTGCAGGATTCAAAGACAAAACTTGATGAAAACGATTTTACAATATATATAATACTACTGAATTTGAATGGATGGTGGTGTGTTCTTTTCTTCCGTTATTGCATTGGGCTTTGTGATTACTCCCACTTGGTAAAATAATTGGCAGGACCACCAGACAATACGCGGTGCAGTAGTATACATACCGCCAAACAAGTACATTTAGAAGCAGATTAGGAATCTATGTTACAGTGGATTACCCTTCAAAAATGAAGAGAGCAGAGCAACTGGCTGACTGACTGTTTGGTCCACGCCTCATTGAGGAATGCCAGCTGGTCTCTACTGATCCAGATTAGAGCCTACTGGCGCCTGAGCGGTCATTGTATGCATTGTAGGACTATGTCGTCAAGCCTCTCCAATCATGTAGAAAAAAACCACCACAAAAGAAGCTCCAATAGTAAAATCATGGGCTTCCATCCCTAGCCTCACAGAATATGTGAGTACACACATGCGACTTCTCTCAAGTTTCATTTTTAAAAAGTGATTTAAAAACCGAAGCATATTTTTGTTTACAAATAAATGGAATACCAATATGTTGTTCATGGTATTTTAGGCATGGAGTCCGTGCAAGGAAGAGAAGACTAAAGAACTGCTAGACTCATCTATCATGTATATACTTGTCCCCGGGATGATGGTTTGCTTTGCTAACATGTTGCGCTCTTGTGCATCTAGGAGAACTCCACCTGACTCATCAATCATGCTAACATGTTTCATTCAGCGCGCGAGAGCTATTTCTCAAACGGTGAAGTTTCCCAGCCGTCTCTAATCGTTTTGTATGGGAGACTGCGAGCAGTATCAGCCGTCTCATGATATATTAGAGACGGGCTCAAATCAGCCAGAAGGATGAAATTTATTTTTGGTTTGACCGGCTCTAGGTCCCGTCTCCAGTGTGAGGTTTTGTACTAGTGATTGTATGAGCAACTGATTTTGGGAGGGTATTTGGCTAGGCAAGACGCCCTCGCTCTCAAGTACACATAATTGTATAACATATATAGTGCAACGGAAAGATGTTTCCGTTTCAAACGTTTTATCACATCTTCCACTGAACAAACGGTTTCATAAAGGACTTAATGGTAATAAGTGGACTGCATTATTGAACTCTGCCAAAGGTAGGATGATACATTTTTCTAATGAGCTAGACATGTCTGTTTGGAAGCTCAGGACTTCGAGTTTTTTTGGGTGAATTCTATGTATTGTTACCTAAGGATGCGCATACTAGATTTCTTTGCAAATACCTAGGAAGGGTAAAATTGTACTGATGATTAATATTTTTATGTGGTCCTCAATACAAAATTATTATTTACGAAGGATAATCTGTGAAAAGAAGCTGAACTAGGTGTAAAAAATGTTTCTGGTGTGACTAAGCGGAGACCATTTGACATTTGTTTCTCTCATGTATTTTTGTGAGTATTGTTTGGCATGCTGTTTAGAAAACTTTACATTCTTCTTGCACTAACCAATATCAAAAAAAAATTAATTAGTTGTTTAAATGAATAGACAATAAAACTAAGTCTAGAATACGCATAGGAGTTTCTGCTTATATCTTGGTCAATATGGACTTGTATTAACAACATTGTTCTTAACAAGACTAGTGTCTTATTTATTTTCCGGTTATCCATTTCGCTGCTCACTGGATCAGCTATGGTACTTCCTGCTCTCAGGTCGGATCAGTGACAGCTTAATTATTGGTATGATGAAATTGTATGCTGATGATCGCTCTATATATCTACAGCCAGGCTAGCTTGTGGCTTACTAGTGGACTACAAAATGCATAGCTTCTACATGATTGATCTTTTCTGATGGTTGATTCATGTATCGACCATATATGATCCTTGATTTGTAATAAGGTGAATGGTAAACTTTGCAATAGAAATGGCTATGTGCATAAATCAATGTAAAGATCAGGGTTTTACTCCATTTTCGAACCAACAGCAAGTAGTTCCTTCATTCCGTCGAAGTGAAAAGGGCACCAACCAAGGTTTATCTCGCGACAACGTGTAAGAGAACATTCTGAGCTAAGAACAAGAACTGAATTAGGTTACTTGCTTCCAATCTGCTTCCAGTTTCTTGTTGTGGAGTCTCAGGAGTTTTGAGACCGCTATAAACTAATCTGCAAAAGGATTTGGGCTGTGTGCATAGTTGATGCAGGATCCGGAAAAAGAAAAAACTCCTATTTTCTATTTAAAAAGCAGTAATTAAAAATGTGCGGAAGGACGGCAGTTGTATTTTAGTTATGCTTTTGCAAGAGTTTATTCAAATATGTGTGTTCATTCTGGTTTCTTCTTAAAAAGAGCTGCATATTTTTGTTGATGACAAATACTCAAAACTCTTCATTGTTCATCCCAGTCAAGCGCTCAAGGTGCATGCGCAAATTTGTTCAGAACAGCATCAAGATCAGCCCACCATATGTTTGTTCATCTGACATTGCACAACCGTGATGTGGGCCCAATGTTCATGTTTTTTCTGTACAGTTTAATTACTGATGGAAACATGATAAGATTTACATTTTTTCATGGTGCTGTGTAACAATCACATTGTAACCATATTACTACTGAAACACACCCAAGCTATTATGTTGTTCGTTTTCAACTGTACTTGAACAAATCACTAAATTTGATTCGGAGGAGATGAAACCATCTGCGAAGACTGTTCCCATCACGGTCTTTGTTGCTTTCAAAAATTAGCATCTTTTCTTTTGAATAGACAAGTAGTAGCCCTATGATCAGTGTGCACACAAGAGCTGGTCAAGACGGCGGCTGATCTTCTTTTTATCTACTTTTAAAGTTATGCTATATTAACATATATGGTAAGATGTGACACGATGGGGAAGATAAATCCAAACTACACGCAGTAACATTTAGAACGGTAACACATTGCCCTTTTAACTACGTCTCACCATGTATAGCTTACTGTTTTAGTCACTAGTATGCCTAGTCACCAGCGACAGTGGCATCCCAACCCTGACGTGGACGGATGCGATGTCAAATCCAGCAAACTATCAACTACTCCTAGTGTAATCTACCGGAAGGCCAAAACTTTGCATTATTCACACCTAGATATCTTCCCTGGTGGTTGACCGCGTGTCGCGGTCAAAACCAATCCTCGTGCCGCACATAATCTTTGGTCCACAATGTTCACACACCCTCTTACCTCTCTCACTCCATTGGTCTTATTTCTTTCACTCTTATTTGTATTTATCTCTCGCACAAAGCATCGAAGGCATCACCTCATTTCCTCCCATACCCACTGCAAAAATGTGCAATATCGCCGATTAGACACCAGCATTCCTCCCACTCTCCTCCTCCCTCCTCCGCTGGGTTCGGCAGCTCGACAAGCTACACCACCTGGACCAAGCCGGAGTCAGGGACAATAGTGTAAAAATATGACATCATCTATTAATCGAGTCTAAAATTTTGTTACGAGAGCATTGCATATTTTTCACAACCGAACACATCTGGATTCACTACGGGAAAGAGACAAGACGCCGACGGCCAGGACCTACGCCGACGGCCAAATATCGGGCCGTCGGCGTAGACCCCGACCAGGCTAGCCTTGCTTTTTCCTTTTTTATTTTAGCTACGCCGACGGCATTGCCGTCGGCCGTCGGCCTATATGTTCTGTTTTTTCTTTGAGATACGCCGACGGCAATGCGTCGGCGTATATGTTTTCAATTTTCTATTTTCCATTTAATATGAAATCATTCATATCTTTAAATCCGTAAATCGGAATTTAACAAATTAAATGTCTAAATCGATTAGAAAAACGAGAGGAATCCAAATATGGCATCCATAAAATCTTTTTCACCGTGCACATGACATTTTGTAACATATGTTTGTTACTTGCTTAATTGAAAAGTCATTTTTTACACTTAAAAAATGGAAAATGATATTTAGTAAAATATTTTGGAAATTGTTGGCAACAATGTTTTTCATACCAAGACACCCCTATGTGTCAAGTATGGACACGTTATCACAAACTATGACATGGGGATGGCCATAACTTGGTCATTTGACACGAAAGTTATACATGTCTATAATGATAGACCTTTTTGTGAAGCATTTTTTTGAAATATTTGTCAAAACTCAAGTTTATCATTTTTTTCTAGCAACTAGTACGCATAAAAGGACTCCATGTCAAAGGAATTCATCTTTTGAGTATTTTCTCAATTTCTTTTATTTTTGTGAAAAACGGTCAAAATGACCGTCGTGTCTATTCATTGAAAGGGGTCATATTTTTCAAAACTATCGATGTTTCTGTGATAAAGTCACTACTTTTGTACCTAGAAAGTATTTTTGTAAAAAAATTAGACCAAACTATCACACACATGTAGTTCAATTTCAATTACTTTTGGAAAATCGGCATAAAGTCATTTAAATAAGAATAATTAGATAAAAATCGAGAAAATTCCTAATACTTGGGTATTATCCATAAAATATGTAGTACCCTTAGTGAAAATGAGATGGGTGACTTTTGCATTTTGGTATTTTCTCCATAACAAAAGTTATTTTTGGCACTTAAAAATGGAAAATAATATTTATTAAAATAATTTGGAATTTGTTTTTTGCAACAATGTTTGCCATACCAAGGCACCCCTATGTTTCAAATATGGACACATTATCACAAACTATGGCATGGGGATGGCCATAACTTGGTCATTTGACACGAAAGTTATACATGTCTATAGATGATAGACCTTTTTGTGAAGCATTTTTTTGAAATTTCTTTCAAAACTCAAGTTTATCATTTTTCCTAGCAACTAGTACACATAAGACGACTCCATGTCAAAGGAATTAATATTTTGACAAACCTTTTAAAAAAACCTTCACAAAAAGGTCTATCATCTATAGACATGTATAAGTTTCGAGTCAAATGACCAAGTTATGGCCCTCCCCGTGCCATAGTTTGTGATAAAGTGTTTATATTTGATAAATATCATTTTCTATTTTGTAAGTGTCAAAAATGACTTTTTTATGAAGCAAGTACCAAAACTATGTTGCAAAAAGGCACCATCTTATTTCCACAAATATTAGTACATAGTTGATGGATAATTCCCAAATGTTAAGAATTTTATCGATTTCTAGATAATTTCGCCTATTTAAATAACTTTATGCCGATTTTCCAAAACCAATTGAAATTTGAACTACAAGTATGTGATAATTTGCTCTAATTTTGTTAAAAAATTATTTTAAGGTACACCAGTAGTTGTTATTTCACAGAACTGTCGATAGTTTTTAAAAATTCGACCCCTTTCGATAAATAGTCATGGTGGCCATTTTGATCGTTTTGAAAAAAAATCAAAGAAAGTGAAAACAAAACCTAAAAAATATGATTAAATTCGTCTTTTTCACTTGCATTTGCAACTGTTACACAAATAAAGACCCAACGCGAAAGTTTCACAATTTTTCGAGTTTTATATATTTAGTTATGTGTTTTTGAACAATGTCAAAGAAACACAAATATCTCTACTCTATCTGATTGGTTGGGAGGAGCAGGGTATGGATCGATGACATGGCATCACCTGATTGGTCCGAACATGTCACACCCAATGCTTCTTTTTCCACCGCAGCTCCCTTATCCTTTCCTCCTTCCTCTGTACGACCGCTCGTTCCTTTCCGCGAGCAACGACCGCGAGGGGATTAGGCGCGACGGCCGTCGATCTCCGCGCACCTCCGCCCGCGCGACCTGCTCGCGCTCTCCGCCGCCTCGCGCCGCCTCCACGCCGCCCTCTCCGCCGCCGACAAGCCGTGGCTCGCGCAGTGCCGCCGCCTCCTCCTCCCCGCCTCCCCGTCCCACCTCCGCGCCTGGCTCCCGGGCTCGGCAACCTCGTCGCCGCGCTCCCGGGCTTCTTCTCCCTCGTCGCCGTCCGCGCCATCCCGCAGGAGCTCTCCCCACGCCTCCTCTGGGCCCCCGTCTTCGAGATCCTCGCCGACGCCCGCGGCCGCCCCGCGCTCCTCTTCCTCCACGGCTATCACCCGGGCTCCCTCTTCCCCGGCCTCCTCGCGCCCCTCAACGCCCACGCCAACACGCTGCTCCTCGAGGCTCACCGTGGTGACGAAGCCCTCGAGCTCGCTGTGCTGCCGGTGTCCTCGCCGCAGCCACGTCTCCGCCGCCGCCAACTTCCGCGACCTCGAGTAGGAAGGTGTCCGCGGCCTCGAGCAGAAAGGTGGCCTCGCACAGGCCGCCGGCAACCCCGTCTCCGTCGCCAACGTCGGCCGTCTTGGCGCCGCCAGCCCGTCCAAGCCCGCCCCCGGCCCGTCCCAGCGACGGTCGGCCGGCTTTTTTTTGTGGCGCGTGGGCACTATACGCCGACGGCTTGCCCGTCGGCGTAGGCTGTGCCGTCGTCAGCTGCTAGTCATGGGTCCCACCACGCGTACGCCGACGGGGTCGCATACGCCGACGGCGAGACGCCGACGGCCGCCGTCGGCGTATAGGTACGCCGACGGCAGACGTGCTTACGCCGACGGCGCTCGGCCGTCGGCGTTTCGAGCGTTTCCCGTAGTGATTCCAAACTCTCAACTATTCCCAAAGCTAATCTACCATAACTCTGGAACTTCCTAGTGGTTGATCGCGGGTCGAAACTGACCTCATGGGCCTACCACGTTCACAAGAAACGTTAGCTCTCTCCCTCTGTTAACCTTCTCTATATATCTTGCCAGAGTGCCAGGCCAGTATAACTTGATGAGAGGCGAAATGGCTCAAGGCCAGGATGCTGTTAAACGGCGATAAACTGTAAATTCATTAAAATATATAAAATTTCGAAATATTCTGGAATTGTACATACTTCAGATCTTGCATGGGCTTGCAGGTTTCAGTAAGCAAAACAATATTAGCACTAAATGTTGAGTATCGTGATTAGTTAGGAAAGATAGGATAGCGTAGGATTTGATTCTACCTTGACTTGTATTCAAGCAGATCATGTACTCCTTTATATACGCCCACGAGGCTCAAGCAATACATCCAACAATTCCACCAATCTCTCTCTATTCCTCCTACATGGTATCAGCCTAAACTCGCTCCAAAAACCTTAGCCGCCGCTTCCGCACCGCGCCGCCCCCGGGGAGGTCGATCTCCATGATCTCCGCCGGGGGCCGCGCCGCCCGTACCTAGGGTTCGTCCGCCGGTCCGGTTGATCGGCTGCCCTAGAGTCTTTTTCCCCGATCCTTTGATCCGGGTTTTCTCTCTCGCCGGTCATTTTGATCGGTGTTTCTTTTTGGTTTTTCCGATCAAAGATCGGTTTGCGTCGCCCGCCGCCGCCGTCGATCCTCGTCCGCCTCTACTCCGACATGGCGGGCTCTCGCGCTACGCTGCGGCCCTCGCGGCCGCCGTCCGCGTGTGCTCTTCACCGACTAGGCGGCCTCACGCGCCGCGGCGGCCCGAAACGGCCGCCCTCCGTGCGTCTGCCCGCCGTCGTTTTGCGCCGGCCGCCGTCGTCTACCTCTGAACGGGAAACCTCCATCAGCACCCCGCCTCCACCGTGGCGGCCCGACACGGCCGTCCTCCGTGCGTCTGCCACTCGGGCGCTTCCGCCGTGCGCCTGGCTTCCTCACGCCGGTGCTGCGTTGGCCGCCTGGGCGCCGAAGCTACGTTGGCCGCTCGGCTTCTTCACCGCCCCGCCTCCTGCCGAGCGGCGCCTCCTCCACCTCGCGAGCGATCGGATTGATCACCCGCTCGCCCGTGATCCACTCCATCCGCGCCGCGCGGTCGACCCATACAGTCGTCTGCGTGCGCCTTCGCAGGTTCTCGTGAAGATCGTCCTCGAGTTCAGCACGCCTACCACCGATCGAGCATCGGGCTGCCGCTGCGTCGCCCCTTCGGGCTGCAGCGCCGCCGCCCTGTGGTTCTCCCCGCGGCTGCACCGAACCGCACGTCGCCGCTGCGTCACCCCTTCGGGCCGTAGCGCCGCGGCCCGCGGTCCACGCCGCCGCCCTGAGGCCGCCCCCGCGGTTGCACCGTCCCGCACGTCGCCGCTGCGTCGCCCCTTCGGGCCGTAGCGCCGCGGCACGCGGTCCACGCCACCGCCCCGAAGTCGTCCCTGCCGTCGCCCTGACACGCGCGTCGCCGCTGCGTTGACTGTCCGGGCCATAGCGCTGCGGCACGCGGTCCGCTTCGCCGTCCTCGCACGTTGACGTCTCCGTGGTATGCGCCGCGCCGCCTTCCGAGGCGCGGGAACACCACCGTCCGTGTTTGGTCTTCGTCATGATGTTGGGCTCTTCTTCGCCTACTTCGAGCACCGTCGCTGCGCCTCTACACGCGACCGCCGTGGCCTTTTGCAGGCTATCGCCGCCGTCGTCGCGCTTCTACATGCGACCGTCGTGGCCCTTTACGGGCTACCGTCGTCGTCGCCAACCACAACTTCGTCTCCGTCCAGTACCAGCTCATCGCCAGCGTCACCGTCATCTTCCCCGACCACTTCATCTACTCCGACAACCGCGGGCGACATCGGCACCTTCTACCCCACGCCGTTTGGCGCCGCAACCGTCGTCGAGTCCTCCTCTGCTGGCCCCTTCGACATGGCGTACAGCTTGTACTGGTCCCCGTCTACGCATGCCCGGTGCTGGCAACACCGACGCGTGCCTTCATCCACGACGTGTCCCCGGGCTTGGCAAACCTGGAGCGGCGCCTCGTCAACACCGACTGACCTTCTGTCTACGCATGCTCGGTGCTGGCAACACCGATGCGTGCCTTCGTCCACGACGTGTCCTCGGGATTGGCAAACCCGTCGCGACGCCTCGTCCACGTCATCTTCCACTCGGCGCACCACTGCGCCCTGACTACCAGGCGCTACCTTGCGCCCGCGGCTCCTGACGGCTCCCTCTACACCGGCAACCCCGACTCGACATCAACCACGGCGCCCCACGCACGGCTACTTCGACCACGGCTACACCACCCTACGCTCTCGGCTACATCGACATCGGCACAAAGGGCTACCGCCTTGCTTGAGAACCTCGTCAGTTTTTGCTCTAGCCACAACTTCTGCGACGCGTCGACCGTTAGGACTGTGGTGGGGATGTCCGTCGCCTCCACCTTCGGATTCTTCTCCAGTCTCACCGTCTGCATCGCTATCGCTGTGACTGCGGGGGATGTTGAGTATCGTGATTAGTTAGGAAAGATGGGATAGCGTAGGATTTGATTCTACCTTGACTTGTACTCCAAGCAGATCATGTACTCCTTTATATACGCCCACGAGGCTCAAGCAATACATCCAACAATTCCACCAATCTCTCTCTATTCCTCCTACACTAAACATGTAGGACATAAAACTTATGCCTAATTTACGTGCGAGCTCACGGGCTCCAGGTTGACCTTTTGCATTCGAGAGCATGTTCTCCTTGCCCTGCTTTTGAATTCCGGGGTTTTGCAGTCGTTGGTCTGAACGGTGGCATTAGTAATTACTCCGACGTAGACAGCTGAGATGTCAACTGTAACGAACACTCAAGTCTGAAACTGAGTAATCTTGAAAAACTCAAAAGCTGCACATTATTCAACTACGTACATGCGTCCGGGTGCTGGAACGAGTCATTAGTCAAAGCCCTTTTTAGCATGTAGACCAAGGCTCGGTGCAGGTACACATTCTAACTTTGAGACATCAGTAACCACCTGATCTGGCCGGTAATGGGTTGGCCGGCTCTCACCTGCTGCACCGCAGCGCTCATCCTCGTCCTCCTGCCGTTGAGCTCGTCCGACGACCGGATTGTCCCCGGCAAGCCGCTATCTCCTGGCACCACCATCGTCTCCGATGACGGCGAGTTTGCATTTGGATTCTTCTCTTCTTTCAACTCCAGCTCTCCAGCCAGCCTGTACCTGGGCATCTGGTACAACCGCATCCTGAGCTCACCGTCGTGTGGGTCGCCAACCGAGAAACCCCGGCCACCAATAGCACTACACTGATGCTCTCCCTCACCAACACCTCCAATCTTGTCATCTCCGATGGTGATGGTGGCAGGGTGTCGTATGGACGACTGGCATGGCCGCTGCCCCGACCACCTCATCATCCGAGGCGGTTCTTCTGAACACCGGCAACCTCGTCGTCCGCTCGGCAAACGGCACCACGCTGTGGCAGAGCTTTGACCACCTGACGGACACGCAACTCGCCAGCATGAAGCTCGGGGTCAAGTATGCCAATCGCGGAATTGGCGGCGATCGCTTGGTGTCCTGGAAGGGTCCCGGTGACCCCTCGCCTGGGCGCTTCTCTTACGGAATCGACCCCAACTCGTTCCTTCAGCTATATCTGTGGGACGGGGCACGCCCGGTGGCCCGCACCGCCCCGTGGACGGGGATCCTGGTGAGGAGCGAGCGTCAGTACCTTCAGCCAAATGGCACCGACGTCATTATCTACCTGGCCTTTGTTGGCAATGAAGAGGGGATATACATAACCTACAGCCTTCCTGATGGCACCCGAACAACAAGGTACGTGCTGACCTACTCCGGCGAGGTTCAACTCCAGAGCTGGAGCAACACGACGTCGGTGTGGGCAGTCCTTGATAGTTGGCCATCCATCCAGTGCAACCGTTACGGATACTGTGGCCCTTATGGGTACTGCGACGAGACGGCGGCGCCCGTCCTAACGTGCAAGTGCCTGGATGGTTTTGAGCCAACAAACATAACGGAGTGGGACGATGGTAGGTTCTTGGCAGGGTGTCGGCGGAAGGAGGCGCTGAGAGGGTGCAGCGATGGCTTCTTGGCCTTGCAAGGAATGAAGTCGCCGGACGGGTTTGCGTTTGTGAAGAACAAGACGTCGGAGGAGTGCGCAGCAGAGTGCAGCCGCAACTGCTCCTGTGTGGCGTATGCATACGCCATCTTGGGCAGCGGCAGGTACGGGGGAGACGTGCCGAGGTGCTTGGTGTGGGCTGGAGAGCTGGTTGACACGGAGAAGTTAGGTGAAGACCGAGGCGGCGAGACACTCTACCTCCGGCTTGCAGGCTTGGACGCATCATCCGGTATCAAATTTCTCCGTTTCTATAATATTTTATCATTATACTGCTCCCAACATTTTTAATTACCTTTTTTTTGGTTTAGTCAAAGTTAAACTTTGTAAAGTTTGATCCCGAATTCACATAATATCAAATATATTTTATAGTTGTTGTAATATTAATATTGAATTTATCCTAGTGGCTGGAATGCAGTGGTGTTTCTAAGCCGACCTGAGTACGACTCGGTGTCCCGCACCTTCTCCTTCGAAAATACGACGTGGATCCTCCCTCGGTGGTTAAAAAAATTATATCGCAGATGCTATTTTTGTGTGTATATATTTGATCAAGCCTTACAAAGCTCAAGTTTAAATAAAACCATGACGAAAGAGAAATAAAATTGGAGTGAGTATATAGAAGGAGTCTATCGACACCTAAGTTGAAACAGATTAGTTTTCTAATGCTGTTTGTGTATTACACAGGTAAAAGGACAAAGACCCATGTGGTGAGGATTGTGCTCGTAGTTTTGGGAAGTAGTGTTGTGGTACTCATATGTATTTTGCTCGCATGGTTAATAATCAAAGGTAAATTTTACTCCCGAGCTCTAAATTCCTCTCTACTATATTGTGTAATGTGCCCTTGGGCTAGAAAAATATTGGAAACCTGCATACACACAGTGACACAAAACTAGAGAAAATATACCCTCGTATAAATTTAGAATTGGTTTCGCTAGCATGTGGGCTTTATCTTATAACTCCACTGCAGTCAAAGGTACTTCGTTGTGGATGTGAAATCGAGGAGGCAGGGGAGGGGACCCTGATTTACATTTTAGGTCCTTGTCAAGCATGTCGTTTGCAATGGTGACATGGTGCTATATTCTTGGATTATTTGCCCTGGAGAAATATACTATTTTTATGTCTATGATATACTTATTGGATATTAAATGATGATAAACACTTTGGCAGCAGGCAAGAACAGAAAACTGAGAAGACCCAAAAAGATTGGTATGAGTACCACTTACGAATTTGGCGAAGGAAACCCTCCCCATGATAGTGAATTTCCATTTGTAACACTTGAGGAAATTGCGTTAGCGACAAATGATTTCTCCGAAACATGTATAATTGGACAGGGAGGCTTTGGCAAGGTTTACAAGGTAACTTGGTTATTCTGTAGTCTCGCATTTTCATCCTAAAATTAGTAGAATGAAGATGATCATATGATAAAAGTGATTTTTTTCTGTTTAAATTCCCTAGGGAGTGTTAGGTAGCCAGGAAGTTGCTATCAAGAGGCTAAGTAGTGATTCTAAACAAGGAACAAAGGAATTCAAGAATGAAGTAATTCTAATTGCCAAATTACAACACAGAAATTTGGTTCGCCTTCTTGGATGTTGTGGCGAGGGAAATGAAAAGTTGTTGATTTATGAGTACCTACCTAACAAGAGCTTAGATGCTACACTTTTTGGTACATATTCTAGTAACCCCGTACTTTCCTAAATCAAGTCCAAACACGTTTTTCTTACATTTGATTATTGTTTAGATGATGCAAGAAAAGTATTGTTGGATTGGAAAAAACGGTTTAATATAATCAAAGGGGTTGCAAGGGGACTGATGTATCTCCACAAAGATTCAAGGCTGACCATAATTCATAGGGATCTCAAAGCCGGAAACGTCCTGCTAGATGCCGAGATGAAACCCAAGATAGCTGATTTTGGTATGGCAAGGATCTTTGGTGATGACCAACAAAATGCAAATACCCAACGCGTTGTTGGAACTTAGTAAGTAATATTTTGAGCTTATATATAGATCGTGTAAAGTTGCCATCAAATTCAACTCGAACATACTAACTAAAGTGCAATGGTCAAACAGTGGCTACATGGCTCCTGAGTATGCAATGGAAGGCGTCTTCTCTACTAAGTCTGACGCATATAGCTTTGGAGTCTTATTACTTGAGGTTGTTACTGGTATAAGGAGAAACTCCAATAGTCACACCATGGGTTTCCCTAGCCTTATAGTGTATGTGAGTACACACAAGACTTCCCACGAGTTTAAATTTAACTATAAATAAGTGTTTACATATATTTTTAATATTTTTTTATTTGTTTTAGTCATGGAATTTGTGGATGGAAGGGAAGGCGGAGGAATTGGCGGACTCATCTATCAGGGAAGATTGTTCGAGAGAAGAAGTTTCACTATGCATCCATGTAGCACTTCTGTGTGTGCAAGATAACCCAGATGACAGGCCGGTCATGTCATCCATTGTGTCCATCTTGGAGAACGGTAGCACTTCACTTCCAGCACCCAGCCGTCCTGCCTACTTGACAAGACGTAACATAGAAATGGAACAACTACTTAGAGACAGTAATCAGAACTCGGTGAACGGTTTAACCCATACTGAGATACGTGGGAGATAAATAAATTGTATTTTAGTTCTATTTGTATTAAAATACCATTTGTAATAAAGAAACACAATGGTTGTGCATGAGCTCTTTGGAAGTGTTGCCGTTCAAAGTTTTTCTAGCCTGTTTCATTTGTTGGCATTCTCCGCAGTCTCAAGATTAAAATACTAAGAATAAAGATGTTATAATAACGGATAAATCAGCAGACATAATAAAGTAAATTAGGTTGGGATATTGTGGAAATATTTTTGGACTGAATTGTGTAAATATTATCATCCGCCTCGGAGAGACACTGAAACTTCGGCCGTCATCTTATTAGGAGGAATTCTGTAATATATCCTAAAGATCTCTCTCGCAGAAGTGAATTATGGTAGATATAATCGATACATATGACACGAGTGATGGACACGCGCAGGGCGGTCACACTGTCCAGCGTCGTGGTGGTGTGATCAAAAGGGTGGAACCCATCTTCAGAAGTAATCAATGCAATGATTTTGTCCGACCTGCCGTCGACGCCAGCACGATCCAGACATCGCCACCTCCCTGCGCGCGTCTGACAGTGGCGGCCAAGGATTTCAAGAGTGTGTATTCAAAATATTAGGGTGTACAATTTTTCTTTTACGGTCTAAAGCTTAATTTTTTCCATGTATAATTGATTACAGCATCATATATTTCTAACAGTATAATGTGTAGAAGATATGACACAATTTGACCATATATATATCTTGAGTAATAGAAATGGACCATAAGTTGAAATTTTTTCAACTCAAATAAGTATCAATTGTTCAACATATGAAAGAAGAAACATCTGAATATATAGAGACAAAAACTAGCAAACTGATAGAAAAGCTTACGAATTCTTCAAGGCTTGAAAAGTAGTGATGATGTCCTCATCCTTAACTGCAAGAAAAAATCCCTTCCAATGAAGGTCACCAAGCAATCGTTGAAATACTTTTGACCCATCTTGCTTCTCAGTTTGTTTTTGATATAGTTCATCGAAGAAAAGACCATCTCAACAGCAGCTGTTGCAATAGGAGAACTAGCACCAATATTAGAAGTTGTAAACGATGGGCAGTAAACTGAACCGCCATAATTGATTGGTGAAATATCAGAAGAGCTGCTAGCACAGAGCCAACTTCCTTTTCAACTGAACCGCTATATTAATGATGTCAGTAAAGATCATCACCGGATTCATCATGTTCTGATATTTCACCAACCTCCAGCTCTGTGCTAGCAGCTCTCTCCGGTATCCTCTGTCTCAGGTTCAGGTGGTATGCTTGTCCCAGTACCACTATGCCCTTGGAATAGCACCAGTTGCATATGATTGTTCTTATTTTCAGTTTGCCTCTTCTTTGCAGCAGCTTTTTTTCGGAGAAAGCCTTCAAATCAACAACAGGTCCACTCTTTCTCTTCATTTCAGACCAACAGCAACCTATGCAACCTGGCAAACAAGAACAAAATTTAGGTCTTTGAATTTCGGACCAATTTCATTTTTCTGAATCTCTAGATCACCTCAAGATTGGGACGGTTCTGAGAAGTCAGAACAGGAAACTGAAAAGGAGGACTGGATGAGGAGCGACGAAAATCAATCTGTGCAGCCGCGGACGTCCTGATCGTGGAGCAGGAGCCAAGGACGAGGAGAGGCAGCCTGTGCGCATGGGGTCGGACGAGGAGACTCGAGGAGAGCGGCCTGCTGCGTGCGTCGAAGTCGGGACTCCGCCGTCGGCCGTCGCCGTCTCCGATCTGGTTTGTTTAGTTTAGGGCTGGACGCCTCCTCTGTTCCGTGGTTCAGTTTGGGGATGAGGAAATTTGGAGGAGGTGATCGAACTGCTTGTCAGTTTTTTGGTATTCCAAAATTGCCCCTCTCTTTCGTCTCCATCCCGTTGTCTCCTGGTACGTCGGACACACCACCTGTGTGCGTTGACCCGCCGCTGGCGAGGAATCCGACGAGCGGCTGTCAGGTCCCGCTTGGGATTGACATCACGCACATGACGAACAACTAATAATCAACAGGAAAACTGAGGTAAATCTAGGATTGACTCGGGAAATTGCTCCGGCAGATACCCCGTGTTAGGGTTCTTAGTATATATTCGAGAGTATATTCCTTTTTGGTGCTCAAGGCAATAATAGAGAGATTTAGGAGAAGGTGCCAGGCGCAGCTGGTCTTAACGAGAGAAACTACTACAGGTTGCTAGTAAAAGTGACAGCTAACGAAGATGATAAGCAGTAAAAGGTGAAACGGTACGTCACATCTGGACCGTTGATGAAGAGCTTCGCGTAGCCGTCGGATAACTGAAGGTGTTGGTGCTGCAGTTACACTGTCAGGTAGCTGACAATGCCTCCTCCAAGAGTGACTGCTTGTCCTCAAGCAGTTGAATCTCGCTGCATCCATTCCTCGACTGTCGAACGGAAGAATGCAGGGAAAACTTGCTTGATAAAATCGGCATCCTCCCAGGTGGCTTCTTCAGGTGATAGTCCCTCCCATTGGACTAACCATTGGACAACAGCAACGTTGTTACGAGGAATTTGGCGCACCTGGAGCACAATAGTAGGAGCAGTATGTATTTTACCGTCAGGTGCAATGAGTGGAAGATCGGGACTTGGCACCACCGTGGCACCAATGTGCTTTTTGAGCTGGCTCACATGGAAAACCGGATGTATCTGAACACCATCAGGGAGTAGGAGGTTGTAGGCTCTGTTGCCTACTTTTGACAAGACTCGAAATGGCCCATAATACTTGCTGTGAAGTTTGATTGCACCTCTCAGGCCAAATGCTGCCATTCTGGAGGGTTGCATCTTGAGATATACCATGTCACCAACTTCAAGAGTGCATTCACTGCGGTTCATGTCAGCGAATTTCTTCATGCGAGCTGTAGCTTGAGCAAGATTGTGTTTGAGGACGTCCAACATTTGTTGTTTTGCAGTGAGGAAAGCTGCTGCTTCTAATTCAGGAGGACCCGGCACCGAGAGTTCACTGATTTGTGGTGGTGCAGAGCCATATAGTGCCTGAAATGGTGTCATGTTCAATGCAATGTGAAATGAGGTGTTGTACCAGAATTCTGCGAGTGATAACCAAGAAGCCCATTTCTTTGGCTCCTGAAAGATCATGCACCTCAAGTATGATTCTAAGCACTGGTTCACCCGCTCTGTCTGACCGTCAGATTGGGGATGGTAAGCAGAACTGAACCTTAACTCTGTTTGAAAAGCTTTGAAGATTGCTTTCCACATTGTGCTAGTGAAAATTCTGTCACGGTCAGATATAATCATAGTGGGTGGACCATGTAATTTGACTACATTATCCATGAATGCATCAATGACAGTGTTAACCGTGTAAGGATGTGATAATGGAATAAAATGTGCATACTTTGTGAATTTGTCCACTACTACTAGGATTACCTCCTTGCCTTGAGATTTGGGTAACCCTTCAATGAAGTCCAGGGACACATGTTTCCAAGCCATGTCTGGTGTTGGTAAGGGATCCAACAGTCCTGGGTATTTGCAGTTCTCATGCTTAGAGCGTTGGCAAACAGGGCAGGAAGAGACAAACTCTTCGACATCCTTTTTCATGCCAGACCAGAAAAATAGCTTCTTAACCCTTTGGTATGTTGCTTTAATACCAGAGTGACCTCCCACTGCTGAGTTATGAAGAGCTGATAAGAGTTTCTTGTGTAACTGGCTGTCCTTCCCTAGAACCAACCTGCCTTTGTATCTCAGAACCCCAGCATTCATTGAGTAGTCTGAAGATGAATCTGGTGGTGTTATCAAGAATTTTTGCGCCAACTCCTTGGTAGCATCATCAGCTGAGTAGCTGTTTACTACTTCATATATCCAAGTAGGAGTGACAGCTGATATAGCAAACACAGTGTCAAACTGGCGAGATAGTGCATCAGCAGCTCTATTCTCCTTCCCTTTCTTGTACTCCACGTGAAAATTGAATTCCAGCAATTTAAGCATCAGCTTGTGTTGAATCCCCTCAGCAATGCGTTGATCATTGATATATTTCAAGCTTTGCTGATCAGATCTAATGATTAATGTATTTCCTAAGAAATAATGGCGCCAGCGTTTCACTGCTTTTAGTATTGCCAAAGCTTCTTTTTCATAAGCAGATAGCCCAGAGTTTCTTTTTCCCAAAGCTTCACTCAAGAGCTCGACCTTCTTGTAATAATACAGCACCAAGACCAGTACCAGAAGCATCTGTTTCCAGAATGAATGGCTTGTTGAAATCCGGCAAAGCCAATACAGGGGCTGTTAGGAGTGCATGCTTCAGTGCTTGGAAAGCTTGTTCATGCTGGTCGGTCCACACAAAGGGAACCTTCTTTAACAAGTCATATAGGGGACGACAGATGATACCATAGTTCTGAATAAATCTACGGTAGTATCCAGTGAATCCCAGTAAGCGTCTGAGCAGGGTGACGTTTGTTGGTGTTTTCCACCCTGCAACCGCAGCAACTTTTGCTGGATCTGTGGAGACTCCCTTTCCAGTTATTACATGCCCCAAGTACTCCACTTGTTCTGTGCCAAAAACACACTTACTTCTCTTAGCAAAAAGCTTGTTGGCTCGCAACAGTTGTAGAGCAATTTTGAGGTGTTTGTAATGAGTTTTTGTATCAGGACTGTAGACCAGGATATCGTCAAAGAACACCAGAATAAACTTTCGTAGGTAGTCAGCAAAAATTTGGTTCATGAGAGCTTGAAATGTGCCAGGAGCGTTTGATAAGCCGAAAGGCATTACTAAGTATTCGTAATGCCCACTGTATGTTCTGAAAGCTGTTTTAATGATGTCAGCAGGGCACATCCGTATTTGGTGATACCCAGACCTGAGGTCTAACTTGCTAAAAATCTTGGCACCATGTAATTCATCTAATAAGTCCTCTATCACCGGGATGGGGAACTTATTTTTAATTGTCAATGCATTTAACTTCCTGTAATCCACACACAGATGCCAAGAACCATCTTTCTTCCTTACCAAAATTGCAGGAGAGGCATATGGACTTTGGCTAGGTCTGATGACTTTGTTTTCCAATAATTCTCTGATCTGAGCTTCCATTTCATCTTTTTGCTTGTGTGGAACTCGGTATGGACGTACCATTGGAGGAGTAGCACCAGGCTGTAATGGGATTGCATGATCACATTGTCGATGTGGAGGTAATCCCTTGGGTTCCTCAAAAACATCCTTATATTGGTTTAAGATATTTTCCAATTCCGGTAGGATTGTCTCTGTTTCCTCCGGTGATCTGGATAACAGATTCAGTTGGAGGACGTAAGCTTGAGCTCCTTGCTCCAGAAGTTTCTGCATCTCTTCTGCTGGTATCTCACATAAGTTCTGTGAATTGTTGCAAGTTGGAAAAGTTGCTGGTTGTCCATCCTTCATAACAGTGACTGTGTTTTGGTGAAAATCCATGGTAAATGGACTATGTTTTTCAAACCAGTCACACCCCAGAACGATATCATGACCAGCCAAATTTAATACTTTGAAGCTTTCACAGAATTGATGTTTGGCAATAATAAAAGAACAGTCCAGGACAGATGAGTTGGATAGTAAAATACCACCTCCTGCGACCTTTACCTCGGTCTCCTCAGAATTCTGTATGGCACAATTACTTTTCAGAGCAAAAGATAAATCCATGAATGAATTGCTACTGCCAGAATCCAACAAAGCTATAGCTCTCTTGCCATTTATAGTTACTTGCACCGTTGGTGTTGTGTTAGAGGGTTTTTGGCCCATAGCTTGTAGTGAAATGCTAGTTAACACTGCTGTGGGCTTTTCTGATTGGATTGCTTCGCCCAGATCATCTTCATGTTCAGTAGGCAATTGGTCAATTTCATGATGGGTTTGTTCAAGTGCTTGTGCTAGGAAATTCAGTACTGGTATCTGTCTGCATCGATGACCAGGCTGCCAGTTTGGTTCCCCACATCGCCAACAATCACCCTTTTATCTAGTTTTTGCAGGTGCATTTTCGGATACCTTACTCACATTTGGTGTGAAGTTGGATGTCTGTTTGTATGAGTTGGTGTTACTGAATTTTTGAAATGATGGGACGAAAGGTTTCTTGATAGGTTGGCATTGCTCCATGTCTCTTGCCTTCCAATAAGCTGCAGTCAGAGTTTGAGGGTTCAGAGGCCGTAGTTGTGATTTGATCGTGTCCCTCATGCCATTGACATAACATCTCACAAACCAAGATTCTTGGATGTCTGGGTTTTCTTCTATGATATCTGCCATGAGTTCCTCGAAAATTTCCGTGTATTGCTTGACTGACAAATTATTCTGCTTGACATTGTTGAATTTCTCTGTCAACTCATAAGTACTGTTGGAAGAGAAACGGTGTGTTACTTCTTCTGCAAACTGTGTCCAGGATAATTGCTGCCTATGCAGATTGGACCTGCGTAACCAGACATCTGCAGCACCAACAAAGTATAATTGGGCTAAATGCACTTTGTATTCTTCCGGAGCTGCTGCCATTTGGAAGTATTTTTCACACTGACGAATCCACCCCACTGGATTTTCACCATCGAACTTAGGAAAATCCATCCGAGGCCCTTTGGTGATTGATTTGAAAAACTGCATTCGCATCTCTTTCTCATAATCTCTAGCATAGCCTTCCCACAAATTCTTCAGCTTGTTGTTCTGCTGAACTGTGGTGTTGAAAACAGGTGTGTTTGCTGCCTTGTTTATATCCTCCAAGCTGATAGGGTGATCTTTGTTGAAGCCTGCAAAACCAGGTGGAGCCGAACGCCTTCCTGTGTTGATGGGAGGTAAATTGTTCATTGTCAAGTGCTCAAGGTATTGTGTCTTCTGCTGTTCCCACTGCAATCGAGCCTTGAGTTCATCAGTGAGCTTTTCAGGTTGCTGAAAACGCTGCAAAGTTGGGGATCTCTGTTGTTCTTGTTGTTGACTAGGACCAGCAGGTTGTTCTTGTTGTGGTGCTTGCTCTGGGGACTTCAGTTTCAAGGAATTGATAGCCTTAGCCACTGTACTTAACTGAGCACTGATTAACTCGACTGACTCCTGCATACCACCAACAACATCAACCACTTCGGACTGCTTATCATTCATGATGCCAAGATCAGTGCGAATTTGAGCAACTTCCATACGGAGCACTTCTGTGTCTTTGCGATTTTCAGACAATTCCTGTCGGAGAGCTAGCAACTCCGCAGCATCATCACCCGAAGCGCTTGCCTTAGAACCTCCACGCGTCATTCCGATCTTGCTCGCAAGGAAGAGGAATTTGACGTTGAAAGTTCTTCAACAACCCGAATCCTGGAGTCGATCCTGCCGCCTTCTCGCCGTCCCGCCACCGAGAAGCACACGAATCGATTATGTCCAAGGAATTTTACCGCGAGGGAAGATAATCCCAAGCAACCTCGACAGATCTACCGATTTGTGCCCGAATTTTGCCGCCGCCGCCAAGCCGCCACCGTCGACCGGTCTGTAGATGACCACGCCGCCGCCAACGCCTCCGTCGACCAAGCACCCCGCCGCCGCGATAAGAGACGAAGGAAAGGGATTTTACAGGAGATCCAAACCTTACTTCGCCGTCAAATCGAATCGCCTCCAAAGACCGGTGGTCTCTGATACCAATTTGTCAGGTCCCGCTTGGGATTGACATCACGCACATGACGAACAACTAATAATCAACAGGAAAACTGAGGTAAATCTAGGATTGACTCGGGAAATTGCTCCGGCAGATACCCCGTGTTAGGGTTCTTAGTATATATTTGAGAGTATATTCCTTTTTGGTGCTCAAGGCAATAATAGAGAGATTTAGGAGAAGGTGCCAGGCGCAGCTGGTCTTAACGAGAGAAACTACTACAGGTTGCTAGTAAAAGTGACAGCTAACGAAGATGATAAGCAGTAAAAGGTGAAACGGTACGTCACATCTGGAACCGTTGATGAAGAGCTTCGCGTAGCCGTCGGATAACTGAAGGTGTTGGTGCTGCAGTTACACTGTCAGGTAGCTGACAGCGGCGCCGGCGCGAAGTTCCCGGGCAGGCCGAGACTCCCGAGCGGCGTCGTAGGAGGCATCAGCGGTCAGTGGTCAGGCACGCAGCGGCGGCCCCGTAGTCTGTACCATGGCGTCGCGTCTGCCAGGTACATGCGCGAGCCCATGGCCTCCTTCAGCCTCCAAGTTCACCTTCCGTGAGATGTTCCATGTCCTCTCCGCGAGGAGGACGTGCATGGATGCCGCCGGGCCCAAGAGGCCTCTCCTCGATGAAGGTACAGGTACAGATTATTCACCAAAACTGAGCCAAAATTTATCCAGATTAATTCAGTCCCCATGTGTTGTTAACCCCTATAAGGGGAAGCTCCAATAGTCAAACCACAGGCTTCCCAAGCCTTACGGTCTGTGCGAGTAAATACATGACTTCTCTCAAGTTTACTGTAGGAAGTCAAATTTATGAATCATTTTTAGATTGACAAAAAAAGTGTTACTGATATGGTCCATGTTCCTGGTAGATTCAGTCATGGAATATGTGGAAGGATGGGAATTCTTAGGAATTGCTAGACTCCTCTATCAACGATAGGTACACCGGATGAAGTTTTTGCTTCGCCTCTCCATAGCACTCGTGTGTATCCAGGAAGAACCTGGATGATAGATTACTCGTGTCATTTGTCGTGTTTGTCCTAGAGAATCGAAGTAACACACTTCAAGCCCCCACTCCCCCTGCTTATTTAGCATGACGGAGCGTTTAAATTGAGAAATCAGAAAACAGAATTCAGTTGACACTTCAAGTACCGATAATAGAAGGCGATGAAATGAAAACAGAATTTTTGAAAGCTTTTGTCTCATTTAAAAAAAAAATCATTAGTATTAGATGTACGGAGCTGTTGAAAAAAATCCAGAATGTTGTTAAGAATGTCTTGCTCAACAACATGGTGACATATCCGTTGTTTACAAGTCATTATCTCTGAATGTTTAGTGTATCCCTTTCTGGGCCTTTACATTCGTCTTATTTAAAACTAGAACGAGATATTCAGATACTTACAGAAAATCCAGGACTCAAAGAAAAATAACAACTCAAGGAAGTTGATTTTAGATTAAATAGAAATGAATAGGTGGTGGCGTTCTTTCCTGCTGTTGTTGTTGCGGGAGTTTGTGTTTACAAGCTAAAGAATACTAGCAGTACGGTCAGGCAAAATTAGTTTGTGGCATGATAGTATAGTATGTAAGACAATCACCCTTTGACTGTAGGAAGAGTGCGTTCATATGCAGGTTTGAAGTCCAACTAAAATGCAGATTTGAAGACTAAACTGAAAGTTATCAGAATGACCATGCGCGTGCGGTGAGTTTACATCCAACCAGGAGCACGTCCACGAGGTCGCACTTAACCTAGCCTAGACTCTCTTGATACGGTGCACAAACGAATCATATGTGACAAATGATGAGATACTAGTCTACAAACACGGTTGTTTTCGTAGGAGCGCCAAGTTTTCAGTAAGAGAAGAAAGATATTTACAAACAGATGGTCTGGTGCTTGTCTGAAAATTCTAGGATCACAAACACAGAAATCTGCATCCCAAACGCCATTGAACTTAGCTTTTCTAATTTACTCCTGGTTTTGCCTGACATTATAAACCACGAAAATTAATGTAGCGCTAAAGAACTTGGCTTTTCTAATTTACACCGAGTTTCACCTGGAAGGGCGATAAAACAATTGCTGTATGAAAAGAACATTACCTAATGAAGAAACAAACTGGTCATGCATTAGTTGTTAGGAAGTCGTTATCTGTCAAAAAAAAATCGAGGATGTTTCTTTTATCCGC
The DNA here is from genome assembly GCA_947311845.1 of Poa pratensis. Lineage (NCBI taxonomy): Eukaryota > Viridiplantae > Streptophyta > Magnoliopsida > Poales > Poaceae > Poa > Poa pratensis. Next base: position 5,442,359 of record CAMZMU010000084.1, read on the forward strand.
TGTCTCTGTCTGCAAAATAAAATTATTAACATTAAAGATTTTTAACTGAGAAGATAACCAGAAAATGCAGTCAATGAAGTGGTTAGGAGGAGGAACCCAGGAAGCAGCCGACAAGTGAACTTAATTAGTCTGGTTCAGTGTCTCCTCACGGTCTCTCTTAGAGAACATACCAAATGGCAAAGTGGTTTCCGTCGTTAAGTGTACTTGCACACAACACTAACTACGAAAACTGCTCTGATCATGGCCTTGTTATTTGCTAATTTAGCATCTTTTTTTTAATGGACAAGTTAGTTGCCAGATGATCAGAAGGCCTGGATGCCAATGAGCTAGAACTCCAATAGGCGCTGTGGAGGCCTCCTCTCCTACCAGCATCCATAGCCGGTTGATTTTCTGCGCGAGGAGCATGACCACCTCGGAACTCAGAACCGGCCAGCGGCTAAGGTAAATCACATTTCCAGCCCCTTACTCAAGGTTCTAATTCTATTTGATTCTTCTTACTACTCATGCTGCTAAATTGTAAACTGTGACAAGATGAGAAAGAAATTCTAAACGAAACACACTGACTCTTAGAAGTTAGAATGGAAACACATTGTCCTTTAATGGTCCATTTGTATTCTAGGTCTGACTAGTTTAATGGTCCACTCACTACTCAATGTTTGCTTCTCCTATATCAATATAAAAGGCAAAACTTTTGCCTCGTTTCAAAAAAAAAAATTCAATGTTTCAGTCACTAGTCTGACTAGTCCCATGTATTGCTATAAGTACAGGCCTGCATTAGGAAACTAATCGCTCCAAACCTGATCGCAACTTGGAATGCATGGCCATGACTGCCTATTTTATTCCTACTGATATGGAAACATACAAATACTAATCAGCTAATCAATGATTATTTCCAACATCGTGGTGATGGTCACAACACAACTCCGACGCGGACAGCTGAAATATCAATACCTCCAACACGGTCTCAAGCTAATCCCAAGTCCCAACCACTCTACCAGTATTTCCAGAAACTTACATTATTCTATCATCTGTTACCGCGACGGAACATGTCTGGATGCTGCCTCGAACAAGTCAAATCATTTTGTTTCCTTGTAGACCAAGGCTCTCTGTGATATCCTAAATTTTGGTGCCTACTAGCTGTGCCTATTAAATCTTGTAGAAAACAAAATAAGCTCCAGAGCATATTTGAAAGTGATCTCAAATTAGGGAGATAGAGAAAACAGAAAAGCAAAAGAAGAAAAAGGTCCGGAGGCTAGTATTCGAACCCTTGACCTGCTGTGGGAATTTGTAGTATCTGCCAGTTAGTCATTCTAGTATTTGTGAAACTATTCTGGACATGTTTTAGTTATTCTTTGCAACCTGCTAGTGAAAAGGAAATCTGGGCTGGGCCTAAGATCCTATCGGACTCGACGCCCGTGCCATTTTGCGCCGCCTCTTAACAGAGCCCTAGGGCTGCGCCGTTCCGTTTCGATCTCCTCCTATCTCGCCACTACCTGGTGCCTCCGCATCGAGGCGGCCACCATTGGGCAGCCGCCGCTGGATCATACATCGCCGCCGCCGCTGCAGCTGCTGTGAAGTTTCTTGGCTGAACCTGCTGCCGGAAGGTCTTTGGGCGATCTGCTGCCGGACCTAGTTGCTGGCGCCGTCGTTCATCGTCACAGCAGTGCGTGCATCCGTCCTTTGTTTTGTTTCTCGTTCTTCCGTTAGCGTTGTAGCATACAGCTCTGGTAGTGTTGTCGGTTCGTTTTGATACTAGTGCTGAAACTAGGTTGATTGGTTTATTCATGTTCATGTATTCCATCAAAGGCTGATGCTGCAGTTTCTAGCATCACGTTTTGGCATGGAGAACCGATTATCCTGCAGCTGCTAGATCTCTTATAGCCTGATGAGGTGTTGTTCTGAACCGTACCAGTGTAGATTCAGCTAGAGAAAATTGCTGCAGTTTCTGTCTAGTACTCTAATCGCTTAGTTCTGGGTTGATCTGCCCATATTTTCGAGTTGTAATCTGAACAAAAGTTGTAGATCTCGTTTCAGGCTTTTTGTAGAATTTTTATTTGCGTAATTTGGTCAGACGGTTTGCCCACAGTGATCAGTTTTGTGTACTGTCCAGAACTGTATCTTTTCTGTACACAGTGATATTCTTTGTAGCCTTAGGCCCTTTTAATATTTGAATTAAAGTATACGCTGATCTTGAAAGTTGGGGAGAATGTTTCTATGATATTATAGCTCACATTGTTTGCACGATTTCGTTTAGAATTTTAATTCTTATAAAAGTAACAAGTGTCCTGTGTTGATAGAATCTCCAGTAATTCTGGAGTTTTTGAAAGTAAATGACTGGGTCTTGCGCATAGGAGCGACATAATATTTTGCTTGTATATTTTTGAAGTGATCATGTGTTGAGAGTGATATATGTCTCAATAACAGGTGCTGGTACTTCCAGTTTGGAGTCCTACAATACAAAGTTTATACCCCACGATTTGAGGCAAGTCCATGAAGGGATAATACTTTGCATGATTCCCCTCACTCAACTTTTATTTTCTATCACTTGTTCTTTACTCCAGTGGAGATATATTGTTTAATTATGCGTGGACACAAAATGGTTATGGAAAAGGATAAGTGGCGCTTGCATTCTTGCATAGCATTTTACAGACAGTGCATAGTGTTGTGACCTACTGAGGTAGTCACCTTGAGACCGTCAATGTTGGGTTGCGACCCACATTGTAGGCAATCTCCACAAGTTGGAGTGAGTGGACGCCGACGGGTGTCCACTCAAGCGATACCGGTATACGCAAAGAAAAGTGAAAGCAAAGGGCATGTAGGCATACAAGGTTATCACCGCGATAAGAAAAGTGTTAAAGGATAATTGTTGGTGTTGTGTTTTATGCATTGCTTATTATTTCTTCATGTACTTGTTGAGTACTTTGTACTCACCCTTGTGGCTTCTATGGTTTTAGGTACCTTTGAGGACGACATGCATGGGACTGGGATTTAGCACATCTACATGTTTCGACACACTACTATCACACATTACAACCTTCCTTACATATTACATAGATTAGTTTAACCTGGCTAAGACTCAAGGTTGCTCTTGACACTCTGTCATGTGATGGTTGGATTATTCTTGTGGCTACACACTTGGTCTTAAGAGACGTCTTGGATTTTGATTATAGCTAGGTCTTGTTGAACATGGTAGTGGTGTCTTTGTATAAAATTGGAGGTGTATTCTTATCTATTGTTGTGGATGTCATTTTAAACAAAGGAGACTCTGACGAAATTTATATTTTACCCTTTGGTATGTGTAAGTTTTTTTAGTAGGTGTAGCATTGCCAGGCAAGGTTGATATCTGGGGTTTTACACTCTCGATGCAACTCCTACTTAGCATGCAGCATGTCAACGACTTAGCTATTTCGTACTGATAGCTTTGCCACATCCATCGATGGACTGGTCGGCTCTCATCTGCCGCACCGCAGTGCTACTGCTGGCCCTTCTGATCTTCTCGCCGTTGAGTGCGCCCGACGACCGGCTTGTCCTGGGCAAGCCGCTCTCTCCTAGCGCCACCATCGTCTCGGACGACGGTGCTTTGGGTTTCTTCAACCCCTCCAACTCCACACCACCCAGCTGGTACCTTGGAATACTATCTATATATTAAGGACGCACGAAGTTTGGCTCCCAGCCGCGGCCACGTCACCTTTTTTTCGGCGACCGTCCGATCCAGCCGATCAGCGGCCGAGACGCGCCGCGACACTGCTCCCCGCTACAGGGTAACAGTAGCGCGGCGGGAGGGCCTTTTCGCAATTAATACAAAGTTAAGGGGTCTTTGCGCAAAAACAACAGGGGCCTAAACGCAAAAAGATCTTCTCCTCTCTCCCCCCCCGCGTCCGGCGCTCCCCGCCGCCGCCGCCGCTGCCGCCGAGCGCCGCCGCTACGGCCATCCCCGCGCGGATCCACGCCCACGCCGAGCACCGCTGCCGTCGACTCCACCGCCTGGCCGAGCGCCGCGTGCCGGGGCGACGCGGATGCGCGGGCATCGCCGCCGACATCGCCGCGGTCCTCCGCCGCTTCCACACGCCGCTGGCGCCTCTCCGGCGACCAATAGGCGACGGCGCCGCCGCCAACGGCCGTCCGGCGACGAGGCGCGTCGGATGCGCCCAGGCACGCGTGCTGGGCCGCCGTGGTTCGCCGCCGGCGACCACCTCGCCGCCGCAGCCGAGCCACCACCCGTGTGACGTCACCGCCGACGTGGGCGCTAGGCTGGGCTAGGCTGGGCCGCCTGCTGGGCCGGCCCGCGGCGCCGCGCGGCGAGTTCAATTTTTTTTTTCGCTTTTCTTTTTCTAAAACTAGTTAAATGCCCGTGCGTTGCAACGGATCCAAAACTTTGTGCCCATGACACATGTGAAAATAGCACATATGAATATCGCCGATGACTTAAGATGCGAACACAAACACTTTTTAATCAACATTTATCAGTACCACCTGCAGTCCGGGTAAGCAATCTAAAAATATCAATATTTGTCAGTTTGAAGACCATCCAAAAAGGGACTGCACTTTGGGTGCTCAGAATACATGGCATGCTCTTCACCGCTGCAATCTGAAGGAGACATTTGTACTTCACATTCCTCTTTCTCTCCCTCCCATTGTGCTGAAAGACTTGAGAGTGCATGCCCGAAGCACAATTTCTCTCCCTCAAATCCCCTTTTTCTCTTAGTATATCACAAAAGGTGAGTGAACCCTATAAACTGATGCTTTATTCAATAATATATTGAGAAGGGAAATCTGAGAACTCACATACAACATACAGTGATACAAAATTGTCGAAAATAATAATTCAGATCTATATTTGAAAACGCCTGAATCCTGGGCACAATGTCCATGATCTTCCAAACCTGCTTGAGGAGTTGCACAGTAGAAGGGTGAACTTGGGCTGGGTCATACTCCCCCGGTTGCTGAAGCCTCTACATACAAGCCTTATAAACACATTTGGTGATGCAGATACCTGACGGAGAAAGCTTGTAGCATAAAATGTCTTTTTCTTGCGACAAAATGATCGGTGTTTGCTTAATGATGTCGGCAGTTGGTCGCTGAAACAGGGAGTCGATAATATCTTCATTCCGAGCCTGTTGATTAGGTACCCATCTGTGCCCTGAAACTTATGAAAGAATTGAATGTGATATTTATAACATTACAAGAGACAAAGGACAGGTACATACTGCTGTACAAAGAATCTTATGGGCCTAACTTACCTCAAAAGGGTCTCTCCAGCGTGTGGGTGTGCGTGTGTGTGTGTTGAAAAAAGACATCTCTAATCCGCCGATGTAATACATGCTCGCCAAGATGGAGGCAACTGAAACTCCTGCCCCATATCTTACAAGTTTAACACTGCATACGATTAGTCGATGACATTTCTATTCAGCCATCACCTTCATCATCGTAGACGGTCTCATGAGTAAAAGATGGAAAAGAAACATCACTTCATATAGGTACTTCCAGTGAACATATTGTACTGCAATCGTTAACCAAATAGTTGCTGCCTTACCAAATTGACAAGCAGAGCAGAAAAAACAGTGAAAGTCTGAAACCCTATCGTCCTTTCACCCACATCTCATCTATACCATTTAAATTCACACGATCAAACAACTAAACGCTGCAGTGTACTGCACGATTTTTCCGATCAAGATGTCATTTTAAATGGGGCAAGATCCAGTGAACATATTGTACTGCAATCATTAACCAAATAGTTGCTTCATTACCAAATTGAGAAAGCAGAGCAGAAAAACAACTGAAAGTCTGAAACCATATCGTTCTTTACCCACATCTCAGTTATACCATTTGAATTCACACGATCAAACAACTAAATGCTGCAGAGGACAAAATAGGTAGGAATACCGTTCTTGTCGACGCAGATAGGTAGGAATACCGTTCTTGTCGACGCAGAGGTTGTGGTCGCGACGGCTGGCATCGGCGCGCTCACTCCACTCGCCGGGATTAAAATGGTCACAGCTGTTTTACAATGAACAGTCAAATACAATTTAATATCCACACAAATTCTTCTCCTCTTGGGTTTCACAATAATTAGCAACTCCAACTTGTTATTTCAAGTAGCTGCTGAGGCATAATTTAATATATAGATGTCAGCATGAAGATGTGGAAAGTGTGCACACGCATAATCCATAGATAATACCTGATTAAAGAATATATATGATGCCGGCATAGCACAACACCCAACTAATGCTGGCCAAGGGCAATTTTAAAAAATACACATGATTTCAGCCGTAAAGAATGTTCTACAATACACAAGATAATCACAATATATGTACTCCGGCGCCAAATTGCTCAAGCTTTGGCTCTCCAAAAAAAAGGGACGGTAAACGTGGTATTCCACTTCTCCATATAATAGATTGTGCTTGATCAGACTGAAAGAAAATGAAAGCTGTAAATGACAAGAAAACAACACTTTCTTACTGCTCACTACCTCACTGGTAAAGTGTTGATTTCTTTCAATGGACGTCATTACTGCTCACTACCTCACTGGTAACTGTAATAACTCAATAGGAAACAACAAAAAAACAACACTTTCTTTCCATATATAAAAGGAATTGAGCAATGCAACAATAAGAAATATGCAGGTTCCTCATACCTTTATCACGACAGTCAAGAATAATTTTAGTAGAGGAACGACAGCTACTCTATTAAAATTTTAAACTGATGCCTTGTTCCTTTTGATTTTCTTCATATAAAACCCAAGCACTTGGCACCTCAGGATTGAGATGGTCCCAGAACTATTTGTATGTCATGTTACGATGATTCTACACACAGACATGGACAATAAGACTTGAGAACCAATTTACCATTCAGACATCAAGAAATGGTACATGCTCGTTGCTTTGCTTTTAATCAAGTAATGTAAATACCGGAGGATTCTTACCGCAGGAAGTCAATCTCAAGTTCAAATTTCAGGTGGGGACGCGGGGAAGAAACCTTGAGCCGATGTCCCAGTCCTCCGAACCCACTCAGCCACACCGGTGATCCAACTGCCGCCAGCAAGTACAACAAAAGTATGGGTACATATCAGGCCACAAATTAGATAGATGTAATAACCCGCCCAGAAAATTCGTCAGCACTTGTTTTTCTTGATTTGGCTCCATCGCCACCAGCGCTTTGCTCTGGATGTTGATGCGGCGCCAAATGGGGGGCCTCCTGATCATGCGCTGCGAGCGCCTGTGCTGCGAGCCTGCGATATCGCAGAAAATTAAATATTAGGAAAAACCTCGAATAAGCTTCATATACAATAGCCATGGATGAATAATTTGTGACACTGGTTACGTTTTGAAAAGAAACTGCGTAAGTGCTTAGTCATCACAATATGGAGTAGCATATATAGCAATGATGAACTTGAGAACTTCAGCAAGAGATTATCAACTATTAAGATGTGAAAAAAAAGTACGAAGGAAAAAATTAAAATATATAGCCATAGATAGCAGTAGCAGAATGCACCTAAACCGAAGCCTCTATAGTCATACCAACACACAAATACATCTACTCCAGACTGGGGGAAAAGGTATTGTGCCTAATTCAGTAGCAATAGCCAGGGTGAGGGGTGAAGAAATTACATGAGAACGGATCATCAGACTCCTCTTCGTCAGGGAGCAGCCGGAAGTCAAGCCAGCTATCTGGGTGCCAGCAATTTCTCATCTTCCCCGTCTTCAGGAGCGAAGAAATTGGAAGTGAGACCCGGTCCTGAAACTCCCGCTAATCTCAGAGAAGTCGTTCCGGATCCTTGCAATCTCAGTCGGCGTGTTCACAGCAGTGAATTGACTCCCCGCGGAGGACGGCGAGGCTCCGGGCGCGAGGAAGTTGGCGACGCCCTAGATTTGACGGGTCAGGGTCTTGGATAGCTCCGTGAGGTCCTCCTTGACGCCCTCCATTGCGGCTGGATGTAGCCGGCGGGGAGGCGGTGACGGGCTGACGGCGGCCGGATGCGTGAGGAGGAGAGAAGGCAGCAGCCGCAGCGAGGAAGGTGTCAAGGTCATCGTTGGCTTCTCAGCGGCGACCAGTGGGGAGAGCGAGGGGCCGCCGCACAGGTTCCTCCCGGTGGCGGCGCGTGCTGAGATGCATGGCGCGGTGCGGGATCCTGCGGCGTAAGGTTTGACGAAGGGGTGGTTTTTTTTAATTTTCAGCCGGATCTTGGAATGGTTTGGGGTTTGTTTGCACTTTGGATCGTGGCTAAAGGTTAGCTAGACAAAGGCCGTTGATTTGCTAGCGCGAATTTTTCGGCGACGCGGGTGGGAGGACGGAAGTTGGACGAAAGTTGGACGAAGGTGGCAACGTACGAGAGGAACCAAATTCTTTTTTAAGATAGTAGAGATTACTATAACTTTTCCAAATCAATCAAAATTAGATTCAAAAAATTTGAAAAAAAAAGAAAATTCATTCTAACCACTGTGTGATATTTTCCATTTTCACATTTATGATACACAAAAAAAAAAATTCATTTTAGGTTTTAAAATAATGTTTTCAGTCTATTTTTTATCCCATTTCAAATTTACAAAGCACGAAGAATAATATTTATTTCAAACAGCCTAAAAAAAATAACACAAAGATAGATATTGCAAAATAGCTATTCTAAACTTATTTTCCAAAAAAATATAATTGAATTAAAATCAACTCTTAAAATACAAAAAAACTTCAAACCATTTAAAACACCTTATAGCTATTGTTTCATTTGTTAGCAACACCTAATTTTAAATCAAATATTTTCAACCAACAAATCATTTCAGAAATAATCATACTTAAAATAACTAAAACACTTTGCAAATAATATCTTATGTTCCAAAACAACAAACAGTTAAATATTTAAGATTAAATAACCGAAATGAAACATTTTATGAGGGAAAAAAAGATTTCCCAAAAATAATTTTAAATCACTTTGACAAACGATGTGAGCTATGCATTACATTGCATATTTAGACTATTAAACTTTAAATGCCAACATAATAGAGATTTCTACAACAATTTCAATGTTCAAAACCTTCCAAAATATTATTTTTTCCCCCTTACAGATGCAAATCTTTTATATATAAGTTAATTTTTCCTTTTCAAATTTCAAAAGGTGTAAATTTATACAACTTTCGAATGCACTCACATCCACACGAGCGTTCAAATGACTTCCAAAACTTATAATTCGAATATATGAAAGATGTACGCGAATCTATCTATTTACCCGTACGATTAAATTTTGAAATTCGAATATTCTTACAATTTGAAACGACTTCCAAAACTTAATATTCCGTAAACGTTGTTAGTAATTATAATCTGAATATCTTCCCAACTAAACGAATTTTAGAAATCGAACCAACTTTTAGACGTACACTTTTAAATAATTACAACAATTTCCAAATTTGACGAACTTTCAATTGTAAGCGTTACCAAATTTAAAAGTATTTTCCGTAATTAAATATTTCAGGCATTTAAATACCTTTAAAAACAGATTTACATAACTTCCTAATTCGAACAACTTTCCACATCTAGACAACCTTTTAGCCATACACTTTATTTCCATTTTCATAAATTTCCAAACATTCTAAAAATTTAAATGCCCACATTTCCAAATTTAAATTTTACTCACACACGCGCGGCAACGCCGTGCAAATTTACCTAGTATGGTACAATGGCATACCAGCGCTCACCTTAGTCTGGGTAGCCAACAGAGAAACCCGGCCACGAAAAGCACTACACCGATGCTCTCCATGAGCAACACCTCGAATCTTATTCTCTCCGATGGTGATGGCGGGAGCAGCCATGTTGTTTGGACGACCGACGTGGTCGCTGAGCCAGGATTATCTCCCCCGACGGCGGTGCTTCTGAACACCGGCAACCTCGTCATCCGATCTCCAAATGGCACCATGTTATGGCAGAGCTTCGACCACCACACCGACACATTCCTCCCTGGAATGAATCTCAGGATAAAATACAACCCACAGGCCGTCAGCGAGTTCCTGGTATCCTGGAAGGGCCCCAGCGACCCATCACCGGGGCGCTTCTCCTACGGCGGTGACACCAACACTTCCCTCCAGTTTTCCTTTGGGATGGGACGCGTCCGGTTGCCCGCACTTTCCCATGGACGGGGTTTCTTGTGAAGAGCGAACGTCGATACCAACTGGCCAATGCTACCTCGGACGTCATCATCTACCTGGCCGTCGTTGACAACGACGAGGAGATCTACATGACCTACAGCCTCTCCGACGGTGCCCCGCTTACCAGGTACGTGCTCACATACTCCGGCGAGTATGAGCTCCAGAGCTGGAGTAACAAGTCGTCGACGTGGGCGGTCTTGTGGACTTGGCCGTTCCAGGAATGCAATCGCTATGGCTACTGCGGTCCGAATGGCTACTGCGACCAGGCGGCGGCCGTGCCATCGTGCAAGTGCCTCGATGGCTTCGAGCCGACGAGCACAGACGAGTGGGCTCACGGCAGGTTTTCGGTGGGGTGCCGACGGGAAGTGCCGCTACAAGGGTGCGGCGACGGCTTCTTAGCCTTGCCAGGGATGAAGTCTCCGGACAAGTTTGCGCTGGTCGGCGGGGATGGCAGCACGTTTGAGGAATGCGCGGCGGCGTGCACCCATAATGTTCCTGCGTTGGGTATGCGTATGCCAACCTGAGCAACGGCAGGTCCAGGGGCGGCGTCACGAGGTGCATGGTGTGGGTTGAGGAGTTAGTTGACACGGGGAAGTTAGGCGCAGAGCTCGGCAGCAACACGCTCTATCTCCGGCTTGCAGGCCTGGGTGATGCAGCATCTGGTGCCAAATTTCTCCTTCTGCGTACTAGTTTTATTTCTTACTAAGTACCTTATTAATTGCTCTTTTTCTTAACGCTATGTATATAGGTGAAAGGACAAAGAGCAACAGACTGAGGATCATGCTGCCAGTTTTAGGAAGTTTTGTTCTGATACTCACATGCATTTTCTTGCCATGCATGGTTAAAATCTAAAGGTACATTTAGTTGGTTCCCCCTACGAGATTGCCCATATTCAGTCACCTGATTTCAGAAATTGGCTTAATTAGTACCGTGCTGTGTCCTTGGGCTGTGAGTCTTTGAAACCCGTGCGAAACTAGCTAGAAGAAATAACTCCTTATCCTATGGGCCTTAGGTCAGTTTAAGTTTTGCTTAGACAACATGCGCGGCGCGAAATCTCTGATGAAAATGGACAATCTACTAGCATTCTTGCAACTAAGAAGGGAGTCCAGAATCCAGATATGCTAGGCGTTCACTTCATCTCATATATGTCAAGTTGTCACCATATTGTCGGGTCTGTCATTTTCCACGACGAGAAAAGTACCTTGTATGTTATTCGCTTTAGTTTTGTGACTTTATACATGGAACATAGACGACCATCATCGGTTCATGAAGCGAAAAAGAACATCCTTTAAAATAATTTTTCTGTTTATGATACACCAATTACAGGAGAAATGATTATAACATTGTGGGAGCAGGAAAGAAGAAAACATGGAGAAAACACAATAATGCATCATTGGATGGTATGAGTAGCTCCGACGAACTCGGTGAAGGAAACCCTTCACATGATCATGAATTCCCATTTGTAAGATTCGAAGAAATTTCCGAAGCAACGGACAATTTTTCTGACACCCGTATTATTGGACAGGGAGGTTTTGGCAAAGTTTACAAGGTAATTCGTTCACTAATTTATATTAATTAATCTAAAGACAATCGTGTGGTTCATGTGATAAACTCAAATCTAGATTTTACCGTTAAATTGTAAAGGGAATATTAGGTGGCCAAGAAGTTGCTGTCAAGAGGCTAAGTAGGGATTCTCAACAAGGAACGAAGGAATTCAGGAATGAAGTAATTCTGATTGCGAAATTGCAGCACAGGAACTTAGTTCAACTTCTCGGTTGTTGTGCAGAGAGATATGAGAAGTTGTTGATTTATGAGTATCTACCTAACAAGAGCTTAGATGCTAGCATTTTTGGTACATATTCTAACAGCATTCTATAATTTCCTAAAACAACTAAAAATATCATGTTTGCTTACATGTTTTTCTCCTTGCAGACGAGTCACGAAAATTGTTGCTCAGTTGGGCAACACGATTTACTATAATCAAGGGAATCGCAAGGGGACTTCTGTACCTCCACCAAGATTCAAGGATGACCATAATTCACAGGGATCTCAAAGCTGGAAATGTCTTGCTAGATGCTGAGATGAAACCCAAGATAGCAGATTTTGGTATGGCGAGAATCTTCGGCGATAACCAGCAAGATGCAAATACTCAATGTGTTGTCGGAACATAGTGAGTATCTATAGGAACAATGTTAATACTAATATTTGAATAACTTAACATACATTAAATAACTCTTGTTGCTGAAATGTTCAATCAGTGGCTACATGGCTCCTGAGTACGCAATGGAAGGCGTATTCTCTACTAAGTCTGACGTCTACAGCTTTGGTGTGTTACACTAGTAGAAAAAGGACCTTTCGTCCGGAGTCCTGTTTGCCATTAGCCCCGGTTCAGGCAAAAACCGGGACCAGTGCCTGGCACTGGTCCCGGTTCGAGCTGCCAGGGCCCCGTGGGGCATTGGTCCCGGTTCGGTTGGGGCATTGGTCCCGGTTCTTGGCAAGAACCGGGACCAAAGCTCCAGAGCCGGCCACGTGGCGTGGCCGGAGCTTTGGTCCCGGTTCTTACCAAGAACCGGGACCAATACCTCCCCTGCCTATATATAACCCCCACCCCCCCTCTTCTCTCCTCTGTTTTTTTTTCTGGTTGGATTGGTGGGAAGTGGGTGCTAGTTTTTTTTTCTTTGCCACGCACAAGATGTGTTCGATGAAATGCCCGAGCCACACTTAAGTTCACACAAGATGATATCCTCGGCCGAGGTTAGCAACTTTATCCTTTTCATCTGTAATTGATACAGAAATATTGCACGTGTCGATGTACGGTGGTCATTTCACTATTCAAGATGTTATTGTAATGGTATTTGATAAACTTAATTATATATATGATGCAGATGGATGCACGGATGCGATGGATGTACGGCGAACGACGCAGTTCCGAGTTTATTGCAGGCCTGCATAAATTTCTCGATGTGGCTGAGGCAAACAAAGTGAATAATTTTATGCCTTGTCCATGTGAGAAGTGTCGGAACGTCAGGGAGTACTCTGACCCGAGAACCATTCAAGACCACGTGATTCGGAAAGGTTTCATGCCCAGCTATAATTGTTGGACCAAGCACGGAGAAAGAGGGGTTAGGATGGAAGACAATGAAGAAGAGGAGGATGATGACAACTATCCTATGTTCCCTGAGGAATGCGGTGATACTGTAATGGAAGACGTTGAAGAAGAAAGAGGTGAACATCGGGCATCAGATGAGCCCGCTGATGGTCTTGGTGGGGTCATTTCTGATGCAAAGCGAGAATGCGATACAGAAAAGGAGAAGCTAAAGTTGGAGGCCATGCTTGAGGATCACAAAAAGTTGCTGTACCCAAACTGCGAAGATGGCAGCACAAAGCTCGGTACCACACTGGAACTGCTGAAATGGAAGGCAGAGACTGGTTGTTCTGACAAGGGATTTGAGAAGTTACTGAAAATAATGAAGCCGAAGCTTCCAAAGGATAACGAATTGCCCGAGACTACATACGAAGCAAAGAAGGCTATCTGCCCTCTAGGATTAGATGTGCAGAAGATACATGCATGCATTAATGACTGCATCCTGTACCGCGGTGAGTACGAGAATATGGATAAATGCCCGGTATGCAATGCACTGCGGTACAAGATCAGACAAGATGACCCTGGTGATGTTGAGGGCGATGACGAGCCCCCCCGGAAGAGGGTTCCTGCTAAGGTGATGTGGTATGCTCCTATAATACCACGGTTGAAACGTCTGTTCAGAAACAAAGAGCATGCCAGGTTGTTGCGATGGCACAAAGAAGAGCGTAAGAAAGACGGGAAGTTGAGACACCCCGCCGATGGGTCCCAGTGGAGAAAAATCGACAGAGAGTTCCCGACATTTTCAGATGACGCAAGGAACTTAAGATTTGGTCTAAGTACAGATGGCTTTAATCCTTTTGGGGAGCAGAGCTCCAGTCATAGCACTTGGCCCGTGACTCTATGTATCTACAACCTTCCTCCTTGGTTGTGCATGAAGCGGAAGTTCATTATGATGCCAGTGCTCATCCAAGGCCCGAAGCAACCCGGCAACGACATTGATGTGTACCTAAGGCCATTAGTTGATGAACTTTTGCAGTTGTGGTCCGAACCAGGTGTACGTGTGTGGGATGAGCACAAACAACAGGAATTTGACCTACGAGCGTTGCTGTTCGTAACCATCAATGATTGGCCTGCTCTTAGTAACATTTCAGGACAGTCAAACAAGGGATACAATGCATGCACGCACTGTTTAGATAAGACTGAAAGTATACATTTGGGAAACAAGAATGTGTACCTGGGGCATCGTCGATTTCTTCCGAACGTCATGCCGTAAGAAAGCCCGGCAAGCATTTCAACGGTGAGGCAGATCGCCGGAAGAAGCCTAACCTCCCTGATGGTGATGTTATATATGACATGGTCAAGGATTTAGAAGTAATCTTTGGAAAGGGTCCTGGCAGTCTATCTGTTCCGAATGACGCTGACAACCACGTACCCATATGGAAGAAGTGCTCTATATTCTGGGAGCTACCCTATTGGAAAGTCCTAGAGGTCCGGTCTTCAATCGACGTGATGCACGTGACGAAGAATCTTTGCGTGAACCTGCTAGGCTTCCTGGGCGTGTATGGGAAGACAAAAGATACACCGGAAGCACGGGCAGACCAGCAACGTATGAAAGACCCATACAACAAGCAGACGGATAAAGGGCGTCAATACTTAAGCAGCTACGCTCTTACCAAAGCAGAGAAGGAAATCTTTTTTGAATGCCTGAGCAGTATCAAGGTCCCGGCTGGCTTCTCGTCAAATATAAAGGGAATAATAAATATGGCAAAGAAAAAATTCCAGAACCTGAAGTCTCATGATTGCCACGTGATTATGACGCAGTTGCTTCCGGTTGCATTGAGGGGGCTTCTACCGGAAAATGTTCGAGTACCCATTGTGAAGCTATGTGCATTCCTCAATGCAATATCTCAGAAGGTCATCGATCCAGTAACTCTACCAAGTTTACAGAAGGCTGTGGTCCAATGTCTTGTCAGCTTCGAGTTGGTGTTCCCCCCATCATTCTTCAATATTATGACGCATCTCCTGGTTCACCTAGTCGACGAGATTGCCATTCTCGGTCCTGTATTTCTACACAATATGTTCCCCTTCGAGAGGTTCATGGGAGTCTTGAAGAAATATGTTCATAACCGTGCTAGGCCAGAAGGAAGCATCTCAAGGGCTATGGAACAGAAGAGGTCATTGAGTTCTGTGTTGACTTTATTCCTGACCTTAAGCCGATTGGTGTTCCTGAATCGCGGCATGAGGGGAGACTGAGTGGAAAAGGCACGCTAGGAAAGAAAGCACTGATATGTAGGGACGGGCATTCTTTAACTCAAGCACACTACACAGTTCTACAAAGTTCCACCTTCGTGGCTCCGTATATCGAGGAACACAAGAATTATGTACGCTCCAAGAACCCGGGGAAGGATGACTCCTGGATTAAAGAAAAACACATGGAGACCTTCGGCAGTTGGTTGCGATTACAGCTCATGAATGACACCACTGTCGGAGATCAGCTCTACTTGTTGGCCGCGTCACCATCTTCGACTGTATTGAATTTCCAAGGGTACGAGATAAATGGGAATACATTTTACACGATCGCCCAAGATAAAAAGAGCACCAACCAGAACAGTGGTGTCCGCTTTGATGCAACAAACGACGATGGGCAAAAGGACACATACTATGGTCGCATAGAGGAGATATGGGAACTTGACTATGGACCTACTTTTAAGGTCCCTTTGTTTCGGTGCAGTTGGGTCAACATGAATGGAGAAGGGATAAAGGTAGACCAGCTGTACGGGATGACAACAGTGGATCTCAAGAATCTTGGTTGTTACAAGAACGAACCATTCGTCCTAGCCAATGATGTGGCTCAGGTTTTCTATGTGAAGGACATGTCCTCCAGACCGAAAAAAAGAAAAAACAAGCAAACGAATACATCAGACGATGAGCCAAAGCGTCACGTAGTTCTTTCAGGGAAAAGAAACATCGTGGGAGTCGAGGACAAGACAGACATGTCAGCAGATTATGATAAGTTTGATGAAATTCCGCCCTTCACAGTGAGAACTGACCCAAGCATCCCGTTAAATAATGAAGATGCTCCATGGTTACGGCCGAAGCGATCATACGCGAAGAAGGGTTCATGGCTTTTATGTAAATCAATGTAATGTATTAAACCTTTATGTGATGTGTAGTAATGTATTAAACCTTTATGTGGTGAAAACCATAATACAGAGTGCATGCAGTAGCCTCCGGTTTCCAGCTGTCGGCCATTCTCTACCCAGGCGATCGGAGAGCTCGAGACTCTTGAAGTGTTGAGGATTAGACTGACATGACAACACCTCGAGTGTGAAGGTTCAGAGTTAATTGCGCGGGAAGCTGTTCTGCATTAATAATTATTATTATTACATATTATAAATATAGGTTCACTGAAATTGTTCTGCATTTACTTCTGCTTGCCATGGGATTTTACAACACCAAAAAACAAGCAAACGAATACATCAGATTATGATAAGTTTGATGAAATTCCGCCCTTCACAGTGAGAATTGACCCAAGCATCCCGTTAAATAATGAATATGCTCCATGGTTACGGCCGAAGCGATCATAGGCCAGGGACATACGCGAAGAAGGGTTCATGGCTTTTATTTAACCATTATACATAGCGATTGACATGCTCGTCCTCCTGCCTGATACGGCGATGTACCACCTCCTCGGGGACCGGCTCCCTCTGGAACGAGTGTGGCCCAGTCCCGGACATCGCCCCTCGCATCCAACAGGCCGGACATCGTCGCCGACATCTGAAAAAAATGAGTGGGGAATTTGATCAAACACCTAGGTAGGGGAGGGAGAGGGCAGCACCCTGGGTAGGGGACGGAGGGCGGTGTGGAGCAAAACACACGGTTTCCCCGAATGCTTTGTATACTGCAAATCATCGCGTGGTCGTGAGATGACAAATCGGCCTAATCCAGTGGCTGGATTCAACCTACCTGAGGGCTTGTGTTTCCAACAGCGTCGTTGTGTTGTCATTGTTCACCGTCCTGCAGGAGGTGGCTCCAATGGCTGGCCGGTGAACAAGGACGAACACAATAATGCCAGGGAACATGCCAGCAGGTAGGCTAAATCCAGCCATTGGATTCGGTGGCGAAGGTAGACGCTCGTTGTGTGTCGTTCGCTGCAGGGACGCCGCTATTTATAGGCGATTAGAAAGTGTACCTGTGGATGAGGTGGGAGTGGTGGTGCTGGTGGGAGTGCTGATCCAACGGCTCACTAAGCCCTCAAAAGAAACACACCCCTGATCCAACGACTCTGAAGCGTTCGAAAGAAACACACGATCTGTGTGATTCTTTAGTCCCGGTTGGTGTTACCAACACCAACCGGGACTAGTTAAAAAAATCCAACGGCTCACAAGCCCTCAAAAGAAACACACCCCTGATCCAACGGCTCACAAGCATTTGAAAGAAACACACGATCCGTGTGATTCTTTAGTCCCGGTTGTTCCGGTTGGTGTTACCAACCAGGACTAAAGGCGGGCTTAGAAAAACCATATCTATTTGTATGTGAGACATATTCATATTTATGTTCGTCTGAATGAGACATATTATTATCTATGTACGAGACATATTATTATCTATGTACGAGGCATATTATAATTGATACGAAACATCCCACATTGAATCGATAAATTAATGTAACATACAACTAGAGATCTACGTTACAACTTCACTAGTTCTAAATACTGGATAGAACAAATTAAGGTACAACTGCAAATTACGATACAACACAAGTAAAACAAAGACTCTACCTATCTCCCATCGATGCAGCCTGCACCATCCGCCGTGTTGCCACCCTTGCCCTTTGACGAAGATTCTGCCTTCTTGCCTTTGCCCTTGGACGAAGATTCAGCCTTCTTGCCATTACCCTTGCTCGATGCTTCAGCCTTCTTCTCCTTGCCTTTGCTCAGTGCTTCAACCCTCCTTTCCTTTGACGACGGCATGAAATTGTCGTCATCATCGCTGTCAACTACCCAGAGACATGAACGACCATACGAAGCACGGTCAGCTTCAGTTCGGTAGAACGGACTATTCGTAACCTTCCTGTCAAACTTATCTGCAAGCCTGAGCATTTCTGCACGAATTTGGAGCGGGGTCCTATACGGAAACCCATCGCGGCATAGCTTCGCCCCAAGCAAAGCGAGATGACTCTCAGCGTGCAAAATTTCTTCAATTGGAACTACCCTACCATCTACCTTCAAATTGCTCGAAAGCCTTGCGAGATGCTCGGATGCGGAAATGTGAAACCCGGACACACACTTCTCGCAAGGACCAATACACACCATGGTTGCGCTCAACTGAGTATCATGCCTATCTTCGACTGGATTTTATAGAACAACGGCAGGAAATAATTGGGCGGGAAACGGTGGCGTGAAAAAAATGTGCGGGAAAAGGTGGCGGGAAGAAATTTGGCATACGACGGTGGCGGGAAAAAATTAGGCGGACAAAACTGTGACAAATTTTGGCGGGAAGAAATTGCGCGGGAAGCTGTTCTGCATTAATAATTATTCTTACATAGCATAAATATAGGTTCACTGAAATTGTTCTGCATTTACTTCTGCTTGCCATGGATTTTACAACACCAAAAATAGAATTAACTGAATTAATAATTATTATTACTTAATCATAAATCTTACTTAATCATTTTTGATCGATTTATACATATTATTAGTCGAGTTTCGACTTACGGATTTAAAGATATGAATTTATCCATATTAAAATTATTTGTATAGTTAGAATAATTATTTTTAGAAAACAGAAAATGGTTTTGGATTATTTATTCAAATTTAAAAACTTTTCATGTTGAAAGTTTTGTCAATTCAAAATATGCAATAAAGTTAATGCATTTTTAATTGAAAATGGCAAAATGGTTAATAGTTTGTATAGTTAGAATAATTATTTTAGAAAACAGAAAATGGTTTTGGATTATTTATTCAAATTTAAAAACTTTTCATGTTGAAAGTCTTTTCAGATTCAAAACCATTTGAAATTCATATCCAAACACCTAAATAAGAAAAAAAAGGCGGGAACAAAATTTCAGAACTGAAAAGTTCAAAATAATTTTGAAAAAGGACTCTTTGGTCCCGGTTTATACCAAGAACCGGGACCAATGAGTCCCTGGACCCGCGCTTGATCTGGCATTAACTGCCCACTCATTGGTCCCGGTTGCTGGCAAGAACCGGGACCAAAGAGGCATTGGTCCCGGTTCTTGCCAGCAACCGGGACCAATGAGTGCTGCTATAACTGCCCACGCCCTCTCTTCTTCCCCATTCAGGCAAAATCGACTAAGGACCGGAAGGCACGACGCAGAGCGAAACGACGCCGGCAGGCTGCCCGACCTCCACGCCGCGCCCACGCCGCGCCCCGCCGCCGCCGTCGACGTCCGCCGCGCCCTGGACGGCCGCGCCACCTCCTCCACACGCGCCACCTCTCCTCCACGGCCGCGCCCCGCTCGCGCCCTCCACGGCCGCCCCCACGCCGTCGACGCCGCCCCCGACGCCGCGCCGCCCCAACACCGTCGACGCGTCTCGCGCCCCCGACGCCGGCCGCACGCCCACACCCCTGCCCTGCCCTGACGCCGCCTCGCCGTCCCTGCCGATCGATCCCCGGCCGCCGTCGCCGCTACGTACATACTGTACACGTCCAAATGTTGGCAAAATTCGTCCAAATGTTGGCAAATTCGTGTTTGCAAAGATTTTTTTTTTGTACAATGTATATTTGTTGTTCACCAAAATGTTAGCCAATTTACAGTGTTTAAATATGTTTAAATGCTGCACTGGTTGATTTACTGAATGTGCGGCTGGAGATTAAAATTATAGATTAAAAGTAATTAGATTAAATTAAAATTGTAGGTTAGAAGTAATTAGATTAAAATTGTAGGTTAGAATTTTAGTGTGATGTATATAGTGAATTACTTGCTGCATTCTACTAGGTTAGAAGTAATTAGATTAAAATTGTAGCAATTGTGATGTATATAGAAATTGTTAGGTTAGAAGTAATATATTAGATTAAATTGTAGGTTAGAATTTTAGTGTGATGTATATAGTGAATTACTTGCTGCATTCTACTAGGTTAGAAGTAATTAGATTAAAATTGTAGCAATTGTGATGTATATAGAAATTGTTAGGTTAGAAGTAATATATTAGATTAAAATTGTATGTTACAATTTTAGTGTGATGTATATAGTGAATTACTTGCTGCATTCTACTAGGTTAGAAGTAATTAGATTAAATTGTAGCAATTGTGATGTATATAGAAATTGTTAGGTTAGAAGTAATATATTAGATTAAAATTGTAGGTTACAATTTTAGTGTGATGTATATAGTGAATTACTTGCTGCATTAGGGAAAACATTTAGGATTTTTTGTGATGTAAAATTGTGTTAGGAATTGTTAGTACTGTGTTAGGAGTTTACGGTTTACGATACGAGTTTACGAGTTTACGGGTTTACGATACGAGTTAACGAGTTTACGGGTTTACGATACGAGTTAATGAGTTTACGGGTTTACGATACGAGTTTACGAGTTTACGGGTTTACGATACGAGTTAACGAGTTTACGGGTTTACGATACGAGTTAACGAGTTTACGGGTTTACGATACGAGTTTACGAGTTTACGGGTTTACGGGTTTACGATATGAGTTTACGGTTTACGATACGAGTTTACGAGGAACAAAGTTACCCAACTAAAATTTTGTGCATTGTTCTTAATTTGCAGAAACTATGGAACGAGACGAAATAAGGAAAACATACTCCAGGATATAATCCGCGGGCCGGAAGATATAATCCACGGGCCGGAAGATATCGTCGATGTCACCACGGAGTTTTTGAACAACTCCGGTGAGGGAGATGAGTCTCTCAACCGAAGAGACGGCTCCGGTGAGGTAGAACCCGACGGCGGGGTGAGGGAGAAGTCGCGAGGGAGAAGCCGACGAGGGAGAAGCCGAAGGCTCCGGTGGAACATTAAATGTTGCAAACTCCGGCGAGGTGCATATACATATATTAATGAAGCCGAAGATTGTATTAATTAAGCCTCTGCTGTCTATATACATATATTAACGCTCTTTCTTCTTTTAGCCCTCCGGATCGAGCAAATCTTCTGTAAGGACAAAACGAGGCCCAGCCAAAAAGTTGGGCGACCAAGAAAGGTACACGATCGAAAGAGTCGCTGAAGACGGCACACCGACTGCTCCCCCTGGTGTTAAAAAAAATGGTAAAGCAATGCGGAGTTCTTGTTAGGGACTTCATCCCGATCACCGTTCGAGAATGGCATCGGCCAAAGGAGAAAGGACAGCTATATGTCAGCGATGAGGGCAAAGAAAGACTTTGGAGAAAGCTCATGGTTAATTTCACCCTGCCGGCGCCAGAGGTGGATTCAGATGAGGAGGATCCAGATGAGGCAGAAAAGATTGCCCGGAAAACATGGAGCAAAAAGTCAAGGACTGGGCACTTAAGAAGATGGCCGAGCTATTCAAGAACTGGAAGAAAAGATTGAACAACCTGTTTGTCAAGAAAAATAAGACTCCAGACTTCGATAAAGGGTATGAGAAGATAAAGGACTACTGGGAAGAATTTGTGGCGTACAAGAAATCGAGGAAGCTCTGGAAAAGTCTGCAAAAAATGCGGCAAATGCTGCTCTAAAGATGTACCACCATACTATGGGGCCTGGTGGCTACGCCCATAGCATCCTAAGTGGGAGAAACTTGAGGCGGAGTGCTGGCTAAAGGGATCACTCCAGAGCCACTCGCATGGACCGAACGGGCAAGAAATTGGTTTTACGGGCATGGGGGCACGTTGGACGCAGAAGGGAAGTGCATATATAACAGACGACACAAAGATAATCCCCTACTACCCATCCAAGAAATTAGAAATGCATTCAAGGATGTTGAGAGGGACGGTTCATTCCCGATAGAGAGGATGACGAGCTCACACGCGCCCTTGGGAATAAGGAACACGACGGACGGTTACGAGGCGTGATAGGCTCCAAGCCCAAGACAATTGCGATTCCCGAGCACAGGAAGAAATTTCCTGATAGAAGCCATCAGAGGAGAAAGGAAAGGGAGGCAATGGAAGCACGCGCTGCTGCAGACCGGCTGCGTAATATAGAAGAAGAATTAAAGCTGCAGAAGGAACAAATTGCCGCACTTAGCCAGCAAGGTACTAGCGGCCAATCTCAGCGGCACATGGTAGAAGCTGCATGCGATGGTACCGGTGCCCATCGAATCGGAAAAGCAGCGTGGCTTCCACGGAGCTCCAGGATGGTAATGATGATGCAGTGGCTCCTCTTCGTCGCTACCCAGTGGATGATATCACGGAGAGCACACCTTGTGAGCTGCATGTGAAAGTTTATAACTTATCCATGAAGGTGGCGGTCGGCTATGCCCTACCAATTGGACCTAATCCAACTTACCATTTTGCTCCGGTTCCAAATGGCTACGCTGTTGTCGGGGTGGATGAGTGATGAAAGATTTTGAGGAGCTGAAGCTGCACCACCCTGCAGGTGAAGATGGGAGGTGCTTGAACTTGGAGAAGCCAAGAAAGCGCCCAATTCTATGGCCAAAGGAATTCATCGTGCTTCCGAACTGGCAGCCAAGGCCATCGACTCCTCAGCATCTCCAGCGCAACAGTCCTCTTCACCGCCTCAGCATTCTCCAGCGCAGCCGTCCTCCACCGCCTCACAGTCTCCAGCGCAGCCGTCTCCGCCGCCGCGTCACCAGTCTCCAGCGCAGCCGTCTCACAGAAGAAACGGAACCAACGCCGCTCCCCGCTCCGCACTCAGAAGATAGTCGACATCCCGTCGGTTCCTCCCAAGAGACCTTATGACAGGACTGAAGCGGAAAACGCCGAGGTAGTGGCTGCCTACAATAAGGCTTTTTTTGCACCAAAAAAGCCCGAGCAAAGAAGGTATATGATGAAAAAACCAAAAAGTGGGCTAAGTCCTTCCTTGAGCAGCCATCCCAGATATCGATGAATCTGCCATCTGACTATGGTCGTGAACTTAAAGCTAGCACGTGCCCAGTCTGAGCAGAACAAGGGAAGAAGTGCAAAAAGCGGGAAACAAATTGCCCAGCTCGGACAGCAGAAAAATCAATCGGTCCCCCCGCTCATAGTGTGTTCCGATGTCGACAAGGACTTCAGAGCCGCTATGGATAAGGACCTGGAATTATTGGACCCCAGAGCCATAGCTGCTGCTAAAGAACTTGGTGTCACTGTATCGCAGGCCAAGGAAGGCTACCGCCTTGGGTATGAGCCTTGGTCAACTTTTAGGCTATGAATATGCGCCAATGTTAGAGATGGCACGGAAATATGTCCAAGGGGAGCCTATGGTCAGTAATGAGGAGCTCGCGGGTCTATCAACACATATGCGAAATCTGCATACCTGGTACCTGGTGCACACATCAAAGAAGGACGCGAAAGAGTGGTTTCCGTGGACGTTAGAGTGGAGCATTTCTTCAAACGTTACATTATACAGGTTCAACTGACTGAACTGTTCCAGTTATTCCAAAAGCGCGCCTCGACAAATCTATCCTCTCTTGCTATTGTCTGTAAGTGATTTATTTTCGTAATTAAGTCTCTAGCTCAGCTCGTTCATTGCCTGTATTATATTATCCTGACTATATATATATCCTTTTGTACGCTATTATGCAGAATGAAGATGCTGGAATGCAAAAGATCTAGAGTTTTTGAGGTTGGGTTCGTTGACCCATATATCGTGAATTCACATACGTTAGTCAATCACCCCAAAGACGTGGAGATGACCTGACCACCTTTTTAACCATGCAACATTTCTGTACGGAAATACTATTTCCTTACAACTTCAGGTGAGTGTTTCTGTCTTGTACATATTTTTATTTGGCTTTCTCGATGTTAAGTGTAATTGATGAGCTATGCATGTCTGCTTTATGTAAACGTCCGCAGGTTCCACTGGATTCTGCTAAGCATTCAACCTGACAAGTCCATAGTTGAAGTCCACGACTCATTAAGTTGGGACCAAGCGTTGTGGTCCGACATGAAAGAAATGCTCAACAAGTAATTTCAATCATTATCGCATTATATCGCCCTCTTTCGTTCGTTCCCTGATGTCAAGTAATTAATAACTCCTTTGTTCATTTTCTTTGCCAAAGCAGGTGTTGGAAATTTTCAAACAGAAGGTAGAAGGTCCATTCAAAGATGAGCTAACTTTAAATCGGTGAGTCCGCAGCAGCCACCGGGGAGTAATTTATGTGGATTCTACGTTTGCGAGTTCATTCGCGAGTTGACCACTGAGCGGAAACAACTCTTTGAGCGAATGCGGGAGAGCTCGACCCAAACTGCGCGTAGGAGCAATTCAAGAGGAATTGGCGGGATTTCTGCTTAGGGAGGTCATCGATGAAAAGGGAGAACATTATGCTTCGGACGATGAACTACATATGTGATCTATCTCCATGTAATTAAATAGTTGTATTCTCGCAAGAGATCGAATATTAATTATTATGCATCAACGTGTACTGTGTATATAGTAGAGCGTATAATATGCGTACGGAAACGATGGAGAGCACGTCGGCGATGCGAAGAAGGGGGAGACGACGGAGGCACCGGCGAGAGGGAGAGGGGGCACCGGCGAGAGGGAGAGGGGCACCGGCGAGAGGGGCACCGGCGAGAGGGGCACCGGCGAGAGGGAGAGGGGGCACCGGCGAGAGGGGCACCGGCGAGGGAACCGGCGAGAGGGAGAGGGGGCACCCTAAACCCTAAATACCAAAAAAAAAGGCACACATTGGTCCCGGTTCGTATTAAAACCGGGACCAATGAGTCTCCCCCAGGCCCAGCCAGAACTGGCCACGTGGCCACCCATTGGTCCCGATTCTTGGACCAACCGGGACCAGCATTGGTCCCGATTGGCCAGTCCCGGTTGGGCAACCGGGACTGATGGCCCAACCGAACCGGGACCATAGGGCATTTTTTACTAGTGTTACTACTTGAGGTTATAACTGGTATAAGGAGAAACTCCAATATTCAAACAATGGGCTTCCCTAGCCTCACAGTCTATGTGAGTACTAACAAGTTATCCCGAGTTTCAGCTCTGAATGAGGTTAAATTTCGAAGATTTTTTTTGACAAACAAAATGAATTTGATTATGGTGTTCCCGGTTGTTTCAGTCATGGAATATGTGGAACGAAGGGAGGACTGAAGAATTGCCAGATTCCTCTATCTGTGATACATGTTCACCGATGAAGTATTGCTCTGTGTCCATGTAGCACTCTGTGTGTCCAGGAGAATCCAGATGACAGGCCACTCATGTCATCTATTGTCTTTGTCCTAGAGAACGGAAGCACTACACTTCTAGCCCCTAGTCGTCCCGCCTACTTTGCACGACGGAGCGTTGAGAAGATGCATATCCTGGATGGCATGGGGCTACTGTGAACAATTTTACTCTTACCGAGATAGAGGGACGATGAAATATAGTTCATTAGTAGTTTTGTATGTAACAAACTTTGTCAAAAGAATGTTTGTCTCAGCAAAATAGACTTGTATCATGTGTGGTTTACAAGTCATTATCAGCAAAATTTCTCCATCTGTCTGTCTAATAAATATCACCTTCTTAATCAACAATTATCAGGTCATCTATAGTGAGACTATGTTTTTATTACTTCACATATTAAAGCTATTCTCGGAGCGTCTTTATGTTTTTGTTTTCAGTTTTTTTTTGCTGGTCATGACTATGTTGGATCCTAGGGAGAGACACGCTCTGCTTTTCATACAATAATCATGTTCTTCAGTTATACTTGTTGAGTATTCAGTTTTCGTTTGGTTTGCTTCTAGCTCTTATTTTTCATGTTCTCTTGTTCAGAGCTATTAGTTTATTTTGTAGAAAGTAGTCTATTGCTTCACTTATATTTGTTTGGAGAGTTGTTCAAATAAGTCTATTGTGTTTGATTAGAACATAAAATATTATGCATGTGGTATTGTTATAAAGAAAAAGCTTGCATAGTCTTGTCTTGAAGATCATTTGTCTTGAATAACTTATACTTGTCAATTGTTTTGCAATATCAAGTAAGTAATGTTTAAACTGGTTTATCATGTAAGTAAAGGCCCATAGTGAATAACTACCGTTAAAGTTTGAAATTGTTTGGTTTGTCATAGTTGGTAGTTTCTGATACGTCTCGAACGTATCTATAATTTTTGATGTTCCATGTTGATATTATACCAATTGTTACATGTTTTGCATCCACTTCATGTCACTTTTATACATTTTTGGAACTAACCTATTAACAAGATGCCACAGTGCCAGTTCCTGTTTTCTGCTGTTTTTGTATTCCAGAAAAGCTAGTCTGGAAATATTCTCGGAATTGGACGAAAATTTACGGAGGTCCCTATTTTTATCAAGACACACATGGAGTCCAAGGAGAGACGGAGAAGAGACGGGAGGCCCCACACGCCCACTGGGCGCGGCCAGAAGTGGGGCCACGCCCTAGGGTGTGTGGGCCCCTCGGGCTCTCCAGCCGCCGCCCTTTCGCCTACTTATTCCCCCCGATGCAAAAACCCTAGATACCCGAGTCATATTCCACGAAAAGTTCCAGAGGCGCCGCCGTCATCAACCCTAGCTCGGGAGGGTCCAGAACCTCTTCCCGGCACTCTGCCGGAGAGGGGAATCATCACCGGAGGGCTCTACATCACCATGCCTGCCTCCGGAGTGATGCGTGAGTAGTTCATCCTTGGACTACGGGTCCATAGCAGTAGCTAGATGGTTGTCTCTCCACTTTGTGCCATCATGTTTAGATCTTGTGAGCTGCCTAACATGATCAAGATCATCTTATTGTAATGCTACATGTTGTGTTTGTTGGGATCCGATGAATATTGAATACTATGATCAAGTTGATTATTAATCTATGATACATGTTATTTATTATCTTGCATGCTTTCCGTTACTAGTAGATGCTTTGGCCAAGTAGATGCTTGTAACTCCAAGAGGGAGTATTTATGCTAGATAGTGTGTTCAGTCTCCAGTAATCTGGGCGAGTGACAGCAACGCCTAAGGTTGTGAATGTGTTGTTGCTACTAGGGGTAACATAACAATGCTATGTCCACGGTCATATGTACTTGTTTACTTTACGCACATTGCTTAATGCGATTATCCGTTGCTTGCAACTTAATACCAACGGGGAACACGGAAGTCAACCTGAAGGTGGATTATTAGTCATAGATGCGGTTGGATAACGGTCTATGTATTTTGTCGTAATGCCCAATTAAATATCATGGTAGCCATCTTGTCATATATGTATGCATTGTCATGCGCTCAATATTTTATCAATTGCCCAGCTGTAATTTGTTTACCCAACATGTCGTTTATTTTATGGAGAGACACCACTAGTGAACTGTGGACCCCGGTCCATTCTTTTACACTGATAAAACCACCAACTGCAATCATTGTTCTCTTTTACTTTCTGCAATTAAACACTGTTTTCCACACCATACGTTTAATCCTTTGTTACAGCAAGCCAGGAAGATTGACAACCTTCCTGTTTCGGGCAAAATAGTTTGATTGTGTTGGGTACAAGTTTCACGTTGGTGATCCAGTAACGGCGACGCCAACAACTTTCTGAAGTGCTACTGCTCCTACTGGTTCGATAATCTTGGTTTCATACTGAGGGAAACTTGCTGCTGGAC
Source organism: Poa pratensis (assembly GCA_947311845.1). Classification (NCBI taxonomy): domain Eukaryota; kingdom Viridiplantae; phylum Streptophyta; class Magnoliopsida; order Poales; family Poaceae; genus Poa; species Poa pratensis. The sequence goes on from CAMZMU010000084.1 coordinate 5,470,246, forward strand.
TACTTCATACCTTCCTCTTGGGATCTCCCAACGAACGTGTGTTTCACGTCATCAGTTTCCAAAGTCTAGATAGTTTCTCGTTAAAAGAATGTTTTGGTTAACAAGGAAGACTGTGGAGTCTTATGATTTTTCTTAATATTCATCATATGGTTTTTCTTGTACCGGTTGACGTTATGTGTTTGCTTAAAAAACCTTGCTAGTCTAAAACTCTGTACTAAGCGGAATGCTGCTTGTGCAATCTTCAGCCAAAATCCATGCCATCTGTGTCCACCATACCTACCTATATGTGGTATTTTGCTGCCACTCCAAGTAAATTTTTCATGGGCTAACTTTAAAATATTCTTACTTCTTATTTGTGTCACTGTTTTCAGCTCATGAGGAAGTGGTAGGTGGTCTTTGTTACACTTATTAAACAGACTTTACCCTTGACTTGCATGTTTCATCTGCCTGTCTATAATTTTGCAAAAAGAGATGGCAACGGGGTGCCCAACACCAAATTAATTTAAACATTCACCAAAAACTCTCCTCACGCTTTGTTCCTGAATATCAAACACTTGCTTGTGTAAACAAAGAAGATAAGAGGAATGATCTGCTTGCTGCAGAAACAACGTTCCTCAGTGGGAGCCACTCTTAAAAAGTTTGTTTAGCTTGTGTAATACTGCATTACCTATTACTATTCGTTGACCATAGCATGCACCTCTCAAAATTTATATTTTTATGTCTCTATATGTTTTCAAAAACTAAAAACTCTAGCACATGATTTAATCCCTGCTTCAGTCTGCGAAGGGTCTTTCTTTTACTTTTATGTTGAGTCACTTTTCCGATTCCAACCTTTTTCTCCACAAGCAAACACTAGTGTCAACTTTTGTACAAGAATGTATATGCTATCATTATGACTTACTAGTTACTATGATACTCTGTGTTGACAATATTCATGAGATAAATATAGGCAAGTACGGATAGGCAAGAAACACAGGGACTTTTCTTCCATATTCTATGCAAGAAATGATCGCACGGTGGGATAAGTGAAATTTTTGCAAAATTGCTAGATCCCCACCATCCGAACCTAGCTTTCGACCAAGAAAAGGGTGTAATGTACAACAATTATGCAATTGATTTCTAAGTTTGTGTTTCCGTGTTATTCGTCCCTTATGTCTCATTTATATTATATGTACACTGAGTAGTCATGTTCTCTATTTCTGTTTCAGTTACCACTTCATAGAAGAGCCACCCTTGGTCGAGGCATAAGTACGGATATTCTGTGGAAGAAATGACAAAGGTGGATAAGTTGGAAATTTTGTAAAAGCGTAGATCCCAACCCTCTGAATCTAGCTTTCATCGTCACGGAGAGAAAGACGTAACCAAGAAAAGGGTGGCATAAAGAAATGTCCACCTTCCTTCTATTAACCCTCTGGATCAAGCTTTCATCACGAAACGCAGACGTAACCAAGAAGAGTTCTTCTTTATTTTGTCTACCTGTCGCATTTGTATAGCTAGGCATTGATACTTTGTCACAATGTATGAATATGAAATGTGAAATGAATTAAATAAGGATATTTGCTACTGGATGATGCTTGTTCTTGATTTTTGCATGTGTTACAGCTAGTGCAAAGCCCACAAGCATGCTCCTGGAAATTCTAAACCTGTGTGATGGCTACTTAACTCAGACGACTGAAATTCAAAAAAAAAACTCATACGACTGAAAGTATTATAAACGTGTACAATAAATTCTTGAACACACGCGAAACATCTTAATAAAGCGTGTGTAATTACAAGTAAACTCAGACGGCTGAATATTGATAACTGTATGTGATAACTTGAAACATCGCACACGATTTTATCAATACAGCCGTCTGTGATGCGGGAGCTATACATATGCGATGATCAAAGTCGACCGTATGTGTTTGTCCGATCTATACTAGTGTTACGTACTAACAGTGTATTTTACTCTTTTAGAAAACAAGATATTGAAATACTTAAAATATCTGGACTAGGAAAAACAGCTCGATGAAAGGGATGTAAAGTTTTTTTTTTACGTTAAAGTGATGTTAAGTTATTTGGTGTTTCTTATTCTCGGCTTCTTGCAATGGGATCGAATTTGTTTTTACTTGCAAAAATAATGTAGGCCGGTCGGACACAATTAGTTTGTGATATCCATGTCCAGGAAAGAGAAGCACGTTGACTGCTGTGAGAAGCATGCGTCCATATGTATGCATCTTCGAATAAAGTCTAGAAAAAAAATGCAGGTTCGAAGTCTAAACTGAAAGTCATGAGAATGACCGTGCGCGTGGAGTAGACTTCCATCCAATCATGAGGACTAGCAGCTCTGCAAGGTCACACTTAACCTTCCCCTGGTTCAAACTCTGAGAAACGGTTTCAGACAAAAACATGGCTTTGTTTGCTACTCCCTCCGGTTCAAAAAACTGTCGCACAAACAATACTAGCATACTACAAAACGTGTATAGACTGAAGACACAAATTTCGGATAGGAGGGAGTAGATTTTCTTCCGAGCGCTGCATTTCGTCGAAGAGGCGAAAGATATTTCCAAATCAGACGAAAATTTGTGGATCTCACATAAATAAATCTGCATTCCAAACGTGAATGAATTCAGCATGTGGACAGTAATTTACTTTTTGGCTGGCTTGACATTGTAAGACACGAGGACATTGAGCGGTAGTCGTCGCTACCCCGTAGAAACTAGACAAAATCGCTGATAATTTCGCGTGGCATTTCGCCAATCCGCGTTAACTTGGTCGCAGCCTCATGTTGTTGTTTGAACCAGGAATCATCAACTGTATGGACTCTAGTTGTTGTCGTTGGCCAAGGGAGAGGTGACTACTATACTTCACCTGCTCTGGATACACATAAAACTAGTCTAATTCGCTTGCTCACAGGGGCTAATTGATCGATCGATTTCATTACTATTCTCTAAGCAGTGAAGATGTACAAGCACTAGCCGAGATCGACATGGACCTGTCACGTCGCACCAGGTGCACCGTCACCGTTCTGGTCGCCGTCGTCTGCCTCCTTCTGCCGTCGCCGTGCGCGCCGGAAGGCGACCAGCTGGCCGTCGGCGAGCGGCTCTCTCCTGGCCAGCCCCTCGTGTCCGACGGCGGCGCCTTCGCTCTGGGCTTCTTATCCCCGGACGGCGCCGCGCCAGGGAGGCTGTACCTCGGCATATGGTACAACAGCCTCCCCGGTCCACGCACCGTCGTCTGGGTGGCCAACCGCGAAACACCCGCCACCAACCCCACGCTGGCCCTGGCCAATGACTCCTCCACGCTTGTGCTCTCCGACGCCGACGGCCGCGTCATCTGGACGACGACGACGACCAGTGTCCCGAGCAGCTCGTCCTCGCCGCCTCAGCCAGCCGTGCTGGGGAACGACGGCAACCTGCTCGTCCGCGCCAAGAACAACACCGTGCTGTGGCAGAGCTTCGACCACCCGACGGACACCTTCCTCCCTGGCATGACGATCCGGCTCGACCACCAGACCCGCCAGGGCGCGCGCATCGTGTCCTGGAAGTCCCTCAGCGACCCGGCGCCGGGGAGCTTCTCCTACGGCCTGGACCCGTCCACCTCGCTCCAGCTGCTCATGTGGAACGGCACGCGCCCCTACTGGCGCACGCCCGTCTGGACGGGCACCACCGTTACCAGCAACTACGTCAACCTCGGAACCGTGGTCTACACATCCGTCATCGACGGCGAGGAGCAGATGTCCATCTCTTTCACCGTCTCCGACGGCGCCGTCCCCACGCGGTACGTGGTCACCGCCTCCGGCAGGTTCCAGCTGCTCGGCTGGAACAGCTCCGCGTCGGCGTGGGCCACGCTCGCGTCGTTTCCATACATCGCGTGCAGCACTTACGAGAGCTGCGGCGCGTACGGGTACTGCGACGGCACGGCGATGCCGGGCCCGGCGTGCAGGTGCCTCGACGGTTCGAGCCGGCGAACGAGGCGGAGTGGAGCGACGGTAGGTTTGGGCAGGGTGCCGGCGGAAGGAGCCGCTGCCACCGTGCGGCGGCGGAGGGGAGGGGTTCCTGCCGATGCCGAGCATGAAGGTGCCGGACAAGTTCGTGGTATTGGGCGGCAACCGGAGCGCCGAGGAGTGCGCGGCGACGTGCACGGCCAACTGCTCTTGCGTGGCGTACGCGTACGCCAACCTGCAGAGCAGCAGCGCCAAGGGGTACGTCAGGCGGTGCCTGGTGTGGGTCGGGGACCTCGTCGACGCCATGGTGGTCGGCGCACAGTTTGCCACCGCCGCCGAGACCCTCTACCTCCGCGTTCCCGTCGCTGCTTCGTCGGCAGGTACGAGAGATGGCTGACACAACGCAACGACGCCAATTCATTTGCAATTCTAGCATCCCCGTTGAATTTGAATTTCAAAAAAATTACTTCGATTTATACCGAATTCAAACTAAATGTTCTCCCCTCTGGCCAAATTGGTGTTTCATCAAACGTACTTATGCCCTATTTTGCATGTGCAGGTAGTAAAATTGCATTGAAGATAGCACTGCCGGTGTTAGCAGGCATCCTGCTGCTGATATCCATTTTCTTTGTATGGTTCTGTCGGTTCAGAGGTACAGTTTCATATTTTCTACCTTTTTTCTTCTATACACTCTAAACATGTCTTTGCTCAATACATCAGAGATGAAATGCTCACAAGTCACGGGATCAATTCTGCAGAGAAGGGAAGGAAAACAGAGAGCCAGAAGAAGCTAATGCCGGGAAGCACGAATCCATCGACAGAGATCGGAGAAGGAGACCACACTGAAGATCTTGAGTTCTCATCCATACGGTTCGCCGAAATTGTCGCCGCCACGGGCAACTTTTCCAAGACATGTATGATCGGCCGCGGAGGGTTCGGCAAGGTTTACAAGGTATTAATAATTTCATGCACTTTGCAAATTTTTGATCACCTGAAACCTATTGTTATCTTATCCCTGCCTAGCAAAAAGAATTCAGTCATGATTGAAAACTTGGACACCCAAAACAATTCAGGATCTAACTTCACTTGTATCTTGTATCATTCGACAGGCAACATTAGAGAGCGGTCAGGTGGTTGCTGTGAAGAGACTGAGCAAAGATTCAGACCAAGGAGCAGAGGAGTTCAAGAACGAGGCCATTCTGATCGCCAAACTGCAACACCGAAACTTGGTCCGTCTCCTCAGCTGCTGCACCGAGGGAGCAGAGAAGCTGCTCATCTACGAGTACCTGCCCAACAAAAGGCCTGGACGCCATACTCTTCGGTATGCTTATGCTTGTTCATAACTCAAACCATCAAATGTGAAGTTACTGAACTTTCATATGGCATTTGCTGCAGACAATGCAAGGAAATCGTGCTGGATTGGCCAACGCGGCTGGGGATCATAAAGGGCGTGGCGAGGGGCTGCTTTACCTCCACCAGGACTCGAGGCTGACGGTGATACACCGAGACCTCAAGGCCAGCAACGTGCTGCTGGACGCCGAGATGAGGCCCAAGATCGCCGACTTCGGCATGGCCAAGATCTTCTGCGATGACCAGGTGAACACCAATACCAGGCGCGTCGTCGGAACATAGTGAGTACTATGATGCTCAATTTCTCTATGGAAATGGTTTCAGTTCATAATCAGACGTTTAACAGAATTCTGAACTTCTCCTCTGAATTTTGATGGTGTGTGCAGTGGCTACATTGCTCCTGAGTACTCGGCGGAGGGCGTGTTCTCCGTCAAGTCCGACGTGTACAGCTTCGGCGTTCTGCTCCTGGAGATCGTGAGCGGCGTCAGGATCAGCTCTGACGACGGCATCATGGACTTTCCCAGCCTCATAGTCTATGTAAGCACCTGAATTTAAAATATTGAAACTGCCAATGCCACGAATTAAAAGCGAGTTAGATTCTTGCAGTATCTAACTCGCTTTTTCAGTACAGTCCATGTCATGATCAAATCCATATTTCTCTTAGAGAACAATAAAAAGTATTTCATGGCTGATTTGAATGTTTCACCCAGGCATGGAGCCTGTGGAGCGAAGGGAAGGCAGGCGAGCTGCTGGACCAATCCATGGCGGGGACCTGCTCGCCGGACGAGGCTCTGCTCTGCGTCCAAGTCGGCCTCCTGTGCGTCCAGGACGACCCGAGCAGAAGGCCGCTCATGTCGTCCGTGGTGTCCATCTTGGAGAACGGGAGCGCGTCATCGTTGTCGCTCCCGACACCTAACCAGCCTGCGTATCTCGCGACGATGGAAGAGAAGAAGGCCGAGCTCGAGAACACCAGGAACACCATGGCCATGACGGTTATTCAGGGTCGATAGCAGAGTAGCTTCAACTTTCTTCAGAAGGGAGTTGCACTAGTCCTAGTGTTCATATTTTTACTGAGGGAAACCTCAAATTTGTAGAGCATTTGTAACAGAGAATATGCAAGTTTTAGAAGAGATGAGTTGGGTGATGACAATATCTTGTTAGGAAACTGTACATGGTTTGAATTTCAGAAAATTATTCAGACACCTTCTGTGTTGACAATTGACATTCAGAAAAATAGAAGAGAGCAATTCAGTAAGCAGAAGAACACAGATGTCTTGATTTAATCTGAAAAATAACCAGATATTGCAGAAACACCATCGATCTTATAGTGTACAACACCAACTCCTCATCTTGACTCGCCCTCACATGCAACATCTACCAGTCCTGACTCAATCTCACAACGGAAACAAGAAGAGATCGACACACATGCAGCAGCATCCATCAGCCATGAAGTTGTCGGCCAAGCGCGCGCGCGCGCACGCACACGCTAGTGCTAGCGAGCTGACGAAGCTCACTTGCCGGGAACGAAGTTGGTGGCGAAGGCCCAGGCGTTGTTGTTGACGGGGTCGGCGAGGTGGTCGGCGAGGTTCTCGAGGGGACCCTTGCCGGTGACGATGGCCTGGACGAAGAACCCGAACATGGAGAACATGGCGAGGCGGCCGTTCTTCAGCTCCTTCACCTTGAGCTCGGCGAAGGCCTCGGGATCCTCAGCGAGGCCAAGGGGGTCGAAGCTGCCGCCGGGGTACAGGGGGTCGACGATCTCACCGAGCGGGCCACCGGCAACGCGGTACCCCTCGACGGCGCCCATGAGGACGACCTGGCAGGCCCAGATGGCGAGGATGCTCTGGGCGTGGACGAGGCTCGGGTTGCCGAGGTAGTCGAGGCCTCCCTCGCTGAAGATCTGGGAGCCGGCCTTGAACCAGACGGCCTCGCCGAACGTGACGCCGTTGCGGGCGAGCAGCTCGGGGAAGACGCAGCCGAGGGCGCCGAGCATGGCCCAGCGGGAGTGGATGACCTCGAGCTCGCGGTTCTTGGCGAAGGTCTCGGGGTCGGCGGAGAGCCCCGCAGTGTCCCAGCCGTAGTCGCCCGGGAACTCGCCGGTGAGGTAGCTCGGGGGCTCGCCAGAGAGCGGGCCGAGGTAGAGCACGCGGTCGGAGCCGTACCACGGGCTGCCGGACGCGGACACCTTGGGCTTGCCGGCGGTCTTGCGCATGGTGATGCGGCCCTCGCCGAAGGGGGAGGCACTGGAGGCCTTCACCGGAGTGCCGGCCATCGCCGGGGAGGAGAGTGCCGCTGCCATTGCTTGCTCTGAGGTTCTTGGAGTGAGCTCAAGAGTTGCTGGTGTCTGTTGGTGCTCTGGAGAGTTAGCGGGAGTGCGAGGCGTTTAAATAGGAGACCGGTGCGATCGAGTCCTTATCCAGCGGAATCTTAAGCCGAGTCGCCATTGGCGCGCGGGGTGCGAGGTGGGTAGATGGGGTGGCTGAGGTGGCCGCGCCCTGGCCACGGGACTGCGAGAACTTGAGATTTTTGCATGGTTTCGGTGGATTTCGCATGGCTGGGGCTGAGCCGACGGCGATGGGTGGGTCATGGTCATGGCCACATGGCCGCGTGTGGGGTGGCTCGCCGATGTGGCCGCGTGCTGGCCGGCGAATTTTCCTCTCACCGCGCCGGCGAGCGGAGCCGAGAACGGGTATGGATTTCTCGCTGGCTTCGGGTGGACTGTGAGGCGCTCACAGGTTACCTCCGGGAGATATTACCGTTAGCTGGTTTTGCCGGCGACGTGGCCTTTCTGAAGTTTTTCCTCGTTTTTCTTTCACGAGGTAAGTGAAGCATTTACACGGTTAGCACTGCGCAGGCATCCGATACCAATCTGAATTTAGTTTGATTTTTTGTGGAGTTTGAATCTTTCTTCATCGTTATAGTGAAAAATTTGTGATTCCATGATCTGCACTTATAGGAGATCATCCTGGCCAAACACCTTCATCGCTCATGCTTCCCATCTTTTTTACATGGGCGACTCAAGGGGGTTCAAAAACCTTTATTGGTAATCAAATTTGTGCAGTGAACGAGTGGCAGTCTGGCTGCTCCAGGCCATTTGCATTCTCTTCACCAAAGTTAGGGCATTCTTTCATCTTGGAGAAATTGATGTCATAGCGAATATGTCTCCAAGTGATTTCATAGTGATTTAGTTGTAGAAGTTACTTTGTAATTTTTTAGATAATTAATCCAAAACAATGTACCCATAACTATAATTGCGAGTATGAATAAAGTTACATCCATCTATAAAAAAGACTCGGAAAGATCTGACTTTTGGGCTGGTGGAAAGTTCTTTGTCGACTATCTTGTGCCTCACACACAACAGTGTTGAGGGTTTGCCGAGTGCATGTATATGAGAGTACTCGACAAAAACTTGCCATTATTCCCACGAGTTGCCAGATTGCACAGTTCCGCGCCATTTGTCTCCTTTGTTGAGGCCATGAGGGTAACACTCGGCAAATACATGCCAAAATTGTGTTTTTGAAACATTCCGACAATTCAAATAATCTAAACCAGCAATATGATCAGCATATCATGAAATCACATAAATCATCGCTATCACAAGTAGCATGGGTAAAATCATACACGATTGTACAAACTTAATGAGTGGCTACTGTAGAATTGCGGAATACTCGTATATTGCTTGTATTGATATGAGCCACGAGGGGCTGTTTATATAGGGGTACAAGACTTGGACTCCAAGAAGCCTACTAGAGATATATTTAGACTACAATTTAAACTACCTAATCTAACATGACGTGATATACTCTAACACCCCCCGCAGTCGGATCGGTAGTGACGCGTACAGCTGGAGCGTCACGGATGGTCTGACTGGAGCACAATCCGAAGTCGCGAACTGGAGAGGGAGCCGAGGTGATAGCCCTTATGATGCCGATGTCGATGTAGCCGAGGGTGTGGGCGCTGTAGTCGTGGTCGATGGTGCCGTGCGCGATGTAGTCGCCGTTGAGGATGTCGTTGATGTTGTTGGTGTTGTGGTTGATGTCGTCGTTAAGCCTTGGGAAGTTGCCGCTGTTGTTGTTGAGGTAGACGTTGTTATCGTAGACGTAGTTGAGGTAGGCGGCACGCCGTGCCGAGCTTGCCAAACTCGGGAGAGTGTCGGGGACGAAGGCATGCGCCGGTGTTGCCAATACCGGTCATGCGAAGACAGGGACCATCACAAACGATGCGAGTCAGAGTCGGTTGGAGGAGCAAAGAAGATTCTCCGTTTGACGGTCGGTTTCCGTCGTTGGTTTCGAAGTAGAGAAAAAAAAAAGATATTCCAACTCTGGTGGCGAGGTCGCGATGGACGAAGACGACGTTTGTTGAAGTAGATCGAGTTGTAGAAGTAGTAGATGTCGGGGATTTAACCCGGATTCGGCGAAGAAGAACCCGTTTGGCGTTGACGTTGACCACGATCGGTGGTGGCGGCGACGATGCGGAGATGTTGGTGTAGATGGTGATGATGACCACGGTGATGTTGGTGCAGCCCGATGTTGACGGCGAGGCGCGTACTCGGTTGACGTTGTCGAAGACGAGCCGGCGTGGTGAAGATGCGTGGACGATGAAGTCGGCGATGGAGCGTGGAGGCTTGGTGGAGCTGAGTCGACGACTTGGTCGGAGTAGAGGCACGCGAAGACGACGTGCAACGGTGGGCGACGCAATCCGATCTATGATCGGCGAAAGTAGAAGAAACGCCGGTCAAACGACCGGCGAGAAAACTTGCGGCGATCTAATCTACTAATTGCGCTGCCCCCGGCGGAGATGATCTCCCCGGGGGCGGCGCGGCGGAAGCGTTTGGTGGCTAAACCCTAGGCCGAGGAGCGAAACGCTCTGATACCATGTAGAATTGCGGAATACTCGTATATTGCTTGTATTGAAATGAGCCACGAGGGGCTGTTTATATAGGGGTACAAGACTTGGACTCCAAGAAGCCTACTAGAGATACATTTAGACTACAATTTAAACTACCTAATCTAACATGACGTGATATACTCTAACAGCTACGATTACACATCTAAACACAATTCCATAGAGTTATCAAGTGTCCACGAAGAAATATAAAAAAATTCACAACTTGAACAATCAACGGCTGCAGCGGTAAGTTCAACATAGAGGCAAGCACATCATGCTTATCAACAATAAGCTCGAGGGCTATGTATGCCGCTGGATCATCCCATGTAAGATACACTCAATGACGCGTGTTATAGATGATAGTAAACTATTTCGTCAACAACCGTGAAAGTGTTAATATAATATCACACTCTAACAAAACCATATATTATTTTTTTGTTTTCACTACTAGAAAAAGGAGCATTAGTCCCGGGTGGTAGAGGCCTCTCGTACCGGATTCCCACCCGGGACGCCGGATTCGGGACTAGAGGCCCCCCCTCTAGTCCCGGGGTCGCTTACGACCCCGGACTAGAGAGCTCCACACGGGCGCTGACACCGCGCGTGGTCGAGGACCTCTAGTCTCGGCTCGTAATCTCACCCGGGACTAGAGAACCTTTTTCCGAATATTTTTTTTTTGAAATTTTTTGATTTTTTTTGAATTTTTTTCTATATTTCAAATCTTTGAATTATTTGTCAGTTTAATCTCTAATCTCCCCTCTCAGCACGCTTTGCCCCCATCCTCGCACTACTGATCAAATCCCGATCGGTCTCGCCCCTAATATCAAGTCCCAGCACGCTTTGCCCCCATCCTCGTAGTAGTGATCAAATTTCCCGATCGGTCTCGCCCCCTAATATCAAGTCCCAGCATGCTTTGCACCCATCCTCGCACTAGTGATCAAACTTCCCGATCGGTCACCCATCCTCACACTACTCCACCCCCAGCACGCTTAACTTTTGAGTTCCTTTCCAATTAGCTTCCAAGATTGCACTGATAACATCCTGATAATACTGGTATCAATCTTATTATCCTCTAGACTTTGATGTCACATGATATTATTTTTTGAATTCCAAACCTATATTAACATAAATATTAATGATTAAGTACTAATAGTTTTGAATTTAAATAACAAGAAAATCAATTTTACATTATTATTGTCATTTTCAATTTAATATGGATAAATTCATAACTTTAAATCCGTAAATCGAAATTCGACAAAAAATATGTATAAATTGATCAAAAAAATGATTAAGTAAGATTTAAGATTAAGTAATAATAATTACTAATTCATTTTTTGCATAAATATTACTTCAAATTATTAATTCAAAAATTAATTCATTTTTGGCATAAATATTACTCCAAATTATTTTTTGCATAAGTAAGATTTATGATTAAGTAATAATAATTATTAATTCATTTTCAATTTCAATTTATTTTCAATTCGGTGTCATATTAATTCATTTTCAATTTCAATTCGGTGTCATATTAATTCATTTTCAATTCATTTTCAATTTCAATTCGGTGTCATATTAATTCATTTTCAATTCATTTTCAATTTAATATGGATTAAGCAAGATTTATGATTAAGTAATAATAATTATTAATTCATTTTCAATTTCAATTCATTTTCAATTCGGTGTCATATTAATTCATTTTTAATTTCAATTCGGTGTCATATTAATTCATTTTCAATTTAATATGGATTATGTAAGATTTATGATTAAGTAATAATAATTATTAATTGATTTTCAATTCGGTGTCATATTAATTCATTTTCATTTCATTTCCAATTTAATATGGATTAAGTAACATTTATGATTAAGTAATAATAATTATTAATTCATTTTCAATTCGGTGTCATATTAATTCATTTTCAATTTCAATTCAGTCTCATATTAATTCATTTTCAATTTCAAGTCGATGTCATATTAATTCATTTTCAATTCATTTTCAATTTGATATGGATTAAGTAAGATTTATGACTAAGTAATAATAATAATTAATTCATTTTCAATTCGGTGTCATATTAATTCATTTTCAATTTCAATTCGGTGTCATATTAATTCATTTTCAATTCATTTTCAATTTAATATGGATTCAGTAAGATTTATGATTAAGTAATAATAATTATTAATTCATTTTCAATTCGGTGTCATTTTCAATTCATTTTCAATTTCAATTCGGTGTCATATTAATTCATTTTCAATTTCAATTCGGTACATATTAATTCATTTTCAATTTAATATGGATTAAGTAAGATTTATGATTAAGTAATAATAATTATTAATTCATTTTCAATTTCAATTCATTTTCAATTCGGTGTCATATTAATTCATTTTCAATTCATTTTCAATTAGAAGGATTAAAAGATTTAAACATTTTGCAAATAAACTCATTTGAAGATTCAATATAGCGCTGAGAAGATTCACAGTTTTGCCAATAGAAGCCTCTCACACACCACACCACACACCGTACACCATCTACTCATCAACTTTAATGTTGAGACGATCAACAGGGCTATTGTAGCCATGTAGCTTCCAGTGCCTCCTAGCAATCTCGAAGCCTAGGCGAGCGTCTAGAGCGGCATACATCACTTGCTCGAAGCTCAATGGAACGTTGCCCCAACCAAATATTAGTTCATCATCTTCTTCTTCCTCGTCGTCCTTCTTCCTGTTCTTCTTCTTGTCGTCCTTCTTGTTCCTCTTCTTCTTCTCAAGATGTGTCCCAATAGTAGCATTGGCCAGGTCATAGAGACTCGGAATGGTCTTGTTGGTGGGGTTCGGGATAACCTGTTGGAGGTCGAACACAGACGGAATGTCAATTCCGTAGTATCGCAGCATGCGCACATCATTGTGGATAGCCGCGCCGCAGAATCTGATGGTGTTGTCCCGCAAGAATTCCTTCGGACGCCACCGAGAGTTGAAGGACGGCAGCGCGCTGATTTTGTCTACCCTCGCGAGGGTTGGCGAACTCGCAGTCCAGGCCCACACACTTGATCGGTGCGGCGTTCAGGAACTCCTCCTTGACGGCGCGGATCCACTTCTCCACCCTTGATGCACGGAGAGTGACCGTGACCTTGAAACTCATCCCTTCGGCGGTGAGGTGGTACACCCGAGTCGGCGGTGGCGGCTCCATTGGAATGAGAGGGAGAGATAGAGGCCGTGGGCTTTGGGAGGGATTAGAGGGAGAGGTGTGCTTATGGATTTGAAGTCATGTGCATTATATAGTACTAAGAGTCGCCGGTGGTGATCAATTCCACGGAAGACGAAGCGCGCGACGGTGACGAAGCGCCAGTGGTGATCAATTCTCTACGAAAGACGAAGCGACACGGCGACGAAGCGACGAAACCGCGCGCACGGGAATCGAACCGTTTGACCTCTAGTATCGGCTCATAATACGAGCCGGTACTAGAGGTGTCTCGCTCGTGGTCCTTCCGAGCCATACACCTCTAGTACCGGTTCGTATTACGAGCCGGTACTAGAGGTCCCTTACGACCCGGAACTAATCTGTTGCGGCCTCGTAGCCTTTGAACCGGGACCAGTCCCCCCTCTAGTACCGGTTTGTAACCCTGCCGGGACTAGAGCCCGATGTGGCTCTGGACGAAAGCGCTTATTTCTACTAGTGGTTTGATATATTCTCATAAAAATCCTACATAGTACTCTCTAGTCTCTACCACATACAAATGAGTTGGATGTTGGAAATGAGGGCGCCTAGGTGCAAAGAAAATAACAGCCTAATATTCCCAAGTTGGACTCGCACTGCCGAACTTCCATCCATACTTCGGGTAGTCCATGAGAACCTCCGGAAGGCTTAGTGGGAGGGCTGGAGCTAACCTTACCTCATTGGGCGAGGATCGGAAGAGTTTTTCTTGGCTTCCGTCCTCAAGGCGAAACATGTAGATCCCACGACTGTTGTAGATGCCGCCGATATAGTAGATGCAGTTGCCTTCAATACCAGGAAAGTTGTTAGCATCAACGGAGAGGCATCGGTTGCCGACTAAGATGGCACGGTCCCCTATGCTCCTGATTGCATAAACAGCTTTGTTCTCGAGATTGACCGAGAAGGCTTGTACCGTGAATGTCCGGTGACAAACAAGAAGTAACTCCCCATCGTTGTCGACGAGGAAGGTGTGCAGGGGCCCAAAATCAGAGTAATAAGCAGGGTACTCACCACGGTACGGGAGGAACACTGGCCTCACTTTCTCACGTCCGTTTTCCACTTCCACGACCCCTATCAATCCCTTCTCGTCGACTTCGTAGGCACAACCACCTTGGAAGGTCACCCGGACAGCCGCGAAAGATGTAAAGTTCCAACTGGTTTCATGCTTCAAACGTTGGCACTTGCGTACGACTAGACAATCCTTCCAGAAGGTGTATAGCTCCATCCTCGGGTTGCCGTGCACTGCTACTACCGCAGTTTCGCGGCCAAGGCTGTCCCATGACTTTGGGTGGGAGACCATGTACCCTGTGAAGGGGTTGAGGACGCGGATCCCGGGGTCACCCGCCGCTTTTAGGATGAGCAGTCCGCTGGTGTCGACAGCGGCGATACAAGCATTGGCTGCATCGCCATGGAGCATCGGCATGTCCTTCCACATGAAACGCCCGGTGTTGGTGTTGAGGAAGAGGCGGTGGCCATCCTGCTCGCCGGCCGCGTCCCGGTCGAGCGAGCCGAGCATGGCCCATCCGTAGGGACGGAAGCACGGCTCCGGGCCGCACGGGTCGTAGGTGGAGGCGCGCCAAGCCTGGCACACGCCGCGGAGGCGCACATAGTAGTCTATGTCGCCGTTTGAGAGAAATATGCCACAGATGCAGCGGACGAGGTCCGGGGCCAGTGACGACCAGTCTCGCGCCGGCGCCGGCGACGGCATGGTGGCTTGGCGCTTGCGCCGGTGGAGGTTTGACATTGGTCTATCTCTTGTCGCTGCCGATCGATCAGATTGAGCCGATTCTATGTGTGCAGGCGGCGCGCGATGGGGACTAGGTCAGACGTACGGATATATTTCTGATTTTATTTGCCCTCTTTGCAATTTAGAAGAACTAAGACGACACGCCTAGTTTTGCAAGTGCAAAGGTGAACGTTTGAAAATAGACTTACGATATCCTATCTCCGGTTATGCACCTCGGTGGATGGCAATCCATATGAACCAAACAAACTGATTTTATTACTTCCATACGAACGATCTGAATTAAGCCAATTCGTTGCTTATATCATTTGAGTTTGCTCTGTCTGAATTAAGCCAATTAACAAAGCTGAGTTGAGACGAGATGACAATCGAAGACAGTAGATAAATTAAGTAAGCCAAATATTACCGAATCCGTGATGGTAAAATTCATCAAGCTACGGCCACAAGAGGACATGCGTTTGTTCTTTCTTCCAAGAACTAACGGCCGGAGCCCATACAGTAGCGTAGGAGAACATGTGCAAGGCTCATCGAACGAGCAGGACTGTTCGGTGCGACCCAACACGCCGCCAGAGCGAGACTGCGGGATGAGCCTCTCGTACGGGCGTCTCTCGCCTCTGTCGTCTCCAAGTTGACACCTACAGACCCCCAACTCGAACAGCATGCCGAGGCCGAAGTAGACACTGTTGGTGTCAATGGCAGGGAGACGATCAGCGTCGACGTTAAACAGAACACCGGAGGCCAAGGAACAGAGCACGGTTTCCGATGCTGGCGACAGGCACGAGCACCTTCCTTGCAAGATCGACCCTGAATACCTCTATGGGACTACGAACCGCAACGCGCAAGAGCGGCAGCTCGCCGGCGTTGTCCACGAGAAAGGTGTTGGGCACACTCTCCCATTCCCAGTTGCTTGCGTCCACGATGGTGGTGATCTGCGGCCGTGGGGATATCTCGACGACCACGACGGAGCCGTTCAAGTTAGCAGCGTATACCCGACCCTCGAAGGCTTCTACGGCGCTGAACGAGCCAATGGCCGGCGTGGGGTTAAGCGCCGGCGGCCAGATAAAGCGGGTCTGGTCGACCCACGCCAGTTCTTCGTAGTTGTAGAGGCTGAGGAGCGCCATGGGCGACGAGCCGGCGACGGCCACGCCTCGGATGAGTGGGTACGAGGCTGGCGCCCGGAAACCGACCAAGGAACCCGTAAATGGGTTGAGGACGGACATCCTAGCACGGTCGAGAAACTCAAGCATGCTCTCCAGGAGTCCTCTGCTGCCTCGGAGCCCTCTGCTGTGCTCCTGATCTAGTTGTCTCTTACTTCTAGCTTTCATGTTTGTTTCGTCTCTCCCCCAGGGTTAAGGAGTAAGGACTGTAATAAGTTCAGAATTTCGCTGGCCTTGCAGACTTGCTGTTTTAGTTTCCTCTTCGCTTTAGTTTCAAGAACCTGCTAAGACAGACTGCTGTGGTTTCTTTGTTTATCAATGAAACCGGGGCTGGAGCCCTTTTTAATCTTAAAAAAAAAATTCCTGGCACGACCGCTCACATCACTTTCCAGGGCTAGGAGGCCATCCGCCGTGCCCTGTTAGAAGTAGTCGCGGAGCACGGGGAAGTGTTTGCGGAGGAAGCGCCCATGTCGAGGTTGAGGAATAGATAGGTGCCGACGGCATGGCTGGGTACTTCCCCGTGGAGGTTGAGGAGCAAGAAGCGGTCGACGGCGGTGTGGCAGGGTACGTCCTCGTCGAGCATGATCCATCGGCGGGGGTGGAAGCGGCGTTCATTGCTGAGCGGGTCTGCCGTGGCACAGTGGCGGAGCCAGGAATTGAGATGAGGGGGTGTGGGGGGGGGGGGGCGAACACATAAGGCCTAATTTTTTTAAGGCACACAAGAGTGTATTTAACAAAATGAAGTATACGCGGATGGTCGCCGCCCGCTTGCGCCGGTGCAGGTTTGACATGTTGGCGGATCTGTATATGCAGGCGGCGCTGCGCTGGGATACCCCCGTAATTTGACTACCGATTCTAGCGCCGTTGGATCGATTCGTCCTATATTGAGCATGCGATCTTGCACACAGATGGCCGTTAGTATTCACGATTTTTTTATTTTTTTACGGGACACGATTTGTTTCCGGAAAACAAGACGACGTCTAGAACGTTTCCATCTATTTTTGCTTTAGTACGTGTATGATTGTATCGTGCTCTAGGTAGGTTGCCAGATATATAATTGTTTTTTCCCGCAAAAAAAAGATATATAATTGTTTTTTGTAAAACTAAATGCACCCAAATTCACGTAATGAAAATTACCATTCGATTTAATTTATCTTTTGATACTCTTATTTTCGGAAAGAGTATACTCAAATACATTTTGGTGTATTTGATTGATTCCGCCTGCAGCCATTTGGGCATTTGGACTATTCTGTTGTCTGTTATCACTAGTTCATTACTGGGAAAACGAGTCTGTGCCAACGTCTTTGGTCTTTACCAAGTTTTTTGGATATCACTACCAAGGTTTTGGTTCCCGGTAGAAAAAAATCCCGAGGGGGCGGTAACCGGAAAATCCCGACCGGTTACCGGACCAATTTAAAAATTAAAATTTAAAATTCAAAAAAATTGGTTCCCATTTTACCATTTGGCGAGGGTATTTGTTAAAATTTAAATTTTATTTTTTTTCAGAATTTTTGCCCGGGATGACCATTTCCCCGGGGTGCTTGGGATATCCGGTTACCGGGCGGTAACCAGATTTCCCGATAGGTAACCAAAACCCTGATCACTATTAGAACTTTTTTGGACACGCCAAAAGCTCGTAGAGTAAATCATTGATGTACCGAATAGTTAACAAACCATGGTCAGTACATTTTCTTTATCTGGCACGCTCTTCGTCCATGCACACTAAACCTGGTGCGTTCGCTCTTCAGACTCTCGACTACACCGCAGCTGCAACAGTTCATCTTGCTTTGGACAATCTTGAATGAAGTGGTGCTGCTGCCCCCTCCGGACACGATCGTATGGCGGTGGACAGCCTCCGGAACATACACCACAGCCTTGGCGTATACATGTCAGTTCGAGGGAGCTTGTCCGCCATTTAAGACAGCAAAGAATTGGAGAGCGTAAACTGGGCCAAAGTGCCGCTTTTTTGCATGGTTGGCAAACGGCGGATAACTTAGCGCTTCGTGGATGGCTGCTTGATCTAGATCCTATTTGCAAGCTATGCAGGATCCACCCTAAGATGGTGCAGCACTTGTTGTTGGAGTGCAGTTTTATAACAACGGTTCAGGAGAAGATTTTCGTGTGGAATTGCTTAATGGGGCCGGACCACCCTTCCTTGGGTCGAACAATCAACAAATGGTG